>JBBDGP010000554.1:4230000-4830000 GCA_037952835.1 Lithobates septentrionalis
GTGGAGAGGTAGGTGGATGTTGAGTTAGAGATTCAATCTGGTCGTCAATGTAGAGATCTTCCAACTGGTCTAGGGCTATGAGTTCTGCGGGTCCTAGGGTGGAGGAGTCTTCTGTAGTAGTACTGCATTCAGCGTGGTCATTAGTAGTATATGGAGTAGTGTTTTGGGTAATGTTTGGGGTACCATTACCTTTCTTAGTGTCTTGAATGTTGAAATATCGTTTGATGGTGATATTTCTAATGAACTTATTGAGATCCAAGAAGAGAGTGAAAGGGTTGGGAGATGCTGTGGGGGCGAAGGTGAGCCCGCGTGCTAGTAGAGATTTTTCAGGCATGGATAAGGTATGATCAGAGAGGTTGAAGATTTTTACAGTCTGCGCAATTTCTCCCTCCTTTTTGTGTCTGTGTCTCCCCCCTCTCCTGCCTCGTCGGTGAGCTTTCTTTTTGGGCAGGGTTGGGGGGTGATCACTAAAAAAGAGGGGGTAGGGGTGGGGGATATATGTATATTGGTCAGACTGTAAATGGGGGGTGATGAGATGGCGTGGATACTGGGGTGGTCCATGGTGGGCCCAGATGCATGAGTGATCTTGGGCTGTGCGGTGTGTAGATTCCCAATACCAAAATCCAGAGTGGATGACTGGGGGTCCTCATAAGTGCTGTGATCTGATATGGCACTGCCAGTCTGTGTTTCTTTGAGGGTAACCGGTATGGGAGGGATTGAGGTAAGGATGCCAGTGTGGGGTTTCTTCTTTATACTCTTGGAAGTTTTGGGTGTACTGGAGGAAGAAACTGGCACGGGGGGTGGTGGACGATGATGGTCCTCTTTTGGTGTGGGTGTGGGCTGTGGCCGTCTGGAAGGTGCCGGTGGCCTATGTGGTTTATAAGGCTTGGTGGAGGGGCCTTGAAAGGATAAGAGGGCCGTGGTGGGCCTAGGTACACATTCCATCAGGGGGACTGGGGCGTGGTTCTCTTGCCCTGATGGGGTGTGGAGATTGGGGTGGTTGTTAACTTTGGGGGGGGGTGTATTGCGTCTGGGTTTTTTCCAACAGTGGATCCTGTTGGAGTTGTAATCGTCAAAGTCTCTGCGTATCTTCTGTAATTTACATTTGATGAGGCAATCCTCTTGGTACTTAGTGTTAAGTTTCAGTTTTTTGTACCAGGAGGTGGGTAGGGGTGTAATGTACGATCTTAGTTCATCTATAAGATTGGTTAATTTGGACGATAATGAGTTGAATAGGGTATCCCTTTGCTTGATGATGATTTCCATCCATTTTTGAGTGCAGAATTCGGATATGGTGGACCATTCAGCGGCTAAATCTGCGCCCAGAAATGAGCAAGTCTTTTGGTTTCTGAGACCTCTGGGAGAAATTTTGTAGTTCAAATACAGTTCCAAGAAGAACTTATCCCACCATTGTTGGTTGATGTTATTGATGGTGTCCTCTATTTTGCGAAACTTCGCACATATGTGTCTGTATTCCAGACGGGGGATATTTGCTGATGGGAGGAAGTATCCATCTGGGAAGTGTGCGTATAAGTCATCAAGCGGTGCCAGCCATAAGTGCGGAGGAAGTAGGACCAGAGTGGAAGGCAGGCTTGACGGTTGCCGTGACAATGCATTTTGCACGCATGCGCCTCGGTTAACGGCAAGCAGGACACATATACCCCATATGGGGGCGGGGAGTGGGCAGAGCTACAATACAAACTTATTAACTCCTCACTACCCTAATGATTAAACAATACAACAATGCTTAAATTGTGCTATTGCATACAGTACCTTGAAAAAGTATTCATAACTCTTGAAATTTTCCACATTTTGTCATGTTATAACCAAAATGTAACTGTATTTTATTGGGATTTTATGCAATAGACCAACACAAAGTGGCACATAATTGTGAAGTGGAAGGAAAATGATATATGGTTTTCAAAATATTTTACAAATAAATATCTGTAAAGTGTGGCGTGCATTTGTATTCAGCCCCCTTTACTCTGATACCCCTAACTAAAATCTAGTGGAACCAATTGCCTTCAGAAGTCACCTCATTAGCAAATAGAGTCCACCTGTGTGTAATTTAATCTCAGTATAAATACAGCTGTTCTGTGAAGCCTTCAGAGATTTGTTAGAGAACCTTAGTGAACAAACAGCATCATGAAGGCCAAGGAACACACCAGACAGGTCAGAGATTAAGTTATGGAGAAGTTTAAAGCAGGGTTAGGTTATAAAAAAAATCCTAAGCTTTCAACATCTCAAGGAGCACTGATCAATCCATCATCCGAAAATGGAAAGAGTATGGCACAACCGCAAACCAAGATATGGCCGTCCACCCAAACTGACAGGACGGGAAAGGAGAGCATTAATCAGAGAAGCAGCCAAGAGGCCCATGGTAACTCTGGAGGAGCTGCAGAGATCCACAGGTGTGAAAATCTGTCCATAGGAAAACTATTAGTCGTGCGCTCCACAAATCTGGCCTTTATGGAGGAGTGGCAAGAAGAAAGCCATTGTTAAAAAAAAAGCCATAAGAAGTCCCATTTGCAGTTTGGGAGAAGCCATGTGGGGGACACAGCAAACATGTGGAAGAAAGTGCTCTGATCAGATGCGGCCAAAATGGAACTTTTTGGTCTAAAAGCCAAACGCTATGTGTGAATTCACCATCCCCACCATGAAACATGGTGGTGGCAGCATCATGTTGTGAGGATGCTTTTGTTCAGCAGGGACAGGGAAGCTGGCCAAAGTTGATGGGAAGATGGATGTTATGAATGGCCCAGTCAAAGTCCAGACCTAAATCCAATTGAGAATCCGTGGCAAGATTTGAAATTTACTGTTCACAGGCGCTCTCCATTCAATATGACAGAGCTTGAGCTTTTTTGCAAAGAAGAATGGGCAAAAAGGTCACTGAAAAGCTGGTAGGGACATACCCAAAAAGACTTGCAGCTGTAATTGCAGCGAAAGGTGGTTTTACAAACTATTGACTCAGGGGGGCTGAATACAAATGCACACCACACTTTTCACATATTTATTTGTAGAAGATTTTGAAAACCATTTATCATTTTCCTTCTACTTCACAATTATGTGCCACTTTGTGTTGGTCTATCACAAAAAACTATTAAAATACATTTATGTTTTTGGTTGTAACATGACAAAATGTGGAAAATGTCAAGGGGTATGAATACTTTTTCAAGGCACTGTACATTATACGGGAACACTATTAACCATTACTATTAAGAACTGGCAACTATTAAATTAAAAAAAAATAATAAAGAAACACAAAAAAAAATACAAAAAAAATCAAAAATAATAATGAAAATAAAACAAAAATGAAAATATAGAAAAAAATCAAAAATAAATAAAGAAATAAATATAGAAATAAAATAAAAATTAAAATGAAAAGAAACAAAAAACCCCAAAAATACATAAATAGTAAATAATACTGAAAAAAACATAAATCGTAAAGCCAAAAATGTTTTACTTTTTTACACATTACTCAAAGGAAATACTCCATAGATGTGATCAAGCAAGAGCAAATTAAAAATCCTGATCAACCTGTGGAATGGTACAAAACAGGAGAATGATGATCTGTATATTAAAACTTGTATTAAGAGAATAAGTATAATCAGATAAGACTATTGCCCTGTACACACGGTCGGATTTTCCAACAGAAAAAGTGCGATCAGATTGTTTTGTCGGAAATTCCGATCGTGTGTGGGCTCCATCGGACTTTTTCCGTTGGAATTTCTGACACACAAAGTTTGAGAGCAGGCTATAAAATTTTCCGACAGCAAAATCCGATCGGTTAAATTCCGATCGTGTGTACACAAATCCGACACACAAAGTGCCACGCATGCTCAGAATAAATTAAGAGAAAAAAGCTATTGGCTACTGCCCCGTTTATAGTCCCGACGTACGTGTTTTTTACGTCACCACATTCAGAACGATCGGATTTTCCGACAACTTTGTGCGACCGTGTGTATGCAAGACAAGTTTAAGCCAATATCCGTCGGAAAAAATCCATGGATTTTGTTGTCTGAATGTCCGATCAATGTCCGATCGTGTGTACAGGGCATTTGTCTTTCCAACTCCTCATTCAAGCCATTAGGTGTAAGGGATTCAAACATATATATCTAGAAAATTTCCCTCATACTTAGGAGGGAAAATCTGTCAAATTTCATGAAGTGACGCCCTAGGGATTGTTTCAATTGCTAATACTTCCAGACATTTGATGTCATCATTATGCATGTGATGGAAATGGTGCGGCCCACGTACAGTAGGTTGCATGGGCACTGCAGAACATAAATTACAAAGTCTGTTGAACAGGTTATAAACTGCTTAATCTGAAAGACTGTGCCTTTGTTGGTAGTGATGCTTGTGCACCTATACATGATGAGTTGACAGGTCAGGCATCCTCTTTTCTTGCATTGGAAGATGCCTGTCCTATTATCAAAGTATGATCTAATATCTATTGGGTGTCTTTTGTTCAGAACTTGTGATTTACTTGGTGCCAGGATGTTCTTAACTGTATGAGCTTTTCTAAATGTGATTTGTGGGTCAACTGGCAATACTGGAGCTAGTCTCTGATCCAATAATAACATTTTGTAATGTTTTTGAATTATTTTTGAAACTGATCTATATCTGTTATTGTAGGTGGACACGAATCTCAATGTATTGTTCTTGTTCTTTTCATTGGTGACCTTTTGTTTATCTGAGGGGTTTAAATGTAACATGAAAGCCTCCTGAACCAGTTCAGAGGGGTATCCTGGACTCTACCCCCTCTGGAGTGGCATCAGTCTCTTAATGGATCAGTTACAGTACAATGTCTCTTTAAAGAGCACTTGATCCCCTGGCTGTCTTGAAGGGTATCCAAGAGCATGGAATTTCAGATCAGACTTTTTAGCACTGTCTCAGGGAGCCCTCTCCCTTGTAGGCCCTATGAGTGTAGAGGTACCCACACTGTACTTGTGTCCTGTAGCTATGGATAAAACTGATTTCAGTTCTTTTCCTGGGCTAGTTTCTTTCCAAGCTAAGCAACTGTCCTTCCCCAGTGGACTGCAGGGCAGAGGAACCCCCTATTTCACCCTTCTTTCTTCCTTCTTCATCCAGCCTAGAGCTCCCCTCCCCTGGGGTCCCCTCCCAGGCTGCACAGCAGGTTCCTCACTCCATCTTCCACCCGACCACAACCACGCTGCTGGCCTCCTTCCTAGGTGGGCCAGATTTCCATAAATATGCAGAACAGAACCTCCTGGCCTCCACCCACTAGCTTCCAGAAACTTCTCCAAGCTTCTAGAACCAGGGGGAGGTACCAGAGGCCTGACCTGTAAAGCTCTCCAGCCTGACCTACAGTAACAAAAACAAAGTCACAGACTGTTCTCTGACTCTCGAGTGCCTGTGAAAATTCGGTGTGCATGACCGCGCAGGAGTAGGGGATCCAGTTAATCTTCGGCTCCTTAGGGGGTATGCTACAGATGGAAGAGAGGAAACTAGGCAGGGGGTTGGAAAGAAGTAGGAATTGTAGTCAGAGTGATGTGGAAAGAAATGTAGAAGGAAAGATGAAGGTGTGAAAGGAAGTTAGGAAAGAGTAAAAGCAAGTCAGAAAAGTAGGTAGGGAGGTGTGGAAGGAAGTCAGGTAGTTAAGGTTGTGGTGTGGAAGAAAATTGGAAGGTTTGCAAAGAATAGACAAAAATAGGTCAGGAGGTGTGGAAGAAGGTGAAAATCAGCCAAAGTAGAGTGGCAAACTTTATTAAAATGTAAATGTGTAACGCACCTGAACAAGTAATCTCCCAATGGTAATATAATTGTGTAGCAAAAAGAATTACTGGTAGTGTCTTTTCGTGAACACAATTAAATTGGTATTAGACCCAAAGCCAAACATGTAATATATTGCAGCTTACCAATCATTAGATGTGGTGGCTCCATTCGTTTTCATCACCGTTTTCACCTGATGATCTGGTCACTAAGGCCCCTTTCACAGTGGGGACGTAGGCGGTAAAACAGCGCTATTTTTAGCGCTGTTTTACCGTTGTTTTTGCGGCTGTATTCGGCCGCTAGCGGTGCGGTTTTAACCCCTGCTGGCGGCTGAAAAAGGGTTAAAACCGCTCGCATAGTGCGGCTATAGCCACGGTATTGCCGCGGTATAGCCGCGCTGCCCCATTGATTTCAATGGGTAGGAGCGGTGAATACACCGCTCCTTCACCGCTCAAAAGATGCGGCTTGCAGGAGTTTTTTTCTTCTCCTGCCAGCGCACCGCTTCAGTGTGAAAGCCCTCGGGCTTTCACACTGAACAAACAGCAGCGGCTGTTTTGGGTCGGTTTGCAGGCGGTATTTTTAGCGCAATAACGCCTGCAAACCGCCCCAGTCTGAAAGAGGTCTAACACACATCCTGTATTTCAGTTCCTATACTCTGTTCTAACAGAGACACCTTTGGACAACAGTATTGTCAGTCTGGGGGAGGGGAGTGTTTGATGCACTAGCAGATTTAGGTACACTAACAAATTGAAGCCAAACTCCAGCTAACAGTTTTTAAGCAGTTACGGAAACTGTTTTTTTTTCCTTTTGAGATAAAGGTTTTACTTTAACTCCTTGTCATTTTACAATAGGCCAGACAGGAGCCCTGTTATTCTAGTAGGACATCATATGACGGCTTCCCAGGATCGCGCCTCGCGCATGCCCTACGGGCCATACTTCGGAGCACAGCGGATGACAGATCAGTGGACTGGCCCACTGTCGGTACCATGTGATTGCTATGACCAATCACAGCAGATAACATGACAACTATACACAATAAATGGCTTTGATTAATGCCATTCATCATGTACTATTGTGTTGACCACTGTGATTGGTCACAGTGATCACATGGTACAGACAGGACCTATCACAGCCCATCTGTATCATATGATTAGCTGTGGCTAGTCACAGTTAATCACAACAATACGCACTGAATGAATCTATTTCATTTAGTAAAAATGGTTGTTTATAACAGTGATACTCACTGTTATAAGCAATCATAGTGTGCAAAAAAAAGAAATCCTGCTCACCTTCCCAGTGTAGTAGTACAGTGTTACTATGGTAACACTATATTGCTCTGGTCACAGTTGGTAAAAAAAAAAAAAAACATTGCACAAAAAAAAGAAAGAAAATAATGCAATAAAAAAGAAAAAAATATTTACAAAAATTTAAATAAAATTGATTACATTTTTGTACATACTGTCACCAGTCAGTGTCCCTAATCACTGCCAGATTAGTTATATGATAACACTGTACCACACTGGTGACAGTATGTAAAACATTTTAAAAAATGTGAAAAAAAACAATATTTTTTTTAATTTTCAAAAAAATTGTGACAAAAAATTACAACAAAAACTCACAATGCCTCTTACTAAATACCTCAGGCTGCCTACTTTCAAAAAAGGGGTCATTTGGGGGTATTTGTACTGTTCTGGCATTGTCAGGCTTCAAGAAATGAGCTAGGTCGTCAGTACATCAGGACTGATCAATTTTCAGATATATATACTATAATATAGAAAAAAAAATCTTGTGCTTAGACCTTGAATGTCTCCTAATGGTAAAGTGCAAACAAAATGTATGTGCAAATAAACAATGTGCAAATAAACAGTGATATGGACCTTGAATGTCCTCTATACAAAATTATGAGCAATATTAAACAAATATTAAAACATCAAATAATAGTCCATTTAGGTGAAGGTGCTCGATGTGCAATGTCATTTTGCTCATAGTTTTGTATAGAACACATTCAAGGTCCATATCACTGTTTATTTGCTCGTTGTTCATTTGCACATACATTTTGTTTGCACTTTACCATTATAGAGATTGCTTATTTTGCACATTGTTCATTTGCACAGTGTTTTTGCTTTTACAGTATCTCACAAAAGATCTTTTCATGTGACAACACTGAAGAAATGACACTTTGCTACAATGTAAAGTAGTGAGTGTACAGCTTGTATAACAATGTAAATTCGCTGTCCCCTCAAAATGCTTAAAGAGGAGTTCCACCCAGGGGGGCCGTCAAAAAAAAAAAAAAAATTAAAAGTCAGCAGCTACAAATACTGCAGCTGCTGACTTTTATTGGACACTCACCTTTCCCTGGGTCCAGCGATGCGGGGGATCGAAGCCCCGCTCGTCTCCCCCCTCCGCTCGTCGGCGCCGGCATTTCAACTGTGGGCGCCGGGCTGTGGCTTCACAGCCTGGCACCCACTGCGCATGCGTGAGCGGCGCCGTGCACCATGATTGGCCGCTCAATCACCTGGGACCTGTAATGGGTCCCAGATGATTGACAGGAGGGAGGGAGCAGAGCGGAGCCCTTCCTGTGCCGAGGAGGAAGTGATGTCACCAGCCCAGGCTAAGGGACAGGCAGACTACGAGGGACCACCTAGCAACAGGCATTTAGAGGTAAGTGAAAAAAAAAAAAATATCCAAATGTTTTTTTGGGGTTTTTTTTAGAATTTTTACAGGTAGTTTTGTTTTTTGGGTGGAACCCCACTTTAAGGTGATTTGTTAGTGCAAATAAAAAAAAGTATCCTGGACAGTACGCAGTTGTCTCTGTCAAAGGTGCACTAATACGGCTACAATAACCTCAAGCATGATGGAAGATACTGCATATAGTCGTATGAAGAAGGAGTTAACCAATCTGATCACAAAGGAAACACATATCAATAATAACATCTTCTTTCTCTCAAGATGCAAAAGTGGAATCTCATACCACAAGTTCTCCGGATTAAAAATCCTTGTGCAAATACACTGAACTCTCCTTATGTAGAAGGACTTTGCAGACGTACCAGCGAAAGGTTGAGGAACAAACTCATTCACAAATTATATGGTAAAAGAGAAACAAGCAGGAAAAAAAAGCAGTCAGTGTTTGAACCATAACATCATTGGACCCTACAAGCATCAACCACAATAAGAATGAAATGGAAACCTTACAAAGACAACTGCAAAAACTTGCCATGAACATGAAGCAAAACAACTTCCAGAAGCTACACCAAGAGCAGCCTTTTTGGGTACAACCTAAACAAGATAAAACACATACAACATCTACAACTCCTGCTATCAGCGACTTGAAACCCAATCCAGAATCCCAATGTATTCCATGTGTAAATGCTGACCTGGCTGAAAATTTGGCTATAACAGGGGAAATTGGAATCATCAGTTTGTCAAATCATAAACTTTTCACACCAGAAATAACAGTCCTCTCCAAAGGCCTCACATTCTGCCCAACCACCAAATTGGATAATTTACAAGTATGGTCAGATATGGAGGAATTCTTCAGGAAGCGAATGCCGCGTACACACGAGCAGACTTGTCGACCGGACTGGTCCGACGGTCTGTCCGACGGACTTTCGGCGTACTTCCGACGGACTTTCCTAATGAATGGACTTGCCTACACACGATCACACCAAAGTCCGATGGAATTGTACGTGATGACGTACAACCAAACTAAAATGAGAAAGTTGATAGCCAGTAGCCAATAGCTGCCCTAGCGTTGGTTTTAGTCCGTTGGATTAGCATACAGACGAGCGGATTTATCGACCGGACTCGAGTCCATCAGAAAGATTTGAAACATGTTTTATTTCTAAGTCCGTTGTACTTTTGGGGAAAAAAGTCCGCTGGAGCCCACGCACGATCGGATTGTCCGACGGAGTCCGGTCCACTGGACCAAGTCTGCCGGAAAGTCCGCTTGTGTGTACGCGGCATTTGGCTCAAAGAACATTTTCACAGTAATGAAAGGAATCCTAGGACAATAGGAGGTCCGAAAGAAAACAAAACAGCAACTTCACACCTCCACAAGGACGCAACCCCAAACTGGACACCTATATTGACAGCTTTAGACTGAGAGTTACATCCCTGATATCCAGCCAGCAAAAGAAAATATTATACAACCTTTCACCCCTGGAGTGAAGAGCTGTACATGATCTTCTCAATAATCAGGCCATAACCATCAAACCAGCAGATAAAGGGGGAGCAGTCGTTGTGATGGATACAAACAAATATATACAAGAGGGCTAGAGGCAGCTGTCATAATACTACTTACTATTAAAAAAAATGGATTATGATCCGATACAGGATTTTACTAAGCAATTAAAAGGTCTCATTAAAACAATACCAACCCACTCACATTCAGAACCTATCAAACTTCTATTTGTGTAAAATAAAAATATTAAAAATGTTATATGGGTACAGTGTTGCATGACTGTGCAATTGTCATTCAAAGTGTGACAGCACTGAAAGCTGAAAATTGACTGGGCAGAAAAGGGGTAAACGTATCCGGTATTGAGGTGGTTAATTAATAAAAGCTGATCAGTGTAAGCATCCCTTGTCATTGTTAAATGCTTTGTCTTAACTATACATTAGCAGGACTGCTTTTTCTCTTGAAAACAACAGACTAACTGGCAGGATCAGGTGCATGAAAATAAAAGAAAGAAAGCTTAAAAATGAATGCAGCCATCACATGTAAGAATTTTTAGGCTGCAATATACATCATTGTAATATATGTTTGCTTTTGGGTTTACTACGGCTTTAAGTAGGTAGGATGGCCAGTCAGATTCAATTATCCCTTGAAGAAATATGCTAATCTCAAAACAAAGACGAATCAGTATTATAGAATAATAAAATAAATTAAAACGACTATGCATTTTTATAATTCATGCATTCATTTACTTAATAGCTAATATATTTTATTTATTCAGGTTGACAAAGTGGAGACTTGGAAAAAAGAAACCCAAGATGAAATTGTACGCTGCCACAATGACGTGAGGAGAAAAGTAGATCCGCCAGCCAGTGATATGCGCAAAATGGTAGGAAAATTCCCCACAATGGCTAATATTTTTAACCCACAGGCAGCCTAATTCTTCAGTAAGACACAGAAGTTGAACACAATGCAATTTTACTTAAGCTATAGCAGTACATAGGTTGTTTTTCCAGTCTTTTGAAGTGTACAAATACAATGACTCTCCTGAGCTCTGTCTCCGTGACTAACTAACACTGACTGAGGAAACATGGAAGAAGTGGTTAGGGTCTAGCCAGTGGCGGCTGGTGCTCAAAATTTTTGTAGGGGCGCAAACATTTTTTGAAAAAAAATCATCAATTGCAGCCACTGTGCCATCAAACGCTGCCACTGTGCCCATCAAACGCTGCCACTGTGCCCATCAAACGCTGCCACTGTGCCCATCAAACGCTGCCACTGTGCCATCAAACGCTGCCACTGTGCCCATCAAACGCTGCCACTGTGCCCATCAAACGCTGCCACTGTGCCCATCAAACGCTGCCACTGTGCCAATCAAATGCTGCCACTGTGCCATCAAACGCTGCCACTGTGTCCTCAAATGCAGCCACGTGCCCTCAATTGCAGCCACTGTGCCCATAAAACGCTGCCACTGTGCCGATAAAACGCTGCCACTGTGCCTATCAAATGCTGCCACTGTGCCATCAAACGCTGCCACTGTGCCCTCAAACGCTGCCACTGTGCCATCAAACGCTGCCACTGTGCCATCAAACGCTGCCACTGTGTCCTCCAATGCTGCCACTGTGCCATCAATTGCAGCCACTGTGCCAAACGCTGCCACTGTGCCCATTAAACGCTGCCACTGTGCCATCAAATGGTGGCACTGTGCCCATCAAACGCTGCCACTGTGCCCATTAAACGCTGCCACTGTGCCATCAAACGCTGCCACTGTGCCATCAAACGCTGCCACTGTGCCCTCAAATGCTGCCACTGTGCCATCAAATGCTGCCACTGTGCCATCAAATGCTGCCACTGTGCCCTCATATGCTGCCACTGTGCCATCAAATGCAGCCACTGTGCCCTCAAATGCAGCCACTGTGCCCTCAAATGCAGCCACTGTGCCCTCAATTTCAGCCACTGTGCCATCGAACGCTGTCACTGTGCCCATCAAACGCTGCCACTGTGCCCATCAAACGCTGTCACTGTGCCATCAAACTCTGCCACTGTGCCATCAAACGCTGCCACTGTGCCCATCAAACACAGCCACTGTGCCCATCAAATGCTGCCACTGTGCCATCGATTGCAGCTACTGTGCCCTCAAACGCTGCCACTGTGCTCTCAAACGCTGCCACTGTGCCATCAAATGCTGCCACTGTGCCATCAAACGCTGCCACTGTGCCATCAAACGCTGCCACTGTGCCATCAATTGCAGCCACTGTGCCAAACGCTGCCACTGTGCCCATTAAACGCTGCCACTGTGCCATCGAATGGTGGCACTGTGCCCATCAAACGCTGCCACTGTGCCCATTAAACGCTGCCACTGTGCCATCAAACGCTGCACTGTGCCATCAAACGCTGCCACTGTGCCCTCAAATGCTGCCACTGTGCCATCAAATGCTGCCACTGTTGCATCAAACGCTGCCACTGTGCCCTCAAATGCAGCCACTGTGCCCTCAAATGCAGCCACTGTGCCCTCAAATGCAGCCACTGTGCCCTCAATTTCAGCCACTGTGCCATCAATTGCAGCTACTGTGCCATCGAACGCTGCCACTGTGCCCATCAAACGCTGCCACTGTGCCCATCAAATGCTGTCACTGTGCCATCAAACTCTGCCACTGTGCCATCAAACGCTGCCACTGTGCCCATCAAACGCAGCCACTGTGCCCTCAAATGCTGCCACTGTGCCATCAATTGCAGCCACTGTGCCAAACGCTGCCACTGTGCCCATTAAATGCTGCCACTGTGCCATCAAACACTGCCACTGTGCCATCAAATGCTGCCACTGTGCCTTCAAATGCTGCCACTGTGCCATCAATTGCAGCCACTGTGCCAAACGCTGCCACTGTGCCCATTAAATGCTGCCACTATGCCCATTAAACGCTGCCACTGTGCCATCAAATGCTGCCACTGTGCCCATCAAATGCGGCCACTGTGCTAAACGCTGCCACTGTGCCCATCAAACGCTGCCACTGTGCCATCAAACACTGTGTGCCCATGAAATGCTGCCAGTGTGCCCTTAAATGCTGCCAGTGTGCTCATCATATGCTGCCAGTGTGCCCATCAAATGCTGCAAGTGTGCCCATCATATGCTACCAGTGTGCTATCAGTGCTGCCTACCAAGCAGCGCCCACTCCAGCTCCTACCCCGAAGCCTTCGAGTCCCGATCATTCAAGCTGCATGGGGCGGGGTCAGACCATCACTGGTGCTATCATTCTGCACAGCACAGCACACTGCTGCCAGCCTGCCTCCCCTGTGTATCCATCACTCTCAGTGCCATCATGGGGACCCCAATTTTGGGTCAGCGTGGGCTCAAGGACCAGCTGCTTTGGGGAAAGTGCAGGGGCCCCCCATGCAGCTGGAGCCCCTGGGCAGTGCCCAGGTGTGCCCTTTCATTACGACAGCCCCGAATGGTGGCAATCAGCGACTTATAGTAGGACTGCGATATTGCGGCTGACAGTCAGACATTAACTGACACTTTTGACACTTTTTGTGAACCAGTGACACGAATACAGTGCTCAGTGCTCAAAATATGCACTTTCACTGTACTAATGACACTGG
This sequence comes from Lithobates septentrionalis, assembly GCA_037952835.1. Lineage (NCBI taxonomy): Eukaryota > Metazoa > Chordata > Amphibia > Anura > Ranidae > Lithobates > Lithobates septentrionalis. The sequence continues at coordinate 4,243,502 of JBBDGP010000554.1, forward strand.
CTGGGAAGGAGTTAAACATTTAGGGTGATCAAAAGGTTAAATGTTTGCCTAACCAGTGTTTTGGTGTATTATGTGACATGCTTTTACTAAGGGAAGTCATGGATTTTATTACCTGCTTTGCGGGGAAGAAAATCTATTACTTTTGCACTGACAGGACAGAGTCCTGTCCTGTGTGTCTTCCTGACGATCAGCAGGTGCTGGCGGCACCCGCTGATCGGCATATGCTGTGTATAATCACAGCACAGCCAGGTCGCCACCTGCGATGCGTGCCCCCTACCCGGAAGTGCCGAATCATGTACCTAGTACGTGATCTGCTGCAGCAAACCCGCCTTGCTGTTGTACATGTAAGTGGTGTTTTACACGGCAAGAGGTTAACTAATTAACTAGACTATTAGCCCATGCTGACACCGGTGCAATTTGTCATGTGACTTGACAGTTCTAAATCGCACCCCATTTCCGGCAATGCAACCGTTCATACCATCGCAACTCATGTCGCAGTGATTATGAAAAAGTTACCTGCACTATTTTTGGTGATTACATGTGCGACTTGCATTGACATCTGTGCATGATATCCCAATTTCAGAGCCGCATTCAGTGTGAACGTGGGCTAAGTCAGCTCAGATTTTGAGATATATTTAAATAAATATATATATATATATATATATACACAGTATATTGATAATAATAACATTAATAATGCAATATTTGAATGATACAAAAAATGGCTGCTAATAATGTCTTTTATCAGAAGGATACACTCCACATTTTAGTAAATTTCTCCTCCATATGATAAATCGTTGAAAACTTTTTAGGAGGGAAAAAATGCTTATCTGGGTGATCCCACTCAGAATACATAAGCTTTTCCAGCAATGAATGGACAGGAAAGGCACGCAAAGCTTGAGGAGGCTTTAGTGAACCCAAACAAGAAGTGGGCTTTTCAACCGACTCAGTTAAGGGTAGCTTAAATGTGGAGAGGACCATTTCAGTAAGAGAATGCACCAGCAATTTCTCAGCTTGTGAAGCTGAAGAAGGTCCTTCCCCACTTGATTCCTTTGGAAGAGGAGTCGTCAGTCTCTTTACAGTCCCCTGAGGGGGATTCATCTTCCCTCTCCCACTGTTCCTCTGTTTGAGGATTTTGGGTGGTAGAAGGGGAACTAATGCGTTTTCTTCCACTCTGAAGATGCGATTAAAGCCGCTAACCTTTCCTCCAATCATGGCTGAGGAAAAAACCTCCTCAGTAATATAGACAGGGGCTGAACTGTCGGAAGCAATTGCAACCCCTGACGACCCCGATGGCTCACTCTGACCAGCCTCCCTAGGCCTTTCAGGAGGGGATGGTGTTACAGAGGGAGGGTCCTTAGGGCGACCCCTTTGTGCCCTTGTTTTTTGCGGTATTTTTACCTCCCGCTCTGGTCATAGTGCTGAGCACAAACGCAGAGCTACTCCCAACAAAAATGCACCCACTGCTGAGCAAATAGTCCAGCAACTGCTGCTGCTATTAATGCTCAGTCTGATGCTAAGTAAACGTGCCCTGAGAATGCCTGTGTCACCAACACTCACATGCCTCCTGTCTGCTCTGTGTCCATCCGTCAGCTGAAGAGGTGCACTTTATAGCTTACACAGCCCGCGTTGTGGACACTGAATTGCGCAGACACTGCGCTAAGCCCTGCCCCCTTCCTCCGACCTCCCAGCCCGCCCCTTCATAGTTTTAAAAAAAGACTGCTTTCCCGCGCGATTGGGCTCTGATCTGGCCAGATCGCATGGGGGGGGGCTGGGTAAAGGAGAGGAGGAGAGCTGATGGGCGGAGAACCGCCATGCTATGGTGGCGGCAGCGGGAGCGGTGCAGCATACTGCCGACTGTCCCATGCTCCTCTGCCTCCTGGAGAGAAAAGATACTTCTGTCCAGGTGGGGAATGATAAAAGAAAAAATCCCCCTCCCAACATCTTACCTGGAGCTTGGGCTGGAGGAAGCGTGCAGCTTGTACTGATACAGAGCGAGACTAACAAGCATGGAATCAGGTATGTGCTCTTGACAGCCCCCAGGGGTGACTTTAGTCATGACAACATTTACTTAAAGGAGAAAAACCCATAAGAATTAAAACAATTCCTTAGGAATCTCCCTTACCTTATCCTGCTTCATGGTTCTGTAGTAAACCAAACACACCCAATCTTTACCCCTCATGGTGGGCTCCGTTAGAAAAACTTCAAGGACCGGGTCCCCTTTTTATCAGGGGTTCCACACCCTTGGACCTGTAAAGCACCCTGCCAGGAAATATGGCTGAAAAAACCAAGCACTGGATCCCGGGGTCCAGCTCTCTAAAAAGAGAAGTGTTACAGGCAAAACCTTGTTTCTTCCGACACGAGGCCCCGGTACCATTCAATTTGGTCTGAAAAGACACTTTGAATGAATCCGACTGCATGGCTTGCCCCAGCAAGGATTACTCCAGTGGAGCTCAGCACAGCACATCTTTACTCGTGACCAACACCTAAGACACTGGCGAAAAAGTGAGGTACTCCCGGTAAGGGGAAAGGTTATATAGGGAGTTGAACTTCCTGTCTAGGGTGTGCTAGTGTCCATCACCTGAAGGTGCATTATATAACCCATACAGTAATTACTGTAGCTCTGTGTCCAGTTATGTACGATAAAGAAATAAGGAGAAATGTCACAGAGCAATATAAACTTGACAAAAGTATATGTCCTCCCATGTCTATCCAAAACCCAATAAAATATTCTGCCTGGAGATGGGCTTTGAAAAATCATCGAAATTTAAAATTGCATTGAGTTTGTCTGATTTTTAGCTGAAACTCATGTATTTGTATTGCAATTAGATTTGGAATGACGACGCTGCCAAAAATGCTCAAAATGTTGCAGATATGTGCCTTCAAAAGCACAGTCATCCATCTGAACGGATAATAAAAGGTCAGTATTATTAAGAGCATTAGACCGGACCTATATAGAACTAAATTGTACGTAAACCAAATAACAAACATAATATATTAAAGTGTTACTAAAGCCACAACAGTAAAATCAGTCTGTATATGCAGTAAAGCATGCTTGTTATACTCACTGTGGAACCTAAGGGGTTGATTCTCCTCTTTGTGTAAAAAGGTTGTTTAATCCTGTCTTCTCTGATCCTCCCCTTCTTCCACAGTCCCCAATCCATCTGCTGATAGAACAGAGCCTTGGAGGGACTGTGCACATGCTCTGTTTGGTGTGTATTGCTAAAGAGGTTTTTTTTTTTTGGGGGGGGGGTGCATGTGATCAGCACAGGGCCAAACAGCAAGGTCCAGACATAAAGTCAGGGGTCATGCGGCCTCATAGGACGGTCAGAGGAGAATGAAAACTCCTCCCACAAGCTTTAAAGTGGTTATAAAGGCAGAATTATAGGCTGTTCATATTTACTAAAAATAATTGAATTTCTGTGTTCTGTGGGGGACCAGATAGAGGACCAGATATGGTGAATCCAGGCTCGTTTTAGTAATGCCGCATACACACGATCGGAATTTTCGACGGGAAATGTTCAATGTGAGCTTGTTGTCAGAAAGTCCGACCGTGTGTATGCTCCATCCAACATTTGCTGTCGGAATTTCCACACACAAATGTTTGAGAGCAAGTTCTCAAATTTTCCGACAACAAAGGAAAGTCCGATTGTGTGTACACAAGTCTGACGCACAAAAGTCCATGCATGCTCGGAATCAAGCAGAAGGGGCCGCACTGGCTATTGAACTTCCTTTTTATAGTCCCGTCGTACGTGTTGTACGTCACCGCGTTCTTGATGTTCGGAATTTCCGACAACATTTGTGTGACTGTGTGCATGCAAGACAAGTTTGAGCCAACAACCTTCGGAAAAAAGTCCACGGTTTTGTTGTCAGAAAATCCGATCGTGTGTACGGGGCATAACAGTTTAAAGTGTATTAGTTTTGTTTATGTGTTTTCTGCAAGTACAGAAAATATCTGTTGATCCTGGTAGAAATCCAGTAACCTCATAACTTCCTGATGTGAACTGCAACATAAAACTGTGAACTACAAGTCACCTCCTCCCTAAGAAAGGGAGATAAGGAGAGAAAGAGATGTTTTAGTCCAATTCCGGAAATCAGTATAGGGTGACAATGCTTCCAAAAGATAAAATAGATTGAGTAAACAGTGTCACAGTAGGAAAGGAAGTGTGTTACTGTCAAGATCACCCAGTGAAAATGAAATAAAATTAGATATGTGCGGTTAGTTTCGTTCCGAATAAATATTTGGAGGAATTTTTCATTATTCAGAGATTTGGACATATCTGAATACCTGAATTACAGTATAAATGAAGTTTATCGAATGCTACAAATAACAAAACAAAATTCCTCCAAATTTCCGAAATTCGAATTGAAATTCGAATCAAATTCCAGTGGAATGTGGAGTGTAAACTGTAAACATATTTCTGAAATCAAAGACTGAGTGTTATTAGAATACCATTTCAAAATAATGCTGTTTTAGTTAAGCCAAAGCTGATTTAACAGCTTCCCGTCCACTGCACGTCGGGTTTGAGCAGTGATATCTGAATGATGCCTGAAGGTACCGACATCATTCAGATATCTTCCTTTTCAGCCAGCGATTCCCTACACCATAAGAATGATAATAGCGGCTGTTCAGCCACTTGATGGTTCTTACAGGCAGCTAGAGGGGATGTCCCCCCTTCCACCCTCCCAGAAGGGAACAGCTGGCACTGGATGTTGATGATAGAGATTTCTAGAGATTCCAGATGGTCCCCTGAGTCTCTATGGTTATTCGTCCAGCCTCTGCATTCGAAAAAATGGCGCCGCCATTTTTTTTTTTTATTTCAGGCTTCCCAGCCTAGGTGAGATGTGGGGACTTATAGACCCCATATCTCACTGTAAAAAGGACCTTAATGCTTATTCCTATTACAAGGGATGTTAACATTCCTTGTAATAGGAATAAAAGTGCTAAAAAAATAAAATAATAAATGTAAAAAAGTGTCAAACTAGAAAATAAAAGTAAAATTAACAATAATAAAATTTTTTTTTTTTAAATGCCCCTGTCCCTGTGTGCTCGCACGCAAATGAGAATGCATACGTAAGTCGCACCCACATATATAAACGATGTTCAAACCACACATGTGAGGTATCGCTGCAAACGTCAGAGTGAGAGCAATAATTCTAGCCCTGGACCTCCTCTGTAACTCAAAAAATGTAACCATTAAAAATGCTGAAATCGTCGCCTATGGGGATCTTTAAGTACCGAAGTTTGGCGCCATTCCACGAGTGTGTGCAATTTTGAAGTGTAACATGTTAGGTATCTATTTACTCGGCGTAACATCATCTTTCACATTATGCAAAAAAATTTGGCAAACTTTACTGTTTTGTTTCTTTTTAATGCATGAAACAGTTTTTTTCCAAAAAAAAAAAAAGTGTTTGAGAAAATTCCTGCGCAAGTGCGAGATAAAAAGTTGCAATGAACGCCATTTTATTCTCTAGGGTCTCTGCTAAAAAAAATATATAATGTTTGGGGGTATGTAATTTTCTAGCAAAAAAAATATATGATTTTTACATGTAGAAGAGAAATGTCAGAATTGGCCTGGTAGGCAAGTGGTTAAAGAGTCATTGTAATCATTTGATGAAGATTTTTCTTTTGTTTGTTCACTTTGTCACATTCGAATCGAAAAAAAAGAAAAAATCTAAGGTGTTCGATTCGGCTGATTCAAAATTTATCGATTAGAATGTTTAGCAACAACAACAAAAAAAAAAAAAACGGTACATTCGTAGAATATTCGAAAAAGAAATAAAACAAATTCCGAATACGAATTCAACTAATCAACCAAATTTAACTAAACTAAATAACTAGATTAACGAATCTAAGCGAAAAGAAACACATTTTTTCACCATGTCTAAGTAAAATAGCTTGAAAAAAAAGCAAACCAATGCAGCCACCACATCTAAGGACTGGTAAACTCTGTGGATTTTGTTAATTGTGAGTGCACCAAGACAGATGTGCAGCAGGCAAAAGTGCATCTTTGGAACATCAATAGTTTAAAAACATTAGGAGTCCTTGGTAAGTACCTGTGTTTCATTTTGCTATTTTTTTTAATATGTCTAATTTAATTTCAGTATAATATTTGTTGGGCAGATGTTTCCATGGTTTTCTTCAGAGTTCTTCAGAGGTTGGGTTGTTGTTAGGGATGAGCCTTACGTTCGACTCGAACATCAGGTGTTCGTTTGTTCTAAAACAAACCGAATATATGGGGCGTTCGTGGGAAATTTGAAAATTTGAGTGCCCATAATGCACTGCAAGATCGCAGTGCATTGCTGCATGATGATTGGCCAGAGCATGCACCTGACCTGCGTGCTTTGGCCAATCACAGCACACTCTGCTGAGAGAGCCATACTTGGCCAAAGGCAGGGTGCATTAGATGGCTGTCTTTGTGCTGTTTGGCGTATTGTAAGCGGGATACTTTGTGGCATTTGCGTAATAATGGCTTTCTTCTGGCGCTTCGACCATGCAGCCCATCTTTCTGTTAGGCTCTGTTTCCACTAGTGCGACTTTTCATGCGACTTGGGACTGAAAAGTCGCATGACAAATTGTTTTCCATGATTTCCAATGAGTACCGTTCATATCTGTGCGACTTCAAGTCGCAGCGACTTCAAAGTAGTCCCTGCACTACTTTGGTCCCACTTTGATGCGACTTGAGGTCCATAGATACAGGCATTGCTTCAAATCGCGGTAAAAAGTCGCGGTAAAATTGCGGTAAAAAATCGCGGCAAAATCGCGCGACTTTGGGGACGCACTAGTGGAAACATAGCCTAAGTGCCCCCTTATTGTGCATCTTGAAACAGCCACACCACATGTTTTCTGGCAGTTGTGGCTGAAATTGTAGTTGGTCTACCTGACCGTGGTTTGGTTTCAACAGAACCCCTCATTTTCCACTTCTTGATTAGAGTTTGAACACTGCTGATTGGCGTTCTCAATTCCTTGGATATCTTTTAATATCCCTTTCCTGTTTTGTACAGTTCAACTACCTTTTCCTGCAGCTCCGTTGACCATTCTTTTGCTTTCTCCATGACTCAGAATCCATAAATGTCAATGCAGCACTGGATGAAAGATGCAAGGGTCTGTCAGGAGTATAGAAACTCATTGACCTTTTATACACACACACACACTAATTACAAGCAAACAGATCACAGGTGAGGATGGTTAACTTTAATAGCCATTCAAACCCCTTTGTGTCAACTTGTGTGCATGTTATCAGGCCAAAATCACCAGGGTATGTAAACTTTTGATCAGGGTCATTTGGGTAGATTCTGTTGTGATTTAAAAAGAATAAACACAGTTTATGCAGGTTGCCAGACTACCTGGTTATATCATCTGGATTCCTTGGTTTGTGCCCTTCAGTCCAAGATCAGGGGCTGCCAAGCTAATTTGTTCTGTTGAGCAACTTACAAAAAGTCACATTCTCCTCAAAGACTATGCAGGTGAAGAGCCATCTGGACATCTGTTAGGTCTGGAAGAGTGAGGACTGGGCAAAAGATGGAGGTCCTTGAGAAAGATTTTTTTTTTTACCAAAGACATGTAGCAGAATACATTTTGGCCTAAATTTATGAAGAATTTTTATTTATTTTTATTTTTATTGGATGCTTTATAACAGAAAGTAGAAGATATTGGGTATTTTTCAAAAGTGTCGGTCTATTTTTGTTTATATAATAAAAAATAAAAATCCCAGTGGTGATTAACAACTTAATTCACACCGTCATTCTGCTATAGGCCAGGCGGGGGTTCCGTTATCCTGACTGGATGTCATATGATGTCCAGCAGGCTAAGCCACTCCATAGTGCAATCGGTAGGGCAATCGGTAGTGCGATATAAAGATAGATTATTCCCGCGCTATTATGAATGGAATCGGCTAAAATTGGAAAAGCTGCATGCACTGTTAAAGGTAAACACCTGACCTTGTGAGTAAATCTGAAAAATGGATAGTGCTGCGCTGATCCTAGGTACTTTTTAAAATAGATAAAAATAAATATAGGTAATGGTTCACTTAAGAAACTCGGATGCGTGATGGTTGTAAAATCAGATAGGCGTGGGTGGTATAAATTACAGGGTGGGATGACTAAAATAGTAGTGGACGTAAAATAAATAGATAATATCCCCCTGGGGTCTGAGCGGGAGTCTGTATCCAATATAAGGGGGCAGCAATAATGTTGAGTGAAATCAATATAAAAAATATAAATCACAATGCTAATATAGATTAATAAAGCAACTAAAGGTGCTATTGGTATATAAAGTGCATAACAATTGGGAATAAATGCATCCACAGTGGGGGGTACACAATATTAATTAGTGCAAATATAAAGTGCAGCGTGAGATGCCTATTATAGGCAGTGAGGTAGTAGTGAACTGCTAATTCATACAGTGCATAATGTGCAAAAAATATATATAGTAAAGAAAAATGGATAATACAGTGTCTCAAGTCCTTGTAAAATATTTAGCAGGGAAAAAAACTTTTAAACCCAAAACACAAAAGTCCATAAAATTCAACAAAATGTGACGACAACGTCCTGGCATGCACACGTTGCAGTTAAAGTGCTCAAGTGCCTCACATCCAGTGCTTCTTCGTGTAACACCACTCAAGTTAGGTAGTGGCCCCTTACCTTTAGGTTATAGGGCAACAGCATGTAGCCAAAAAGAACTCTTTAAAATCCGCCTATGAGCTCCAGCGCGTCCCTCTCCAGCCTACGTCCTGGGATGGGGTTCCCTCAGGTATGGTGCCGGGGCGGGGGGTACAAACGATGATAGGCAAAGAAGAGAGGCCAATAGTGTAATCCCGTTTTTTATAAATACAACCTCTTTTATTAAAAATGTATAGGTAGTCACATTTAAAAATAAACAACAGCTAATGTCATCCGACGAGCGGCGAGCTCGTATGCCTCTGTAGTGAATGCAGCCTGTCTCGTCCCTACGCGTGACGTCACACCACACGTGACTTCATCAGGGCATGACACACTGCATCTCTGATCTCGGTAAAGAGCCTATGACGTAGGCTCTTTACCATGTGATCAGCTGTGTTCACTTTTTGAATGCGAATAAAGAGATTTATTGTCTCTTAATAAGAACTGTGGGAGGGAGGGTTAGGGCCAGGACACCCTTAGGTAGATGCAATGGCAATTAGCAGACTTCCAGACACAATAGGCAGACAGCTATACAGTTCAAAGCCTCCAGCCAGATGCAACTTCTATATTGGCAGGATCGCTGTCTCTTATGGCAACTAAGCGTTTAACAGTTTCCAGTATGGTTCTTCTCTTATCCCACAGTTTTCCACTGTACTGTAGGTCTTCACTCACTGAGCTCCCAGTCTCTCACTATACCTCCAGATCCCAGCCGCCCACTGGATCCCCTGAGCTCTGCCAAGGCTAAGCCTGCTGTATACTTCTCAAGCTTGGCACTTGCTGAAGTTTTCCCACTTCTCCACCGTTCCCGGCTGGTGAGAAGACTGCTCCGGTACTTCTTCAGGCTTACTCACAGTAGTCTCTGGTAATAAGGTGGATGGTCCCTTAGTGGCAACTGCTTCCCCTTTACCTCAGACCCTGACTGGTTCCCCATCCGGCTGAACCTCTGTCACTCGGTTGGGCTCCAATCCTGCAGTCCCAACCCTACGCTGCTTCTCCTGATCCTGGATAGGCCTCAGGCAGTCTAGCGCCAGGGGTCCCTGGGATAGGCCACAGGCCGTCCAGGTGTCACAGAACCTTTTCGATCTATTGTCACCAGCAACAGTGCCACCCAGTGACAGAAGAGAAAAGGTGCAGCAACTCCAGAATTAGAGAGGGATCAGTGGATCTTCTAACAATTAGCCAGAACATTTTCTATCTGGCAAACTAAATTTGTGAGCAACCTTGCCTAAACACCAGGGTGCTACACTAATATGGAGACAATAATTAACCCTTTCCCTGCCTGTGGTACTTCTTTTTGTATTCTGAAATGTTTGTTATCTAAGGTCTACTGCTTTTTCCATAGCTCCCAACTGTCCCTGATTTGAAGGGACTGTTCCTGATTTGGAGCAATGTCCCTCTGTCCCTCTTCTTCCCTCATTTGTCCCTGATTTTGGTCTGATCTTTATAGTTGTATATAAAATGGACCTTTTATCTTTCAAAAAAGTGTTTCCCAGTGCTAAACCTTTCATCCAATTTCCAAATTGCTGCATTTGTAATTTTAAAAGCCAATATAAAGGAATACTAGTGGTAAAAAAAGCCCTTGTGGATTTAATTAACTTTTTTTTGGTAATTCTCCTTTAAGGGGGTGTGGCAGGGAGTGTTTCCTATGCCTACATACATATGCTTATAGGTGTCACTCGTTCCCATATCAAAATGTTGGGTGGTATGTTTTTCTGTTACTGTATTTGTGTATTTTGTTTTTTTTTTTTTTTTTTTTTTTTTTGTTAGAGCCATTTGTCACTACTTGTGGGGAAAACCTCTACTTCTCATCGGCTAAGGATCCATGGAAAGATGCAGTTGATGATTGGTACAGTGAATTCAAAGCATTTGTTTATGGATATGGAGCTAAAACACAAGATGATGTAATCGGACACTATACTCAGGTAATTACAAAGCATCTAATGTTATTGAGATGGTATTGTTAGCAGTCTAAAAGCAAAGAGCTGCAAAGATCATTACTTCCTCCTTATGTAAACCTGAGAGGTGTAATAAAAACAAGTGGTCAGGAGATTCAAAATACAGAAAATGTGCAAATCTTGTAAAAGTTGAGCTTAGCTTTTACATGAAAATAATTTGCATATAACTTTGGCTGCATGTATCTTTGGATCTACTGATTTTTTTGGGATGTTTTTGGAGAACATCAGCCTCACCCTTTGTATAAATAGTGTGAGTGCAGAATGTTGCATGTAGCAAAGCCTTTAACCTCTTCCAGCCTAATGAGGACCTTCAAGGCCAAAGACAGCTGACATCCATACGTAGTGGTTTGTGAGGCATAGTGGGTGCATAAATGGTGAAAGTCATTGGGCGCCAGACACTTCTTGGATGCAAAAGAGGTTTTATTTCTTTTAACAGTCCTTTTATATTTTGAAGGGAAACAGGGTTAGGGCCAGGACACCCTTTGAGTGGTTGCAATTTCAATTAGCAGACTCTGAGACTTCAATAGGAGGACAGCCATACAGGGAAAGGCCCCAGCAAGACACCACTTCTGCACGGGCAAGATCACTGTCTCCTATGGCAACAGTACTTAACAGTTCCTAACACAAAGTTCAACAGTTCACTTAACTTCACTACAACTTCTACTTGAGTTCTTCAGCCCCTTGAGCTCCTGGTCTCTCACTGGACTCTCTGATTCACTGACTCTGAATCCCGTGAGCTCCTAAAGGCTTTTTCGGTGGTATCTCCCTCAAGCGTCACCCACACTTCCCTGCTGGGTCCCTAGCTTGGCACTACGGATACTCCTCAAGCGTCACCCATGCTGACCGGCTCGATCCCTGACTTGACTCACAAGGCTGCTCTGCAAGCGTCACCTCTGCTGGTTGGGTCCCTGACTTGATCACTGCCTAAAGTTTCCCAATTCTCCATCGTGCCCATTTGGTGAGAATACTGCTCCAGTACTTGCTTCAGTTACTCACTGCGGTCCCTGGTAAAGGTGGTTGGCCCCATAGTGGCGACAGCTTTCCTTCTACCTTCCACCACTAACAGGTTCTCAGGCTGACAAAAACGTCACTTCTGGTTGGACTGCAAGCCGCAATCCCAACCCTGCGCTGCCCTCTTACTTCTGGATAGGCCCTCACACAGCCTGGCAGCTACATGCCCCTGGGATCAATGACGACCCTAGGGGGGGGCCAGAGGGGGCCCTGACCCCCCCAACATTATGCTGGGCCCCACCATGTGCCCCCCCAAAAAAAAAAATTTTTTTTTTTTTAATTTTTTTTTTTTTTTTTTTTTTTACAAAAAGGCAATTTCTTTTTGTTTGTATTCATATCGGATGTGCCACATCTTACTCGGGCCACCGCTGGGGTAATACAGTCTCTATTGAGAGGGAGAACGTCCCCAGTCAGCTCCTGCGGGTGATTCCTCCCCCCTCCCTCTGCTCGCTGACACTGCATAATGCAAGCGCTCACAACCACGGCCGCCCGATCTGCTCCTTCCCCTGCATCCTCATTGGCAGGGAGAAGAGTGAGTTGCAGGAAGGACTCCACCAGGACTCTCAGTTACTGAAAAAACAGACTGATTTCTCCCGTCCTTAGGACAGGAGAACGAGCCTGTAAATTCCAAGAAATGCCAGACCAGCTCTGTCAATAGCAGGGGCAGGACAGCAAGAGGAGGCTGGGGAACCCCACAGTGGCAGAACACCAGGGCCCGGTGGCAAGACAACCTTTGCAACCCTGATAGTTCTCCCACTGCTTTGGACCCTTCTATTTTCTTGGTATGCTGGTGACATATATCTCTTGTTCTCTGTCACCCTGGGGGGGCCCCAATACAGTAGGAAGGGAGCTCACTGCAGAACATGTAAAGGGGCATTGTGGGATCGTAGTAAAGGGGTAAAGGGCCCCAGGATAGATAAAATATATATAGATATATCTATCTATCTATCTATCTATCTATCTATCTATCTATCTATCTATCTATCTATCTATCTATATATATATATATATAGATATATATATATATAGATAGATAGATATAGATAGATATATCTATCTATCTATCTATATCTATATCTATATATATATATATATATATATATATATATATATATATATATATATATATATATATATTTGCATTTTATATTGCCCCCCTATTTTTGTCCCTGTCCCCCCATGTGCCCCCCCTAAATATGAAAGCTGGAGACGCCACTGCCTGGGATAGCCCCAATCTCCAGCCTAGAAGCCCAGGGCGTATGACACAAGGCCACCCAGACAGTGGTCCGGGTGGCACAGAACATCCCCTGACATCACCCAAATATATAGGTTCTTCCAGCAGGCCAAGGGATTCAATAAAACCCCTGCTCATTGGCTGAGATACCCCATATACCCATAACCTGACCTTGGGTTGCCCTCCTCATATCTAGTACCACCAAGTTCCTGGTCACCTAGTGGTAGAAGAGAAAAGTACAACAAGGCCAGACTTAGGGAGAAATCAATAGATCGCTATCAATTAACTGCAATAGCTACTCCTGACAAGGAATTTGGTGTGGAGCTCCCTGACTAAACCCCAGGGCGCTACATGCACAATCACTGTTTTTTTTTTTTTTTGGTCTCCTGATTGAATGAAGGTGGATACTCGTACATTGTTGCAGCTTTGTTGGCAGGTTTTGCCTTGCTGGCAAGGGTGCTATATTATTTGTTCCATGGGGCCTTTGGTTATTGAGAACACAGACAGAATTTATGGTTAGGGTAGGCATTTTGATGGTAGGTTTTACTGTGTCAGTCATTGAATGGTGTAATTCTTATTTTATGCCTTCTGGCTAGTCTGATGCTTTTCTGAAAAATGTGATTCAAGCTCCAGGCAGTGGACCCTTTTCCAGAGCCTAGGTAACCCAACTGAACTCAAGGTATGTTGTTTTTATTGTACAGTTACATACACTATAATGCCAAAAGTATTGGGACACCTGCCTTTACACGCACATGAACTTTGAATATTGAGTCCCCCTTGTATCTATAACAACTTCAACTCTTTTGGGAAGGCTGTTAACAAGGTTTTGAATTATGTCTTTGGAAATGTTTGATCATTCTTCTAGAAGCGCATTTGTGAGGTCAGGCACTGATGTTGGACTAAAAGGCCTGACTCGCAGTCTTCACTCTAATTTATCCCAAACGTATTCTACCGGGTTGAGGTCAGGACTCTGTGCAGGCCAGTCAAGTTCCTCCACCCCAAACTCACTCATCCATGTCTTTATAGACCTTGCTTTTTGCACTGGTGTGCAGTCATGTTGGAACAGGAAGTGGTCATTCCCAAACTGTTCCCACAAAGTTGGGAGCATGAACTGCTGATACCTTAAGAGTTCCCTTCACTGGAACTAAGGGGCCAAGCCTAACCCCTGAAAAACAAACCCACACCATAATCCCCCTCCACCAAATGATTTGGAGGGTGGCCCAATACTTTTGGCAATACAGTGTGGATGAGCGAGTTTGGAGTGGAGGAACTTGACTGGCCTGCACAGAGTCCTGACCTCAACCCGATAGAACACTTTTGTTATAAATTACAGTGGAGACTGTGAGCCAGGTCTTCTCGTCCAACACCAGTGCCTGACCTCACAAATGGGCTTTTGGAAGAATGGTCAAACATTACCTTAGACACTAGGAGGAAAAGAATGGCTGCACACCACAGGGACGTTCCAATGATTTTACTCCAAAAATAGCAAATGACAGCTAACAAAGACAGAGTGTCTGAACCCAGGAGGTGACGTGTGCGTTTCACACTGACCTCAGTGCTTCTTCAAACCTCATTGCCATAGACACACTCCTAAACCTTGTGGACAGCCTTCCCAGAAGAGTTGAAGATGTTATAGCTGCAAAGGGTGGGCCAACTCAATATTGAACCTTACAGACTATTGGTGTCCCAATACTTTTGGCAATATAGTGAAGGGTCAGCTTGGATCAAAGGAATGTATATGCCATACTTGTGGGACTGCGAAGAAAAAGGAGAATCGGTGATCTTTGCTGTCTTCCAGGTCCTGTGCCATGCAACTGCCCTGTTGTATAGTAACCATAGGGGGTTGCTTGCACAGTACAAGTTTTAGGCTGCATTCACACCTGAGCATTTCGTTTTCAAGCAGAAATTCGAGTGTTTTGCTGCAATTTTTTACAGGTCAAAGGGTCGCAATGTAAAAAGTTTTTCAGGTGTTTTTTCAGGCGTTTTACAAGCGTTTTGCGGGCTTAAAACGCTCAGGTGTGAATGTATCCTAATTCACAAAATGTAAATATGCATGTGCCATACCAGTGGGATCCCCATAAAAGCTGGACATCACTGTAGAAGGCACCGCTGCTAGAGTGGTCTCTACTAGCTTCTGGGTCCTGTGTCAGGACCCATTAATTGTTGTAGGGCCCAAATGCTGAGAAGTCAAGTGAATTGTTTTTCTGCATCTTTCTATCCAGCTCAGCATGGGTTAAGTCAGGTCCCGCACTGTCTCCTCTACTGGCCCCGCCCCTCCCGCTTAGCTCAGTCTGAGTGGACTGAGTCTCTTCACCTGCGACGTGCTTCATTCCAACCCTCCTATCCCTCCTCTGTGGGCGGCTGCCAAATGATATCCCTTTGCACAGTGAGTAGATTGTCTCCCTTGGAGAAACCATCTCCTGCCCTGAGCCAGGCCCCCCTCTCATCACTTCTGATAACTTCACAGGGAGTCTCAGCTGCAGCAAAACATTGTGGAGGTGGGGAGGGCTGGGCTGATGCGTGTTGAAGTGCAGGGCACTGATTGGCTGCTGCTGCAGAACTTCTTGGAGGGGAGGAGAGGGCAGGGCTGCTGAGTGTTGTAGTGCAGGGCAGAGATTGACCGCCTCTCCACCAACAATAACCCCCCTCCCTGCTTCTCCACCCTCAACAATAACCCCCCTCTCTGCTTCTCCACCCTCAACAATAACCCTCCTCCCCGCTTCTCCACCCTCAACAATAACCCCCCTCCCCGCTTCTCCACCCTCAACAATAACCCCCCTCCCTGCTTCTCCACCCTCAACAATAACCCCCCTCCCCGCTTCTCCACCCCCAACAATAACCCCCCTCCCCGCTTCTCCACCCTCAACAATAACCCCCCTCCCCGCTTCTCCACCCTCAACAATAACCCCCCTCCCCGCTTCTCCACCCTCAACAATAACCCCCCTCCCCGCTTCTCCACCCTCAACAATAACCCCCCTCCCCGCTTCTCCACCCTCAACAATAACCCCCCTCCCCGCTTCTCCACCCTCAACAATAACCCCCCTCCCTGCTTCTCCACCCTCAACCATAACCCCCCTCCCCGCTTCTCCACCCTCAACAATAACCCCCCTCCCCGCTTCTCCACCTCCAACAATAACCTCCCTCGATGCTTCTCCACCATCAACAATAACCCCCCTCCCTGCTTCTAGACCCTCAATACCCCCCTTTCCGCCTCTCCACCAACAATACCTCCCCTCCCTGCTTCTCCACCCTCAACAATAACCCCCCTCCCGGCTTCTCCATCCTCAACAATAACCCCCCTCCCTGCTTCTCCACCTCCAACAATAACCCCCCTCCCCGCTTCTCCACCCTCAATAACCACCCTCCCTGCTTCTCCACCCTCAACAATAACCCCCCTCCCTGCTTCTCCACCCCAACAAGAACCTCCTTCCCTGCTTCTCCACCCTCAACAATAACCCCCCTCCCCGCTTCTCCACCCTCAATAACCACCCTCCCTGCTTCTCCACCCTCAACAATAACCCCCCTCCCTGCTTCTCCACCCTCAACAATAACCCCCCTCCCCGCTTCTCCACCCTCAATAACCACCCTCCCTGCTTCTCCACCCTCAACAATAACCCCCCTCCCTGCTTCTCCACCCTCAACAATAACCCCCCTCCCTGCTTCTCCACCCCAACAAGAACCTCCTTCCCTGCTTCTCCACCCTCAATAATACCCCCCCTCCCCGCTTCTCCACCCTCAATAACTGCTCTCCCTGCTTCTCCACCCTCAACAATAACCCCCCTCCCTGCTTTTCCACCCCAACAATAACCCCCTCCCTGCTACTCCACCCTCAACAATAACCCCCCTTCCCGCTTCTCCACCCTCAACAATAACCCCCCTCCCCGCTTCTCCACCCTCAACAATAACCCCCCTCCCCACTTCTCCACCCTCAATAACCGCCTTCCCTGCTTCTCCACCCACAACAATAACCCCCCTCCCTGATTCTTTACCCCCAACAATAACCCTAACCCCCTTCCCTGCTTCTCCACCATCAACAATAACCCCCCTCCCTGCTTCTCCACCGTCAACAATAACCCCTCTCCCTGCTTCTCCACCCTCAATAACCGCCCACTTGCTTCTCCACACTCAACAATAAACCCCTCCTTGCTTCTCCACCCTCAATAATAACCCCCCTCCCCGCTTCTCCACCCTCAACAATAACCTCCCTCCCTGCTTCTCCACCCTCAACAATAACCCCCTCCCTGCTACTCCACCCACAATAACCCCCCTCCCTGCTTCATCCCAGGAGTCTTAAGGGCTCATGAACACTGCAGCTCAAAAAAAAGCTGCTTTTCCAGGCATTTGAGCTTTTATTTCAGCTTGAAGAAGCTTGTGCTTTTTTGTGCTCTTGTGCACGTTTTTATTTAGCTTCTTCAAGCTCTTTTGAACTCATTTGAGCTTTTTTCACAAGCCCTCCTAGATAGTAATTTTTTAACCACTGTATAAACAAAACAAAAAGCTGGAAGAATTGTTTTCACGCGTTACATAGTTACATAGTTACATAGTAGGTGAGGTTGAAAAAAGACACAAGTCCATCAAGTCCAACCTATGTGTGTGATAATGTGTCAGTATTACATTACATATCCCTGTATGTTGCGGTCATTCAGGTGATTATCTAATAGTTTCTTGAAGCTATCAATGCTCCCCGCTGAGACCACCGCCTGTGGAAGGGAATTCCACATCCTTACCGTTCTTACAGTAAAGAACCCTCTACGTAGTTTAAGGTTAAACCTCTTTTCTTCTAATTGTAATGAGTGGCCACGAGTCTTATTAAACTCTCTTCTGCGAAAAAGTTTTATCCCTATTGTGGGGTCACCAGTACAGTATTTGTAAATTGAAATCATATCCCCTCTCAAGCGTCTCTTCTCCAGAGAGAATAAGTTCAGTGCTTGCAACCTTTCCTCATAACTAAGATCCTCCAGACCCTTTATTAGCTTTGTTGCCCTTCTTTGTACTCGCTCCATTTCCAGTACGTCCCTCCTGAGGACTGGTGCCCAGAACTGGACAGCATACTCTAGGTGCGGCCGGACCAGAGTCTTGTAGAGCGGGAGAATTATCGTTTTATCTCTGCAGTTGATCCCCCTTTTAATGCATGCCAATATTCTGTTTGCTTTATTAGCAGCAGCTTGGCATTGCATGCCATTGCTGAGCCTATCATCCACTAGGACCCCCAGGTCCTTTTCCATCCTAGATTCCCCCAGAGGTTCTCCCCCCAGTGTATAGATTGCATTCATATTTTTGCCACCCAAATGCATTATTTTACATTTTTCTACATTGAACCTCATTTGCCATGTAGTCGCCCACCCCATTAATTTGTTCAGGTCTTTTTGCAAGATTTCCACATCCTGCAGAGAAGTTATTGCCCTGCTTAGCTTAGTATCGTCTGCAAATACAGAGATTGAACTCTTTATCCCATCCTCCAGGTCGTTTATGAACAAATTAAATAGGATTGGTCCCAGCACAGAACCCTGGGGAACCCCACTACCCACCCCTGACCATTCTGAGTACTCCCCATTTATCACCACCCTCTGAACACGCCCTTGTAGCCAGTTTTCAATCCATGTACTCACCCTATGGTCCATGCCAACGCACCTTATTTTGTATAGTAAACGTTTATGGGGAACTGTGTCAAATGCTTTTGCAAAATCCAGATACACCACGTCTACGGGCCTTCCTTTATCTAGATGGCAACTCACCTCCTCATAGAAGGTTAATAGATTGGTTTGGCAAGAACGATTCTTCATGAATCCATGCTGATTACTGCTAATGAAATCATTCTTATTACTAAAATCTTGTATATAGTCCCTTATCATCCCCTCCAAGAGTTTACATACTATTGATGTTAGGCTAACTGGTCTGTAATTCCCAGGGATGGTTTTTGGGCCCTTTTTAAATATTGGTGCTACATTGGCTTTTCTCCAATCAGCTGGTACCATTCCAGTCAAAAGACTGTCTGTAAATATTAGGAACAACGGTCTGGCAATCACCTGACTGAGTTCCCTAAGTACCCTCGGATGCAAGCCATCTGGTCCCGGTGATTTATTAATGTTAAGTTTCTCAAGTCTAATTTTAATTCCGTCCTCTGTTAACCATGGAGGTGCTTCCTGTGATGTGTCATGAGGATAAACACTGCAGTTTTGGTTACTGAAGCCCCCCGATTCACTTGTGAAGACTGAGGAGAAGAATAAATTCAATACCTTTGCCATCTCCCCATCCTTTTGTAACCAGATGTCCTTCCTCATTCTTTATGGGGCCAATATGGTCTGTCCTCCCTTTTTTACTGTTTACATACTTAAAGAATTTCTTGGGATTTCTTTTGCTCTCCTCCGCTATGTGTCTTTCATGTTCTATCTTAGCCATCCTAATTGCACCCTCACATTTCTTATTGCATTCTTTATAAATTCTGAATGCTGAGGATGATCCCTCAACCTTGTATTTTTTGAAGGCCTTCTCCTTTGCTTTTATATGCATTTTTACATCGGAGTTAAGCCATCCAGGATGTTTGTTCGCTCTTTTAAATTTATTACCCAGTGGGATACATTGGCTAATGCCCTTATTTAATATGCTCTTAAAGCAAACCCATCTCTCCTCCGTATTCTTTGTTCCTAATATTTTATCCCAATTTATGCCTTTTAGCAAGGTTCGTAGTTTAGGGAAGTTGGCTCTTTTGAAATTCAGTGTCTTTGTGTTCCCTTCATGTTTCCTATTTGTGTGATTTATACTGAAACTAATTGACCTGTGATCGCTGTTACCTAAACTGCCCCGTATTACCACATCTGTTATCAGGTCTGTATTATTGGTAATCAGTAGATCTAGTAATGTTTTATTTCTAGTTGGTGCGTCTACCATCTGACCCATAAAATTGTCCTGCAAAACACTAAGGAACTGGCGAGCCTTAAATGAATGCGCGGTTCCCTCCGCCCAGTCTATGTCTGGGTAATTAAAATCCCCCATTATGATAACACTTCCCATCCTTGCTGCTAATCCAATTTGTGATAGGAGATCCGTCTCCACTTCCTCCCTCAGGTTTGGGGGCCTATAGCATACTCCCAGTATTATTTTCCCCTTAGCTTCATCCCTTTGGAGCTCTACCCATAAAGATTCCACCTCCTCCCTAGCCCCCTCAGTGATGTCATCTCTCACACTCACTTGTACATTATTCTTGATATATAGGCATACCCCTCCCCCTTTTTTACCTTCTCTATCCTTGCGGTATAGGGTATACCCTTGAATGTTTGCCAGCCAATCATGAGAGCTGTTGAACCAGGTCTCTGAAATTCCCACAAAATCCAAATCCTCCTTGTACAACCGTATCTCTAGTTCACCCATCTTGTCCGCCATGCTCCTGGCATTGGTGAACATGCCACATAGTTTAGACTGGTCGCATATTGTCCTCGTATTGGGTGTTTCAAGATTGCAACTAGGACTTGCTACTATACTCACCTTGTGTTTTTGTGCTTTGGTTAACCTACCACTAATGCCCCCAATACTACCCTCTGGAATATCTTCCGCGCTGGCTATCACTGTCTCTGGACCCTCCCCCCCATCGCCTAGTTTAAAAACCCCTCTAACTTTTTGGCCATCTTCATTCCCAGTAGATCTGCACCCTCCTCATTTAGGTGCAGTCCGTCCCTTCTATAGTACCGGTTACCAACTGAGAAGTCGGCCCAGTCCTCCAGGAACCCAAACCCCTCCTTACTACACCAGCTCTTCAGCCACTTGTTTACTTCCCTAATCTCCCTCTGCCTTTCTGGTGTGGCTTGATGTACCGGTAGTATTCCTGAGAACACTACCTTGGAGGTCCTTTTCCTCAATTTAGCTCCTAAATCCCTAAAATCGTTCTTTAGGACACTCCATCTGCCTGTGACTTTGTCATTGGTGCCAACGTGCACCATGACAGCCGGGTCTTCCCCAGCCCCTCCCAGTAATCTGTCCACAAGATCCGTGATGTGCCGAACCCGAGCGCCCGGTAGACAACATACTGTTCGGCGCTTCAGGTCTTGGTTACAGATTGCCCTCTCTGTCCTTCTAAGAATTGAGTCCCCTACCACCAGAATCTGTCTTTCCTTTCCCTTTGCTGCCCCCCCCACTCTCACTGGAGGAGTTCTTCCCCTGGCAGCTAGGAGAGTCCCTCATCTCCAGCAGTGCTGGTCCCTGACTGGTTTCACCAATGTCACTCAATGGAGCGTACTTATTGGGATGCTCCAGTCCTGGAACGGCCTCTCTGGCACTTCCCCCTCTACCCCTCCTGACTGTCACCCATCTACTCTTTGCTAGTGCCTGCACCTCTTTGTCTCCACCCGCCTCTGTGCTGGCCCCTGCCGGCACCTGCCATGTACGTTCCTGGCTCACCTTTAGTATGGAGGGACTTCTCAGTGCTGACAGTTGCTTCCCTAGATTCAGAACCTGGGCTTCCAGGGAAACAATGTGCTTACATTTTGCACAGCAGTATTCGCCCTCGATCGGATGATCAAGGAACGCATACATGCGGCAAGATGTACAAAGAGCCGCCTCTCCACACCCGCCGGGCATCGTACCTATTAAATTTAGTGAGGATTGGGGAATTTTACCCTGTCCAATTTATCTAACAGCTAGCTTCCTGGCACTAATACTCAAGACAATACACAGGTACACAACAAGACAATACACAGGTACACAATACACAGTACTAACGATCCACACACACTACTCAGACAACACTCAGATACTCACACTACACAGGTACTATGACCCCTGTTATAACCTCCTGTTTTAAACTCTTGTGTTTAACTCCCACTTAATTCAGTTCCACTTACACCAAGCTCCACTGCTTCAAACTGAGCACGCTCACACTGAGCCCTGCAACCAGTTAAATAGTCACCTGTGAGCAATTAACCACACCCCTTAATTGATAGACTGATGAAACCAGAAAAAAAAAAAAAAGAGCTATTTAAAAAGTGACAGCAAAAGTCAAAGGAAAAGCCCCCAAAAAGCACCCCAGCAAACAGCAACAGACAGCAGACAGCAACAGACAGCAGACAGCAACAGACAGCAGACAGCAGACAGCAACAGACAGCAGACAGCAGACAGCAATAGACAGCAGACAGCAACAGACAGCAGACAGCAGACAGCAACAGACAGCAACCAAACACCAAGACTTGTATACTCTAACTCTTGTGTTTAACTCCCACTTAATCCAGCTCCACTTACACCAAGCTCCACTGCTTCAAACTGAGCACGCTCACACTGAGCCCTGCAACCAGTTAAATAGTCACCTGTGAGCAATTAACCACACCCCTTAATTGATAGACTGATGAAACCAGAAAAAAAAAAAGAGCTATTTAAAAAGTGACAGCAAAAGTCAAAGGAAAAGCCCCCAAAAAGCACCCCAGCAAACAGCAACAGACAGCAGACAGCAACAGACAACAGACAGCAACAGACAGCAACAGACAGCAACAGACAGCAACAGACAGCAATAGACAGCAGACAGCAATAGACAGCAGACAGCAATAGACAGCAGACAGCAACAGACAGCAGACAGCAACAGACAGCAGACAGCAACAGACAGCAGACAGCAACAGACAGCAACCAAACACCAAGACTTGTATACTCTAACTCTTGTGTTTAACTCCCACTTAATTCAGTTCCACTTACAAACCAGAAAAAAAAAAAAAGAGCTATTTAAAAAGTGACAGCAAAAGTCAAAGGAAAAGCCCCCAAAAAGCACCCCAGCAAACAGCAACAGACAGCAGACAGCAACAGACAGCAGACAGCAACAGACAGCAATAGACAGCAGACAGCAACAGACAGCAACAGACAGCAACCAAACACCAAGACTTGTATACTCTAACTCTTGTGTTTAACTCCCACTTAATTCAGTTCCACTTACAAACCAGAAAAAAAAAAAAAAGAGCTATTTAAAAAGTGACAGCAAAAGTCAAAGGAAAAGCCCCCAAAAAGCACCCCAGCAAACAGCAACAGACAGCAGACAGCAACAGACAGCAGACAGCAACAGACAGCAATAGACAGCAGACAGCAACAGACAGCAACAGACAGCAACCAAACACCAAGACTTGTATACTCTAACTCTTGTGTTTAACTCCCACTTAATTCAGTTCCACTTACACCAAGCTCCACTGCTTCAAACTGAGCACGCTCACACTGAGCCCTGCAACCAGTTAAATAGTCACCTGTGAGCAATTAACCACACCCCTTAATTGATAGACTGATGAAACCAGAAAAAAAAAAAAGAGCTATTTAAAAAGTGACAGCAAAAGTCAAAGGAAAAGCCCCCAAAAAGCACCCCAGCAAACAGCAACAGACAGCAGACAGCAACAGACAGCAGACAGCAACAGACAGCAATAGACAGCAGACAGCAATAGACAGCAGACAGCAATAGACAGCAGACAGCAACAGACAGCAGACAGCAACAGACAGCAGACAGCAACAGACAGCAGACAGCAACAGACAGCAGACAGCAGACAGCAACAGACAGCAGACAGCAACAGACAGCAACCAAACACCAAGACTTGTATACTCTAACTCTTGTGTTTAACTCACACTTAATTCAGTTCCACTTACACCAAGCTCCACTGCTTCAAACTGAGCACGCGTTAGCACGCGTTAGCGAGCGTCTTTGAGCTTCTTTGAGGTTTTTTATGCTCTTTTGAGCTTTTTTGAGCTCTTTGGGGGCACTAGCACTTTTTTTTTCTGCCTGTAGGAGCATATGCCTGAAAACGCCTGAAAAGGCCATAGTGTGCCTGGACACATTGGCTAACATGGAGAGGGGTTTCCAGGCAGAAAAAAATAAGAGCTCAAAAAAGCTCAAAAGCCTGTAGGAGCCACTTCTTTGAGCTCCTTTAAGCTGCAGTGTGCATGAGCCCTAACAGCCAGCTATTCCGAATGAAACAAAATGAATGCTGAAGATACAAAACAAATTCCGAAAATGAATTGGTTCATTTAAAGAATGCATCCGAAACTAAATTCTTCAATTAGCGAATGCATCCGAAATGAAATGAAACAAAACTAAAATTTGTGCCATGCAATAAAATCCATCCCTTTAACTGTACTTTCACAGCCTAGGGCAGATCTAGACTGTGCTCTATTGTTCTACTACAGTACAGACTTCAGGGAAGACACAGGGAGTGCAGAGCATGCTCGGCAGAGGTGCCCAGATCACAAAGACTGGATCTTTTTGCTTTTAAGCATAAACACTTACGGTATTTAATCCATTTACGGTAACAAATGTTCTGCTATTTAATGATTTTTGTTCCTTTTGTTTCTAATGTATCTCTCTTTTTTTAAGGTTGTTTGGTCAGATACTTGGTTAATGGGATGTGGTTATCAATATTGTGCTAACCTGAAATATCACAACCTATATGTCTGCCATTACTGCCCAGCGTGAGTTCTAAATTAAAATGTCTGATGTTTTGATGTTGTAGCAGATATAGTATGTGGACTCCGCTCCCTCTGGATAAGCCTTAAAGTGTATTTCTACTTTTGCAGCTAAATTGGGATGATACCTACTTTATATTTCTTACATGTTCCCAATGTAACATAGCATTACAGCAAAAAAACCTGCCCCCCTCACCCCCACTCCCCCTGCAACTTACCCCCCCTCCGTGGGAGATGAACGAAGGCATCTGACCCCCACTCGCACTAGTACCCCACCACCGCCCCAGAATGTGGCCACTATCCTTTTCCTTACCTTAGGAGGTGGTGCTGGATCTAGGTTGGGGCTCCTGGAAGCTGCCCCTCCACCAGTTGCAGCTTGCCAAGAGAAGAGCTGGGCTGTTGCTTTTCCTCCCAGCCAATCAGGAAGTGGGTCCTGAGATCAGATTGGCCTCAGGACCCACTTCCTGATTGGCCGGGAGGAGAAGTAGGAGGACATTAGCAAATATTAATTCACTAATGTCACACAGTTGGGTGGGCTCAGAGCGCAGTGCTCTGCGCCCGAGTCCACCTTTTTTTGAAGCCAATTAAAGCCTCTGGCTCTAATTATGTGTTTCAAGAAAGAAAAAAAACCCCATTGAAATCCATGCATCCGGTATCCTGCATGTAGATTAGGGGCCGGGCGCATGGATTAGGGGGGCAGAGCCCCCTTATAGAGCAGCCGCCACTGCTAACAAAGGACTAAAAATGTATACATCACCCTCCTGAATTGTATGTTAATGAGCTATAAGCTCACTATGTGTGATGACAGAGTTATCGTGAGACTCTCCAGAAATTCCTAAGCCTCATACACATGATGAGAATATTGAACAAATGATCATCCATTAAAAAAAAAAAAAAAATTGCATGCTAGTAGTCTCATATCGCAAACAAATAGGCTACTAGAGGAAAACAGTATATTTTCATCCAAGGATAGGGACTCTTATTGAAATGCACCACATTAGAGTAAACATAGAGTAAAACAGAACAAAATAGAATTAAATAAATAGGGAGGAGCCGGATGTGGGCGTCTAGCTGATCCCGGCGCTGGTCCTGGGATGCCGGGTCTCTCTCCCCCCCGAGTGTAGCTGCGGTGTAGCTGCGGTGTAGCGGCGGTCGCAGCCCAGATGCAAACCGCCGACCTTTAGGTCGCCCTGCAGGATTCGGTCCCCTACCCTCCCGATCTGGCGTCGCCGCCCCCCCACACCCCTCGAGCCCCCGTGGTGGAAGTGCGGAGTCTGTGGAAGAGAACGAGGAGAGCGCTCCTCGGAAGACAGCAAGGCGATGTGAGCACTGGAGTGCATGGCGTTCCCCTCCACCCCATTGAAGCAGCTGGAAAGAGCGGCGATCATCGGCCAGGGAAGGAGGTGTGGAGGTAGCGATTCTATCACCCCGCTGCCAGCCTTCTCAAGGCACGGAGAGACTCAGAGAGGATAAGATCACCAACTCACAGATAAGTGAAAAAACCACTAGAACGAGTGCGGCTGGAGGGGTAAGTGCTTTCCATTAAATGCTACTAGTGGGACTCTATACATACAGCATACAAAGCACAGGTAACCCCTGCACAAAAGCAGCTGACCTCCCTACCCACTCAAACCAATTTATTAAAGTTTCCTGGGCAGAAACTCGGAACTGCAAGATAAAGGGTAGTCATAAGAATCAAGATTTCCGTGGAGAGAGTGGGGGTTGGTCATGAGCAGGTCAATCATATGATGGGACTAAAAGACTATGGTATATAGGATTACATTTCAAGTGCCTAAATGTTCTCATTGGTTTATAATTGCCTATAACTCACCTGGGGATTACAATAATAGTGGCTCTATATCTCCTTCTCTCGCTGGATACCTCCATCGGTTTAACCTTGGCTAAGGGATTAAAAAGCCCTATGGTATCACATGTGTAAATTAAAATAAGAACTGTATATAGTGTAATGGGCTTATAGCTCATCTAAAACTACAGGCCCAACGGAAACCGGACATAAACGCTAAGCTATATAAAGATACAGGAGTGGATGTGTTAAGTTCCTTGTAATTCTTAGTTAAACTAGGGCAGGGGCGGACAGAGGTGACGGTCAAGCCCCGGAATCAACCAAGATAGTAGCTGGAGGCACAGGGGACATAGCAGTGCGGGTCTTTTTTAAAGAGACGTGGTTAGTTTGACGTGTACTTCTGGGGTGACACCCCTCTTCGCAAACCCAGTGTTTGATAGTAACAACATTACATAGAAGAGAGATCCAACGGGGGATCTGTTCCGTAGGATTAATCTATACAACGTCTTAAGGATTTTCCAAATATGCAATAACTGGCTCAGCCAAGTTCAATAGTGTAATTGGCAAAGAGTTTAATATCCCTGATGTTGATACCCTGGTGGGAGAACCCCCTGGTGTAGAAGATCTACATTATATAATCATCATATATATTACTTGCATCATTTCTGGGAGTTAAATCAGAACAGGACTAGTTAAAGAGGGGAAAGACAAGAGAGAATGAAGGGAAAGACGGGGAAGGGGGCCACAGCAAACCCTACAGCAAATCCTACCAGAACTAGTGCCAGCCCAGGTACTATAAGGAAATATATGGTTCATGAAAACACTAATGTAAGTCCGGGAAAGGCATCTGGCTCCAAAAGTAAAACCCCTGAATGCCCACCCAAAATTATTAGAAGAAGACAGCTGGCGGAAGCAGAATCTTATATTATAAGCCCTGTGATAATAGAAGAAGTCTGAATGGAACGTCAACAGGAAAGAGTACTACCAACAAAGAATGAGATAGCGGAAATGTTTGCTAGACTGGAAACATCCATTAAAGGCGAAATAGAAACAATACGGGCGATATGGGTCACATTCTAAGAAGAGTAGAAGAGGCTGAAACAACGGTAGAAAGGCAAGGGATAGAGATAAGGAACCTTAAAGGTCAGATGGAGGAGATGCAACGTGAACAAAGGAATTTGAGGTATAGACTGGAAGATCAGGAAAACCAGAGTAGGAGGAAAAATCTGAGGATTAGAGGCCTCCCAGAGGCACAGGGTGAAAGAGAGAACCTACAGGAAAAGGTTGATCAAATTTTTGGAGGCCTCATCGATCCAGCTGAAAACAACAAGAAAATTAAATTGGACAGAGTGCACAGAATTAGGAAACCAGCTGAGATAAGCAAGGAAGCTCCACGAGATGTGATTGTGAGATTCCACAACTACCAAGATAAGGAGATGATCAAGGTGAGCCTGAAGAATAACCAATCAGTGAAATATGGAGAGTCCAGTCTACAGATTTACCCAGACCTCGCCACTGAGACACGGACTAGGAGAAGAGTCCTTAAACCACTATTGGCTCAACTCAAAGCCCGAAATGTTCAATACTCTTGGGGTTTCCCAGCGTGCCTAATCGGGCATAAAGCCGGTCGCTCAGCAACACTGAGATTTCCAGAGGATACTCAAAAATTCTGTAGGCGTTTGGACATCCCACTCTTGGAAATCCCAGGATGGTGGGAGAAAATAGAAAATCAGGACACTGCCGAGGATGCACAAAATTGGAAACCAGTATTCAATAGGAGGGGAGTGTAAACAAAAGCTAAAATAATCAGAAAGGACTCCGGGATTGGGGGGGGGGGGAGCGGGACTCCTTGGGGTGGCCGGGGGGGGGCGGTGGCAGAATGGGAGGGGGAGGATGGCCCGGTAAATCCCTGGGATAGTTATGGGATCTAAGGATTGCTCCACTGAGCTCAACCCTCAGGGGGATAACCGTAGGGCCGGGTGGAGTGTGTGGGGCCAAGGTCAACTGGGCTAATGGGCGGTCCGATACCCCCAAATGGGGGGGTGATGGGGGGAGGAGTTTGGGAGTAAGGGAGGGGCGAGACCGGTATAAACCTCATTGTCTCTTATTGTTTGTTTTAGAAAGGCAGAATAAATGGCCGGATTAAAGCTAGTTACGTATAATGTGAGGGGCCTCAATACGCCCATAAAATGTGCGAACATAATGGGCGAATTGAGATCCCTTAAAGCAGAGGTGGTCTTCCTCCAGGAAACGCATCTATATCTGGGAAGGAACAAGAAAAAAATCTCTAAGGATTACCCGTTCTGGTTCTACAGTGACTCCCCGATAAGGGGTTCAAAAGGGGTAGCGATTGGATTTGCAAAGGAAGTTCGTTTTCAAATAGAGGAAAGATTAACTGACCCTGAGGGTCGTTTTTTGTTCTTGAAAGGCAAACTGAATGGGATGGAATGTACATTAGCTAATATATATTGCCCAAATACCAACCCAGGAAAATACTTATTGGGAGTTCTTTCAAAGTTTGAAGGCTTCAAGAGGGGGAGGGCTATTGTAGCAGGAGATTTTAACTTATGCCTTGAGCCAGGTAAAGATAGTACGTCGCGTGCCCGGGGGACTGGAGGTATATGGATGAATAAACTCAAGAAAAAATTACGTCAATGTCAGTTGGTGGATGTATGGAGGATGCAACATCAGAATGAAAGAGATTATACCTTCTACTCCCCCGTGCATGTGACGTACTCTAGGCTTGATCTTTTTCTTGTAGACCACGGGCATTTAGAAGAGGCAGAAAGCACAAATATAGGACCCATGACATTTTCTGATCACGCCCCGTGATACTACGAATAAAATAAAACATACACAAACCCCTACGTAATAACTGGAGACTAAACGAAGATCTCCTTCATGATAGGAAAATTGATAAGCTTATAAAAGAAGAATTAGAATTTTATTTCAAAATAAACACCTCAAAGGAGACATCAGAAGCAATGGTCTGGGAGGCCCATAAAGCGTATTTCTGCGGGATTATAATTAAGGCGGGCGTAGAGAAAGAGAGAAGGCAGGCAAAGAATCTCCGCGTGCTACAAGAGGAAACTATAAAATTAGAGCAACAACATAAGAAATCGGGGGAGGGAGAGATCTTGGAAAAACTATATAGATCTAGGGAGGCCATGAGACAACTAATTGAACTAGAAAATCGAAAGAAGTATAATTTAGTCAAAAAAGAAAGATACATAGGTAGTAACAGACCTGGTAGACTCCTGGCAAGGGCATTAAGTAAAAAGAAAAGCAACAAATATGTCGACAAGATAAGGACCAGAAAAGATGAAATTAGCTATAAAGATTCGGATATAGCAAAGACATTTTAAGAATTCTACGGGGAACTATACTCTATAAATAAAAATGATACGAGTAAAGAGAAGGAACAAAAACAAGAGAAAATCAAAAACTACCTAAAAGAAGTTGGAATGGCAAAAATAACCGAAGGGGAGCGAACCTCCCTGGAGGCCCCCGTTACAGAGTCTGAAGTGAGAAAAGCTATCAGGGAGACACAAGTAGGTAAGAGCCCGGGTCCAGGTGGCCTGACAGCACTATATTACAAAAAATATCAAGATCACTTAGCACCAAAACTGTGCTCCTATATGAATGAGATAGGAGAGAAAGGGGAAATGAGTAGAGATGCATTGGCAGCCAACATAGCGATTATCTATAAAGAAGGTAAAGATGCCACGTTATGCTCTAGCTTTAGGCCCATATACCTATTAAATGTGGATGCAAAGCTATTTGCAAGAGTGATTGCGGATAGGGTGAAGCAAACAATAAAAACGATCATCCATCCGGATCAAGTTGGGTTTATACCAGGCAGGCAGGGATGGGACAATAGTATTAAAACCCTCTTGATAGCCCAGGAAATTAAAAAGAGCGGAGTCCCAGGACTACTTCTGTCAATAGATGCTGAAAAAGCGTTTGGCAGAGTAGACTGGGACTTCATGATGGGGACACTTGAAGAAGTCGGTTATGGGGTGAAGATATATAAATGGATAAGGGCTTTGTATTCAAGGCCCTCAGCGAGAGTAAAGATAAATGGGACCCTATCTGAGCCCTTCAATATGTATAATGGAACAAGACAGGGGTGTCCAATCTCCCCTATGCTTTTTCTGCTGTCATTGGAACCCCTACTCGTAAGGATTAGACAGAATATGGACATCAGAGGAGTAACGATAGGTGGCATTGAATACAAACTTTGCCTTTGCAGACGACATTCTGCTTTATATAACATGCCCAAGAATCTCCCTTCCGAACATCATGGCCACCCTAACAGAGTATGGGAAACTATCTAACTTTAAAGTAAATCCAACTAAATCAGAAGTACTAGACATAAACCCCAATAAGGTGAGGGATCATACATATCAAAAACACTTCCCCTTTGTGTGGGGAAAAAAAGCTCTGAATTATTTAGGAGTTAAAATTACAACATCTATGGAAATGCTATACCAAGCGAACTTCATGCCACTCCTGAACGAGGTAAAGTCAGAATTAAATAGAATACAACAGGGACAACTGTCCTGGGCGGGAAGAATAAACATTTTTAAAATGGTCTTAATACCAAAAATAACGTATAAAATGCAAATGCTTCCAATTACGTTGCCACTTACATACCTTAAAAGATTACATTCAATGCTACTAAGATTTATCTGGAAATTGAAAACACCTAGTTTAAAATTCACCCAATTAACAATCACTAAAAACAAAGGGGGATGGGGAGCACCGGACATATGGAAATATTATGAAGCCATTGCACTAGCAAGAGTAGTAGACTGGGTTAAAGATAAAGAAAAACACTGGGTAGTAATTAAAAAAAAAATTAGTGACACAAAATTGCATAAAATTATATGGAGCTCACCAAAATCGAGAAAATATAGTACTGAAACTCACGAAATCACCAGACATGCACTAAAGATATGGGACACTTTACATAAAAGGGAACGCTGGGAGTTCAATTCACCTTTAATGTCACTTAAAGATGTGGATCACTTTCCACCAGGGAAAGAGGAGTGGTTTGGTAAATGGCTACTGGAAGAAAATATACAACTGAAAGATGTAATATGCCAGTGTAGAATATGCCCACTACATGAGCTTAAGAATAGGAGAGATAAGATAATCATTAATCCATGGCGCTACAATCAATTAAAGCATTTCATAGAATCCCTACCTCAACCAATCAGATCAATGAGAAACCTACTCCCTCTAGAGAAAATATGTATAGATAAAGATGAGAAAGGTGGTTTTTCCCAGGTCTATAAAATATTGGTTGAATTGGGAAGGCCGGACACTCCGGCCTTTATAGGGAAATGGGAAAAGGAGCTAGAAAAAACACTATCAGCGCCAGAAGTTTCTTTGATATTGAAGAGAGTCTCTGCCACATCGGTCAATAGTAATTTGTTAGAACTAAACTTCAAGTGCCTGACAAGAATGTATCTGACCCCGGATTGGGTACATAAACTCCAAGGGGAAAAATCACAGCTTTGTTGGAGGGGATGTGCTGAAATTGGAACGATGGCCCATATTTGGTGGCTGTGTCCAGAAATAGGAATCTTCTGGGACGAGGTGGGAAGATATATTAAGGAGATCACAAAGTTTGACTTTCCAAAAGATCCTTGGATATTTCTATTTCATCTGAGCGATATGCCCACTAAAACATATCTTAGAACACTTCTGCCTCATCTTATAGACGCGGCTGAAAGCCTAATACCTAAGAATTGGAAAAGGAAAGAAAGACCGACTATGAGGGAATGGTTTAATAAAATAAACGAGATACAGGATCTAGAGTACTTGAGGTTTAGTGAAGGGATAAAAATGGAGGCCTACGAGATAAAGTGGGGAGAATGGGAAAAATTCAAAAAATCTTCAAGAGCAGTTGAGATGTGGACAATTAGAGTAAAGGAGAGTGGAGATCTCGCCACAGGTCAAGATATTGATGCAAACTGAAGTGGGGGCAGTCAGGACGAGTAAATGGGAAGATAGAGGGGAAGACTGGGGAGGGATGAGGTTTGGTTTCGGGGAGGGGGGGAGGGGGGGAGTTCGCGAGGAAGGAAGTAACAGCAATTAGTTAGATTAATACTGTTGTGTTATCCCCTTTTTGGAATAAGATGATTCAAGCAATGAAATAGATGTAAAGCCACTATGATGTGATGACAAGAGGGAAATATTTGTGAATACCATCTATTTGAAAAATGTATTCCCGTGGTAAACTTTCTCGCTGACATGGCAAAAAAAAAAAGAAAAAAAAAATTAAATAGAAATGAATAGAATAAAATAGAATAAAAAAAGAATAGAATGAAATAGAAAATATATATTTATACAGATAGAATACATTTGAATTTGAGTACATAAGAATAGAATAGAAAAGAAAAAAAAAATAGAATAGAATATAATAGAATAGAAAATAATATAATTCAAAAAACAATAGAATAGAAATTGAAAGAATGTAACCATTTCCAAGAATTCAAATAGAATAAATTCAAATTTGAAGAGAATAGAAAAGAATAGTTTAGATTAGAATATAAAACAGCAGAATAGTATAGAATAGTGTGTGTAACTGTGGGTGGACATTAAAGTGCAAGCTCCTCTTGTGCAGAGACTTTACAAAGAATGCAACAAGAAATGTAAGGGTGCAATCAGGGCTGCTAAGATAAAAATTCTTTAAGTACATAAATAGTAAGAAAGGGAGGTCAGATCATATTGGTCCCATAAAGAATGATGAAGGGAATCTGGTTACTAAGGATGGAGAGATGGCGAAGGTATTGAATTTATTCTTCTTCTCAGTCTTCACAGGGGAATCGGGGGGCTTCAGTAACCAAAACTGCAATGTTTTATCCTCATGACATGTCACAGGAAGCACCCTCATGGATAATAGAGGACAGAATTAGAATTATACTTGAAAAACCTAACATTAATAAGTCACCGGGACCAGATGGCTTTGATCCCGAGGGTCCTTAAGGAACTCAGCCAAGTAATTGCCAGACCATTGTTCCTAATTTTTATGAACAGTCTACTGACTGGAATGGTACCAACTGATTGGAGAAAAGCCAATGTAGCACCAATATTTAAAAAAGGACCAAAATACATACCTGGGAATTACAGACCAGTTAGCCTAACATCAATTGTATGCAAGCTCTTGGAGGGGATGATAAGGGACTAAATACAAGATTTTAGTAATGAAAATGGTATTCGCAGTAATCAGCATGGATTCATGAAGAATCGTTCTTGACAAACCTATTAACATTTTATGAGGAGGTGAGCTGCCATCTAGATAAAGGAAGGCCCGTAGACGTATTGTATCTGGATTTTGCAAAAGCATTTGATACAGTTCCCCATTAACATTTTCTGTACAAAATAAGGTCTGTTGGCATAGACCATAGGGTGAGTACATGGATTGAAAATTGGCTACAGGGGCGAGTTCAAAGGGTAGTGATAAATGGGGAGTACTCAGAATGATCCGGGTGGAAAGTGGGGTCCCCCAGAGTTCTGTGCTGGGACCAATCCTGTTTAATTTGTTCATAAACGACCTAGAGGATGGGATAAACAGCTCAATCTCTGTATTTTTATACAATGCTAAGCAGGGCAATAACTTCTCCGGAGGATGTGGAAACCTTGCAAGAAGATCTGAACAAATTATTGGGGTGGGCAACTATATGGCAAATGAGGTTTAATGTAAAAAGATGTAAAATAATGCATTTGGGTGGCAAAAATATGAATGCAATCTATACACTGGGGGGAGAACCTCTGGGGGAATCTAGGATTGAAAAGGACCTGGGGGACTCAGCAATGGCAATGCAATGCCAAGCTGCTGCAGGCAAAGCAAACAGAATATTGGCATGCATTAAAAGGGGGTTCAACTCTAGAAATAAAGCGACCATTCTCCCGCTCTACAAGACTCTGGTCCGGCCGCACCTGGAGTATGCTGTCCAGTTCTGGGCACTAGTCCTCAGGAAGGATGTGCTGGAAATGGAGCGAGTATCAAAAAAGGGCAACAAAGCTAATAAAGGAACTGGAGGACATTAGTTATAAGTAGGGATGAGCCGAACACCCCCCGGTTCAGTTCGCACCAGAACCTGCGAACGGACCGAAAGTTCGCACAAACTTTAGAACCCCATTAAAGTCTATGGGACTTGAACGTTCGAAATCAAAAGTGCTAATTTTAAAGGCTAATATGCAAGTTATTGTCCTAAAAAGGATGTAGGGACCCGGGTCCTGCTCCAGGGGACATGTATCAATGCAAAAAAAAGTTTTAAAAATGGCTGTTTTTTTGAGAGCAGTGATTTTAATAATGCTTAAAGTGAAACAATAAAAGTATCATATTTCTTTAAATTTCGTACCTGGGGGGTGTCTATAGTATGCCTGTAAAGGGGCGCATGTTTCCCGTGTTTAGAACAGTCTGACAGCAAAATGACATTTCAAAGGAAAAAAAGTCATTTAAAAGTACTCGCGGCTATATGAATTGTCGGTCCGACAACACACATAAAAGTTCATTGATAAAAACGGCATGGGATTTAACCCCGAACCAAAATTTAAAATAAAAATGGTGTGAGGGTCCCCCTAAATTCCATACCAGGCCCTTCAGGTCTGGTATGGATATTAAGGGGAACATCGCGCCAAAATTAAAAAAAAAAAAAAAAGACGTGGGGATCCCCCTCAAAATCCATACCAGACCCTTCATGATGCTTAAAGTGAAAACAAAATTGAAATATTCCTTTTAAATATTGTACCTGGGGGGTGTCTATAGTATGCCTGTAAAGTGGCGCGTGTTTCCCATGCTTAGAATAATCCCCGCACAAAATGACATTTTTAAAGGAATAAAAGTAATTTAAAACTGCTTACTTTAATGTAATGTCGGGTCCCGGCAATATGGATGAAAATCAGTGAGACAAACGGCATGGGTACCCCCCCAGTCCACTACCAGGCCCTTTAGGTCTTGTATGGATATTAAGGGGAACCCCGCACCCAAATAAAAAAAAGGAAAAGCGTGGGGCCCCCAGGCACTATATACTCTGATCAGCAGTATACAGGCGGTGCAAACAAGACAGGGACTGTAGGTTTGTTGTTAAGTAGAATCTGTTTGTAATTTTGAACTGGTACATTTTTAAAGTGTAGCTCCAGCCAAAAAATCTATTTTTAAGCTTTTTGGAAAACATAGGGAAGGGTTATCACCCCTGTAACATTTGTTTTGCTGTCTGTGCACCTCTTCAGAAGATTTCACCTCACTTTCTGTCCCAATGACAATTGTTTTTTGAAAATTTGGGGTTTTTAATGATACACGGATTGGTGATAAAGCATCAGTGAAGAGTAGACACGTTTTTCCCATATTAACTCTTACAGGAGAAACTTTCCCTTCCTAGGGGTAGATTTTATCTCACTTCCTGTTGTCTCCTTCCGTTTGCAAGTAGGAGTCGTTTGTAAGTTGGATGTTTGAAAGCAGGGGCCTGTCCTATATACTCTGCAGAAATTGGGGCCTTATGTGTTGGTGTTGCCACAACACTGTAAGCCCTCACAGTTACTCTTGGTGGGCGCAGGAACGGGCCGTGCTGTGAAATATTAGATCAAGGATTATAATTACATGCCCTTGTTGAACAGTGGTAGAAAAATTGGTCCTTTGGTGGTGGTGCTGGTGCCACAACACTGTAAGTCCTCACAGTTACTCTTGGTGGGCGCTGGAACAGGCCCTGCTGTGAAATATTATATCAAGAATTGTAATTACATGCACCTTTTGAACAGGGGCAGAAAAAATAGGATTTTTTATAACAGCTTACCTGTAAAATCCTTTTCTTTTGATGGACATCACGGGACACAGAGCCTCAGTAATAACTGATGGGTTATATAGGTATCACTAGGTGATTGGACACTGGCACACCCTAACCAGGAAGTTCAACCCCCTATATAATCCCTCCCCTTACAGGGATACCTCAGTTTTGTAGCAAAGCAATATAAGTGTATTAGAAGAGGGGTGGGACCTCTGTGTCACGTGATGTCCATTGAAAGAAAAGGATTTTACAGGTAAGCTGTTATAAAAAATCCTATTTTCTTTCTCGAACATCACGGGACACAGAGCCTCAGTAATAACTGATGGGATGTCCCAGAGCAATGCCACCTGAGGGGAGGGGAACCACAACCAAGTAGGGTGCAATCAGACCTGAGGACCCTGTACCGCTGCCTGCAGCACACTACGCCCAAAGGCGATATCCTCATGCCTTCTCACATCCACCTGATAAAATCTGGTGAATGTATGGACTGAAGACCAGGTTGCAGCCTTGCAGATTTGAGCCATAGAGGCCTGGTGATGCACTGCCCAAGAAGCACCAATAGCACTTGTGGAATGTGCCTTGATCTGAAACAGAGGAATCTTCTGTTTCAAACCGTAAGCTTGAATAATCAATTGTCGAATCCATTTAGAAATGGTAGCTTTTGACGCTGCCTGTCCTCTATTGGGACCCTCTGGCAGCACGAACAAAACATCAGTTTTGCGAATTTGAGCAGTTGCTTCCAGATAGGCCTCTTACTACATCCAAAGAAAGTAGTGACCTTTCTTCTGAAGAACAGGGATCTGGAAAAAAGGAAGGCAGAACAATGTCTTGGTTTAGATGAAAATCTGAAACCACCTTTGGTAAAAAACTAGGATGAGGGCGCAATACCACTCTATCCTTGTGTACAATCAAATAAGGTTCTTTACAGGAAAGAGTTGCTAATTCTGATACTCTTCTAGCAGAAGAAATGGCTACCAGAAAAATTAACTTTCTTGTCAACAAGACCAAGGGAATCTGACGTATTGGTTCAAAAGGCTGTTTCTGTAACACAGACAGCACTAAATTCAAGTCCCAGGGGTTTAGGGGCGCCTTAACCGGAGGATTAAGACGCATCACCCCCTGCATAAAGTTTTGGACTAAAGAATGCGAAGCAAGAGGCTGTTGAAACAATACTGATAAGGCCAATACCTGGCCCTTGATGGTACTCAAGGCCAGCTTCATCTCTAATCCCAATTGTAGAAAATCAAGAATTCTACCTATCACATATTTTCTGGGATGCCAACCTCTGGATTCACACCAGGATACATAAGCTTTCCAGACTCTATGATAAATCATTCTGGAAGCTGGCTTCCTTGCATTGATCAAGGTAGATATCACAGGACCTGAAAGCCCACGACTTTTCAGAACGTGGGTTTTAATAGCCAAACCATCAAATTTAGCATTTGTAAGGCAGGATGGAACACTGGACCTTGAGATAACAGGTCTGAGCGTGCCGGTAGGGTCCACGGGGAACCCACCGTCATCCTCACTATTTCTGCATACCAAGTCCTTCTGGGCCAAGCGGGGGCCACCAAAAGTACTGACTTC
The DNA here is from genome assembly GCA_037952835.1 of Lithobates septentrionalis. Classification (NCBI taxonomy): domain Eukaryota; kingdom Metazoa; phylum Chordata; class Amphibia; order Anura; family Ranidae; genus Lithobates; species Lithobates septentrionalis. Next base: position 4,280,963 of record JBBDGP010000554.1, read on the forward strand.
CTTTCCTGCCTTATCCTGCAAAGGAGTCGTGGCAGTAGCAGAATAGGCGGGAATGCATAAATCAGTGAGAACCGATGCCACGGAATCACCAACGAATCCGTCTCGCATGTAAGAGGATCCTTTGTCCTTGCCACAAATCTGTCTATCTTTTTGTTGAATCGGGATGCAAAGAGATCTACATCTGGAACCCCTCATCTTTGGCAAATGGCCCAAAAGACGTCGGGATGCAGAGACCATTTCCCTGGGAGTAACTGCTGACGACTTAAATAGTCCGCCTGCCAGTTCTCTATACCTGGAATGAAAACTGCCGATATGCATGGCACATGCTTCTCTGCCCAGACTAAGATCTGGTTCACCTCTCTTTGAGCAGCTCGGCTCCTGGTGCCTCCCTGATTGACATAAGCCACTGCTGTGGCATTGTCGGACTGGATCCTGACCGGGCAACCCTGTAGCCTGAAAGTCCAGGCCTTTAGGGCTAGATATAGTGCACGGATCTCCAGAATGTTGATGGGTAAGGTCCTCTCGGTTTTGGACCATACCCCTTGGACCGCAGACTGTTCCAGAACTGCTCCCCAACCCGACAGACTGGCATCTGTTGTTACCACCAGCCAGGTAACCTGTAGAAAGGATTTCTCCTTCTGCAGGTTTTCGGGTATTAGCCACCAATTGAGGCTCTGACGCACCGCATGAGACAGGTGCATCGGAAAGTCTAATGCCTGAACCATCTTGTTCCAGGCCGACAGAATACTGTTTTGCAACAGTCTTGAATGAAACTGAGCATAGGGAACTGCTTCGAATGAAGACACCATCTTCCCTAGCAGCCTCATACAAAGGCAGACAGAAGGACCCTTTTTGGTCCTGACTGCCAGAATCAGCTCCCTTAAAGCAGTGATCTTTGCTTGAGGTAGAAATACTTTCTCCTGGCTTGTATCTATGATCAGACCCAAATACTCCAGTCTTCTTACTGGTTTTAGGAAAGATTTTTCTAGGTTGAGGATCCAACCTAAGTGTTTCAGATACTTGACTGTGGTCCTCAAGTTCCTGTTCAAGGAGGCTACCGACCGGTCTATCAAGAGCAGGTCATCTAGGTATGCTATGACAGCTATACCCTGAGCCCTTAATCTGGGCAGAGGAGGAGCCAAGATCTTTGTGAACACTCGAGGTGCAGTGGCTATCCCAAAAGGCAGAGCCACAAACTGGAGATGGTGCCCTCCTATCTCGAAGCGCAGAAACTTCTGATGAGCAGGAAAAATGGGCACATGCAGATATGCATCTCTGATGGCTATCGATGCCAGAAATTCTCCTCCCTGCAGGATGGAGACTGCTGTCCGAATTTATTCCATGCGGAAGGACTGAATCCTTAGGAATCGATTCAGATCCCTTAAATCCAGAATGGGTCTGACATCCCCATTTGGTTTTTGGACCGTAAAAAGGTTGGAATAGAAGCCCAATCCCTGATCCTTCGTGGGAACCATCATAATGACCTCCTGCGACAAAAATCGCTCTAACGCTAGAAGGAGCGACTGCTTTTTCTCTGGATCTCTGGGGACACTTGATCTGAGGAAACGAGGAGAGGGAAATTCTTGGAACTCCAGCTTGTACCCTAAGGTTACCGGGGTGATTACCCATCTGTCCTGGAAGTCCTCCTGCCAGAGCTTTGAGAACTGTAGCAGTCTTCCCCCCACTCGAGCGAGTGGGGGTGCCCCTTCATAAAGAGGTCTTAGTGTCTTGTCTAGTAGACTTCTTCTCCCAGGACTTCTTTTGTCCCTGGGGTTGACTCTTGTTTCTTGACCCAGACGGAGGAGGCCGTTGCGACTGCCTGGAGGCTGATGCCCCTGGCGCTGGGGAAAGAGTCCGTTTGAAAGAGGGATGCTTATTCTTCTTCTTAACAGGTAAGAGAGTGCTTTTCCCACAAGAAATCCTTTTGATATAATTATCCAAGTCTTCTCCAAACAACCTTGCACGACGAAATGGAAACCCAGCCAGTAGCTTCTTACATGGTGATTCAGCTGACCAATTTTTCAACCATAAAATTCTACGTATATGCACCAATCCAAGTGAAAGATGAGAGGTCTGCATGATAGAATCTTTGATGGCGTCAACAACAAAACATAAGGCCGCTGGAAGGTTAGCCAACCCCTGGGCCTGCTGTTCAGGTAGAACTTTGATGACCTGCTTAACATGGTATTAAGTATTGACAGACTCCAATCGCTGCTACTGCAGGTTGAGCCACTGAACAAGCTAAGGAGAAAACATCCTTCAACAGGGATTCCATCTTTTTATCCACTGGATCCCTGAGCATCTGAGCATTGTCTACAGGACAAGTCAGACTATTATTTACGGAGGAAATGGCCGCATCAATGGCCGGTATTCCCCACATTTTAATAAACTTTTCTTCCATAGGATAAAGTGTTGAAAACTTTTTCGGCAGAAGAAAACGTTTATCTGGGTGATCCCACTCAGAATAAAGGAGCTTTTCAAGTAAATTATGAACAGGAAAAGCATGTGCTGTTTGAGGAGGTTTCAGTGACCCCAAAGAAGAAGAGGGTTCTTTAACTGATTCAGATATGGGCAACTTAAATGTGGAGCGGACCAATCCAGCAAGGATCTGCACTAAGACTTTCTCCTCTTGGGAAGCCGAAGAGGGTCCCTCTCCATCTGATTCCTCAGAAGAGGAATCATCCGTCCCATCCCGATCCTCTGAAAGGGATTCTTCTCCTTTATCCCAGAGCTCCCCTGCCTGAGGGTCTTGGGAAACAGAGCAAGGCCTAGTACGTTTTCTTCCACTAAGTGAAGATGTAATCATGGCCATTAATCTTTCCTCTAATCCATAAATTGGTTGAGGAAAAAATCTCCTGTGTAATGTATACAGGGGCTGAAGTGCCAGAAGCAGGTGTAGCCCCTGACCCCAATGGCTCTCCCTGGCTAGCCGTCCCTGGCCCCTCAGGGGGGGGGGGGGGATGCTGCAGAAAGGGGGTCCTCAGAACCTGAAGGAGATCCCCTAGAGCCTCTGGTTCTTGGGGTATTTGAACCTCTTCTACCCATAGTGCAAAGCAACAAGGTGGAGGTATCACAAAATGAACACTGACTGCTGAGCGATGTAGTCTGTCAAAAGCCTTACTACCAAATGCCCAGTCTGGTGTTTCTTTAGTAAATGCTGCCTAGGAGAATGCCTGTGTCCCACCTTACATGGGACCGTCAGCTCTGTGTCCCTCCAAAGGCTTTGTGCACCTGTAAAGTGTGCCTTTAATAGCCTGCAGCCAGCAAATGTGGGCGTCTGAGCACGCTGGATGCTGTGCTGATGCCCCACCCCCCTCTACCGCCCCCTTGGTTTTTCAAAAAACGCACGCTTCCCGCGCGAGCTGACCCTCCGGGACAAGCATGGAGGGAAGGCTGGGGGTGGAGGAGGAAGATGAGAGGCTGGCAGTGATGGGGCCTGCACGTGGCAATGGCGGCGGCATCGGCGGTGATAGTGTGGTGTATAACTGCCTCACAGACCACCTGCGGCCTCCCCCTAGTCTGGGGGGGAAATATCCCTGAGGAGAGCCCCCCATCCCATCCTACCTGGAGCCAGCTGGAGGAGCTTGTGCAGCGTGAAAACACTGAGACAGACATCAGCATGAGAAGGTATGTGCTCTTGGCAGCCCCCGGTAGCGACAATAGGCATAGCATGCATTTACTTTAAAGGAGAAATCCTACTAGAATTAAAAAAATTCTGTGGAATCTCCCTTACCTTATCCAGCCGCAGGGTTCTGTTATACAGACCCAATCTTCACCTCTCACGGTGGGCTCCGTTTGGAAAAACCTTCAGAGAGTGGGGCACCCTACGGATAGGGGGATCCACAGTTCTGGGCCTGTAAAGCACCGGCCAGAAATAAGGATAGAAAACCATTTTCTGATATGAGGGGTCCAGCTCTCTAAAAAGAGGAAGCGTTACAGGTAAAACCTTGTTTCTTCGGACAGGAGGCCCGGGTACCATCCAATTCTGCCTAGAAAGGACACTTTGAAATGAATCCGGTTCGCCTGGCTTGCTCCAGCATAGGATATAGGATATTCCCTTTGGAGCTCAGCACAGGACATCTTTACACATCCAACACCTAAGACACTGGCGTAAAAACTGAGGTATCCCTGTAAGGGGAGGGATCATATAGGGGGTTGAACCTCCTGGTTAGGGTGTGCCAGTGTCCAATCACCTAGTGATACCTATATAACCCAGAAGTTATTACTGAGGCTCTGTGTCCCGTGATGTTCGAGAAAGAAATTGGGCCTTTTGTGGTGGTGGTGGTGGTGGTGGTGGTGTTGCCACAACACTGTAAGCCCTCACAGTTACTCTTGGTGGGTGCAGGAATGGGCCCTGCTGTGAAATATTAGATCAAGAATTGTAATTACATGTCCCTGTTGAACAGGGACAGAAAAATTGGGCCTTAGGCACTGGTGCCACAACACTGCAACCCCTAACAGATACTATAGTTGGAGCGCAGGAATGAGCCCTGCTGCAAAGTATTGCATCAAAAATTGTAATTTTACACCCCTGTTAAACAGGGGCTGAAAAATTGGGCCTTGGGCATTGGTGCTGGTACCACAACACTGCAACCCCTCACAGATATTCTAGTTGGAGCGCAGGAATGAGCCCTGCTGCAAAGTATTGCATCAAAAATTGTAATTACACGCCCCTGTTAAACAGGGGCAGAAAAATTGGGCCTTATCCACTGCTGCCACAACACTGCAACCCCTCACAGATACTCTAGTTGGAGCGCAGGAATGAGCCCTGCTGCAAAGTATTGCATCAAAAATTGTAATTACACGCCCCTGTTAAACTTGGGCAGAAAAATTGGGCCTTGGCCACTGGTGGCGGTGCCCAGAACCAAAAATGTTCTTACAAGCTACAGTATCAGCATGAAAATTGAGGAGGAAGAGGATTGTCCCTCAGCATAACAGGATAGTCACTCAGCATCAGCATAGGCAGTCTTGAAGGGATCTCACATTAAAAAAAAAATCAATCAGTTACATCAGCATCAGGTGCTTGGTAGCTGGTGATCCAAGACTGATTCATTTTTATGAAGGTCAACCGATCGACCGATTCGGTGGACAGGCGCACCCTGTGATCGGTTACAAAGCCTCCAGCAGCACTGAAGGTGCATTCCGAAAGAACGCTGGATGCAGGACAGGCCAGTAACTCAATTGCATACTGTGCAAGCTCTGGCCAGTGATCCATCCTCAAGGCCCAGTAACCCAGAGGATTTTCAGTGGAAAAGGTGTCCAAGTCTGATCGTGCCCCTAGGTAATCCTGCACCATGTGAATCAGATGCTGGCGATGGTTGCTGGAACCAATCAGACCTTGGGGCTGTGCACTAAAAAATTGTCTGTACGCATCGGTCAGACGGCCACCTTCTCCACCGCTCCTTCTGTGACTGACCGAAGCCTCAGCAACACGCTTTCCAGGAGGACCAGGAAATTGTAACCTCCCAGGCTCTTGAAATGCATTGCACAAATCTTTCTGCAAGGCCTCCCGAAGATGTTTCATCCTCTGCTTCCTCTGCGACGGCAAGATAAGGTCCACAACCTTACCCTTGTAACGTGGATCAAGGAGGGTTGCCAGCCAGTAATCAACCTTCCCCTTGATACCACGAATACGGGGATCCTTCCGCAGGTTTTGCAGGATCAGGGAGCCCATGCAGCGTAGGTTTGCTGAGGCATTTGGTCCAGAGTCCTCTGGGTCACTAAGGACAACATGATCCGCAGCCACCTCCTCCCAGCCACGTACAAGTCCATAGGTTTCTTAGGACTGTAAATGATCTCTTGAAGACTGCTGCTGATGCTGAGTGCCAGGCTCCACCTCCATGCTGACACAATCCTCCTGCTTGTCCTCCTCCTGTGTGATCGGGGGGCACGCAGGAACACTGTCTGGATAAAGGGGGCCTTGAAAGGTAAGGAAATCCTCTTCCTCCCTCTGTTCTGCCTCAAGTGCCCTGTCCATTATTCCACGCAGCGTGTGCTCCAACAGGTGGACAAGAGGGACAGTGTCACTGATGCATGCACTATCACTGCACACCGTCCTTGTGCCCTTACTCAAATGGTGACAGGACAGTGCATTCATCCCTGATCATAGCCCACTGGCGTGGGGAAAAAAAAAAACAAGATCCCCTGACCCTGTCCTGGTGCCATAGTGGCATAGGTACTCATTGATGGCCCTCTGCTGCATGTGCAGCTGCTGCAGCATGGCCAACGTTGAGTTCCACCTGGTGGGCATGTCACAGATTAGGCGGTTCTTGGGCAGGTTAAATTCCTTTTAGAGTTCAGCCAGCCGAACACTGGCATTATATGACCTGCGGAAATGCACACAGACTTTCCTGGCCTGCCTCAGGACATCCTGTAAGCCCGGCTACCTGCCCAAGAACTGCTGCACCACCAAGTTAAGGACTTGAGCCAAACAATGCATATGGGTCAGTTGTCCCTGTCGGAGGGTGGAGAGGAGGTTGGTGCCATTGTCGCAAACCACCATACCTGGCTTAAGGTATCAAGGCAGAATCACCACCAGTAGAATTTTGGAGGTGTGGTGGCGGAACAACTTCCAACACTACTGCACCCTGTCCTGCATCCTTCCCAGCTGCCAGAAGAGTCACCCAGTTTGCGGTGAAAGATAGGTAACGTCCCTGTCCATGTCTGCTGGACCATGAGTCAGCGGTAATGTGCACCTTGCTGCTGACCGCCCTGTCCAGCGAGGCCAAGACATTGCCTTCCACATGCCTGTAGAGAGCCGGAATCGCCTTCCATGAGAAAAAGTGGTGTTTGGGAAACTGCCACTGAGGAACCGCACATTCCACAAACTCACGGAAGGGGGCAGAGTCTACCAACTGAAAAGGCAGCAGTTAAAGCGCTAGCAATTTAGCCAAGCTAGCACCCAACCACTGGGCATGTGGATGGCTGGGAGTGAACTTCTTTCGGCAGTGCAGCAACTGGGGCAGGGATATTTGCCTGGTACAATCTGACGTCGGTGTACCGACAGATTGCCCGCATGTACTTGGCTGTGACACACCTAATTCTACACCTTCATTCCTCTCAGTGCAGGTTTCAGAGAGGACTGAAGGTATAGTGGGGTTGGAGATCCCAGCTGATGAGGAGCAAGGAGAGGTCCGCTTTGTTCTTTGGTATGGGTCTTTTAGGTACGCTTGCCAACTAACTGCATGGCAGGTCGACATATGTCTGGTCAAGCATGTGGTGCCCAAGCGGGTAATGTTTTGGCCATGCGAGATACGCTTGAGACATATGTTGCAAATTGCAGCGGTGGGATGCAGTCGGTGTGCTGCCTTTAAGCTGGCCACTGGAGGGCATCCTGCCTCGTTGGAGATGTGCCTCCTCCTCTCTCCTATCAGGCACCCACATGGAGTCAGTGACCTCATCATCCCCTCCCTCCTCATCACTGGAGCAAAGCTGGCAGTATGCTGCAGCTGGGGGAACATGACTGCCAGATTGCTGTCCTTCTTTTGCACCCCCTCTCTCTGGGCACACGTTACTGCCTTCCTCTAGCTGGGTATCATCATTGGAGCCTTCAAAATGCTGGGCATCCTTCTGGAGCATGTACCCAACACTGTGGTCAAACAGTTCGGGGGACTCCTCAGGAGGACATGGTGGGGCTAGGGAAGGAGTGACTGATGCCATTGAGCCGAGGGAAGAGGCCGCGTTGGCAGCTGCTTTGCCAGACAAAGTACCCTGAGCCTGGGTGAGAGAGGATGAGGAGGAGGGGGACGGCTTGGTCATCCACTCTACCAAGTCTTCCGCATGGTATGTGTGTGATGGAAAAATCTGGACAGCCGCACTCCGGATTGGAAAAGTGAAAAATAAAATCCTCTTTATTTAAAAAGTAATAACATAATTAAAATCCGTACATGGCTTTGTTGGGATAATGCAGCATAACCGCTAACGCGTTTCACGCTCCCATAGAGCGCTTACTCATAGCTGGTTTGTACGAAAGTGATCACCACTTATATACACATAATTTATCTACCACATGACTGCATATTGATTATCTGATTTTAAACAGCTGATCGTTAGTCTGTGTGGGATCTTTTTGGCATAGATGTGATTGGATGTGCGTCCTATAGTGGATTCACTAATGAAGACATAAATATATAAATGAAATGTATTCATATTGGCAAATGTCAACATATATAAATAATAAAAAATTCTATTCAAGGTTTTTGAAAAACATGTTAGTTATTTTTCCAAAACCACAAGAATGAGATGGGTGCTGGAATTTGACGTTCAAACGTATAAATTATCATACGGATAGGCGCAAGTATGGGCAAACTATGTGAGCTGGTGGCTGCGGTATAATGTAAACGGTGTATAGAATGAGAATTGGAATTAGGTCTATATGCATGTGATAAAAAGATGTGCATCCAACACCACTATCCGTGTCTACAAGAAAAGACTAAATATGTGTGTATGGTGCATAAATATATGCAAACATTTTTTTTTTTTTAAACGACATAAAGATAAAAATAATGATGAAAAGCAATTCTTTATATGTGTGTGTATGTGTATATACATGATGATTTCAACTTTCAAAAAACGTGGTGACATATGTGAATTGGAAGCTGGGCAGAAAACTGGCGTCCTGTCACAATAATGCGACCAAAAGTCTCCTGGTTTACAGGAGTCTATGTGTGAATAAATGCTTTTGCTTCAATTCCTACATGTGTGAATATTATTCTTTGCAACATATACAGTATTGTGAAACCTATCACTCTCTGATAACCCCGCCACTCCAGCTTCACAAAAGTGCTCATTTAAAACCTTGCATCACTCCGTATGGGATGCATTAATCCCAATCAGGTAACAACATTAACGTTGCTGAACGTCTTTCTTTGAAGCAATCACATCTCTCGATGAGTTGTCTTCAAGTGTATGGGCAGAACTATATGAGGTAGATAAAAATGGGACAAAATGCAGTGTTTATGCACCTGTCTCTATTCTTTCTATACATAGTATAATATTGGCAGTGACCATATGACAGGTTCTTCCAATATATGTGTTTATATCAATAGATAATTAACAATCTCATAAACCAATTACTATGTGAAATAAACAACTGGTCTACCTCTTTGAAGACCACAGCTCTTAAATCAACTCAAAACACATGGGAACTTTGCAAAGAAGGTAATGAACCATGTACACATGTGGTAAAAAACATTTGTGCAAAGTTAGGCTAGCCATACACTATACAATTCTCCCGTGCAACTCTGGTCTAGATTCACCAAAACCATACAATAGGGGGCCAAACCCAAACATCCAACCTGCATGCAATCAGGCAGGCCCTTCTACCACACAGCTGAAGGCAAATCCAAAGAAAATTGAACAAGAAAATTGCACGGTGTATGGCCAGCTTTAGTGTTATGGTCTACCTACAGCTACCATCAAACAATAATGTCTAATTAGAAACGAGATTCAAGTGACAGTGAATGCAAAAGATATGGTAAATTGTTTCTTTTAAATGAAAACATATATGCATATCACTAGTCATTTGTTCGTATGGATTGGAGTGTGTGTAGCCCAATAAAATGTATCGGTTACTGGGAATGTGTAAAAAAGGGAACTGATATATTGATATGTGTCCCTATATGTTTTTTTGCTCCATTATCCACCAAAAAAGAATATGGATGTGTAATCAAGGAAAAAGTTGGGAGGAAAGGGTTGCAGATGTATTGCTCGGGGATATAACTTCAATGTTGTTTTATTCATAGAAATGTGAAACGTCCCACTCAAAGTTTAACCCCCGTGGAATCCTGGTGTCTAACGAGAATATCCAAAGGACTTCTCGTTTGCACAGTAACTGGAATCTGTCACCTCCTCTCACCGGTGTGATGATTTTCTCAATGCCCTGAATAGTTAAACTGGAAGTGTCTTTGTGGTGTGTGTAAACCCAGTGCTTTGATACATTGGTTAAGGTCTCCTTCTCAATATTATACAGGTGATCATGTAACCTGTCTCTGAGACGCCGTGTTGTGCGTCCAACATATTGTACCTGGCAACTGGTGCATGTGATAACATATACCACAAATTTGGTGTTACAATTAATAAACACGGGGATCGAGAATTCTTTTTGATTGCTGCATGATTTTATGAGTTGACCTGTTTTAATGTACCTGCAGTAATTACAAGTTTTTATTCCACACTTGAAATTGCCTGTGAAATTGAGCCAATTGGATTTTGTTCGGTTGGTTGAGAACAAACTGGGAGACAGTGAACGTCCCAATGTGGGTGCTCTGCGGGATACAACCTTGATCCCTTTAGAAAGGATGTTACTATATATAGGGTCATTATACAAAACAGGAAGGTGTTTCATGATAATTTTCTTGATTGTATTAAATTCTGAGCTGTATGGAGTAGAGAATACCGGGATTCTATGGGACATGTCCCTTCTCTGTTGAGTGTTTCTAGCTGTTTTTTTCTTTACAAGTGAAGGTCTTGGGATGGATCTTACTGTGTTGAGTGCTTTTTGTATTGATGTTTCTTTATAGCCACGAGCTTTAAACCTGTTTGCCATGCTTTTGGCTTCAGCCTCAAAAGCATCAGGAGAGCTACATAGGCGCTTTAACCTTAAAAACTGGCTATATGGAATGCCTCTGATGGTGTGTTTAGGGTGTGCAGAGTCAGCTCTAAGTAGAGTGTTGCCACTGAGAGGTTTTCTGTACAGACTGGATTGAATCGCATCACCGGACCCCGCCAGTTGCACATCAAGGAATTCTATGGATCTGGATTGCAGATTTCCCGTAAATTTTAAGTTTAATGAATTATCATTGAAATATGTCAGCCAGATATCCAAATTAGCTTCGCTATCTGATGTAATAAATAACAGGTCGTCTATAAAGCGACAGAAAAAGACCGTATCTTTGCGGCGGGGACTATTTGGTCCAAAGATGCGGGACCTCTCCCACCAGCCCATATAAATATTGGCCAGTGAGGGGGAAAATTTGGCTCCCATAGAGGCCCCGCATTTCTGGAGAAAATAGTCCCCGTCAAACATAAAAAAATTGTGTGTTAAAAGGTACTCCAGGGCTTGTACAATAAACTCTTGTAAAATCAAAGAGAGTTTGCCTGTTTTTCTAAGAAAATAAGTGACTGCCTGGATCCCCAGATGATGTGGGATACTGGAGTACAAACTAGATACATCACAGCTGATCCATCTATAATTGTCTTCCCATTTAATGTCTTGCAGTTTGTTCAATAAATCGTTCGTGTCTTTTATGTAACCAGGGAGACTGGTGGCTATTGGCTGTAAATGGGAGTCTACCCACTCTCCTAGGCGTTCATTTAAAGAGCCTATCCCCGCCACTATAGGTCGACCTGTAAGGGGATTTAACCCCTTGTGGATCTTTGGTAGGTGGTGGAATATTGGTGTTATGGGGCATTCTGGAATAAGAAATTCTTTCTCCCTAGGAGTGAATATACCCATTTGTGTGGCTCTATCTATGAGTGTGGAGAGCGTGTTTTTGAAAGCAATAGTGGGGTTGGAGGGTAGTTTCTGGTATGTGTGTGTGTCAGATAGTTGACGCAGAGCTTCTTTTTTGTAGACTTCTACATCTAAAACCGCCACCATACCCCCCTTATCTGTGTTTCTGATGACAATCTGGTCGTCTGCGGAGAGCCTCTTAAAGGCTTGTCTCTCCTTGACGGACAGATTGTCCTGTGTAAATTTCTTTCTGTTGCAGCTGTGAGCCAGGTGTACCAAGTCCCCCTCCACCAGTTTTTGGAATGAGTCAAGATTCTTACCTCTGGCCGCCACCGGATAAAAATCTGATCTACCCCTGGAGATTTCAATATGTACATCCGTGGGATTTAGAGGACAAGGATCTGACTCATGTGCCAAATCAGTTAAATCCTGTAGAGCACAGTTATCAACGAATAGTATGGGTGAAGAAGGGGACTCACCAGTGTCACAGCTGTCTACAGACACATTGGGCTCATCCACTGCACAATCAAAAAAATGTTTCCTAAGAGTTAAAGTCCTTGAGAATTTATTAATGTCCAAAATTGTTTCAAAAAGGTTGAAATGTCTGCTAGGACAAAAGTTCAAACCTTTGGCCAACAGGCTGACCTCTTCTGTGCTCAGTTGTTTTTTGGACAAATTAATCACACTGTGTTTTTCTGTGTTTTTCTTCCTCGGCGTCTTCCAAAAAACAACTGAGCACAGAAGAGGTCAGCCTCTTATTCCAGAATGCCCCATAACACCAATATTCCACCACCTACCAAAGATCCACAAGGGGTTAAATCCCCTTACAGGTCGACCTATAGTGGCGGGGATAGGCTCTTTAAATGAACGCCTAGGAGAGTGGGTAGACTCCCATTTACAGCCAATAGCCACCAGTCTCCCTGGTTACATAAAAGACACGAACGATTTATTGAACAAACTGCAAGACATTAAATGGGAAGACAATTATAGATGGATCAGCTGTGATGTATCTAGTTTGTACTCCAGTATCCCACATCATCTGGGGATCCAGGCAGTCACTTATTTTCTTAGAAAAACAGGCAAACTCTCTTTGATTTTACAAGAGTTTATTGTACAAGCCCTGGAGTACCTTTTAGCACACAATTTTTTTATGTTTGACGGGGACTATTTTCTCCAGAAATGCGGGGCCTCTATGGGAGCCAAATTTTCCCCCTCACTGGCCAATATTTATATGGGCTGGTGGGAGAGGTCCCGCATCTTTGGACCAAATAGTCCCCGCCGCAAAGATACGGTCTTTTTCTGTCGCTTTATAGACGACCTGTTATTTATTACATCAGATAGCGAAGCTAATTTGGATATCTGGCTGACATATTTCAATGATAATTCATTAAACTTAAAATTTACGGGAAATCTGCAATCCAGATCCATAGAATTCCTTGATGTGCAACTGGCGGGGTCCGGTGATGCGATTCAATCCAGTCTGTACAGAAAACCTCTCAGTGGCAACACTCTACTTAGAGCTGACTCTGCACACCCTAAACACACCATCAGAGGCAGGGCCGGTACAAGGCAGGGGCGGAAGGGGCGGATGCCCTGGGCGGGACAAATTACTAGAGGAAGGGGGGCGCAGGTGAAGTGGCTGGACTGTACACACAGAATACTGCACAGCCAGCCAGAGCTGCTATGATGTCTGTGCCATGCGCTAGTGCACAGCGAGGACGAGCCCTTCACTTCCCTGTCAGACAGAGCAATCTCCGCCCGACTGCCGTTGTTCTGACAAGAAAGTCCCCCCCCCCCTATGGGATAGTGTTGGGCAGGGCCGGATTAACATAGGGGATGGTGGAGCTGCAGCTCCAGGCCCCTCCCTCAATATAGGCTCATGGCAGTGGCTTATGAATATCTGTGTGCCTTCCTGAAGGAAGAGGAGGAGCCCTCTGTGCTCACATGGAGGAGACAAGAGTCAGTGCAGCCGAGTCCTGTCTCTGTCCATGCCTGACTCCTATCACAGGATCTGTTCATTCACACAGATCGTCCTCAGTGTCTGGGAGCTGTCTGGGGGAGGGGCGCTGATGTCCTAACCAGCAGGAGCCCGGGAGATAAGGTTAGTACATTTGTTAGGGAGGTGTTTTATTGCGCTAGTGGAAAGACTGCTGCTTCCCCCCATGTAATGTGCTCTTGTGCCCAGTGCCCAGCATGTCATGTGCATTGCAGTGCCCCATATAATGTGCTGTGCATTGCAGTGCCCCCATGTAATGTGCTGTGCCAACCATGTCATGTGCTGTGCATTGCAGTGCCCCCATGTAATGTGCTGTACCCACCATGTCATGTGCCTTGCAGTGCCCCCATGTAATGTGCTGTGCCCACCACGTCATGTGCTGTACATTGCAGTGCCCCCATGTAATGTGCTGTGCCAACTATGTCATGTGCTGTGCATTGCAGTGCCCCCCATGTAATGTGCTGTGCCAACTATGTCATGTGCTGTGCATTGCAGTGCCCCCATGTAATGTGCTGTGCCCCCCATGTAATGTGCTGTGCCAACTATGTCATGTGCTGTGCATTGCAGTGCCCCCCATGTAATGTGCTGTGCCAACTATGTCATGTGCTGTGCATTGCAGTGCCCCCCATGTAATGTGCTGTACCAACTATGTCATGTGCTGTGCATTGCAGTGCCCCCCATGTAATGTGCTGTGCCAACTATGTCATGTGCTGTGCATTGCAGTGCCCCCCATGTACTGTGCTGTGCCAACTATGTCATGTGCTGTGCATTGCAGTGCCCCCATGTAATGTGCTGTGCCCCCCATGTACATGGGGGCACTGCAATGTACAGCACATTACACGGGGGGCACAGCACATTACATGGGGGCACTGCAATGCACAGCACATTAATGTGCTGTGCCAACTATGTCATGTGCTGTGCATTGCAGTGCCCCCATGTAATGTGCTGTGCCAACTATGTCATGTGCTGTGCATTGCAGTGCCCCCATGTAATGTGCTGTGCCCCCCATGTAATGTGCTGTACATTGCAGTGCCCCCATGTAATGTGCTGTGCCAACTATGTCATGTGCTGTGCATTGCAGTGCCCCCCATGTAATGTGCTGTGCCAACTATGTCATGTGCTGTGCATTGCAGTGCCCCCCATGTAATGTGCTGTGCCAACTATGTCATGTGCTGTGCATTGCAGTGCCCCCCATGTACTGTGCTGTGCCAACTATGTCATGTGCTGTGCATTGCAGTGCCCCCATGTAATGTGCTGTGCCAACTATGTCATGTGCTGTGCATTGCAGTGCCCCCATGTAATGTGCTGTGCCCCCCATGTAATGTGCTGTACATTGCAGTGCCCCCATGTAATGTGCTGTGCCAACTATGTCATGTGCTGTGCATTGCAGTGCCCCCCATGTAATGTGCTGTGCCAACTATGTCATGTGCTGTGCATTGCAGTGCCCCCCATGTAATGTGCTGTGCCAACTATGTCATGTGCTGTGCATTGCAGTGCCCCCCATGTACTGTGCTGTGCCAACTATGTCATGTGCTGTGCATTGCAGTGCCCCCATGTAATGTGCTGTGCCCCCCATGTAATGTGCTGTACATTGCAGTGCCCCCATGTAATGTGCTGTGCCAACTATGTCATGTGCTGTGCATTGCAGTGCCCCCCATGTAATGTGCTGTGCCAACTATGTCATGTGCTGTGCATTGCAGTGCCCCCATGTGATGTGCTGTGCCAACTATGTCATGTGCTGTGTATTGTAGTGCCCCCATGTAATGTGCTGTGCCCACTATGTAATTTGCTGTGCATTGCAGTGCTCACTATGTAATGTGCAGTGCCCACCATGTCATGTGCTGTACATTGCAGTGCCCACCATGTCATGTGCTGTACATTGCAGTGCCCACCATGTAATGTGCTGTGCCCACCATGTAATGTGCTGTGCCCACCATGTCATGTGCAGTGCCCACCATGTCATGTGCAGTGCCCACCATGTAATGTGCTGTGCCCACCATGTCATGTGCTGTGCCATGCAGTGATCCCACCAAGTAATGTACAGTGCCCACCATGTAATGTGATGTGCCATGCAGTGATCCCACCATGTCATGTGCAGTTCCCACCATGTCATGTGTTGTGCCCACCCTGCCATGTGTGTGCCTAGCATGTAGTGTGTTGTGACCACTGTGTAATGTACTGTGCTGTTCAGCAGTGCCCACCATGTCATGTGCAGTTTCTAACATGTAATGTGCAGTTGCATTGCCCATGAAATGTGCTATGCCATGCAGTGCCCACCATGTAATGTGTTGTGCCATTCAGGGCCCACCATGTAATGCGCTGTGCCCACCACATCATGTGCTGTGCCATGCAGTGCCCACCATGTAATGCACTGTACCCACAATGTAATGTGCTGTGCCATGCAGTGCGAACCATGTCATGTGCAGTGGCCACCATGTAAATTACTGTGCAGTGCCCACCCTGTCGTGCTGTGTTGTGCCCACCATGTCATGTGCTGCACCATGCAGTGCTTACCATGTAATGTGCTGTAAATTGTCCACCATGGCATGTGCTGTGCAGTACCCACAATAGAATGCCCTATGCAGGGCTCACCATGTCATGTGCGGTGTCCACCAATTAATGTGCTGTGCTCACAATGTAATGTGCTGTGTCATGCAGTGCCCACCATATCATGTGGTGTCATGCAGTGCCCACCTTGTCATGTGCTGTGCAGTGCCCACCATGCCATGTGCAGTACCCACCATATCGTATGCTGTGCCCACTTGTAATGTGCAGTGCCCACCATGTAATGTGCTCAGCTGTGCCCGCCATGTCATGTGCTGTGCCCACCATATAAGGTCCTGTGCCCACCGTGTGCATGTGCTCTGTTGTGCCCACCATGCAATGTGCTGTGTTGTGCAGTACCAACCATGTCATGTGCTGTGCCCACCATATAATGTACTGTGCCTACCTTTGTAATGTGCTGTATTGGGCAGTGCCAACAGTGTAATGTGCTGTGCCCGCCATGTAATGTGCTGTGCTTCGCCCACCATTAAATGTGCTGTATCCATGTATCCACCATGTAATGTGTAGCGCCAACCATGTAATGTACTGTGCTATTCCCCCCCCCCCGTGTAATGTACTATGCCACAGACTCACCCCCTCACTCTCACCCCCCTCTCTCTCTCTCTCAACCCCTCTCTTTCACCCTGTTCTCTATCTTGCCCCCTTCAACCCCCTCTTTCCTACTACCCTCTCTCTCTCTTTCACCCTCTCTCTCTCTCTTTCACCCTCTCTCGTCCCCTCTCTCTCATTCAACGCCTTTCTCTCTCTTTTCCCCTCCCTCTCATCCCCACTCTTTCAGCCCCCCTATCACGCTATAACCCCCCCCTCTCTCTCTCTCTCTCAACCACTCTCTCACACCCCTCTCTCTATTTAATTTAATTCAACAAAGAATTGTTTGCGTTTTTCATTTTATTTATTTTCATAAAAAGGCCCACCAAAATCCTTAGCACCAGGCCCATGTTGCTCTTAATCTGTCCCTGGTGTTGGGCTGTCCGCCCTGTACTGCGCAGGCGCAGCGCTGTTCCGACGAGAAAGGTCCGCCCTGAACAGCCGTTCATCTTCGGAGACTTTCGGCGTCTCCTTTGTGCGCATGCGCAGTACAGGGCGGACACTATCAGATAGGGGACGTTTCTCGACAGGAGCGAGTGTGATCTAGAGGAGGAGGAACCGAGCAATAGTAAGTAAGCCATCTGCAGATGAATTTGTTAACTCCTTTTTTGGGGGGCGGTTGATATATTACCAATGGTATTTTTTTAATATGCATGAAGGGTAGTTAATGTGTATTATCAATGCTGCATTAGTGACAAGTGGCAGTTATTTAACCCCTTTGGGCTGCATCAGTGGCACCAGTGTCAGTGTTAATTAACCCCTGCATACTGCAGCAGTTAATTATCAGTGATGCCACTAATGCAACACAAAGGGGTTAATTAACTGCCACTTGTAACTAATGCAGCATTGATAATACACATTAACCCCTTCATGCTGCATATTACAAATACCATTGGTAATTAACCACTTGCCAACCCGTCTCACCCATTCGATCTGATTCCTGTCCGAATCCACAGTTCGCACCGCAATCTGCAAACCGATCCGGGGGTGTCATTAACATTCTATTGACACCCGCAGCGGTTCTCAGAGGGCAGCGTGAACTGCCTGCGGGAGAGATGCGATGCGGGAACCGGCGCTGGAATCGCACTGGTTCTCACATTGCTATAGTGTGAATCTAGGCTTAGGGTTTCGGGTACATGCCCCTGCCCGCCTACTCCCCTGTGATTTGACACAGTGGGAGTATGTCAGCAGATCCCAACCAGTGATTCATGGCCGGGACCTATTGACTGGCTGTGTCACAGCCCAGAGCCCTGTGTTGACAATCAACACAGGGCTCTATACAAAGGAAATGTTCGCTTGCAAAGCAGGGAAAATAAACAAGCCAGTCAATGGTAAAAATCAGTACACACATTACACATTGTTGGGCACACAATTAACCCCTTGGATGCCCCTAGATATTAACCCCTTCTCAGCCGTTGTCATTAGTACAGTGTCGGTGCATATTATTAGCACTGATCAGTGTATAAAGCTACATTCATGACCTAGGTATTCCAGAGCTTCTTTTGGGCAACAAGCGTCCCGCAATTTTGTCGCAATTTGTTGAGGGACAATTGCCACAAAATCGTCTGTGTCTGTGCGTCAATTTGGAAATTGCAGGCAGAATCACAGCAATCCGGAATGCCTAGGTGTGAACTGAGCCTTAGTGTCACTGGGTCCCACTATAAGTCGCTCCTTCTTTACAACCGGGGGGGGGGGGGGGGGCGCAGTTTGCCATCTTTGCCCTGGGCACCAGATGACCTTGTCCCAGCACTGATCAGAGGCATTCCATATAGCCAGTTTTTAAGGTTAAAGCGCCTATGTAGCTCTCCTGATGCTTTTGAGGCTGAAGCCAAAAGCATGGCAAACAGGTTTAAAGCTCGTGGCTATAAAGAAACATCAATACAAAAAGCACTCAACACAGTAAGATCCATCCCAAGACCTTCACTTGTAAAGAAAAAAACAGCTAGAAACACTCAACAGAGAAGGGACATGTCCCCTAGAATCCCGGTATTCTCTACTCCATACAGCTCAGAATTTAATACAATCAAGAAAATTATCATGAAACACCTTCCTGTTTTGTATAATGACCCTATATATAGTAACATCCTTTCTAAAGGGATCAAGGTTGTATCCCGCAGAGCACCCACATTGGGACGTTCACTGTCTCCCAGTTTGTTCTCAACCAACCGAACAAAATCCAATTGGCTCAATTTCACAGGCAATTTCAAGTGTGGAATAAAAACTTGTAATTACTGCAGGTACATTAAAACAGGTCAACTCATAAAATCATGCAGCAATCAAAAAGAATTCTCGATCCCCGTGTTTATTAATTGTAACACCAAATTTGTGGTATATGTTATCACATGCACCAGTTGCCAGGTACAATATGTTGGACGCACAACACGGCGTCTCAGAGACAGGTTACATGATCACCTGTATAATATTGAGAAGGAGACCTTAACCAATGTATCAAAGCACTGGGTTTACACACACCACAAAGACACTTCCAGTTTAACTATTCAGGGCATTGAGAAAATCATCACACCGGTGAGAGGAGGTGACAGATTCCAGTTACTGTGCAAACGAGAAGTCCTTTGGATATTCTCGTTAGACACCAGGATTCCACGGGGGTTAAACTTTGAGTGGGACGTTTCACATTTCTATGAATAAAACAACATTGAAGTTATATCCCCGAGCAATACATCTGCAACCCTTTCCTCCCAACTTTTTCCTTGATTACACATCCACATTCTTTTTTGGTGGATAATGGAGCAAAAAAACATATAGGGACACATATCAATATATCAGTTCCCTTTTTTACACATTCCCAGTAACCGATACATTTTATTGGGCTACACACACTCCAATCCATACGAGCAAATGACTAGTGATATGCATATATGTTTTCATTTAAAAGAAACAATTTACCATATCTTTTGCATTCACTGTCACTTGAATCTCGTTTCTAATTAGACATTATTGTTTGATGGTAGCTGTAGGTAGACCATAACACTAAAGCTGGCCATACACCGTGCAATTTTCTTGTTCAATTTTCTTTGGATTTGCCTTCAGCTGTGTGGTAGAAGGGCCTGCCTGATTGCATGCAGGTTGGATGTTTGGGTTTGGCCCCCTATTGTATGGTTTTGGTGAATCTAGACCAGAGTTGCACGGGAGAATTGTATAGTGTATGGCTAGCCTAACTTTGCACAAATGTTTTTTACCACATGTGTACATGGTTCATTACCTTCTTTGCAAAGTTCCCATGTGTTTTGAGTTGATTTAAGAGCTGTGGTCTTCAAAGAGGTAGACCAGTTGTTTATTTCACATAGTAATTGGTTTAGTGAGATTGTTAATTATCTATTGATATAAACACATATATTGGAAGAACCTGTCATATGGTCACTGCCAATATTATACTATGTATAGAAAGAATAGAGACAGGTGCATAAACACTGCATTTTGTCCCATTTTTATCTACCTCATATAGTTCTGCCCATACACTTGAAGACAACTCATCGAGAGATGTGATTGCTTCAAAGAAAGACGTTCAGCAACGTTAATGTTGTTACCTGATTGAGATTAATGCATCCCATACGGAGTGATGCAAGGTTTTAAATGAGCACTTTTGTGAAGCTGGAGTGGCGGGGTTATCAGAGAGTGATAGGTTTCACAATACTGTATATGTTGCAAAGAATAATATTCACACATGTAGGAATTGAAGCAAAAGCATTTATTCACACATAGACTCCTGTAAACCAGGAGACTTTTGGTCGCATTATTGTGACAGGACGCCAGTTTTCTGCCCAGCTTCCAATTCACATATGTCACCACGTTTTTTGAAAGTTGAAATCATCATGTATATACACATACACACACATATAAAGAATTGCTTTT
The DNA here is from genome assembly GCA_037952835.1 of Lithobates septentrionalis. Classification (NCBI taxonomy): domain Eukaryota; kingdom Metazoa; phylum Chordata; class Amphibia; order Anura; family Ranidae; genus Lithobates; species Lithobates septentrionalis. Next base: position 4,301,437 of record JBBDGP010000554.1, read on the forward strand.
CATCATTATTTTTATCTTTATGTCGTTTAAAAAAAAAAAAAAAATAATGTTTGCATATATTTATGCACCATACACACATATTTAGTCTTTTCTTGTAGACACTGATAGTGGTGTTGGATGCACATCTTTTTATCACATGCATATAGACCTAATTCCAATTCTCATTCTATACACCGTTTACATTATACCGCAGCCACCAGCTCACATAGTTTGCCCATACTTGCGCCTATCCATATGATAATTTATACGTTTGAACGTCAAATTCCAGCACCCATCTCATTCTTGTGGTTTTGGAAAAATAACTAACATGTTTTTCAAAAACCTTGAATAGAATTTTTTATTATTTATATATGTTGACATTTGCCAATATGAATACATTTCATTTATATATTTATGTCTTCATTAGTGAATCCACTATAGGACGCACATCCAATCACATCTATGCCAAAAAGATCCCACACAGACTAACGATCAGCTGTTTAAAATCAGATAATCAATATGCAGTCATGTGGTAGATAAATTATGTGTATATAAGTGGTGATCACTTTCGTACAAACCAGCTATGAGTAAGCGCTCTATGGGAGCGTGAAACGCGTTAGCGGTTATGCTGCATTATCCCAACAAAGCCATGTACGGATTTTAATTATGTTATTACTTTTTAAATAAAGAGGATTTTATTTTTCACTTTTCCAATCCGGAGTGCGGCTGTCCAGATTTTTCCATCACACACATACCATTGGAATAGCAATTGCCAGCACCTGGGGCTCTCACAATCATCCACACAGCGGAGGACGGGAAGCTTGAACCCGATCACCTAGAGCGGTGGTAATTATCCAAGTCTTCCGCATGTTGCGGCTCAACACGACCAGTTGCCGAAAAAAAGGACAAGCGTGTGCTGATGAGGATGCACCGTCTCCACGACCAGCATTGTTGCCTCTAGACACAGAGTCTGCATGGCTCTTTTATTGGCTTGTGACTGTCTGCCTCTCCTTGTTGGGCTTCCAGACATACTAATGGCCTGCAGTGAGATGTAGCTGCACAAAGCTGGGATGTATATATATACTGATACTGAAGCTAGCAGAATCAACTGCCTGCCTGTAGTATTATTAGTATGAGAACACCAGCAATTGTCTTCAGGTAGCTTTAGGTGCACACTGTGCAGAGAACACAGTACACTAACTGTAAATACTGCAGCTGCCTGCCTGTGGTATTAATAGGATCAGAACACCACCAATTGTCTTCAGGTAGCTTTAGGTGCACACTGTGCAGAGGACACAGTACACTAACTGTAAATACTGCAGCTGCCTGCCTGTGGTATTAATAGGATCAGAACAACAGCAATTGTCTTCAGGTAGCTTTAGGTGCACACTGTGCAGAGGACGCAGTAGACTGACTGTAAATACTGCAGCTGCCTGCCTGTGGTACTAATAGGATGAGAAGAACACCACCAATTTTCTTCAGGTAGCTTTAGGTGCACACTGTGCAGAGAACACAGTACACTAACTGTAAATACTGCAGCTGCCTGCCTGTGGTATTAATAGGATCAGAACACCAGCAATTTTCTTCAGGTAGCTTTAGGTGCACACTGTGCAGAGGACACAGTACACTAACTGTAAATACTGCAGCTGCCTGCCTGTGGTATTAATAGGATCAGAACAACAGCAATTGTCTTCAGGTAGCTTTAGGTGCACACTGTGCAGAGGAGGCACTACACTAACTGTAAATACTGCAGCTGCCTGCCTGTGGTACTAATAGGATTAGAAAAACACCACCAATTTTCTTCAGGTAGCTTTAGGTGCACACTGTGCAGAGGACACAGTACACTAACTGTAAATACTGCAGCTTCCTGCCTGTGGTATTAATAGGATCAGAACAACAGCAATTGTCTTCAGGTAGCTTTAGGTGCACACTGTGCAGAGGACGCACTGCACTAACTGTAAATACTGCAGCTGCCTGCGTGTGGTATTAATAGGATTAGAACAACAGCAATTGTCTTCACTGTCTCTCTGTCTATCTCTCCGCCGCCGCAACACACTACACAAGGCCGCCATGCAGGCGGCCTTATATAGTGTGGGGCGTGTACTAAACCCCCTGAGCCATAATTGGCCGAAGCCACCCTAAATTCCTTTAAAAACTATTTGAATCGGTTTGAATTTGAATTTGGAAAATTCGAATCGATTTGAATAAAAATAAATGAAATTCCGAAAACGAATTAAACGGATTAAACGTATTCAACGAAACAAATTTATGTAAATAACTAATCAAAACAAAGCTAAACAAATGTTTTCATTCTGCAGATGTCTAGCGGAGGCCATGTTGGTACACCCATCACTGCTCAGCGCTAAACCTTTAGCCTTTCAAAATGTAACACCCAAACAGCATCATATGTCAATACACTATATTTATTTATATACGCACACTTTATTGGTAAAATTACTCTGAAATTCAAGACTTAGCTGGGTGTAGTAAGATGTCCGCTGCCTTCTTCTGACTGCAGGTGTTCTGTCAGATGAGCAAACCTGGTAGCGGTGGAATGCATGCGCCACTGACGGAACGCAATTTCCGTTACATTATCTGCCGGGTCGCCGATTCTGACCAAACATCGGCACCCACTGATCAGCATCTGCTATGTATAATCACAGCACAGCCAAGTACCTAGTACAGTGTTTCTCAAATCCAGTCCTCAAGGCGCCCCAACAGGTCATGTCTTTAGGCTCCCCATTATTTTGCACAGGGGATTTGATCAGTTACACTGCCTTAGAAATTACCACAGCCATTTCATCTGAGGGAAATCCTGAAAACATGACCTGTTGGGGCGCCTTGAGGACTGGAGCTGAAAAACACTGACCTTGTACATGATCTGCTACAGCAGGACCGCCTTGCTGTTGTACATGTAAGTGATATGGCTGGCAAGCAGTTAACTAATTTTTTTGTAGACTTCTCCTTTAAGTGGGTGTGGCAGGGTGTGTGTCCTATGCTTACATAATTTTGCTAATAGGTGTCCCTCTTTCCCATCTCAAAAAGTGTAAATGGGAATACATACCAAGCATACAGTGGGGTTTTCTCAAACTGTACTGCAAACTGGAAATACACTTTATGGGACAAGTCCATTTTTAGTAAACGAAATCTAGAAACTTGAGTGAGACTATGGAGGCACAGGCTGAAAAAATGAGTTCATGGATAACAGCAATGAAAAATCTTTATACCCTGTTTCCCCGAAAATAAGACCTAGCGTGATTGTCGGTGATGGCTGCAATATAAGCCCTACCCCCCAAATAAGCCCTACCCGGTTTCCCCGAAAATAAGCCCTACCCTGAAAATAAGACCTACAAGGACTTTAACTAGGGCTTATTTGGGGGGTAGGGCTTATATTGCAGCCATCACCGACAATCACGCTAGGTCTTATTTTCGGGGAAACAGGGTAGATATAAAAGATTAATCAAAAGACAATTTCAATACATACATAGCGGCTATACATGTGACAGATAGAGCATCTCACAAATGTAAAAATCCAAATGTGAAACCCAAAATAACCAAGAATGGATTGGTGGATTTTGGGATTTCCTATTTGGATTTTTACAATTGTGAGGAGCTCTATCTGTCACATGTATAGCAGCTATTTACTGTATGTATTGAAATTGTCTTTTTTAATGAATCTTTTATATCTATAAAGCTTTTGCATTGCTGTTATCTATGAAATAGTTTTTTTCAGCCTGTGCCTCCATAGTCCTACTCCAAGAGGGTTCCTAGATTTACTTTACATTGGAATGATGCCACTTTCTAACACTACACCATGTTGTATTATATACTTTCAGCAAACTTGTCCTTTAATAAATTCCCCACCTACCTGAGTGCAGCCTGCCTTATTAAATACTTATTCCTCGACATTCTATTGATCTTCACAATTTGGTCCTGCTTGACCCCACACAGCCATTCTTCCAAAAACGTCCACACTGTGTGAACTTGTCTTTTAATTAGACCTAATGATAACTTAGCAGGAACACATTTGGCGACTTCTGTAAATGGCACCTTAGTGTAGCACCCTGGTCTTAAACAGGGCTGCTAATAAATCTAGTTGTGCTAGATGGTAACTAGCATGGCTAATTAGTAGGTTGATCCACTGATTCCTGTCCTAAGTCTGAGTTTGGTGTAGTCTCTCTCTTGTCTCAATAGGTGGCACTGTTGCTTTTGGCATTAGAATGATGGATTACCATAAATTCAGGTAATGGGTAAGTAGGTTGTCTCAGCAAATCAGCAGGAGTTTCTTTAACTGCTGTGTATGCTGGGATAGGCTGTTTATTTGGGAGGAGTCAGGTTATCTGGGTTCTTCCCGTCCGAGGCTGTGGCCTGAGTGGGTGTGTGTTGAGAAGCGCCTGGTTGCTAGGCCTGAAGCCTGGAGCCTATCCAGGAGGCATGCTGGCTGCTAGGTCCACTCGAGGCCTATACAGCAGTTCAGGGTTCCTCAAAGGAGGAGCAGCCAAGGTTAAGCCCGAAGCCTGGGGTGGAACCGCATGTGTTAGAGGCTCAGCCTGAGGGGAGCCTGATCGTTGTCGGAGGTAAAGGAGAAGCAGTTGCCATAAAGGGATAACCACTCCTGTTACCGGAGGCAAGTTTGGAAGGGATGAAGTTCTGAAGGAGTATCAGAGCAGACGTTTCACTAGCCAGGGACAGTGAAGTAGTGGGAAAGCTTCAGTAGAGACTCATCCAGAAAGGCAGCGGGTAGCTGTGACTAAAGCTTGAAGGAGTACAGCGGGTAGCTGTAAGTAGAGCTTGAAGATAAGTACAGCGGTTAGCTGTGGGTAAAGCTCGGGAATCCAGCGGGTGACTGAGAGTCCAAAAAGTCTAGTGAAAGATGGCGAGCTGAGCTCAAGGATCTACAGTGGGATACTGTAAGTTAAGCTGGAAGATCTACAGTGAGTTACTGCGAGTTAAACTGGAAGAGCTACAGTAGGATACTGTGAGAGAATTTGTTACCAGAGGAGACAGCGGTTGCCACAAGATACAGATTGCTGCATTCAGCCTAAAGGCCCTCGTTCTGTATTGCTGTCTGCCTAGTTCTATTTTTGTCTGCAGAGTTTGCTTTAATTGCTATTGCATTTGCTAAGGGTGTCCTGTGCCCTAAACCCTCTCTCCCCAACGTTCCTGTTAAGAGAAATAAAACTCTAATTGTTAATTTTTACAAAAAGTGACTGGCACCCAATCTTTTCACCTTGCACCATACCCACTATGCCTAGTAACCTGCACCCTGAGGAGGAATGTCAGTTTTCCCTGGCTCTGGGGGTCACCATCAGGCCCTTGGAAGTCAGGTTGACCGCTACATTAGCATAGCAGAGTAAATTCTAGTGTTGTCCCAATACCACTTTTTAAAGGCCGAGTACAAGTACCGATACTCGGTATCGTTTACCGATACTGTTTTTTAATGTCATGTGACAGTTTTTTTTACAATTTTATTTTTTACAATTTATTTTTTTATTATTTTTTACATTTTGCATTTATATATTTTTTTTTACAATGCTTTCTTGAGTGGAGACAGAGGCTCCTCTCCAATCATAAACTGAGACATCATAAACACAGTTTACAATGCTCAGTTATGAATGGACAGAGTCAGTTCATTCGGAAAAGGAAGGAGTCGGTAAATTACATATTTACCAGGTCCTTCCTTCATTCTCTATCCTGAAAGATCTAGGACAGGGGGGGCGGAGGAGGACGGGGGGGCTGGAGGAGCGCACGGAGGGGGGGCGGAGCAGGAGGGGGGTACTGGAGGAGCACACAGAAGGGGACCGGAGGAGGACGGGGGGGTGGACCGGTGGAGCCCAGGAGAACAGAGAGTGGAGCTGGAGGAGGATACAGGGGACACTCAGGGATGATTGGTGGAGGGGGAAGTTATAATCACCAATCTCCCTGTGTGGCTTTCTGAAAGCCGCAGATGGGAGAGGAGAAGTGACTGTCATGATTATAACTTCTCACACCGATTGTTCCTGAGTGCCCAGGTATCGGACAAGGCATTGGGAGAATTTGTAGGAGTAGTTGTACTCCTGCAAATACTCAGTATCAGGACTGATACCAATACTAGTATAGGTATCGGGACAACCCTAGTAAATTACCAACACGTCACAATATTCGGTAACAACACATCATACAAAGCTGTACTTATAATCATGACCCTGTATATTTCCAGCTGCACATTCGGGGGGTAAGGGGTCATTGCTACATAAGCCTAGGCAAAGTTGACCGCCTATAGCTCAATACCTGCTTCTTATAAGGTATTGAGCTATAGGCAGTCAACTTTGCCTAGGCTAATGTAGCAATGACCCCCCCCCCCCCCCTGAATGTGCAGCTGGAAATATACAGGGTCCCCCTTTACCTGTTTAGAGGCTGCCCGTCCTTTTTCCAGTCCCAAAAGCAAAGCTTTCTCTGAATGGTATTTTTGCCAAATGGACGACTTCCTATGTTTATAATACAGCAGGGGAGCCACTTGGTGCGGGAACTAGAAGCTAGTGGAGATGACTGGAGTAGCAGTGTCTACTACAGTAATGTCCAGCTTCCAGGGGCATCGACCAGGTATGGTATATACATAGCTACACTGGTCCAAGTTAGAATAATGTAACTATGATGAGGGATTTGCTCAAATGTAGTGGCTGGATCAACTCCAGTCCAGCCAGGGAATCACATTTTAGGGACTTTGGCCCACTTTTATTTAAAAACAAAGTTAAAAAAAATACTCACAGGGTAACCCTTGTAGGGGTTCTCATCATCGCCATGACAACATAAATTATTTGGCCTTCTTGCTGTTGCAACTCTGTCCACTTTGGACTACACAGGCTCCTGCCCAGTTACACACACAATCTCTTAGTATTAGCCCACAGCCTTGTCAGATCAGGTCACCTCTCCTTAGGGCCAGGGTAGACACTCTCCTAATGTAATATACAAAGAGCCCCTTGACCATAAAGCCTGTGCACACCTGCACTATCAAGCTGATGGTCTCCAGTAATACATGGACACAGGGTTAGAAGCTTCATTCCTCCTACAAATCTTGGAAGTTTCTGGACTCCGGAACCCACTCCAAGAGTTAAAAATCCTGGAGAATATTGTAAAATCATGTTTCTCCACTCAGAATATCAATCTTGGAGCCCATCAACCTGTATAAGTGAGAAGCCAACATGACATATATCCCATATGACACAATGACAAGGCGCAACGCTGTCCCACTATGTATACGCCATACCTGGAATTCTTCTTCAAGTAAAAATTGTGGAATATTTCTGAAAACAATTATACTGTAGTGTGCCTATTGTAACACGGCAAATACTTTTCCCCTTCGACTTGTACAGTTACGAAAAGGTTCACTTTAACTTTTTTATATATCAGTATTCGTAGATACCAAAATTAACCATTTTGAATTGTAATTTATGTTACTCTCTTTAGGGGAAATATGGGGAATGAAATCAAAACACCCTACCATAAAGGAAATCCATGTTCCAAATGCAAAGGAAAATGTGAAAACAAATTATGTGGTGAGAATTGTGTGTGTGTGTGTGTGTGGTTTTTATGGGGCTTTTAAATAAACGGGCTCCTTCAGACATGTGCCCAGGGGGTGGTTGAGCCTCAGTTATACTGACTTCCAACTGCCCACCTAAACAAGGGCATGCAGCCTCTCAGGGCTGTGCACATACCTAAAATTAAATAGTACAATGCCTTGAATAAGTATTCATACCCCTTGAAATTTTCCATATTTTGCCATGTTACAGCCAAATATGTAAATGTATTTTATTGGGATTTTAAATTCAAATTTTATTAATTTTTTTACGAGGAATCAGTACATAGCATGTAAAGTAGCATTATATCAACATTTCTTATTGAGTAATACAGTATACATCAACCATGAGTCTCAAAGGTATCAGTCATGGAAATAGGATGTAATTTATGAAGATTTAACGATATATGTTTAACTTACGCGTCAATTGGATGGTGTCAGCACTGTCTCCCCACCCTGGCACCCCAAATTGGGCACTCACTGTGCCACGAGGGGTGAGGCAGCTCTTCAACCATCAGTTGTTAAATATACTACAACCAACAAAAAACAACTAAAGCGAGCCAAAGAATGCGGAACTTTGAGCTATTTATCACATAGAATTATAAGTCCTTCTCATTGAATATATACCCAGGTTACTGTATATAGTTGCTCAAGTGAAAATTGTCAGGCAGAGTGATATCCATGCAGTTATAGGTGGAGATGCAGGATGCAGAAGATTGGAGCTGGTGAGGTCTAGTGGGGTGTTATAAAATGTCTGTTTAATGTTTCGCAGAATTATGTATTTGATTCTGAGAAGTCAATATCCATTAAAGAGCTGTGCTTCTCGGATCGGATATTCAAGGTTCCCATTTTTGAAGAAATGAGGTGATAGTGAGGTTGGCTTTAGCGAAGGCGAATTCCATTTGGAAATGGTAATTTAAAAGAACAATGAGATCTGACTTAAGGGGAGGTTGTGGTGATTTCCATTTTCTCGCTAGAGCTAAGCGAGCTGCGATAAGGATATGAGTCGCCACTACTCTAACATGTTTCGGCCATTTTGGGACAGCAAGACCCAAAAGAAGATCTAGGGAGGATGATGGAGGGGGACCTTGCAGATCGTTGAGATGAGAGTAGCAACATCTAGCCAGAATCTATGTATGAAAGGGCATTCCCACCAGATGTGTTGCAAAGTGCCTACTTTGGTGCAATTTCGCCAGCATTGAGGTGAGGTAGCTGGGTATATTTTTGCCAGTCTGGCTGGGGTATAGTATCATTTATGGAACAATTTTTGAATTGATTCCCAGTGGGAGGTGCAGCGTGATACTCGAAGTGGAAGAGTTAAGGCTTTGTGCCAAATTGCGGGTTGTGGTGGGGTGGTAGTAAAGGATGACCAGAAGTCAATAGAAGGAGATGATTGATTTGTAGACGGTGTCGTCAGTATCTTGTACATCCCTGAGATTCCTTTCACTGCTGGAGCTGGAGTTTCTTAGAATTTCAATATATCAGCTATTGGAGCATTGTCAGTGAGTTTATTGATTGGGGATATGATAGAGCGAATCCGTAGGTACAGGAAAAAAGTTGATGTTGGGATATCGGATATCTGTTGTAGCTGTACGAATGAATGGATCCCTATTGTGGACATCAGTTGTCCAATGTTGATAAGACCTTTCTGTGTCCAGGGTTTGATGGACAGGTCAGGCGATATCAGTTCTATTGCTTGAATGGGGAGTTTGGAAAGGATTGAGATAGGTATTCCCTTAGCTTGTTGTGTAAGGGCTGTCCAGACCCATAGAGCCGTTGTTGTAGATTGTAGAAAATGACGTTGTGGTTTTAAGTTGAGTAGGTTAGCCGATAGGACGTGTTTCAGGTTCGTTGTGAGAGCTGCAGACTCAATTTGGTGCCACGTTTTCCTGGAGGTGGGTGACCACCATTCTTTCAATTGGTCCAATACCACTGCCTTATAGTAAGCATGAATGTTGGGGGCTCCCATTCCACCGTTTTGTACTGGTGATAAAAGAATGTTTTGTTCATGTCTGGGTTTTTTCTGTTGCCAGATAAACGTATTGAGCAACCCTTGTAATTGATTCAATTGCGTGGAAAGCATTGGTATAGGGATTGTACGGAACATATACAGAATATGAGGGAGCAGGTACATTTTGACCAGGGCTATTCTACCAGCCCATGAGACATAGGCATTACTTATGTCTTTGGCAATGCGTAAAAGCTTTTCTTGTAACACGGCATAGTTCACTTTTATCAATGTATTGCTCGGGGAGGTTAGGTGAATCCCTAAGTATTGAAGTGAGGAGTTTTTGGACCATGTGAAGGGTGTGTTTTTCGTTATGATCTGTTTAGTCTGTTGATCTATCCCTAAGTTTAGCATAGTGGATTTACTATTATTGACTTTGTAAAGAGATATTAGGCTGAACATGTCAAGAATTTTCAAAACGTTTGAAAGGGAGGTTTCAGGTTTTGTTAGGGTGATGATGACATCGTCTGCGTACAATCCTATTTTGTGTTCTACGTCTCCTACTTTGATGCCTGAAATTGTTGTTGCAGATCTGATGGCTTGTGCTAGGGGTTCCATCACCATGGCAAAAATCAGGGGTGAAAGTGGGCACCCCTGCCTTGAGCCATTGGTGATGTTGAATGGAGTGGACGTTATCCCTGACGTCCAGACTCGGGCGCTTGGGGAGGAATATAGATTTAATATCGCTGTCAGGATAGGCCCTGACAGCCCAAACTTGCATAGGACTTTTTCCATGTATGTCCAATGAACTCTATCAAACACCTTCTCTGCATCCAGTGAAAGGAAGAGAGAAGGCGTTTGATTATGTTCCACCCACTGGATTAGATCGATGAGGCGTCTAGTGCCGTCCGAGGCTTGTCTGCCGGGTACAAATCCGACCTGGTCAGGATGTATTATTTGTGGTATAATTGTGGAGAGCCGCTGAGCTAGCAATTTTGCGTACAACTTGGTGTCTGTGTTTAACAATGAAATTGGGCGGTAATTTGCTGGTTTGTCAGGGGATTTGCCTGGTTTGGGTAGGGTAACAATCAGGGCCTCTAGAGATTTCTTGGGAATTTTGCCTATAGTAGTGTAGTAATTAAAGGTGTGGCATAGGTGTGGGGTGAGTAAGTCTGAGAAGCATTTGTAATATTTGTTTGGGAATCCGTCGGGGCCAGGGGCTTTGTGTAGTGGCAGTGTTTTTATCATTTTGAGGATTTCGGTGGGAGAGAAAGCTGTAGAAATATTTTCCAGCTGTGCAGTGGAAATAGAGGGAAGATGTATGGATGAGAGGAATTTTTCAATGTCCTCCATTTTAGGATGGGCTTCTTGATCAAATTCTTTAAGATTATACAGTTTGGCATAAAATGCGCTAAATTCATTTGCAATAACTAATGGGTTATGTACTCGTTTACCTTGGGAGTTAGTTAGGGCCTGTATTTTTGTGTTGGCGTTGTGTTTTTTCACTTGCCTGGCCATGAACGCTCCTGATTTGTTGGCTGAGGAGTAGTGCTGGAGTTTAAGGCGTTTTATATAATATTCAAATTTTTTATGTAGATGTTCACTAAGTTGGTGTATTAAGTTTTTCAGGTCATTGGAGATGGTAGTGGATGTTGTGTTTTTGTTGACAATTTCTAACGCACTAATTTGTTTTAATCATTTTTCAGTAGTGGCTACGTGTTGTTATTTTGCCTGTGCTCCGAATTTTATGAAAAGGCCACGTAAGTAAGCTTTGTGCGCATGCCAAATCATAGATTGATCGTTGATAGAAAATTGGTTGTTGTCAAAGTAGCTCTCAATCTCGGATCTAAGTTCTTTTTCCAGTGTTGGGTTAGTGAGCAGGGACGTGTTCAGTCTCCAAATAGTATGTCGTGTATTTTGGTTGCTGTTAAATAATGTGATCGATATTGGCGCGTGGTCAGACCAGGTAATTGTACCAATTCGCGCCTCTGTGATTTTTTGTAACAGGAATATATCTGTAAGGAACATATCAATCCGAGAGTAAGAGTGCTGAGAGTTGGAGTAAAAAGTGTAATCTCGCTCCGTATCGTGCGTGCATCTCCAGGGGTCATAAAGGTCTTCATTATGTAAAAGAGAGGATAGTGTAGAGGGCCTACGTTTGCTTGGGTTAGACGTGTCTAGAGAGTTATCAATGATTTCATTAAAGTCCCCACACAGTACTACTGGGTCGGATCTGTAAGGTGCCAATTTAGAGAGTAGATTGTTGTAAAACTTTTTTTGGCCTGTGTTGGGTGCGTAAAGATTTACCAACGTTAGGCGTTGGTTCTCAATTGTTGCGGAGAGAATCAAATATCTGCCATCTTCATCAGCTTCACAGTGGTGTAACTGGAAAGAGATGGATGAACTAATTGCAATCATCACCCCTCTCTTTTTGGCGGGGGCATTGGCAAAGAAACAGTGTGGGTAACGTTTGTGTGTGCATTTTGGTGCCTTGTCTTTGATGAAATGTGTTTCTTGTACACAGAATATGTCTGCCCTCTGAGTCAGTGCTTCTTTCCAGAGGAGATTGCGTTTAAAGGGGGAGTTCAAGCCTTTGGCATTCAGTGAAGTGAGTTTAATGGCCATTTTAGCAGGGAATGACCTGGGATGGGGACGAGGGGAGCAAGATTACACTTAGAAGATTAATCAACTTTAGGTCCTGTAATGGAAGCAAGGAGCGTACAGTAACACTGAGAAGGTCAAGTAAAAAAAATAAATAAATAAAACGTTGTTATGACACTATGTATATAGTATTGAGCCTTACTAAATATATCACAGGTGATTTACTTCGATATTATGCAGATCAAGCAAGAAGTAAAATACTCAAAAAGAGAGTAACCAAACAAACACAAAAAAAAAGAACAAAAAAGTAAAATTAACACTAATAACGAGAATATCATTTTGCGTGGCACACTATAGCCTGAGGGAGTGAGGTAACACTAAAGCTTTGTCCACAGAGGATCCTATGAGTGCTCACGACCTAAGGCCTTTGGATTGTGAAGGTTGTCGCCTCGATCAGGGATCTGATTCCGGAATGGAACAGAATGTGGATGGGAGCCCATGTGGTCACTCGTGGCAGGAGGAAGGGGGAGAAAACCCCAGTTGGTTAATTTTTTGTACCCTTCTTTGGGGGTGTGAATAGGGATTATTTGTTGTTGATAGGTCACCAGAAGTTTGGTAGGGAAACCCCATTTGTAGGTGATTTTTTTTCTTGTAGAATGGAAGTGACAGGGGTGAATGCTCTTCTCATATCCATGGTGGCTTTGGAGAGGTCATTGAACAGGAGGACATTTGCCTATGGTGCTGGAAGCGGTTTGGTGTTTTTAGCTGCCTGTAAAATCTGCTCCTTAACATGAAAGTAGTGCACTCTTGCTAGAACATCCCTCGGGATGTCCGGGGATAGATGCGCAGGTTTGGCGATCCTATGCGCCCGGTCAATGGTAATATCCCGTGCATTCAAACGAGGCAATAAACGTGAGAATAACTGTTGTAAGTAAGGAGTAATTTCATTTGATTTGACAGATTCGGGAATACCTCTAAATTTTATGTTGCTCCTTCTGGAACGATCTTCCAAATCTGCCAATTTTAATTTAATGTGGTGTATTTCTGAGGCATGGTGTTCATGTGCATCCAGTAATTCATTGTGAGCTCTGACATGATCATGCATGCTTTCTTCAAGCAGATGAGCTCTTCCTTCTAGGCAGTCTACCCTGTCATGTATTTGGGAGACAGATAATTGTAGTTCCCTGTGGAGATCTTTCTGCAGTGTGAGGAGCATTGATTTTAACATAGATTCAGTAACAGGGTTATCTGATGCAGGGACTGCTGCCAGAGCAGGGATGTGTGTGGTATCAGTGTCCCTGTCTGCCCACTGGTGCTTCTTGGGCTGGGGTTCTTTGCTGGGGGAGAGGGCTGGAGAAGAAGCCAGCCTCTTACCTCTGTCCACGCTGGAATGGGATACTGTAGCGTCTGGGGAGGGTATGGTATCCATCTCCTCTCTCATCGTATTATCCCCATATGAGAGCGCTGGGAAGTCTTCCTGTGAGGGAGCCAAACGGCGCTCCTCATCTGCTGCGGTGTGGGCTGTGCCTGAGGCGTTATTCCCCAAGCCGGCGCCATCTTGGGCCTTGTTCATGGCCGTGCTGGCGTAGTAATCAGTGAGGCGGCGTGGTGCGGGCGGTTTATTCCGCCGTCTGGACATGCCCGGGACAGTCACGGATCCTTGCCCCCTCCGTGTGGCCGGATCTGGGTCGGATTGTCGCCTTGAGTTGCTTCGGATCGGTGTCTGTGGAACGGAGCTCTGAAATCAGGCGTTCATTCCTCTCTGCGGCAGGCATTGGGATTTTATATGATAGACCAACACAAAGTGGCACATAATTGTGAAGTGGAAAGAAAATGATAAATGGTTTTCAATTTGTTTACAAATAAATATCGGAAAAGTGTGGCGTGCATTTGTATTCAGCCCCCTTTACTCTGCTACCCCTAATTAAAATCTAGTGGAACCAATTGCCTTCAGAAGTCTTCTAATTAGTAGTCATAGAGTCCACCTGTATGTATTTTAATCTCAGTATAAATACAGCTGTTCTGTGAAACCCTCAGAGGTTTGTTGGAGAACCTTAGTGAACAAAAAGCATCATGAAGGCCAAGGAACACATCAGACAGGTCAGGGATAAAGTTGTGGAGAAGTTTAAAGCAGGGTTAGGTTATAAAAAAAATATCCCAAGCTTTGAACATCTCACAGAGCACTGTTCAATCTATCATCCGAAGATGGAAAGAGTATGGCACAACTGCAAACCTACCAATACATGGCCATCCACCTAAACTGACAGGCGAGACAAGGAGCTATTTAATCAGAGAAGCAGCCAAGAGGCCCATGGTAACTCTGGAGGAGCTGCAGAGATCCACAGCTCAGGTGGGAGAATCTGTCCACAGGACAACTATTAGTCGTGAACTTCACAAATCTAGTCTTTATGGAAGAGTGGCAAGAAGAAAGCTATTGTTGAAAGAAAGCAATAAGAAGTCCCATTTGCACTTTGCAATAAGCCATGTGGGGGACACAGCAAACATGTGGAAGAAGGTGCTCTGGTCAGATGAGACCAATATTGAACTTTTTTGCCTAAAAGCAAAACGCTGCACGTGGCAAAAAAATAACGCTGCAAATCACCCAGAACACACCATCCCCACTGTGAAACATGGTGGTGGCAGCATCATGTTGCGGGGATGCTTTTCTTCAGCAGGGACAGGGAAGGTGATCAGAGTTTATGAAAAGATGGAAGGAGCCAAATACAGGGCAATCTTAGAAGAAAACCTGTTAGAGTCTGAAAAATACTTGAAACCGGGGCAGATGTTCACCTTCCAGCAGGACAACAACCCTAAACATACAGCCAGAGCTACAATGGTATGGTTTAGATCGAAGCATATCCCAGTCAAAGTCCAGACCTAAATCCAATTGAGAATCTGTGGCAAGACTTGAAAATTGCTGTTTACAGATGCTCTCCATCCAATCTGACAGAGCTTGAGCTATTTTGCAAAGAAGAATGGGCAAAAAATTGGCAGTGGCGGCTGGTGCTTAAAATTTTTTTGGGGGGGCGCAAACAAACTGAAAAAAAACCCCACTGTGCCCATCAAACGTAGCCACTGTACCATCAAACGCAGCCACTGTACCATCGAACGCAGCCACTGTACCATCAAAAGCCGCCACTGTGCCCATCAATTGCTGCCACTTTGCCCATCAAATGCAGCCACTGTGCCATGAAACGCAGCCACTGTGCCATTAAACGCAGCCACTGTCCCATCTAACGCAGCCACTGTGCCCATCATTTGCTGTCACTGTGCCCATCAAACACAGCCACTGTGCCCATCAAATGCAGCCACTGTGCCCATCAAACGCTGCCACTGTGCCATCAAATGCTCCCACTGTGCCATCAAATTCTGCCACTGTGCCATCAAATGCTCCCACTGTGCCTATCGAATGCTGCAACCGTGCCCCCCGCCCACCTGCCGTCTGCCCGGCACTTACCCTGTCTCGGTGGGGCAGCGGGTGACGGCAGCGAGCGGTTTCCTTCATGTCCTCGATGTCTTCTCCTGTCCTCTCCTATGATTGGATGTCGTTTCAGCCAATCAGGTGACAGGTAACAGACCCGGGCACCTGATTGGCGGAGAGGCGGTTCAGTGTTAGGAAAGCGAATATGCATTTGCTTTCCTAACACAGCTGAGTGAACTGCGAGCGCCAAGCATGGCGCTTGCTGTTTACCTTTTTTGACGCCTATTAGAGCCTAAGGCTCTAATCAGGTGCTTCAAAAATGCCCTGCTGCTGTAACTCAGGCGCCCAGCACCCGAAAAGGGGCCAGGCGTCTGAATAGGGGGTGACAGCGATGGCCATGGATAGATTCATGCAATGCATGAATCTATCTATTGGTGGTAGAGAGGTGGCTGAAGAGAGGGGGCAGCGCCTGTGCGCCCTTATGGATGCACCACCACTGCTTGAAAACCATTTATCATTATCCTTCCACTTCACAATTATATGACACTTTGTGTTGGTCTGTCATATAAAATCCCTATTTAATAGATATACGTTTATGGTTGTAACATGACAAAATGTGGAAAATTTCAAGGGGTATGAATCATTTTTCAAGGCACTGTATGTCACATTTGTTGGGTGGTGCTGCAACAATGGTGGGTTAGAATTTTCAGGATTAAAACATAATGCCTCCTTCCTCACTACCTGTGAAACACCTCTTAAAAGCAATCAACCACAGATTGATTTTTAGAGGGGTGGCAAGGGCTGCCACATGTATAAATGAGCCCCTTTTAGGTACGTCTAGCATTTTTTTATTTTTCTCGCTGCTTCTAAATGGCCCTCCATGTTAGCCTATGTGTACATGCCCACATAGGCGTTAAGAGGTCGGGGTCATTTTGTAGCAGAAAAAAAAAAAACACTGCAGCGTTTTGGCAGAAAAAATGCTTAACACATGCAAATGCATCTAAACAAGCGTTAATTCATTCTAATGACCAAAATAATTGATCATTCTGGCCACTGAAATTAATTAATACCAAACCAAATGTGCCTAAAAATGTTGCATTCTGATAGCTGCATATAATTGATATATGTAATGATAGTATTCAGTATATTCTGTAATATAATTGGCTTCTCTACTGAGTAAGCCTAAGATGGCTGCCTCTCCATCTGCCCCAGGAGCAGATAAAGCATGTTGAGCCCCGAGGGAGAAAAGCGCTATAAGAATATTATTTAAATTAATTCAAATGAAATTATTGTTTCTTTATATGTTATAAAAATAAATAAATACATAAAAAAAAAAATACACTTAATATTATCAACAAATGTAGTAACTGCATAAATATTTGCACATAGCGTACACATTTTGAATTAAATTACATTTTATTTTTCCTATATATGCAATATAAATACATACATTAGATACATAAATAAAAAAAAAACTTAGTATTATCAGCACGTGTGGTAACTGCATATAGGATAGACACTTTGGAGTTGATTTACTAAAACTGGACAGTGCAAAATTTGATGCATCTGTGCATGGTAGCCAATCAGCTTCTAACTTCAACGTGTTCAAATTAAAGCTGATTTTTATTTTTATATTTCTGCTGGTTTTTATGCAGATCTGCACCATATTTTGCACTCTCCAGTTTTAGTAAATGAAGCCCTTTGATATTTATTACTAAACACCAGACCTTATGCACAACAGCTAATTTACCACACGAGAGTGTGACCAGTAGATGGCAATAATAAACCCTTCCATTAAATTTCTTTTTTTAAATGCTAAAATGCTTCCGGGCTATGTGTAGAGTGAAGTAAACTTTAAAAAAAAAGTAGTAAATAAATGCATTCCTATTAGGCAATTTGCAAAAGGACTTAAAGCGGGGGTCCTGCGAAAAAATTTTTTTTAGATGTCAGCAGCTGCAAATACTGCAGCTGCTGACTGTTAAAATAAGGTCACTCACCTGTCCCGGGGTCCAGCGATGTCGGCACCCGAGACCGAACCGTCCCTCGGTCCTCGGGTGCTGCCGCCGGCATTCTCACTGAGGGAATCAGGAAGTGAAGCGTTGCGGCTTCACTTCCCGATTCCCTACTGCGCATGCGCAAGTCGCGCTGCGCTTTCTCAAAGGTCCCCGCTATCTCCTGGGACCTGTGTCTTTCCCAGGAGACAGCGGGAGAGTGCGGGAGGGGGCGTGACTCCCATGGGAGTCTATTCCCGGAAGTGGGTGCAGATACCTGTCTTAGACAGGTATCTGCACCCCCCTCCCCCCTGAAAGGTGCCAACTGTGACACCGGAGGGGGGGAGGAATCCGATGAGCGGAAGTTCCACTTTTGGGTGGAACTCCGCTTTAACAGATTAAACAATCAATACATATAATAAAATATGACCGACTATAATATCAAAGTCCAAACCCCCTTTTCCCTCTTTTTTCGACTATAATATGCCAGGGCTCAAAAGAGAAAAACATTGTAAGGGGTTCTCTAGCTGTGTATTTTTTTTCTAATCCTCCTGAAAATCTTATTAATGATACGATAACTGTAATTTATTTGATAGGATACATTTACAGTATAGACCAAATTTACCAGGTCATTATGCAACATATAACATATTAACTAATGTGCCTAACTAAAAAATATTATTTATTTATTATTTAGGCACAACTAAATACATGTTTTATTAAATAAATTATTTAAAAAAATAAATCGATAAATGATATATGGGATAATTTTTTATCTATTTGTTTTTTTTTTTTGTTTTTTTTTTAAAGTTGACAAATGGACAAAACTGTACAAAAAATACTCATATGTAAAATTACAATTAACAGTTTAAATTGGACTTTTAAAACATTATTTATTCATGTATTTTTTTATTTATGCACTGTAATGAGGTCTACCATTGTGTGTCTTTATGTGTGCGAGCACACAGAGGGAGAAGTACAGTACCATCTGCAGGTTGAAGAAGTTTGCATGTAGACTAACCTCCAGCCTGCATGTGACCACCATGGTTGGCTGTTATAGTGATCCTATGATTCAGAACCACGCTGGATGGGACCCACCACTGTCAGTGTCAGAGTGATCTAAGAACTAGAAGAGCGCACATTTGCACACTCCTAGTTCTTTATGATACATAGACTAACATTTTGATGACACAGGCAATCAACGGTCAAATGGATGAAATTCAATGGACAGTAGAGGCTCTGATATTTGCTGTTAAATTACATGAGGTTGACCGCAGTGCCAACAGGAGTAGGCTCCATGCAGAGCCTGGAACTAACCAGAAATCAATATGGCTTTGTAGGGACACAGAGATAAGTCTGAAGGTTAAACAGCTCCTATATATGTAAAAACAAAGAAGAGAAGGTGCACCAGCCTAGCGCATTACCCAAGTGATATATTTAATAATGTAATATTATCTAAAATAATAAAATCTAAAATAATGTAATAATGCCAATCGATTGGCTCTGAAGAAAAGGGGATTTTCCTTTGAAATGCGTCAACCATCTGGAAGGACCTCCAGCTTGCTGGAACTGGCCTCGATGACCAGATTGCTTTGTGCATGCTTTGGACTTTGATATGTTTTTACCTTTGCATTGTTATGAGTGTATTTATTACATTATTAAAGATACCACTTGGGTAATGCGCTGGGCTGGTGCACAATCTCTCTTCTTTGTTCTGCAGTGTCTCTACTGGGTCCCCCCCCCCCCCCCCCCCGACCCTCAGGGGGCAGTTTCTGTATTGAAATTGTCAAGGACCTGTAATCCATTTTCCATCATTACATCACTCTTGAATGCTGGAGATTGCTGTTCTTTCTGCTCCAATATATGAACTGTATATTTAGCAGGTTGACTGAAGTTTAACTTACCTGTTCATGCCAGCAATTACTTATATAATTCAGAACTGCAGAGTATTCATGTACTGCGATCTTAACTTTTTTTGCATTAACTTTTTGCCCCTTTAGTTGAATAATCAGCATCAGAATTGGCAAAAATGGGCCTAACATTGAGAAGAGGAATCAGATAAGATGTCTACAATCAAAAGTATTCTAAAAACAGTGATTTTATTTCAATAGTTTGTTTTAATTCTAGAAACCTTATATTTAACATTTCTGCAATTGCAAATATAATGCAAAATCCATATTTGAATCGCTTTCAGGTCCTAGGAGTAACCAATTGGATAGCTAAAGTCTACTATGATCTTTCATACCCTTACCATACCATGTGTGCAGGGACCCAGACACTGTTCTTTATAGACATTTATAAGGTTAAAAGGTAGGAAGGAAACAATTTCCCTTCTGTATCATCCTAAACCAAATATTCCCAGTGTTTTAAACCTCTAAAAGTACTGTCTATTAGTTAGCACCACAAGTTTACTGCTGTTAAATGCATTAGTCAAATGAACACTCCTCTGAAACCATTTCCTACAGGTTAATAGGACGGTGACTTCTCTAACTTACTACAGTTCTAGGCCCTTCCCATCCATTATTCCTTGCCCACCAATAGCTCTCTTATTGGCAAATGAGTCACCTTTATTGGATGGGGA
This sequence comes from Lithobates septentrionalis, assembly GCA_037952835.1. NCBI lineage: Eukaryota > Metazoa > Chordata > Amphibia > Anura > Ranidae > Lithobates > Lithobates septentrionalis. Next base: position 4,321,513 of record JBBDGP010000554.1, read on the forward strand.
TGGCAGATTGGTGGGCTGGGATTTTAAGAGAAGAAGTCAAGCTCATAGCAGCAGGGTTGCCAACTGTTAGTAAATTTAAAAACAGTTTGTAAAATCAGAAATTTCTGCGTCTGCCCATGAATGTCCGTTACGGACATGCAGTCAACTGAACTGAGTTTCAGAAGAGAGCACAGAAGAAGGCTTCTGGATAAAAAAGGTGATAGACAAAGGTATTTCGTGCTTCCTGTTCTTAAAGTGGGGGTCCACCCACACCGCCAAAAAAAAAAATATTAAAAGCCAGCAGCTACAAATACTGCAGCTGCTGACTTTTAATACATGGCCACTTACCTGTCCCAGGGTCCAGCGATGTCGGCAGGCGACGCTGAGAACCCACTCGGTTCTCGGCAGCTGCCGCCGCCATCCTAGCTGAGGGAATAAGGAAGTGAAGCGTTGCGGCTTCACTTCCCGGTTCCCTACTGTGCATGCGCGAGTCGCGCTGCGCCTCCCAAATGGTCCCCGCTCTCTCCTGGGAGCTGTGTGTTCCCAGGAGACAGTTCGGTGGGGACAGAAAAAGGCGTAGACTCCCATGGGAGTCTATGCCGGAAGTGGGTGCAAATACCTGTCTTAGACAGGTATCTGCATCCCCCTCCCCCCTGAAAGGTGCCAAATGTGACACCGGAGGGGGGGAGGGTTCCGAAAAGCGGAAGTTCCATTTTTGTGTGGAATTCCGCTTTAAACAGGACTTTGAAAGTCCAGCCCCGGAGCTAAGCCCCAATTGCTCATCATCCCCTTTGGATTAAAGTTTCACTGTTGGCCATATCAATGAATGCTAAGGCACGTAGACAGGCCTTGGAACCAAATTGGAATGTAAAACTTGGGTCAGAGGTAACTAGAGAAGGGGCTTTTTGGCTAAAAAAGGTAATAGGTGACACCATGTGGTAGCAGCTGTCAAAAATACTTCTAATGTTTGAAATGGCTGACAGATTCATAAAGCTGAATGGTAACATCAAAACACCATAGGTATGCACAGCCTATTGCATTAGGGTATGCACCCCAAAGCTCAAACACACATGCGTGTGTGTGTGCCTACGTATATATGACCCTGGCATATTGATCTTCCCCCTGCCACACAGAGCAATAATGCTAATGTGCACTAGGTGGTTATGGTGTGCCCAGGCACAGCTGGCACACCCGGCACACCCGACACATACGGCACACCCTGTGTGCACGCCTATGCAAACTGTTGAACCAGGTTACTGAAAAACTACAGTTCCTGCTTGTGAGAGTAGTTTGGCACTATGCAAACTCCCTCCTGGAGCTGGGATGTAGTGAGTTGCAATTATTGACATTGGTGTGGCATTGGGGTTGATTTACTAAAGGCAAAGGCATTCCTGTTCACAGGAATCATCTCCAGACCCCAGTGAAGGAGGTGAAGCTCTATTGACTTCCATCTTTCGATCATGTGCAAGCAAACATGCTGATTTTTTTTTTTTTTTTTTCATTTTATTTTAACTGATTGGGTATTCTCTGCAAATTTAAATGTAACCTTATTTACTAAGCTCTGGGGAAACCCCCTTTGAAAAATGAATATCCTATTTGTTATTAGTAAATCAAACACATTGCCTCCATTAGACCTGTGAGCAACTAGCTATTAGAACACACAGCGTAATTATTTCCTGATGACTGAAAACCATTATTTTACTGATTAGTGACTGCATTTTAAATACTATCCGTTTATAAAGTGTCTATAAAACCTTCTGTAAGTTATGGAGCCAAGTTAGAAGGATGCTTTAAAGTGATTCAGCTTTTCCAGTTTGGTGACAGATTATGACAACAATTTTGCAATGTATCCATACAAGCCAGCAAAGAAAAAAAATGTCTTATCAAACTTTAATGATTAATGATTTTTTTTGCAAAAGCCGTGCAAATAAAAAAAAAAGAAAATCCTAACAAAAATAATAAACTTTAAAAAAAAAACAATATAACATACACTTATGAATATAACGTACTTATGGAGGGAACTTTTATTGTGATGTTCTCTACTTTATAAATTGAAATATCATGTAGAACACCACCACTACTGTACTACATCCTATCATCAATCATAATCACAAAAAAATGAGAAAGAAACACAGAATTTACTGGTACATATGAGATGATACTTTCAAGTCATATAGAAGAAATAGCAACCAGCAAAAAGAATGCACTTACGTATCCCTACATATCACTACATCTCTATCAAAAGATCATACACTGGATTTGTATTGAGAAATATTTACTCTCATCATCTGCATTGAATTCTGAGTTCTGTAGCTGGAATATGAATAACAGGTTTAATATTGACACCTGTAGAGCAGACTGTAAATGTAGAGTTAAAGAGGCAAGTGTTATGTGTAGAATAAAAATAATATAACTTTGTCCTTTATAAGACCTGCTGTTTCCTTCTTTATTACTTTGCATATATGCTGTATTACTAGAATGAATTCCTGTGATCATTCCAAAATCAATAAAGAGAAAAAAAAAATGGAAATATTTTACTTGCATGCTGTTGTGGAATTACTATTTCATAAAAAGTATTCATGAATATTCAAAAAACTAAAATATATATATAAAATAGTAACCACTAATCATATATCAGATGTTAATGTGATTTCAAAGATTGTTTTCAGTTCTTTTTTTTTTTTTTAATAACCAGCTTTTATTAAAATAATAATCGGTGATCCTGCCATGAATGTTCATGTCAGGCACTTCCTAGGATGGAATGACAACTGTCTACCAATTCTACTGCATTGTCACTATTGCACACATGCACCTAATAGAAACTACAAGTGGTTGTGCTGACTCAAATTAGGCAAACATGGTCCTCCATTGTCACTATCAGTATACCTGTCCAGAGCAGCCGAGGCTGGAGTGGGAGCATGTAGACAGGAAGTGGCTAAATGAGGCTGAAAAATCAGCAGAACTGAGATGGAAAAAAGAGATTCCAATAAGGTGAAAATATTAATCATGAAAAAGCAAGCTAAATGTTCATGATACACAGTGCTTTAGTAAACTAAAAGTCCCCCAGTTAGGCCTTGTTTACACATACCCACAAAGGGGTAGTAAAAATAGTTGGTTGATCTATGTTAATACCACCCCTCAACCACCCACCTAAAACCTGACATGACAGCTTGAATTTGCACATATGCCACGTCCACGGCATATTTCTTACAGTATGTTGCATTTGACAGGCGGTACTGGTTGCCAAGAGTGCCCATTGAAGTCAATAGGACAGCAGTGCCAAAACTGCACACCAACCACTTGGAATGTGTTTGTGGCACAGTACCTCCTCCTGAATAGGGATGGGCGAATGGTTCGGCCCAAGCATGAGTTCCAGCCGAACATTGGCTGTTCGCATGTTCGCCGAACACCTGAATTTTTGGGGCGTTTTGACCGTTTGTTTGGCCCGCCAAACGACCACAATGCACTACACCACCGCATAGTGCATTGAAAGCCCTGATTGGCTGAAGCAATGAAAGCTTTGCCCAATTGTGGCACAGAACACTTTTAGAGCCATGATTGGACGCTGTCATGATGACTCTATCCAATCATGGCTCATTGCTCTTAGTCCCGCCCCACACTATAAAAGTATTCTTTAAAACGCTGCCATTTTTTAGTGTGATATTGACGCAGAGAGAGATAGAACAGGGCTCTGTTCAATGCTACTAGACAGTTAGTGTGCTATTGTAATTCCATTGTCAGTGTAGAATACCAGTTTAGTGTGAATATAGAGATAGTTCAGTCAGTGTGAGTGTAGCATGACCACCATTCATCATTAAATTAGTGTGAATCCGCTTCTTCACGAGATGGCATAAGTATATAGAAGCCACATTTACTCAGAATTTCCTCCAAGAAGTCATGTATCCATTCCGATATACAGACTGGTACCTGAAAAGAGATCTCGCCAACTCCCTAGGCAACCTTAAAGTATCTAATCTGTCTGATCCCTCTGCCTTCCTACCTCCATAAGACTTATATGGATGCTTACAGCTCCTTGGCCTCCATGACCCTTATATCTTTCACACTGGTAACTCTCATAGCCAACTATGTTCTAACTAAGCCAATATTTGTAAACACAGGTTATTATCTTTCGAGCTCTGCTTCCACTCCTGAGGGTAAAACGTTGTAAGTTCTTACTGTATATGAACCGCTCTGTTTAACCACTGTCGCATGGGTCGATATGACCCACCTACTACACCCCCCCCATTTAGAAGTTCACATTCCTTCTTTCTTGAACTGTATATTTATACATATATATGAATATGCCTCAGAGTTATGCCTTTTCACATTGTTTGTACTGTGAAAAACTCAATAAAAATTTTTTTTCAAAAAAAAAAATTAGAGTGAATCTAGGGATAGTTCAGTCATTGTGAGTGTAGTGACCACCATTCATCTGTACATTAGTGTGAATCTAGGGATAGTTCTGTCAGTGTGAGTGTAGTGTGACCACCATTCATCTTTACATTAGTGTGAATCTAGGGATAATTCAGTCAACGTCAGTATAGTGTGACCACCATTCATCTTTACATTAGTGTGAATCTAGGGATAGTTCAGTCAGTGTGAGTGTAGTGACCGTTTAACACAGTATACTTCATTACATCACTGCAAGTTTAACACCGTATATTTCAGTGCGTTACTGCAAGTTTAACGCTGTATATTTCTGTGCGTTAGTGCACATTTAATGCTGTATATTTCAGTGCATTACTGCAAGTTTAACACCGTATATTTCAGTGTGTTACCTTCCATTTAACGTTGTATATTTCAGTGCGTTACGTGCACTGCAGTTACTGCAACTTTGACGCAGTATATTTCAGTGTGTTACTGTAAGTTTAACATCGTATATTTCAGTGGGTTACTGCAAGTTTAATGCCGCATATTTCAGTGTGTTACCTTCTGTTTAACGCAGTATAGTTCAGTGCGTTACTACAAGTTTAACGCCATTTATTTCAGTACGTTATGTGCCATTTAACGCAGTACATTTCTGTGTGTTAGTGCACGCTGAAAGGAAATAGTAGGTAATCTGGATGATCACCCGTCTATTAGGTACACCAACAGGGCCCTCAGATATCTGGAGACACCATGAAACAAGAAGCAGGTTGTGCATTCGTAAAATGTCTGCCTTTATTAGGTATGTTACAGCTTATATATGGTTCAACATACCAATAGAAAAAGGGGAGGGGAGAGTGATTAGTAAATGATGTATTGGTATAAAATATAAGGTTATACAAGTCAATGACCCCCAAAATACATTTATCATGAGGTTAGAAGAGTCAACAGGCCATATGGTTATGAGTCATAAGTCATGCATCCTGTCCCATGGCCTAGAGAACAGGAAAGAAAAAAACAACCCACAATGATATATTTATAGTATAGTGCTTGTGCAAGCATTTTTCTAAGCATTCTTTTATAGTTGCAGATTTAAGCTATCTTGTATACTGAAATGGCAGAGCCTATCAAAGCATATAAAAAATGGAGTCACAATGGTTTGGGCATATTATTACAATCCTCTCTTTTGTCACGAACGGGACAATCACAAACCCAATATGCCCCCGACATTCACCTGGACTACTTTCCCACAAATTTACCACCACACTAAGCATGTAAAAATAGAAAACAATAAACCCATAATCTCAGCTGCATAGCAATTGTCCATGAAATATAAAGGAGGAAGGGGTGTGACAGTCCATAAAAGCAAGTGGGAGGGGCATTGACAGCCTTCAGGCCAAATAAAAATAGTCCCAAAGAAAAGCACAAAAAAAGTCTCTTGTATGGCTTCTGAATGTCCATTAAATTCATAAAAAGGAAGGAAAAGGAAGGAAAAGGAAATGTGCACATTATAATTCTCATTCTCCTAAACTTTTCCCAAAACATTTGGTTTGATTCTGTGCTCACCCATATTTTACAGAGATCCTCCACCCCAAAACCCTGCCTCTCTTTGTAAGGATAGAACTCAATATTCACAGACAGACTGGAACTGATGCATTGGGCTAGACTTAGGTCTTCAGGCTGGCGTATCTGGATCTCTCCCTTGTGATGCTCACTGGAATTCCGTAGACCTTGGGTGTGCGTCATTGGCTAACCCTCAAGGTGTCATTCCCATGAACATTTTCCAGCAGGAGTCCACCTTTACTCATCTCAGCACCTCCCATGGTATTTGAACAACAAAGATGAACAACGAAAATTTCCATGTAAAAGCTGTAGTCATCTCTTCATCCAGATAGGGTATAGGGTATGAATGGGGTGGCCATTTCTTCATGCGCATGGGACTAAGGGTGAAAGCTGGCTGGCTGGGGCAGATACTCATCTAACATGAATAATCACAGAATCTACCTGATAAATTCAGGCCTTAACCATTGGAGGTATTAAAAATAATATTCCTCATTGACTCAAACATAAGTAAAGCATGCAGAAAAAAATTTTTTCTCTGCAAGAGTTTTCATTATATTGATTCAATATATTTAACTAAACAATTTTTCAGCAGGATTTCAACAAAACTTAAACACCTTTTGTTCCTTCTATCCCCGGGACCCAAGTGGACCCGAGGGTCTCCGAACAGAACATTTTACCCAAACACATATTCTGACTCAGAAGTCAGCCTCCCAACTTTGCAAATATATCTGATCATCAGCAACAAACAAAACATTGATGGATAAACAATATTACATCATTAACACTTGACGATTGACACTCTGGGAATTCCAAAGGTAAATATATCCAGAATAGTCACTCTGACTGTTATTCAAACAAGTATTCCCCTCAATATTTTAGTATTTCATAAACTCAGCAAATGCAGTAATTTATTTTGGTCCTGGTTACTTAATTTCAGTAACTCTTCAAACATTTATAGTTTCACCCTTCTTTACCAAAATCCCATTATCAATTTTAATTTAACCCCAAACTTTTAGGGAAATATACATTATCAGTAGGGATGAGCCGAACATCCCCCTGTTCGGTTCGCACCAGAACATGCGAACAGGAAAAAAGTTTGTTCGAACACGCAAACACCGTTAAAGTCTATGGGACACGAACATGAATAATCAAAAGTGCTAATTTTAAAGGCTTATATGCAAGTTATTGTCATAAAAAGTGTTTGGGGACCTGGGTCCTGCCCCAGGGGACATGGATCAATGCAAAAAAAAGTTTTAAAAACGGCCGTTTTTTCAGGAGCAGTGATTTTAATAATGCTTAAAGTCAAACAATAAAAGTGTAATATCCCTTTAAATTTCGTAGCTGGGGGGTGTCTATAGTATGCCTGTAAACGGGGGGCATGTTTCCTGTGTTTAGAACAGTCTGACAGCAAAATGACATTTTGAAGGAAAAAACACATTTAAAACTACCCGCGGCTATTGCATTGCCGACAATACACATAGAAGTTCATTGATAAAAACGGCATGGGAATTCCCCACAGGGCAACCAAGAACCAAAATTAAAAAAAACAAATGACGTGGGGGTCCCCCTAAATTCCATACCAGGCCCTTCAGGTCTGGTATGGATATTAAGGGGAACCCCGGCCAAAATTTAAAAAAAAAATGACGTGGGGTTCCCCCTAAATTCCATACCAGACCCTTCAGGTCTGGTATGGATTTTAAGGGGAACCCGCGCCAAAAAAAAAAAAAAAGGCGTGGGGTCCCCCCAAAAATCCATACCAGACCCTTATCCGAGCACGCAACCTGGCAGGCCGCAGGAAAAGAGGGGGGGGCGATAGTGCGGCCCCCCCTCCTGAACCGTACCAGGCCACATGCCCTCAACATTGGGAGGGTGCTTTGGGGTAGCCCCCCAAAACACCTTGTCCCCATGTTGATGAGGACAAGGGCCTCATCCCCACAACCCTGGCCGGTGGTTGTGGGGGTCTGCGGGCGGGGGGCTTATCGGAATCTGGAAGCCCTCTTTAACAAGGGGACCCCCAGATCCCGGCCCCCCCCGCTGTGTGAAATGGTAAGGGGGTACTTACCCCTACCATTTCACTAAAAAACTGTCAAAAATGTTAAAAAATGACAAGAGACAGTTTTTGACAATTCCTTTATTTAAATGCTTCTTCTATCTTCCTTCATCTTCTTCTGGTTCTTCTGGCTCTTCTGGTTCTTCCTCCGGCGTTCTCGTCCAGCATCTCCTCTGCGGCGTCTTCTATCTTCTTCTCCTCGGGCCGCTCCGCACCCATTGCATGGGGGGGAGGCTCCCGCTCTTCTCTTCATCTTCTTCTTCATCTCTTCTTCCTTCTTCTCTTCTTCTCTTCTTCATTTTCTTCTCCGGGCCGCTCCGCATCCATGCTGTGGCATGGAGGGAGGCTCCCGCTGTGTGACGGCATCTCTTCGTCTGACGGTTCTTAAATAACAGGGGGCGGGGCCACCTGGTGACCTCGCCCCCTCTGACGCACGGGACATGACGGGACTTCCCTGTGGCATGCCCCGTGACGTCACAGGGAAGTCCCGTCAGGTCACTGTGCGTCAGAGGGGGGCGGGGTCACCGGGTGGCCCCGCCCCCTGTTATTTAAGAACCGTCAGATGAAGAGACGCCGTCACACAGCGGGAGCCTCCCTCCATGCCACAGCATGGATGCGGAGCGGCCCGGAGAAGAAAATGAAGAAGAGAAGAAGAGAAGAAGGAAGAACGAAGAAGAGATGAAGAAGAAGATGAAGAGAAGAGCGGGAGCCTCCCCCCCATGCCATGGGTGCGGAGCGGCCCGAGGAGAAGAAGATAGAAGACGCCGCAGAGGAGATGCTGGGCAAGAACGCCGGAGGAAGAACCAGAAGAGCCAGAAGAACCAGAAGAAGATGAAGGAAGATAGAAGAAGCATTTAAATAAAGGAATTGTCAAAAACTGTCTCTTGTCATTTTTAACATTTTTGACAGTTTTTTAGTGAAATGGTAGGGGTAAGTACCCCCTTACCATTTCACACAGGGGGGGGCGGGATCTGGGGGTCCCCTTGTTAAAGGGGGCTTCCAGATTTCAATAAGCCCCCCGCCCGCAGACCCCCACAACCACCGGCCAGGGTTGTGGGGATGAGGCCCTTGTCCTCATCAACATGGGGACAAGGTGTTTTGGGGGGCTACCCCAAAGCACCCTCCCAATGTTGAGGGCATGTGGCCTGGTACGGTTCAGGAGGGGGGGCGCACTATCGTCCCCCCCTCTTTTCCTGCGGCCTGCCAGGTTGCGTGCTCGGATAAGGGTCTGGTATGGATTTTTGGGGGGACCCCACGCCGTTTTTTTTTATTTTTTGGCGCGGGGTTCCCCTTAAAATCCATACCAGACCTGATGGGTCTGGTATGGAATTTAGGGGGAACCCCACGTCATTTTTTTTTTTAATTTTGGCCGGGGTTCCCCTTAATATCCATACCAAACCTGAAGGGCCTGGTATGGAATTTAGGGGGACCCCCACGTCATTTGTTTTTTTAAATTTTGGTTCAAGGTTGCCCTGTGGGGAATTCCCATGCCGTTTTTATCAATGAACTTCTATGTGTATTGTCGGCAATGCAATAGCCGCGGGTAGTTTTAAATGTGTTTTTTCCTTCAAAATGTCATTTTGCTGTCAGACTGTTCTAAACACAGGAAACATGCGCCCCTTTACAGGCATACTATAGACACCCCCCAGCTACGAAATTTAAAGGGATATTACACTTTTATTGTTTGACTTTAAGCATAAATGCTTTAATAAAAATCACTGCTCCTGAAAAAACGTCCGTTTTTAAAACTTTTTTTTGCATTGATCCATGTCCCCTGGGGCAGGACCCGGGTCCCCAAACACTTTTTATGACAATAACTTGCATATAAGCCTTTAAAATTAGCACTTTTGATTTCTCCCATAGACTTTTAAAGGGTGTTCCGCGGCATTCGAATTTGCCGCGAACACCCCAAATTGTTAGCTGTTCGGCGAACTTGCGAACAGCCAATGTTCGAGTCGAACATGAGTTCGACTCGAACTCGAAGCTCATCCTTAATTATCAGCAACATGGGCCTAATAACCTCTACTCCCAAAACAAGAAAACACAATATGAACACCTTTAAACACCTTTTTCCATATTTTTAAATCCTTATCTCACCGGAAGTATATATTTTGCCTAGTGCATAGGATTACACAATACAGTTACTCTTTTTCTCTACTAACCACAATTCCTCTGGCGTAAAGCCTGGAACACATAACTTCCTTATTCTTTCCATAGCATAGATATATGCTTCTTAATTATAATATTCTTAAACTTGTATTTAACCAAAAAAAATAATAAAATCAAGCATTTTAAAATCCCCAATCCTTGTTAATATAGCCCAAACACAATTAAAACCATTTGCACAAATATAGCACATTTGCTGTTATTGAAATAAAACACCTTTTAAATTCAACTAGGTAAGGATAGGCAATTACAACTAAAACAGTCCTTAAAGTCAGACTCTAACGAAATAATCAAAATACCCTATACCTAAATTGAAATGCTACTTTTGAAAATTTATATCTGATCAGATTCCTCAAAAAAAAAAACATTTGGTACCAGCGCATACATAAATTACATACTGTAATTTATCAGTGACATGTCACATTCCCTTTTTAATGTTTCCAATTAACTATGCATTGGGCATGGGCTTAATATGTGCCCAACACATTTCATGAATAGACTGACAACATTTGAACAATAAACATGTATTTTTATGGATAACTTTTCTGAATTAAATCCTGCTTTAACATTCTCTCTCCACCTCAGCAAGTCTCTCGGACTCGCTGAATATGTAATGCAAAAGTGGTGGCGAAGCAATGGTCGGCGGTTTGATCCCCTTTTTTAATTTGCAGCAACATAGTGCAAGTGGATATGTACCTCTGTGTATTGTGCTAAACAATACTTTGGATAGGAGGAATCACTCAAATAGTAACTTGTCCTTGTCCAAATCTGTGATTCAATCCTCTTAAAGCACCACACACAGATGAGTACCCTACTCTGTCCCTCTCACCTGCCCACATTAGCAACGCTCTTTGTCTTGGCAGGATCATAGGACACATATCAACTAACTAACAATCTATTTGCATTTAGAAAAAAAAACAACTTATATTCTAAATTGGAATTCCAGGACAAGACAAAAATTCATATATACATAAAATTAAGCATTTCTCTCTATTAACAACAACTTTCCCTTACCTAATAACCAGTAATTCACCAGTAGTTCACCAGCTTCAAAAAATGCTACCAGTGATACCAGTTGTGTGTTCCCTGCACACATACACACTCCAAAGCTCTGCTATACAATACTTCTTACATTTAACTCTTCCCTTTCTGTTCCAACCTTTATTATTGAATTATCAGAACAAAGATGGCAATGTTATACAGTCAGGTCCATAAATATTGGGACATGGACACAATTCTAATATTTTTGGCTCTATACACCACTACAATGGATTGGAAATGAAACAAGCAAGATGTGCTTTAACTGCAGACTTTCAGCTTTAATTTGAGGGTATTTACATCCAAATCAGGTGAACGGTGTAGGAATTACAACAGTATGTACCTCCTACTTTTTAAGGGACCAAAAGTAATGGGACAGTTTAACAATCATCCATCAAGCTTTCACTTTTTAATACTTGGTTGCAAATCCTTTGCAGTCAATTAGAGCCTAAAGTCTGGAATGCATAGACATCACCAGACGCTGGGTTTCATCCCTGGTGATGCTCTGCCAGGCCTCTAATGCAACTGTCTTCAGTTCCTGCTTGTTCTTGGGGCATTTTCCCTTCAGTTTTGTCTTCAGCAAGTGAAATGCATGCTCAATCAGATTCAAGTCAGGTGACTGACTTGGCCATTGCATAACATTCCACTTCTTTCCCTTAAAAAAACTATTTGGTTGGTTTTGCAGTATGCTTCGGGTCATTGTCCATCTGCACTGTGAAGCGCCGTCCAATGAGTTCTGAAGCATTTTGCTGTATATGAGCAGATAATATTGCCCGAAACACTTCAGAATTCATCCTGCTGCTTTTGTCAGCAGTCACATCATCAATAAATACAAGAGAACCAGTTCCATTGGTAGCCATACATTCCCACGCCATGACACTACAACCACCATGCTTCACTGATGAGGTGGTATGCTTTGGATCATGAGCAGTTCCTTTCCTTCTCCATACTCTTCTCTTCCCATCACTCTGGTACAAGTTGATCTTGGTCTCATCTGTCCATAGGATGTTGTTCCAGAACTGTGAAGGCTTTTTGAGATGTTGTTTTGCAAACTCTAATCTGGCCTTCCTGTTTTTGAGGCTCACCAATGGTTTACATCTTGTGGTGAACCCTCTGTATTCACTCTGGTGAAGTCTTCTCTTGATTGTTGACTTTGACACACATACACCTACCTCCTGGAGAGTGTTCTTGATCTGGCCAACTGTTGTGAAGGGTGTTTTCTTTACCAGGGAAAGAATTCTTCGGTCATCCACCACAGTTTTTTCTGTGGTCTTAAGGGTCTTTTGGTGTTGCTGAGCTCACCGGTGGGTTCTTTCTTTTTAAGGATATTCTAAACAGTTGATTTGGCCACACCTAATGTTTTTGCTATCTCTCTGATGGGTTTGTTTTGTTTTTTCAGCCTAATGATGGCTTGCTTCACTGATAGTGACAGCTCTTTGGATCTCATATTGAGAGTTAACAGCAACAGATTCCAAATGCAAATAGCACACTTGAAATGATCTCTGGATCTTTTATCTGCTCCTTGTAAATGGGATAATGAGGGAATAACACATACCTGGCCATGGAACAGCTGAGCAGCCAATTGTCCCCGTACTTATGGTCCCTTAAAAAGTGGGAGGCACATATACAAACTGTTGTAATTCCTACACGGTTCACCTGATTTGGATGTAAATACCCCCAAATTAAAGCTGAAAGTCTGCAGTTAAAGCACATCTTGTACGTTTCATTTCAAATCCATTGTGGTGGTGTATAGAGCCAAAAAGATTAGAATTGTGTCGATGTCCCAATATGTATGGACCTGACTGTATGTTGGTCTGCATTTGGCCAATTATTTAAAACAAGTAACAATATTATGCTGAATAGCAAGTTCCCGTATATATATATATATATATATATATATATATATATATATATATATATACATGGGCTTACACATATCTCGAAATTTCAGGCTGCAAAAATTAACTTTTTAAAATGATTTAATATTTCACAGCAGGGCCCATTCCTGCACCCAACAAGAGTATCTGTGAGGGGTTACAGTGTTGTGGCGCCACCACCACCAAAGGCCCAATTTTTCTGCCACTGTCCCAGCAGGAGAAAAAAAGGACAAGCGTGCCCCACTGCCACCTGCAGAAGATGCATCATGTCCATGACCAGCACTGTTGACTGTAGACACAGAGCCTGCTTGCCCTCTTTTAGTGGCCTGTGAGCGTCTGCCTCTCCGTTGTGGCCTTCTGGACATGATGGGGATTTTGTTTTGCAACACCACACTGTATTGTGTAATGTGTACACCACCAGAAAAGTAGTAACAACTGCACTATGGGTGCACGGTACTGTGTACACCAACAGAAGTGTAATAACAAATATGGGTGCACTGTATGTATTGTGTACACCACCAGAAAAGTAGTAGCAACTGCACTATGGGTGCATGGTACTGTGTACACCAACAGAAGTGTAATAACAACTATGGGTGCACTGTATGTATTTTGTACACTACCAGAAAAGTAGTAGCAACTGCACAAGGGGTGCTATTGTGTACACCACCAGAAGTCTAATAGCAACTATGGGTGCACTGTATGTATTGTGTACTGTGTACACCACCAGAAAAGTAGTAGCAGCTGCACTAGGGGTGCACGGTATTGTGTACACCACCAGAAGTCTAATAGCAACTATGGGTGCACTGTTTGTATTGTGTACTGTGTACACCACCAGAAAAGTAGTAGCAACTGCACTATGGGTGCACGGTACTGTGTACACCAACAGAAGTGTAATAACAACTATGGGTGTACTGTATTGTGTACACCACTAGAAAAGTAGCAGCAACTGCACTATGGATGCACGGTACTGTGTACTGTGTACACCGCCTGAAATATATTAGAAAAAGTACACCAGGAATGGCCTGCAGTCAGATATAGCTAAACTGGATGCAGTGGATATATATATATATATATACACAAGACTGGCTATATATATATATATATATATATATATATATATATATATATATACACATGAGACTGTCTGTGTATATATATTAAATACACTGCAGCTACCTGAAGTATATTAGAAAAAGTACACCAGGAATGGCCTGCAGTCAGATATAGCTAAATTGGATGCAGTGGATATAAATATACACAAAACTGGCTGTATATATATATATATATATATATATATATATATATATATATATATATATATATATATATATATATATATATATATTAAATACACTGCAGCTAACTAAATAACCTGCCTGCCTGAAGTATATTAGAAAAAGTACACAAGGAATGGCCTGCAGTCAGATATAGGCTTGGCTACATTGGATGCAGTGGATATATATATAAATATATACAAGACTGACTGTATATATATATATATATATATATATATATATATATATATATATAAATACACTGCAGCTAACTGAATAACCTGCCTGCCTGAAGTATATTAGAAAAAGTACACCAGGAATGGCCTGCAGTCAGATCTAGCTAAACTGGATGCAGTGGATATATACAGACTGAAGACTGTCTGTATATATATATATTAAATACACTGCAGCTAACTGAATAACCTGCCTGCCTGCTCAATCTAAACGACACTCTCTCTCTGTCCACGCCAACAACACAATACATGGGGCCGATGTGCAGGCAGCCTTATATAGTGTGGGGAGTGGACTTAGTCCCGCTGAGCCATGATTGGCCAAAGGCACCCTGCCTTTGGCCAATTATGGCTCCCTTAGCTGAGCTCGCTGGGATTGACCAAAGCATCCAGGTCATGGTGCATGCTTTGGCCAATCATCATACAGCAATGCACTGTTCTCCCGAGGTGCATCATGGGGCATTATGCGGCGCTCGAATTTGGCGCGAACGGCCAATAATGTTCGTTTTAGGCAAACGGGCGAACAGCCAATGTTCGAGTTGAACTCATGTTCGACCCAAACATAAAGCTCATCCCTACTGGGAGGACAACAAGGACAGGTAGCCATTCCCATTGCACTGGGAGAGGGCCAGCAGCGTATGTGTCCACAGGCAAAGGGGACGTGGTCAGTACTCAGGCAGGGCATAATTTCCTCTGTTTAGTGATGTTGCCCATGCTATCCAGCCACAGCATGCAGAGGAGGAGGTGGACTGGCTTACTAAACCATCCTCATCCTCCTCATCCTCCTCATCCTCTATCACCCAAGCAGAGACTAGTGCACAGTCCACTGCAGCTGCCAGAGTGGCTAAACCTGCCTCCTTGTCCACAGCTATTTCTGCCATAGCCCCAGCATCAGGCATGGAGGAGTCAGCTGAGTTATTTGAATACAGTGTCAGCCACTTGCTCCTTGATGATGTACAGCCATTACTTGATTCAGATGTTAGTTTTGAGGTTAAGGAAGGCAGGAACATGAGCCTACAGAGAGGGGAGAACACTGGTACACAAATTGGCAGTCATGATCCCCCAGCCGCAGCATATTGCCAAGTTGTCTCCAGTGGTAATGAGGATGGAGGAGATGATGATGATAAGGTCACTTACACGACTTGAGTGCCAGATAGAGCAGAGGAGGAAAGTGAGGGTGAGGCACAACCCCAATGAGGCAGCCATCATGGAAGAGTAGAGAGCAGCCACCCTATCCCATCACATTGTGGAGCTGTTATCTCCCGGCCCACTTCAAACAGCTCAGCTGTTTTTAGCACATGTGCAGCTGATCGCACTGTTGCAATTTGCAAACTTTGTCTCAAGCACATTAAGTGTGGCAAAAACACCAACTATTTGGGTACCACATGCTTGACAAGCCATTTAATCTCCCACCACTCAGCCTGTTGGCAAGAGCACCTGAAAACCACACAAAAGGGGCTCAAATCTGTTCCTTCTCTCCTTACTCACCTCAGTCTGCCCCCCGCTATATCTCATGACCTCTCAGCAGCCTCCAATGACAGGGATGATGTTATAGTGCAGAGTGTCCCAGGTCCTTGCAGCAAATCTGCCAGCAGCACACCACCAGCTGTAGACTATAGCAGGCAAATTTCTCTGCTCCATCTGCTGCAGCGAAAAAAAGTCACTGCCACCCACATGCCCATCTAAATGCAAGCTTGTCAAAGCTGCTGGCTCTACAACTTCTGCCTTTCCATCTGGTGGATTCTGCCCCCTTTCGTGAATTTACAGAGTGTGCTGTACCACAATGGCAGGTTCCCAGTGGCTATTTCTTTTCAAGTAAGGCCATTCCAGCTCTGTATCATCACGTGGAAGGCAATGTTGTGGCATCGTTGGGTAAGGCAGTCAGCCATAAAGTCCATGTTACTGCTCACACGTGGTCCAGCAAGCATGGTTAGGGACGATATATTTTGTTCACAACACACTGGGTAACTCTGCTTGCAACTCAGAAGGATGCAGAACAGGGCTCAGTGCTGCAGCTTATTAATGTCACCACATCTTCATACAGCTAGTGGTGATGATGCCAGATTTGTCAGCTCTACCCCCTCCTCCTATTTCTCCTCCTTCCCCTCCATGCCCTTATCTGCTGAATTTTCCTATGAATCACAAGTACCCCCTAAGCGTTCAATGGGCTATTCAATGAGTCAGGCTAAAAGGTGCCATACAGTGCTTCAGCTGGTGTGTCTAGGGGACAGGAATCACAAGATCTGCTAAAGCAGGCCAGAAGAGCCTGTAGCCATTTCAGGCTGTCATACACAGCCAGTGCTCAGTTGGCTGAAATTCAGCGGGAATTCCACCTGCCCGTAAACCACCTGATTTGTGACATCACCAGGTAGAACTCAACTTTGGCAATGCTGCAGCTGCTGCACAAGCAGCAGAGGGTTGTCAGCGAGTACCTGTGTGAGTATGACACAACGACAGGCTCAGGCCAGCTCTGCTTTTTTCCCCCATGCCAATGGCTGCTCATATAGGATGCATGCACTGTACTTTTACCATTTGAGGAGGCCACAAGAATGGTGAGCCGTGACAATGCATGCATCAGTGACACAATCCCTATTTTGTTCCTGCTGGAGCAGATTCTGCATGGCATTATGGACAGGGCACTCGAGGAAGAGCAGCGGGAGGAAGAGGAGGATTTCCTTTCCTCTCAAGGCCCACTTTATGCAAACACCATTTTTCCTACACCACAGAATATACAAGAGGAGAGGGAGGAGGGGGAAGAGGAGGATTTCGGCAGTTTTGGAGGTATTGAAGCAGAGGAAGACATACGTCAAACAGTAAGAGATGGTTTTCCATCCCCAGAACCCTTGGGAGTAGTACGTGGCTGGGAGGAGGCAGTTCCAGATACTATAATCCTCAGTGACCCAGAGGAGTCTGCTACTCATGCCCCTGCAAATTTGCGGTGCATGGGCTCCCTCATGCTTCAAAGCCTGCAAAAGCACCCAAGACTATGTGACGTAAAGGAGAAGGATCACTATTGGTTGGCAACCCTCCTTGACCACTGTTACAGGGTAATAATCTCAGAACTCATCGCATCCCCACACAGAGTGCAGAAAATGAAATCTCTAAAGGACACCTCAAAGAGGAGTTTATCTAACACTTTTCCTGACTCTGGTAGGTTACAGTGTCGGGGAAAATGTTGTTTTGAGGCTTCTGTCGTTCAAGAGAGGAGCGGTGGAGAAATCGGCTGTCTAAGTGATGCATTTCACAATTTTTTTAGTCCTCGCTTTTTCATTTTTATGCTTTCACTTTAAGCATCAATAAATCACTGCTCATTTAAAAATTATGTTTTTTACAGACTTTTTTTTCCATTGATTCTTGTGCCCCAGGGCAGTACCCGGACCCCTATAACCGTTGTATGCCCAATTACTTGCATATAAGCCTTCAAAATGGGCACTGTTGATTTTTCTTGTTTGGGTCACATAGACTTCAATGGGGTTCATTATTCGGTTCCGAACTTTTGAGATATTTGAAAGTTCTGATGCGAACCAAACAGGGGGTCATACAGCCCATCCCTATTCCTGAATGCTTGCAAACTGTTGCACAACCACGCTATGCAAAATGATCCACCACAGATCTCTTTTTAGAGGGTGATGCAAGTCTGCTGCATATGTAAATGAGGTCTTAGGGCTTAGATTAACTTTAATCACTCTAAATTTGAGCCAGTAAACATGCAAACCAGCATGTTCCAAGCACCACTCTTTATAGTTTTCAGGGAGGAATGTTTCACATGCAGGGCGGGCTGCATTCCCTCCATGTTCCCTTCCTCGTTGGGTGCCAAGCAAAGGTCACAAGAGAGGCCTACTCCGGAGTTAGTTCTTCTGGGCTATGCTAGGTACTAGGGATGAGCTTCGTGTTCGAGTCGAACCCATGTTCGACTCGAACATCGGCTGTTCGACCGTCCGTCGAATTGCGAACGATATGGGCCGTTCGCGCCAAATTCGTGTGGCGCGTCACGGCCCATAATTCACTGCGGCATCGCAGTGCATTGCTGGCTGATGATTGGCCAAGCATGCACTATGACCCGCATGCTTGGCCAATCACAGCGCCGTCAGTAGAGAGAGCTGTAATTGGCCAAAGCCAGGGTGGCTTTGGCCAATTATGGCTCAGGGGATTTAGTACACACCCCACACTATATAAGGCCGCCTGCACGGCGGCCCTGTGTAGTGTGTGTTCCGGTGTGCTGAGAGATAGAGAGAGAGAGAGACAGTGTCATTTGATTTGAGTTAGATAGATTAGGCAGAACAGTCAGTCAGTTAGCTGCACTTACAGTGTATTGTGTATATATATGCATCCCAGGTGTTGCATATATATATATACACTGTATTCAGTTTAGCTAGATCCGTTCCTGTTATCTTCTATCTAGACTATTTAGTGCAGTGTGTCCTGCTCACAGTGTTCAGCTAGATCCGTTCCTGCTATTTACATTCAGTGCAGTGCGTCCTGCTCACAGTGTTCAGCTAGATCCGTTCCTGCTATTTACATTCAGTGCAGTGCGTCCTGCTCACAGTGTTCAGCTAGATCCGTTCCTGCTATTTACATTCAGTGCAGTGCGTCCTGCTCACAGTGTTCAGCTAGATCCGTTCCTGCTATTTACATTTAGTGCAGTGCGTCCTGCTCACAGTGTTCAGCTAGATCCGTTCCTGCTATTTACATTCAGTGCAGTGCGTCCTGCTCACAGTGTTCAGCTAGATCCGTTCCTGCTATATACATTTAGTGCAGTACGTCCTGCTCACAGTGTTCAGCTAGATCCGTTCCTGCTATTTACATTCAGTGCAGTGTGTCCTGCTCACAGTGTTCAGCTAGATCCGTTCCTGCTATTTACATTCAGTGCAGTGCGTCCTGCTCACAGTGTTCAGCTAGATCCGTTCCTGCTATTTACATTCAGTGCAGTGCGTCCTGCTCACAGTGTTCAGCTAGATCCGTTCCTGCTATTTACATTCAGTGCAGTGCGTCCTGCTCACAGTGTTCAGCTAGATCCGTTCCTGGTATTTACATTTAGTGCAGTGCGTCCTGCTCACAGTGTTCAGCTAGATCCGTTCCTGCTATTTACATTCAGTGCAGTGCGTCCTGCTCACAGTGTTCAGCTAGATCCGTTCCTGCTATATACATTTAGTGCAGTACGTCCTGCTCACAGTGTTCAGCTAGATCCGTTCCTGCTATTTACATTCAGTGCAGTGCGTCCTGCTCACAGTGTTCAGCTAGATCCGTTCCTGCTATTTACATTCAGTGCAGTGCGTCCTGCTCACAGTGTTCAGCTAGATCCGTTCCTGCTATTTACATTCAGTGCAGTGCGTCCTGCTCACAGTGTTCAGCTAGATCCGTTCCTGCTATTTACATTCAGTGCAGTGCGTCCTGCTCACAGTGTTCAGCTAGATCCGTTCCTGGTATTTACATTTAGTGCAGTGCGTCCTGCTCACAGTGTTCAGCTAGATCCGTTCCTGCTATTTACATTCAGTGCAGTGCGTCCTGCTCACAGTGTTCAGCTAGATCCGTTCCTGCTATATACATTTAGTGCAGTACGTCCTGCTCACAGTGTTCAGCTAGATCCGTTCCTGCTATTTACATTCAGTGCAGTGCGTCCTGCTCACAGTGTTCAGCTAGATCCGTTCCTGCTATTTACATTCAGTGCAGTGCGTCCTGCTCACAGTGTTCAGCTAGATCCGTTCCTGCTATTTACATTCAGTGCAGTGCGTCCTGCTCACAGTGTTCAGCTAGATCCGTTCCTGCTATTTACATTCAGTGCAGTGCGTCCTGCTCACAGTGTTCAGCTAGATCCGTTCCTGGTATTTACATTTAGTGCAGTGCGTCCTGCTCACAGTGTTCAGCTAGATCCGTTCCTGCTATTTACATTCAGTGCAGTGCGTCCTGCTCACAGTGTTCAGCTAGATCCGTTCCTGCTATATACATTTAGTGCAGTACGTCCTGCTCACAGTGTTCAGCTAGATCCGTTCCTGCTATTTACATTCAGTGCAGTGCGTCCTGCTCACAGTGTTCAGCTAGATCCGTTCCTGCTATTTACATTCAGTGCAGTGCGTCCTGCTCACAGTGTTCAGCTAGATCCGTTCCTGCTATTTACATTCAGTGCAGTGCGTCCTGCTCACAGTGTTCAGCTAGATCCGTTCCTGCTATTTACATTCAGTGCAGTGCGTCCTGCTCACAGTGTTCAGCTAGATCCGTTCCTGGTATTTACATTTAGTGCAGTGCGTCCTGCTCACAGTGTTCAGCTAGATCCGTTCCTGTTATCTTCCTACTGACAGGCAGGCTTGTCTGGTTACAGTATATAAAGCTACCTGAAGAAAATTACAGGTGTTCTTTTTGATCCTATTAGTACCACGGTCAGGCAGCTAGACTATTTACATTTAGTACAGTGCGTCCTGCTCACAGTGTTCAGCTAGATCCGTTCCTGCTATATACATTTAGTGCAGTACGTCCTGCTCACAGTGTTCAGCTAGATCCGTTCCTGTTATCTTCCTACTGACAGGCAGGCTTGTCTGGTTACAGTATATAAAGCTACCTGAAGAAAATTACAGGTGTTCTATCCCAGCTTAGTGCAGCTACAGGCCATTAGTATGTCTGGAAGGCCAAGAAGGAGAGGCAGACAGTCACAAGCCAATAAGAGAGGGCAAGCAGGCTCTGTGTCTAGTGCTGGTCGTGGAGACGGTGCATCCTCATCAGCACGTGGCCATGGGACACGCTTGGCCTTTTTTTCGGCAGCTGGCCGTGTTGAGCCGCAACATGCGGAAGACTTGGTCGAGTGGATGACCAAGCCGTCCTCATCCTCCTCATCCTCTCTCACCCATGCCCAGGGTGCTTTGTCTGGCAAAGCAGCGGCCTCTTCCCTCAGCTCAATGTCATCAGTGACTCCTTCCCTAGCTCCACCATGTCCTCATGAGGATTCCCTCGAACTGTTTGACCACAGTGTTGGGTACATGCTCCAGGAGGATGCCCAGCGTTTGGAAGGCTCTGATGATGATACTGAGCTCAATGAAGGCAGTAACATGAGCACGGACAGAGGGGGTGCCCAAGAAGGACAGCAATCTGGCAGTCATGCTCCCCCTGCTGCAGCATACTGCCAGGTTTGCTCCAGTGATGAGGAGGGAGGGGATGATGAGGTCACTGACTCAACGTGGGTGCCTGATAGGAGAGAGGAGGAGGAGGAGGAGGAGGAGGTGGCACATCACCAACTAGGCAGGATGCCCTCCAGGGGCCAGCCTAAGGGCAGCACATTGACTGCATCACACCCCAAAGCTCCACATGTGCAGGGCGCTGCAGTCTCTGCGCGTTATTCAAAAAGTTCTTTGGTGTGGGCCTTTTTTGAGACGAGTGCATCAGATCGCACCGCTGCTATTTGCAACATATGTCTCAAGCGTATCTCGCGTGGCCAAAACATCTCCCGCTTGGGTACCACATGCTTGACCAGACATATGTTGACCTGCCATGCAGTTCGTTGGCAAGCGTATCTGAAAGACCCACACCAAAGAACAAAGAGGATCTCTCCTTGCTCCTCATCAGCTGAGATTTCCAACCCCACTAGACCTTCAGTCCTCTCTGAGACCTGCAGTGAGAGGAATGAAGGTGTAGAATTAGGTGTGTCACAGCCAAGTACTTGTGGGCAATCTGCTTTTGGTACACCGACGTCAGATTGTACCAGGCAAATTTCCCTGCCCCAGCTGCTGCACCGCCGAAAGAAGTTTGCTCCCAGCCATCCACATGCCCAGCGGTTGAATGCTAGCTTGGCAAAATTGCTAGCACTTCAACTGCTGCCTTTTCAGTTGGTAGACTCTGCCCCCTTCCGTGAGTTTGTGGAATGTGCGGTTCCTCAGTGGCAGGTACCCAAACGCCACTTTTTCTCACGGAAGGCGATTCCGGCTCTCTACCGGCATGTGGAAGGCAATGTCCATGCCTCGCTGGACAGGGCGGTCAGCGGTAAGGTGCATATTACCGCTGACTCATGGTCCAGCAGGCATGGACAGGGACGTTACTTAAGTTTCACGGCGCATTGGGTGACTCTGCTGGCAGCTGGGAAGGATGCAGGACAAGGTGCAGTAGTGTTGGAGGTTGTTCCGCCACCACGCCTCCAAAATGCTGATTGTGACACACCTCTCTCCTCCACCCCCGCCTCTTCTTCTTCCTCCATGGCCTCTTCCTCGGAACCAGCGGTGCTCCGTAGGCGTTCAAGGGGCTACGCAAGTACGCAGGCCAAAAGATGCCATGCGGTGCTTGAGCTGGTGTGCTTGGGGGACAGGAGCCACACGGGGCAGAGGTTCTGTCAGCTCTGCAGGGGCAGGTTCAGAGGTGGTTGACGCCACGCCAACTTAAGGCAGGAATGGTGGTTTGCGACAATGGCACCAACCTCCTCTCTGCCCTCCGACAGGGACAACTGACCCATGTGCCCTGTTTGGCTCACGTCCTTAACTTGGTGGTGCAGCGGTTCTTGGGCAGGTACCCGGGCTTACAGGATGTCCTGAGGCAGGCCAGGAAAGTCTCTGTGCATTTCCGCCGGTCATATAATGCCAGTGCTCGGCTGACGGACCTCCAAAAGGAGTTTAACCTGCCCAAGAACTGCCTAATCTGTGACATGCCCACCAGGTGGAACTCGACGTTGGCCATGCTGCAGCGGCTGCACACGCAGCAGAGGGCCATCAATGAGTACCTGTGCGACTATGGCACCAGGACAGGGTCAGGGGACCTTGGTTTCTTTTCCCCACGCCAGTGGGCCATGATCAGGGATGCATGCACTGTCCTGTCACCATTCGAGGAGGCCACGAGGATGGTGAGCACTGACAGTGCATGCATCAGTGACACTGTCCCCCTTGTCCACCTGTTGGAGCACACGCTGCGTGGAATAATGGACAGGGCACTTGAGGCAGAACAGAGGCAGGAAGAGGAGGACTTCCTTAGCTCTCAAGGCCCCCTTTATCCAGACAGTGTTCCTGCGTGCCCGCCGATCACACAGGAAGAGGACGAGGAGGAGGAGGAGGAGGAGGAGGAAGATTGTGTCAGTATGGAGGTGGAGCCTGGCACTCAGCATCAGCAGTCTTTAAGGGATCAGTCCCAAGGAACACATGGACTTGTACGTGGCTGGGAGGAGGTGGCTGCGGACGTTGTTGTCCTTAGTGACCCAGAGGACTCCGGACCGAATGCCTCAGCAAACCTACGCTGCATGGCCTCCCTGATCCTGCAAAGCCTGCGTAAGGATCCTCGTATTCGTGGTATCAAGGAGAAGGACCAATACTGGCTGGCAACCCTCCTTGATCCACGTTACAAGGGTAAGGTTGCGGACCTTATCTTGCCATCGCAGAGGGAGCAGAGGATGAAACATCTTCGGGAGGCCTTGCAGAAAGGTCTGTGCAACGCGTTCCCAGAGACTGGGAGGTTACAAACTCCTGTTTCTGGACAACGTGTTGCTGAGGCTTCGGTCAGTCAAAGAAGGAGCGGTGGAGAAGGTGGCCGTCTGACCGATGCGTTCAGACAATTTTTTGGTCCGCAGCCCCAAGGTATGATCGGTTCCAGCAACCATCGCCAGCGTCTGTTTTACATGGTGCAGGAATACCTAGGGGCAAGATCAGACTTGGACACCTTTCCCACCGAAAATCCTCTGGGTTACTGGGTCTTGAGGATGGATCACTGGCCAGAGCTTGCACAGTATGCAATTGAGCTACTGGCCTGTCCTGCATCCAGCGTTCTTTCGGAACGTACATTCAGTGCTGCTGGAGGCGTGGTAACCGATCACAGGGTGCGTCTGTCCACTGACTCGGTCGATCGGCTGACCTTCATAAAAATGAATCAGTCTTGGATCACCACCAGCTACCAAGCACCTGATGCTGATGTAACTGAATAATTTTTTTCAGATCCCTTCAAAGACTGCCTATGCTGATGCTGAGTGATTATCCCTGAGTAATTATCCTCTTCCTCCTCAATCATCACGCTGATAGCTTGTAAGAACATTTTTGGTTCTGGGCGCCACCACCAGTGCCTAAGGCACAATTTTTCAGCCCCTGTATAACAGGGGCGTGTAATTACAATTTTTGATGTAATACTTTGCAGCACGGCTCGTTCCTGCATTCCAACTAGAGTGTCTGTGAGGGGTTGCAGTGTTGTGGCACCAGCACCAGTGCCTAAGGCCCAATTTTTCTGCCCCTGTCTAACAGGGGCGTGAAATTACAATTTTTGATGCAATACTTTGCAGCAGTGCTCGTTCCTGCGTTCCAACTAGAGTGTCTGTGAGGGGTTGCAGTGTTGTGGCACCAGCACCAGTGCCTAAGGCCCAATTTTTCTGCCCCTGTCTAACAGGGGCGTGTAATTACAATTTTTGATGCAATACTTTGCAGCAGTGCTCGTTCCTGCGTTCCAACTAGAGTGTCTGTGAGGGGTTGCAGTGTTGTGGCACCAGCACCAGTGCCTAAGGCCCAATTTTTCTGCCCCTGTCTAACAGGGGCGTGTAATTACAATTTTTGATGCAATACTTTGCAGCAGGGCTCGTTCCTGCGTTCCAACTAGAGTGTCTGTGAGGGGTTGCAGTGTTGTGGCACCAGCACCAGTGCCTAAGGCCTAATTTTTCAGCTCCTGTTCAACAGGGGCATGTAATTACAATTCTTGATCTAATATTTCACAGCAGGGCCCTGTGAGGGCTTACAGTGTTTTGGCCACAGCAACACCTAAGGCCCAAATTTCTGCTGAGTATATAGGGCAGGACCCTACTTTCAAACATCTAACTTACAAACGACTCCTACTTGCAAACGGAAGGAGACAACAGGAAGTGAGATGAAATCTACCCATAGGAAGGGAAATTCTCTCATGTAAGAGTTAATATGGGAAAACAATTTCTCCTTTCCACTGATGCTTTCCAATCCTTGTTCCACAAAAAAACCCAAATTTTCAAAAAACATTTTTCATTGGGACAAAAAAGTGAGGTGAAATCTTCTGAAGAGGAGGAAAGACGCAAAACAAATGTCACAGGGGTGATAACCCTTCCCTATGTTTTCCAAAAAGCTTAGAAAAGATTTTTTGGCTGGAGCTAAACACATTAAAAATGTTCAAAATTACAAACAGATTCTACTTAACAACAAACCTACAGTCCCTGTCTTGTTTGCACCGCCTGTATACTGCTGTTCAGAGTATATAGGGCCTGGTGGCCCCACACCTTTCCTTATTTTAATTTGGGTGTGGGGTTCCCCTTAATATCCATACAAGACCCAAAGGGCCTGGTAATGGACTGGGGGGTACCCATGCCGTTTGTCTCACTGATTTTCATCCATATTGCCATGACCCGACATGACATTAAACCCGCAAGCAGTTTTAAATGAGATTTTTTCCTTTAAAAATGACATTTGGTGCAGGGACTGTTCTAAACATGGGAAACACGCGTCACTTTACAGGCATACTATAGACACCCCCCAGGTACGATATTTAAAGGAATATTTCACTTTTTTTTTTTTACTTTAAGCATCATTAAAATCACTGCTCCCGAAAAAACGGCCGTTTTTAAAAGTTTTTTTTGCATTGATACATGTCCCCTGGGGTAGGACCCGGGTCCCCAAACCCTTTTTAGGACAATACCATGCAAATTAGCCTTTAAAATGAGCACTTTTGATTTCGAACGTTCGAGTCCCATAGACGTCAATGGGGTTCTAACGTTCGTGCGAACTTGCGGTCCGTTCGCGGGTTCTGGTGCGAACCGAACCGGGGGGTGTTCGGCTCATCCCTACTAGGTACCTTTACAGGGTCACCTTACTGCACACGGAGTACCTTTGCTTTGTGCCGTCTTCTGCAATGCCCTGAGACAAGGCTGAGGCTGCCTTGGGAAAATATTCAACAATAAGAAGGGCCTCTACTCTTAGAGATGAACGGACACAATGTACACTGACACTGTAACTGTTCTCCAGTCAACTCTAGGGTCCCCATGACAAAGTACATCTTCTCTTTAATCTGCATTTAGGAGGGACATGCTGAGCTCTGTCCACATCCATCTATCCACTATCCAGCATTTTCCACTACTACTTCCCAATAGCAAAGTAGGCCCACCATGCACTCTGCGCGGGCTCCACACGTGCACTTAACTCTTGAACCTCCTTACCTCTGTACAGGATGGAAACCTCTGTGGTGCAATATGATCCAGTAGCTCTGGGAAAAAGACCACTGGTGGAAGGAGTTCTGACAACATCTCCCTCACAGCTAGAGGCTGTTCCATCCATAACAGGTACATGCTATCGACAAGCTGGCTGCTTGTTAAACTTCTGGTGTGTTAAGACCCACTCGATAAACTATGTGTGCCGGTTACTTGCATTACACATCTTTCAATAACTTCAGACCAGGCAAGGACAATGGTTCAATACTTTACTTAAGAAAAGTGCAAAATTAACATTTCAAAGTCCAATATACAATAACAAGGTTTTCCTACGTCCCTACCCCTAACTACAGACTTGTGCTGCCCCGGAATACCTGCAAAGGTGAACTCCAGCAATCATAGTTCTTCAGAGGCGCTCTCATGCAGATGTAAGTCCTTCAGAGGCATACTCCAGTGCTGGTGTCTTCAGGGCAAACCCCATGTTCTGATGCCTTTACATCCCAAAGATGATAGATGACCTCTTTCTGCTCCCCGCGTATATCATTCTCTGTCCCTCTCACTTACGGGCCCAGGGTTCAGATTTCTCTCTCTCTCTTTGGCCCTCCATTGGGAAAAATTCATGAACCCACTGTACCATATTTATATATCACAGGATTAGTGGGCTAGACCCAGAGAAGAACCCACCAAAAGGCCAAATAACTGCAAAAGGAATTAACTCCTACCCTCATGGCTGAGACAGCACCTATCTGGCTATTTCAATCTGCTTACACACAGCACATAGCTGACTACTGCAAATAGTCTGCAGCACATAATTAATAAATAATAACAAATGCTACTAAATAGGAAAAGATTGGTTGATGGTCCTTGAAGTCGCCATAATTAAAGCTATTCAACCAGAGCATTGTTACTGTGGCCAAAAATCTGTTAGTTCTCTTAGCCGCACTACACCACTTTGGGGATGATAACAGAAACCTGACGCACAATACCCATCTGTCACAACTGGACTGCACTAAACTAGAATGCCATACCTTAGATGGGTGCTCACACAAATGATGCCTTTAAAGACCCTCAAAATCGCAATAAATTGCCACGATAGACAAAACCAAATTACAAATAACAAAATTACAAGTGGACAGGTGGGAAGCTCTTTGGACACTGAAGCTAAACATGCCCCTACCCTGCCTCTCCCTACAGATTGGCTCACAAGACCCTTCCCCCCGAGACCCCTGTTTCTATTACCTAGTTCCCAGGGACCCCTTCAACCCATGTGTCGCTATGCTTATGTTCTTTGTCTTTTTGCTCGGGCCATTCTGACGTATGGTATAAATGATGAGGACATGAGTACTATTTCCAACAAAAAGTAAGGCCCAATGTTATACCAAATTTTTTTTTTGTTTAGATTATTGTATGATTGCTTCAAAAGTGGTATTTTTCTTTCAATAGAGTTTTATTGAGGTTACAACCATGTAACAATATCGTGGTACAGCAAAAATAGTTATCAAGCAGGCACAAAATAAATAGTGTATTGCACAGATACATGTACAAAAGAGTCATAACAGATATGGTTCTAGATACAGAGTAGCAGCCACTAGTCATCATTATCTTTATCCGAGAAAGGGGAAGACTCCTTAGTCCCAACACCCCTAATGGGAACCAGCTGTGTTGGGGTCCAAGCAGAGTCCCTCCCCCCAGAGGCAGTTTACTTGTACGTTGCTTGGTTACTGGCAGACTAATAATGGTCGCTCGTTTGGGGAAAACCCGTTTTATGAGTACTATAACGTAGATTTGGGTTAATCCCCAGATGTTCGTATACCGATCTGTTGCACTGTCAGGACCTTGGTAGGAGACCGAGTTGCTGAGAGGGCTCCCCTTGCGGCCGAGTGCAGCACAACCCTGAATATGGTACAGGGATGTGGTGCTCACAGAAGCACGGGTTGCCTGGAAGTAGGAGCCGGTGTTGGTGGCTTGATAGAGGAAGTCCGTAGAGGCAACGTGCTTAGGATCCAAGGAGGGGACCAATGGAAGTCCAATAGGAAAATCAGAAGCCAGGCCAGGGGGTCAAACACAGTAAGCAGTCCGAGAATCAAAGCGACAAGTCCAGGTACAGGAGACAGAGGAATGCGGAGTCCGTTTAGCCAAGCCGGGGTCAGATGCAGGAAGCAGGCAGGGAGAGTCAGAAGCAAGCCGGTTGAATAAGCCAGGAGGTCCAGAGGAGTCGATAACAAGCCGGGTCGGTACACAGGAAGTCAGGACAACAGGAAGTCAGGAAAACAGGAAACACAATCACAGGAACACAGGAAGAGCTGACGATAATCCAGCAATGTGGCACCATCAGTGGGACGTTTAAATAGACAAGGTGTAGTATCACGTCGTACGCACACCGTTCCGTTCGTGCGTTCGTAACATCGCGACGTTGCTACGCACGTGCATACGTCCGAATGTGGTGCCAGACGTCCGCCTAGTAGAAACATTGCACACCCGTGTGCGTTGATGCGCGTTAGCGCGGCCTTGCCTGTGCTGGTTTGCTAGCCTATTTCCCTGACAGTTCCCCCCCCCAAGGGGCAGCCTCCGGATGCCTAAACGTGCCCATTTTTCGGGATACCTACTGCGAAATCTCTGAATTAGCCTAGGAGCGTGTACATAACTTGCGGGCTCCCAAGAGTTTTCTTCTGCAGAATACCCCTTCCACTTGACTAGAAATTGAATTGTCCTACCTCTCCGACGACAGTCAAGGATAGATTCAACTTCAAATTCTGCTTCATCTCCAACCTGGACCGGAGGTGGGGGCACTTCTTCTCTCCCTGGAAAAGGACTAGAAACAACATGTTTAAGAAGTGACACATGAAAAACAGGATGGATCTTGAAAGATTCGGGTAAAGTGAGTTCAAAGGCTACAGGGTTGATTTCGCGTTTGATCTCGAAAGGACCCAGGAACTTGGGTCCCAATTTCCGAGATGGGCATGGTAGCTTGAGATTTATAGATGAGAGCCAGACCTTGTCCCCTATCTTAAAGGTAGGGCTCGCTCTTCTCTTCCTATCGTACTGCTTCTTATATTCTTCTTGGGCCTTCTTCATGGTATCCTGGAGTGTCTGATAATTATTATGGATGAAATCCACTCTGTCCTGAACCGCCGGTACTGAAGATTCCGGAATGACGTTGGGTAGGAATGAGGGGTGGAAGCCGTAATTCGCCCAGAAGGGTGATTGGTTGGTAGAAGTGTGTGTTGAGTTATTATAAGCAAATTCTGCACAAGGTAATAGTTGAATCCAGTCGTCTTGAGAAAAGGAACAGAAGCACCGCAGATACTGTTCCAGCGTTTGGTTGGTCCTTTCGGTCTGACCGTTACTCTGTGGGTGGTAAGCTGTGGACAAACACATTTCAATAGAAAGTAATTTGCAGAGGTTTCTCCAAAACCTAGAAGTAAATTGTACCCCTCTATCTGATACGATGTTATTTGGTAATCCGTGTAGTCGAACAATTTCCTTAATAAAGATTTTTGCTGTATCTAAGGCAGAGGGGGTACCTTTCATAGGTAAAAAATGCGCCATTTTGGACAGGCGGTCTACTACCACCAAGATGGTAGTAAATCCTTCTGAGGGGGGTAAATCCACGATAAAGTCCATGGAAATCTTCCTCCATGGTTGTTCTGGGACTGGCAATGGTCTTAACAAGCCCCAAGACCTGGCGTTGGATCCTTTGTTCCGTTGGCAGATGATGCAGGAGCCGACATAGGTTTTACAATCAAGTTTCAAAGTGGGCCACCATAGGGACCGCTGAACTAGCTCAGTTGTTTTTCGAACCCCAAAATGACCAGCTAGCTGATGGTCATGAAAGGTCTTCAATACTTGTAATCTGGCTTGCTGGGGAACGAAAATCTTATCTTGGTGCCATAGGAGTCCCTCTTGGCTTCTTAGGGAAGAGACTTCCGCTTCAGTACACTGACTAGAGGCCTGCTCAATAGAGGATCTTAGGTCGGGTTGGATCAGTAGGAAGTTTTGGGGAGACAAAATTGTACTAGGTGCAATTTCTTCAGGAGTGTCCGGAAACATCCGGGATAAGGCGTCTGCCTTTCCATTCTTCGACCCTGGGCGATAGGTTAAGTGAAAATTAAACCGAGAGAAAAATAGTGCCCATCGAGCCTGTCGGGGTCTTAGGCGTTTGGCCGTACGGAGATATTCTAAGTTCTTGTGGTCCGTAAAAATCAGGATGGGATGAGTGGCACCTTCCAGGAGATACCTCCATTCCTCGAGAGCTGTCTTGATTGCCAAAAGTTCCCGATCCCCCACATCGTAATTCCTCTCAGGAGGGCTCATTTTCCGTGAGGAAAAGGCCACGGGATGCAGCAGTGCTTTGGGACCCTGACGCTGAGATAGAATCGCCCCTGTGGCGACTTCTGAGGCGTCGACTTCCAGGACATAGGGTAGAGCAGGGTCAGGGTGTTGCAGAATTGGGGCAGAAGTGAAGAAGGTCTTAAGCTGATCGAAGGCGGACTGTGCTGCTGCTGACCACTTAAACTTGGTATGTTGGCGGGTTGTCTGAGTAATAGGTGCTACAATGGTGGAGAAATTCTTTATAAACCTTCTGTAGAAGTTGGCGAAGCCAATGAATCTCTGTACACCCTTCTTGTCAGAAGGGGCCGGCCAATCAAGGATGGACTTTACTTTTTGAGGATCCATGGCGATTCCACCTGTGGTGATGATAAGACCCAGGAATTGAATTGAAGTTTTTTCGAAATCGCACTTTTCAGATTTGACGAATAACCCATGGGTTCTGAGGATGCTCAGTACCTTCTTCACGTGTATTCTATGGAGTTCCAGAGTGGCAGAAAAAATAAGAATGTCGTCAAGGTAGACAACAACGAAATGATCTAAATGTTCCCGGAAGATGTCATTTATGAAATGCTGAAAGGTCGCCGGGGCATTGCACAACCCAAACGGCATGACTAGGTACTCAAAATGTCCAAATCTTGTTCTGAAAGCCGTTTTCCACTCGTCCCCCTCTCGGATGCGGACGAGATTATAGGCACCACGGAGGTCGAGTTTGGTAAAGATGTGTGCTGTGCGGAACCTTTGAAAAAGCTCAGGGATTAGCGGGAGTGGGTAGCGGTTCTTAAGGGTAATTTTGTTTAACTCCCTGTAGTCCACACATGGTCTCAGTGTCTTGTCCTTCTTCTCAACGAAGAAGATTCCGGCACCAGCAGGGGAAGAAGAAGGACGGATAAAACCTTTTTCAAGATTCTCATCAATATATTGTCTCAAGGTCTCAAGCTCAGTCTCGGAGAGGGGGAATATACGACCAAAAGGAATAGTAGCTCCTGGTAGTAACTCGATGGGGCAGTCGTAAGGACGGTGTGGCGGTAAGGTGTCTGCTTTCTTTTTATCAAAGACATCAAGAAATTCCAGGTAAGCTGCTGGTACATTAGGATCCGGACTCGGTGTGGATTGTACAGTCAGGCAACTGGAAAAGTCCTGGAATTTGGGGGTCAAACAATGTTGTTGGCAATAGGGAGATGTAAGGAGTACCTCCTTCTTGGACCAGTCAATCTGAGGATTGTGTGCTTGTAGCCATGGGATTCCCAGGATGACCGGGAACATAGGGGAACTTAAGACATCAAATCTGAGAAACTCCTGATGACCAGAATTGGTAGTGGTAAGAATAGGTATGGTTTCCTGGGTGACATGACCCGAGCTTGGCAAGGAGCCGTCAGCCAGATGAACTGTTAGCCTCTGTTCCTTATAGTTTAACGGAATAGCTAGATCTTTAGCCAAGGCCAAGTCCAAGAAGCAACTACACGCCCCGGAATCCAGTATTGCTTGGAGGTGGATCTCCCTACCTGCCACTAGCAATGTAACAGGAAGTGAGATATGGGCAGAGGAAGACCTGGATACTTGAAGGTGAGTACGGAGGGTCGATTTTCTTGGTCTTATGGGGCAGTAATCTATGAAATGTCCTGATTCCCCGCAGTAGAAGCAAAGTCTCGCTTGCCGGCGATAAAGTCTCACCCCAGGAGTTAATGCTGGATGGAACATGCCGACTTGTAAGGGAGCTGATGCAGACTGAACTTGGGGCAGGTTCCGAGTGGAGCAAGAGGCCTGGTCACGTTCACCCTGACGTTCCCGTAAACGTCTGTCAAGCTGAATAGTTAACTGGATGAGATCTTCAAGTGTGACCGGACCCTGTAACCTGGCTAACTCATCCTTGAGGCCCTCTGATAACCCCATTCGATATTGGTATTTTAATGCTGCCTCATTCCAACCAGAATCCATGGACCATGTGCGGAACTCCACTGTATAGTCCTCCGCAGGGCGCTGACCCTGACGGAGGGAATGTAGATTTGCTTCGGCAGTGGCTACCCGTAGGGGATCATCATATAACCGAGCCATGACTTCAAAGAACTGATCCATAGTGTTGATGGAGGGGCTGCTTTGTTCCAACAGGCCATGGGCCCAGGTCTGTGGCTCACCACGTAATAGGGAGATAGTGAACCCCACCTTGACTGTTTCACTGAAAAAAGTCTGTGGTTGCAAGTCGAAGTATAAGTAGCAGGAGTTTTTAAAAGACCTAAATTTTCTTCGATCGCCACAGAAACATTCTGGCGTTGGAACACGTGGTTCTGGATGGACCATGATCCCAGCAGCTGCCGCTGGAGGTGGACCTTGAACCGAGGAGGAGGATGACTCAGGTAGGTGCTGCAGACGTTCCTCCAACCGGAAGTATTCCTCCTGAAGCTTCTGAATGACTGGGGTAAAGGCCGTGATTTGCTGGAGAATGGCCTTCATCGGGGAGTCACCTCCGTCGGTCTCTGACATGGCTGGATTATACTGTCAGGACCTTGGTAGGAGACCGAGTTGCTGAGAGGGCTCCCCTTGCGGCCGAGTGCAGCACAACCCTGAATATGGTACAGGGATGTGGTGCTCACAGAAGCACGGGTTGCCTGGAAGTAGGAGCCGGTGTTGGTGGCTTGATAGAGGAAGTCCGTAGAGGCAACGTGCTTAGGATCCAAGGAGGGGACCAATGGAAGTCCAATAGGAAAATCAGAAGCCAGGCCAGGGGGTCAAACACAGTAAGCAGTCCGAGAATCAAAGCGACAAGTCCAGGTACAGGAGACAGAGGAATGCGGAGTCCGTTTAGCCAAGCCGGGGTCAGATGCAGGAAGCAGGCAGGGAGAGTCAGAAGCAAGCCGGTTGAATAAGCCAGGAGGTCCAGAGGAGTCGATAACAAGCCGGGTCGGTACACAGGAAGTCAGGACAACAGGAAGTCAGGAAAACAGGAAACACAATCACAGGAACACAGGAAGAGCTGACGATAATCCAGCAATGTGGCACCATCAGTGGGACGTTTAAATAGACAAGGTGTAGTATCACGTCGTACGCACACCGTTCCGTTCGTGCGTTCGTAACATCGCGACGTTGCTACGCACGTGCATACGTCCGAATGTGGTGCCAGACGTCCGCCTAGTAGAAACATTGCACACCCGTGTGCGTTGATGCGCGTTAGCGCGGCCTTGCCTGTGCTGGTTTGCTAGCCTATTTCCCTGACATGCACTTAACATCTGTAAGTACATCTAGAACCATGCTCTACCAAATGAGCACTTATATACCATGAAGGGATAAAGAAAACAGAAAAGAAAATAGCTTGGAAATAGAGAGAGAGAGAGAGAGGGGCCTTGTTGCAGCGACAGAGGACGGCTTGGCGCTCGCTCCTCCGCGACTAATCAGAAGAGGGAGCATGGATCAGTGCCCCGGAGGTGTATTTGATCCAGGGTTCCCAAACGGCATTATTACTGTCTACTGTGTCCAGTATAATGCTGACTATTTTTTCCTGAGCCATAATTCAGGATTTCTTTCTTTTAACTGACATAAATGAGACCTTGGGCTGTTTCCAAGCTCGGTCTTTTGTTAATTTAGTTCTAAAGAGGATGAACCTAATAAGGTTTTTGGCTAATTTTGGTACCCCCTGGGTTGGAGAAGTTCAATAAAGCATACTGTGGAGTTTTAGGGACAGGTGAATTCATAATTTTCCTAATAATATGGAATATTTTGTTCCATAAGTCCCAGATTTTGGGGAAGTCCCACCAGATATGGAGCATGGAACCAATATGTCCGCAGTTACGAAAGCATAATGGGGATGCATTCGGGGAGATTTTAGCTATCCGCAAGGGAACCATATACCCTTGCGGATAGCTACGTCGTTATCCATCGTCCTGCTGCCATCCATCGTTCCAGGCAGAAACAGACTTTCCTGGCTAAGAGCTACGCTGAGGCTTTCTCCCCCTTCCTTCTTCAATAGGGTACGGGTTCTAACAGTTGTCTGCCTTTAATTGTGTGGTCCAGTCCTCTTATTGGTATTGTCCTTTTGGGATCTGGCACCCAGGGACAATCTGCACCAGTTGGTTCAACAGATGACGCCTGGCGAATGGTAGTGATTGCTCTATTCTCTTGACTTGTATCAGTAGTTTATATGAATCAATAATATCGTGTCTAGCCCTGATGAAGCAAAAAGTTCTTTGCAAAACATGTTGGCTGATAGTCACGTATGAATTCTGAAATGTACTACTGTATGGTCATATATTCTTTTAAATGTAATTTGTCATATATTTTTCTTTTGATATTGTAATAAAATTTGTATATTTTTATCAACTTGATTGATCTCTACCTACTATTAATGGACAGAGTGTTTCCCGTTAAAATCCCATTTGTTTTGAAGAAGGAGATTTGTTTCCTTTCTCCTCCATTTAATATATATATTATATTTTATTCTATTCTGTTCTATTTTTTTCTAGTCTATTCTTTTCTATTATTTTCTATTCTAATTTTTTCTATTTAAATTCAAATTCATTATGTACGAAATTCGAATTTCAGAAGCCATCTTCCAAAATTCGAATTTCGTATAGAATGAATTCAAATTCGAGTAGAAAAGTTTAGAATAGAACAGAAAAGAATAGCATAGAAAAACAATGGAACAGAATAGAAACAATATATATATATATATATATATATATATATATATATATATATATATATATATATATATATATATATATATATATATATATACATATATATATATATATATATATATATATATACATATTGTAACCTGGGGGACAGGTAGCAGGCACCAGGCTCCCTGGGATGAGCAGTCTCTCAGGCACAGATACCAAATCCAGTGGAATAGTGACAAACAGTGCGGTGTTTATTTGTGATATTTACAAGTCTATATACAGGTGCTGTACAGTGTTCCAAAAGAAACAAATAGGAACAAAATAGCCAAAACAAAACCTAGCCGTGTCTCGGCACTAACTAAACAATATTTACAGATCCTAACTACTAAGCTGAGCAAGCCTACAGCTTGTCAGCTTCCACATACCTTTTTGCACTCTTACACAGAAGTTCTCTGAGTATCCCAGGCCAAGAGTAAGGGCTGTCTTGCTCAGGTGAGCTTAAAATTAGCCTGGGGGAGAGGACCAAGAACTGAACTGGACCATGGATCAGAGATCCCTGAACCTGTATGAGAGGAGCCTGGGAGATGTATAAACCCCGAACAGGACTTTTCCTGGCTCTCTCTGGGACGCTCTGCTACATATCCTCCCCCCTTGTTTCAACCCCAGGGTTGGAACACCTGTAGCCCAACAGGAGTGAACACGGGACAGGGCATCTACATTCCCCATCTCAACACCTGGCCTGTGTTTTACAGTGAATGAGTAATCCTGTAGAGCCAAAAACCACCGGTTCACCCGTCTATTAGTCTCCTTCTTTTGGGCCATCCATTTCAGAGGAGCATGGTCAGTTATTAACTCAAACTGGCGTCCTAACAAATAGTACCTGAGTGCGTCCACGGCCCACTTTATGGCTAAACACTCCTTTTCAATGACTGCATACCTTTGCTCATGGTCATTGAGTTTTCTGCTTAGGTACACCACAGGGTGTTCTTCCCCATTGTGTACCTGTGATAGTACTGCCCCGATACCAA
The DNA here is from genome assembly GCA_037952835.1 of Lithobates septentrionalis. Lineage (NCBI taxonomy): Eukaryota > Metazoa > Chordata > Amphibia > Anura > Ranidae > Lithobates > Lithobates septentrionalis. The sequence goes on from JBBDGP010000554.1 coordinate 4,358,134, forward strand.
CATCAGACGCATCCGTCTGAACCAAAAAATCTTTGGAGAAATCAGGGGAGTACAGTACTGGTTGTGCACAAAGAGCCTTCTTCAGGACTTGGAAAGATTCCTCTGCTACTGAGGACCATTTCACCATTACAGAGTCTCTCCCTTTCGTAAGGTCTGTCAGTGGGGCAGCTATAGTTGCAAAATTTGGGATAAATCTTCTATAATACCCCGCAATGCCAAGAAAGGCCCTGACCTGCTTCTTGTTTGCAGGACGTGGCCATTCCTGGATGGCTTCTATTTTATTCACTTGAGGTTTTATTACACCACGCCCAATAGTGTAGCCCAAATACTTGGCTTCCTCTAGACCAATGGCACATTTTTTTGGATTTGCTGTAAAACCTTCTTTGAAGAGGGAATCGAGGACAGCCTGGACCCGGGGCAAGTGAGACTCCCAGTCAGTGCTATGTACCACTATGTCATCTAGATATGCTGCTGCATATTGTCGGTGGGGTCTTAGAGTCCTGTCCATGGCCCTCTGAAATGTGGCGGGGGCATTTTGCAACCCAAAAGGCATTTTTTTATATTGAAAGGAACCCTCTGGGGTCACAAATGCAGTCTTCTCTTTGGCGCTACCAGTCAGGGGTATTTGCCAATAACCTTTTGTCAAGTCCAAAGTGGTCAGATAGCGAGCCTTGCCAAGTCGGTCTATAAGTTCGTCCACTCTGGGCATTGGGTACGTGTCAAACTTTGTCACTGCATTGGTTCATCTGTCAATGGACAGTTTGCTGCAACATGTCCCAGTTCTTGGCAACGAAAACACCTGATGTTTCCCCAGTTTGGTTTGCTGACAGGCAGTAGCTTCCCTTGTTTGGGACGCCAAACTTCAGTCCTGGCACCAAAAATCCTCCCCCCTATTTCCTTGCCATGCTTACCACCCACTTCCCCTGGAACAGTCTTACCGGTTGCCTGGGGAGACCGTGGCTTTGGGCGGAAAGTCCGTGCGGCTCTAGGGGTGGTGACCAGGTTCTCTGCAGCAAAGTACCTTTCAACAAGTTCCACGAGGTTATCCGCCGAGTTGGGGTCTCCTTGACTCACCCACTTCTGCAGGGGAACTGGTAGTGACCTCAGGAACTGGTCCATGACCACACGCTCCACTATTTGTGGCCCAGACAGGGACTCCGGCTGTAGCCATTTTCTCACCAAGTGAATTAGGTCGAACATCTGCGATCTTGGGGGCCTCTCGTCTTGGAAGAACCAGCTGTGGACCCGCTGTGCTCGAACTGCCAGGGTGACACCAAGTCGCGCCAGGATTTCCCGCTTGACCCTTTCATAGTCTCCTGCTTCTGCTGACTCCAAATCATAGTAGGCCTTCTGCGATTCTCCAGACAGCAAGGGGGCGACCAGTCCTGCCCACTGGGTTTTGGGCCAACCTTCCCTCTCAGCGGTCCGTTCAAAGGTTAAGAGAAAGGCCTCTGGATCATCATCTGCAGTCATCTTGGAAAGAAAGCGACCCACATGAATAGCTGAGGGCTTGTCTCTAACAACATTAACTTTAGCAGGTGACCACTGTGCTAGCGTCTCCACAACCGCAGCCAAGGTTTTCCTATCCTCTTTTGCATCAGTGGCTAGCTGTTCAAACAGCCTCTGCGATAGCTCCTGTACAGCACCAATCTGTTGGCACAGCGCCTTGGTTTGCTCCTGTGCGATAGCGTTTGTTTGCTGCAGTGCAGCGTTTGCTTGTTGCTGTGCAGCATTGGATTGTTGCTGTGCAGCATTGGATATCACCAATTGTTTTAGGATTTCCTCCATGTTTAGTCACTCTAGGTACTGGCCTTTTAAGTAGTAACTTACTACAGCTGGTCGCAGTCTCCACCATATGTAACCTGGGGGACAGGTAGCAGGCACCAGGCTCCCTGGGATGAGCAGTCTCTCAGGCACAGATACCAAATCCAGTGGAATAGTGACAAACAGTGCGGTGTTTATTTGTGATATTTACAAGTCTATATACAGGTGCTGTACAGTGTTCCAAAAGAAACAAATAGGAACAAAATAGCCAAAACAAAACCTAGCCGTGTCTCGGCACTAACTAAACAATATTTACAGATCCTAACTACTAAGCTGAGCAAGCCTACAGCTTGTCAGCTTCCACATACCTTTTTGCACTCTTACACAGAAGTTCTCTGAGTATCCCAGGCCAAGAGTAAGGGCTGTCTTGCTCAGGTGAGCCTAAAATTAGCCTGGGGGAGAGGACCAAGAACTGAACTGGACCATGGATCAGAGATCCCTGAACCTGTATGAGAGGAGCCTGGGAGATGTATAAACCCCGAACAGGACTTTTCCTGGCTCTCTCTGGGACGCTCTGCTACAATATATACATATATATATATATATATATATATATATATATATATATATATATATATATATATATATATATATATATATATATATATATATATATATATACATATATACATATATATATATATATATATATATATATATATATATATATATATATATTATATTCTGTCCTGTTCTATTGTTTTTCTAGTCTATTCTTTTCTATTATTTTCTATTCTAATCTTTTCTATTCTTTTTTTCTATGCGAAGTTCGAATTTTGTATAGAATTAATTCAAATTCGTATAGAAAAGTTTAGAATAGAATAAAAAAGAATAGCATAGAAAAACAATGGTACAGAATAGAAAAAAATATTTTATATATATATATATATATATATATATATATATATATATATATATATATATATATATATATATATATATATATATAACATCTTCTGAAATTCGAATTTCATATAGACTGAAATCAAATTTAAATAGAAAAGATTAGAATAGAATAGAAAATGATAGAAAAGAATAGCATAGAAAAACAATATATTTTATTCTGTTCTATTGTTTTTCTAGTCTATTATTTTCTATTATTTTCTATTCTAATCTTTTCTATTCAAATTCTATATGAAATTCGAACTTCAGAAGCCATGTTCCGAAATTCTAATTTCGTATTGAATGAATTCAAATTTGAATAGAAAAGACTTATAGAATAGAAAATAATAGAAAAGAAAAGCATATAAAAACAATAGAACAGAATAATAAAAAAGTATTATATATATATAGATCTATATCTATAGATATAGATCTATATATATAGATCTATCTATATATATAGATCTATATCTATAGATCTATATATTTATTCTGATTATTTTATATTCTATTTCATTGTATTTTTTAGAAAATCGTTTTCTATTTTTTTCAAATTCAATTCAAATTTGTTTTCCAATTCAAATCGAATTTGTTTTCGAATTTGTTTTTGAATTTGATTTTTTTTTTGAATTCGTTTAAATTCGTTACTTTTGTAATTCGGAAATTCAGATGCATCCGAATTTCCGAATAATGAAAAATTTGTCCGAATTTCGATTCGGAACGAAATGCACATGTCTAATTCTATGCCCTTTGGCACCCCATATAAACTTTTCGATGAAAATGATTCTTGACTGGAAATTCCAGATACAGTCCTTCGGGATGGGGATAGGTAAAGATCTGAAGAGATAAAGGATGTGGGGTAGTAGGGTCATTTTCACAGAGTTCACCCTGCCTAGCCAGGAAAAGCCCAATTTGTCCCAAGTTAAGAGATCTTCCTCCAGTTTGCGAAAGATTGCTGGGAAATTAGCTGAGTAGAGTTTGTCTATAGTGGCAGTCAAGTTAATCCCTAAATAGGGGAGCGCTGTCTTGGTCCACCCGAATTTAAAATTGTTTTGAAGTTGAGCAACCTGCTGAGCTGGAAGGTTAATATTGAGAGCTAAGGATTTTGAATAATTCAGCGCGAGTCCTGAGACTTTGCCAAAAACATCCAGCGCCCTGCATATAATAGGAAGGGAGGTGATTGGAGATGATATAAAGAGCAAGATGTCATCAGCAAACAAAGCACATTTGTGGATTTGTGGGCTGCATTGTATCCCATGTATGTCAGGTGGAAATGGCCAGGGTCTCAATGATCATGGCAAAGATTAATGTGGATGGGGGCACCCCTGTCTTGTACCATGGAGGATCGGGAAGGAGTTTGAATGATATCCCTGCATCTTAATTTTAGCCTCCGGAGTAGAATAGAGAGCCCCTATTATGTTCATAAAGAACTCACCAAAACCCCATTTTTGCAAGGTAGGGACCAGAAAAGACCAGGAGACAGAATCAAACGTCTTCATGAGATCCAGCGAGAGCAGGAAACCCTTTTGTTGGGATCCCCCATCCCATCTGGAACCTAAGAGCGAAACTACGTTGATTGCCCTCTTGATCTGGTCCGGCCCCTGTCGCCCGGGCATAAAGCCAACTTGGTCCCTATGAATATAAAGTCCAATAAAGTTGGCAATCCTATCAGCCATAATTTTTGTTAGAATTTTAAGATCATTGTTGATCAATGATATAGGCCTATAATTAGAGGTGCAACTGGGGTCCTTACCAGACTTGGGGATCACTGTAATAAACGCCAAATTTGATACCTTATCAAGGGGCGCTCCGGACCTGAGATGATTAAAAAAGTGAGCTAGGTATGGGGAGAGTATTTTGGAGAAATGCTTATAATACGGAACAGAGAAGCCGTCAGGGCCAGGGGAAGAGTTGTTTTTGAGGTTCTTAATGATCTGTGCTACTTCTGCCGCTGAAATCGGGGCTTCTAACTCGTCCCTGTGATATTCCCTGATCTTCAGGATCTTCACCGATCCCAAAAAGGAATCTATGATATCGGGAGAGGGTTCTATCCCCACCTTGCCATACAGAGTGCGATAGTCATGAAAGGCTTCCATAATTTTTTGGGGGTTCTGTGTGAGGGACCTGTCACTAAATTTAATTTTGGGGAGTGCATGGGATCTTATTTTAGGGGTTAATCGTCTCGCTAGTAAAGAGACTTGTTTATCTTTCTGGTGGTAAAACCGTCCCCCCTCCCATCCGAGATTCTTTTCCGCTATTGCGGTGAGCGCTAGGTTCAGGGCTGTGCGTGCTGATTCCAGCCTCTTAGCGGAGTCTGAAGTAGGTTTGGACTTGTGCAATTTGTCAATAAGAGAAGGGAATGGTCCGACCAGGCAGAGTCTCTAATGACCGACTTATGCACCAGCGGAACATGTTGTTGTAGAAGAAAAAAATGGTCTATTCTAGAAAATGATTGATGCAGATTGGAGTAGTGCATATAGTCCCGTGCCCTTGGGTTCATTTCCCTCCAGAATGTCCACCAAACTGTGATGGAATATCTGTCTGGCCACATTAAGACTCTGCCTGGTAGGACGGACCCTGTTTTTGCCCGGGGGATGAGTTTTATCTATGCCCGCATCAAAGGCTAGGTTGGAGTCTCCTCCATATATGACTAGGCCTTCAGTCAGTGGTGCCAGGGTGTGGAAAAGGGATTGAAAGAACTTTGCCTGCCCCTTGTTTGGTGCGTAATAAGAAATGAGGGAGTAAAGTTGTTAGTCTATGAGAACCTTAACAAGCAAAAATCTGCCCTCCGGGTCCTTAAATTCAGATATCAGGGAGAACTGAGTGTTGCGAGAAAAAAACAGGCCTACGCATTTGGTCTTATTGTCAGAGTTGGTTGTGTGTGGCAGGGTCAGCCATGGAGCAGTAAAGAGGAGAAAGCGGGCGATCCCGACCACCTACCTTCGTTGCAGAGGCTGATCCCATTGCGGATGCTGTGGGAGGGTTCACCATGTCATCCGTCGGATACCTGCCAAGGAGCGAGACCACGTCCGTCACTGAAAGAAGAATTAGAGAGATGAGGGATAGAGGAAAGAAAGAAAAGACAGTATGAAGAACTAGTAAAGGTGAGCTCCGGGGTAGAGGTGAGAGCAAGACCATCTCACTCGGAGATGTACTTATGGTATCCCTCAACTAGTGAGGGAGTTCCCGACCAGGAGCAGCAAAACAACTACGTTTGACAACTCCGAGTACGAGAGTAGGTGCATTGAACCCGCTCCGTCCTCCACACCCCTAACTAACAGCTTGTAACAATAAAAAAACTTGAACAGACAGGAAATATGTTCCCTATAAGCTACAGAAACAGCAGTAACCGGGACTGGGGGTATAGCAGGATATGGGTAGAATGAGAGGAAAGTACAAAAAGAGAGCGTGGGACCATGTATTGTATGTCCTTTGTATAGCCCGCCTTGGAGAACAGGATGGACAAAACAAAACAAAAAAAACAAAAAACAAGAATGCGTGCTAAGGGAAAGGAGAGGGGAAAGGGGAGGGGGCAGAGGTGAGCCTAATGGGCCTGACCCAGCTCAGGTCATGTGTTGGGGGAAGGCTCTAGAACAGTTCCCTCTGTGAGTTCCATAACAACGCCAGCGGACCTAAGGCAAGACAGTAAGGATGCATTAATTGGCATAAAGTTCCTCTGGGGTAGGCGCTGACTGTGATGTGGTGCAGACCGAAGGCATCCGGGTGATCAGTCCTATAAGTCATGCAGGAAGTCTGTGGAGACCAGCTGGTTATCCTGGCATATTCAAAAGAAAAAAAAAGAGAAAGAAAAAACTCAGAGAGGGGGTATAGCATAAATGACCAGAGTAGTAGTAGTCCCTTAAAAACAGACTATGTGGGGATAGGTTTTGGTTGGGCATAAATGCCAGGGGTCTAGGAGGTTCCTGACCCAGAAAACAAGAATTCTGTATAAAGAGGGAGAGGAGCCCCTCAAAATCAGGGAGGGAGCCCTTCTTTAGCTTTCTTGTTTCTGGGTGTTAGCCAAAGGGGGGTGAGAGGGCTAGATGGAGGAGGATGTTTGGTCATGCCGGAGTTGGAGGACTGCATGGGAGAAGGTGGATCCTTTGGGAGGAGGCCCAGTTTTTGCATCAGTTGTTCTCCTTCCTGCAATGTGGAGAATCAAAAAGGTTTGCCGTGGAGATAAAATTTCAGACTGAAAGGGAAAAGCCACCAATACTTGATATTCTTTTGTTGCAAAACCGTCAGAAGGGGCTTGATCGCCGCCTTTTCTGGATAGTGAAGGGTGAGATGTCCGCGTAAATTTGTATTTGATGTCCCAGCAGCTGGATCTGTGGGGTGTTGCGAGCTTTCCTCATGACCTCTTCCTTGACAGTATAGTAGTGTGGCTTAACCACAATGTCACGTGGCAGGCCAATGAGGCTTTTGATCAGAGATTGTACTGCATCTGGGACGTCTGTTACTGACTCAGGCAGACCCCTAATCCTAAAATTAAGCCTTCTGGACCTGTTCTCGAGGTCATCGATTTTTGCCATGGCCCCCTCTAGTAGGTTAAGCATTTCCTGAAAGCGATCAGTGTTTTGATTAACTTGGTCGATCGTGGCATCAACTTTGTTTTCAATGCTTTCAATGCGGGAGCCTAGGTTTTGGCGATACACTTTAATATCAGATGTGATCCGGGATGCAGTCTGAGCTAAGCCTCTATCCAGCATTTCTGCAAATTTTGCGAACATAAGTGTAATGTCCTGGGGCCGAGGCATGTGCTGGGCTGTCTCCTGGTATGCTACATTAGGCCTGGGAGTGTGGGCTCCTGAGGGGGACATAAGTATATTCATTTCATCCAGGGTCTGTTCAGGAGGGATACTGTGGTGGCTGGTGACAGAAGGCCTCTGCTTGTAGTGGGTAATGGGGCCCCTCCACATACTTTCTCATGCAGTGTGTCCCACCAGGGAGAGGAGCCTGGGATCCCTGTGTGAGCCCTTATGAGGCGGCTGTTCCGCCGCCATCTTGGAAATTTTGGCCGCTCCTGGGAGTGCTGCAAACTGAGTTTTTAAGCCTCTCCTCGCTGCCCCCGCTTGCATGAAAATGTGCCCCGATGTTTACCACGTCCTCTGCTCTGGTCTGGGTTTGCGGGAGTCAATATATTCGCTACAGGGAATACACGGAGCGGGACGGAGCTCTGTAATCAAGCTGCCATCACACGGAGCGCTGCGCATGCGCCTATGGAAAGTGGTATTTTTCATATGATTTTCTGATCAGGTGTACTAGGCTTAAGAGTCAGAACTTCTGTCACTATTTGTATTATTGTCTGTGTCCTCACTGTTAGGGATGAGCCGAACACCCCCCGGTTCGGTTCGCACCAGAACCCGCGAACGGACCGCAAGTTCGCACGAACGTTAGAACCCCATTGACGTCTATGGGACTCGAACGTTCGAAATCAAAAGTGCTCATTTTAAAGGCTAATTTGCATGGTATTGTCCTAAAAAGGGTTTGGGGACCCGGGTCCTACCCCAGGGGACATGTATCAATGCAAAAAAAACTTTTAAAAACGGCCGTTTTTTCGGGAGCAGTGATTTTAATGATGCTTAAAGTAAAAAAAAAAAAAGTGAAATATTCCTTTAAATATCGTACCTGGGGGGTGTCTATAGTATGCCTGTAAAGTGACGCGTGTTTCCCATGTTTAGAACAGTCCCTGCACCAAATGTCATTTTTAAAGGAAAAAATCTCATTTAAAACTGCTTGCGGGTTTAATGTCATGTCGGGTCCTGGCAATATGGATGAAAATCAGTGAGACAAACGGCATGGGTACCCCCCAGTCCATTACCAGGCCCTTTGGGTCTTGTATGGATATTAAGGGGAACCCCGCACCCAAATTAAAATAAGGAAAGGTCCCTATATACTCTGAACAGCAGTATACAGGCGGTGCAAACAAGACAGGGACTGTAGGTTTGTTGTTAAGTAGAATCTGTTTGTAATTTTGAACATTTTTAATGTGTTTAGCTCCAGCCAAAAAATCTTTTCTAAGCTTTTTGGAAAACATAGGGAAGGGTTATCACCCCTGTGACATTTGTTTTGCGTCTTTCTTCCTCTTCAGAAGATTTCACCTCACTTTTTTGTCCCAATGAAAAATGTTTTTTGAAAATTTGGTTTTTTTTGTGGAACAAGGATTGGAAAGCATCAGTGGAAAGGAGAAATTGTTTTCCCATATTAACTCTTACATGAGAGAATTTCCCTTCCTATGGGTAGATTTCATCTCACTTCCTGTTGTCTCCTTCCGTTTGCAAGTAGGAGTCGTTTGTAAGTTAGATGTTTGAAAGTAGGGTCCTGCCCTATATACTCAGCAGAAATTTGGGCCTTAGGTGTTGCTGTGGCCAAAACACTGTAAGCCCTCACAGGGCCCTGCTGTGAAATATTAGATCAAGAATTGTAATTACATGCCCCTGTTGAACAGGAGCTGAAAAATTAGGCCTTAGGCACTGGTGCTGGTGCCACAACACTGCAACCCCTCACAGACACTCTAGTTGGAACGCAGGAACGAGCCCTGCTGCAAAGTATTGCATCAAAAATTGTAATTACACGCCCCTGTTAGACAGGGGCAGAAAAATTGGGCCTTAGGCACTGGTGCTGGTGCCACAACACTGCAACCCCTCACAGACACTCTAGTTGGAACGCAGGAACGAGCACTGCTGCAAAGTATTGCATCAAAAATTGTAATTACACGCCCCTGTTAGACAGGGGCAGAAAAATTGGGCCTTAGGCACTGGTGCTGGTGCCACAACACTGCAACCCCTCACAGACACTCTAGTTGGAATGCAGGAACGAGCCCTGCTGCAAAGTATTGCATCAAAAATTGTAATTTCACGCCCCTGTTAGACAGGGGCAGAAAAATTGGGCCTTAGGCACTGGTGCTGGTGCCACAACACTGCAACCCCTCACAGACACTCTAGTTGGAACGCAGGAACGAGCCCTGCTGCAAAGTATTGCATCAAAAATTGTAATTTCACGCCCCTGTTAGACAGGGGCAGAAAAATTGGGCCTTAGGCACTGGTGCTGGTGCCACAACACTGCAACCCCTCACAGACACTCTAGTTGGAACGCAGGAACGAGCCCTGCTGCAAAGTATTGCATCAAAAATTGTAATTTCACGCCCCTGTTAGACAGGGGCAGAAAAATTGGGCCTTAGGCACTGGTGCTGGTGCCACAACACTGCAACCCCTCACAGACACTCTAGTTGGAATGCAGGAACGAGCCGTGCTGCAAAGTATTACATCAAAAATTGTAATTACACGCCCCTGTTATACAGGGGCTGAAAAATTGTGTCTTAGGCACTGGTGGTGGCGCCCAGAACCAAAAATGTTCTTACAAGCTATCAGCGTGATGATTGAGGAGGAAGAGGATAATTACTCAGGGATAATCACTCAGCATCAGCATAGGCAGTCTTTGAAGGGATCTGAAAAAAATTATTCAGTTACATCAGCATCAGGTGCTTGGTAGCTGGTGGTGATCCAAGACTGATTCATTTTTATGAAGGTCAGCCGATCGACCGAGTCAGTGGACAGACGCACCCTGTGATCGGTTACCACGCCTCCAGCAGCACTGAATGTACGTTCCGAAAGAACGCTGGATGCAGGACAGGCCAGTAGCTCAATTGCATACTGTGCAAGCTCTGGCCAGTGATCCATCCTCAAGACCCAGTAACCCAGAGGATTTTCGGTGGGAAAGGTGTCCAAGTCTGATCTTGCCCCTAGGTATTCCTGCACCATGTAAAACAGACGCTGGCGATGGTTGCTGGAACCGATCATACCTTGGGGCTGCGGACCAAAAAATTGTCTGAACGCATCGGTCAGACGGCCACCTTCTCCACCGCTCCTTCTTTGACTGACCGAAGCCTCAGCAACACGTTGTCCAGAAACAGGAGTTTGTAACCTCCCAGTCTCTGGGAACGCGTTGCACAGACCTTTCTGCAAGGCCTCCCGAAGATGTTTCATCCTCTGCTCCCTCTGCGATGGCAAGATAAGGTCCGCAACCTTACCCTTGTAACGTGGATCAAGGAGGGTTGCCAGCCAGTATTGGTCCTTCTCCTTGATACCACGAATACGAGGATCCTTACGCAGGCTTTGCAGGATCAGGGAGGCCATGCAGCGTAGGTTTGCTGAGGCATTCGGTCCGGAGTCCTCTGGGTCACTAAGGACAACAACGTCCGCAGCCACCTCCTCCCAGCCACGTACAAGTCCATGTGTTCCTTGGGACTGATCCCTTAAAGACTGCTGATGCTGAGTGCCAGGCTCCACCTCCATACTGACACAATCTTCCTCCTCCTCCTCCTCCTCCTCCTCGTCCTCTTCCTGTGTGATCGGCGGGCACGCAGGAACACTGTCTGGATAAAGGGGGCCTTGAGAGCTAAGGAAGTCCTCCTCTTCCTGCCTCTGTTCTGCCTCAAGTGCCCTGTCCATTATTCCACGCAGCGTGTGCTCCAACAGGTGGACAAGGGGGACAGTGTCACTGATGCATGCACTGTCAGTGCTCACCATCCTCGTGGCCTCCTCGAATGGTGACAGGACAGTGCATGCATCCCTGATCATGGCCCACTGGCGTGGGGAAAAAAAACCAAGGTCCCCTGACCCTGTCCTGGTGCCATAGTCGCACAGGTACTCATTGATGGCCCTCTGCTGCGTGTGCAGCCGCTGCAGCATGGCCAACGTCGAGTTCCACCTGGTGGGCATGTCACAGATTAGGCGGTTCTTGGGCAGGTTAAACTCCTTTTGGAGGTCCGTCAGCCAAGCACTGGCATTATATGACCGGCGGAAATGCACAGAGACTTTCCTGGCCTGCCTCAGGACATCCTGTAAGCCCGGGTACCTGCCCAAGAACCGCTGCACCACCAAGTTAAGGACGTGAGCCAAACAGGGCACATGGGTCAGTTGTCCCTGTCGGAGGGCAGAGAGGAGGTTGGTGCCATTGTCGCAAACCACCATTCCTGCCTTAAGTTGGCGTGGCGTCAACCACCTCTGAACCTGCCCCTGCAGAGCTGACAGAACCTCTGCCCCAGTGTGGCTCCTGTCCCCCAAGCACACCAGCTCAAGCACCGCATGGCATCTTTTGGCCTGCGTACTTGCGTAGCCCCTTGAACGCCTACGGAGCACCGCTGGTTCCGAGGAAGAGGCCATGGAGGAAGAAGAAGAGGAGGGGGTGGAGGAGAGAGGTGTGTCACAATCAGCATTTTGGAGGCGTGGTGGCGGAACAACCTCCAACACTACTGCACCTTGTCCTGCATCCTTCCCAGCTGCCAGCAGAGTCACCCAATGCGCCGTGAAACTTAAGTAACGTCCCTGTCCATGCCTGCTGGACCATGAGTCAGCGGTAATATGCACCTTACCGCTGACCGCCCTGTCCAGCGAGGCATGGACATTGCCTTCCACATGCCGGTAGAGAGCCGGAATCGCCTTCCGTGAGAAAAAGTGGCGTTTGGGTACCTGCCACTGAGGAACCGCACATTCCACAAACTCACGGAAGGGGGCAGAGTCTACCAACTGAAAAGGCAGCAGTTGAAGTGCTAGCAATTTTGCCAAGCTAGCATTCAACCGCTGGGCATGTGGATGGCTGGGAGCAAACTTCTTTCGGCGGTGCAGCAGCTGGGGCAGGGAAATTTGCCTGGTACAATCTGACGTCGGTGTACCAAAAGCAGATTGCCCACAAGTACTTGGCTGTGACACACCTAATTCTACACCTTCATTCCTCTCACTGCAGGTCTCAGAGAGGACTGAAGGTCTAGTGGGGTTGGAAATCTCAGCTGATGAGGAGCAAGGAGAGATCGTCTTTGTTCTTTGGTGTGGGTCTTTTAGATACGCTTGCCAACGAACTGCATGGCAGGTCAACATATGTCTGGTCAAGCATGTGGTACCCAAGCGGGAGATGTTTTGGCCACGCGAGATACGCTTGAGACATATGTTGCAAATAGCAGCGGTGCGATCTGATGCACTCGTCTCAAAAAAGGCCCACACCAAAGAACTTTTTGAATAACGCGCAGAGACTGCAGCGCCCTGCACATGTGGAGCTTTGGGGTGTGATGCAGTCAATGTGCTGCCCTTAGGCTGGCCCCTGGAGGGCATCCTGCCTAGTTGGTGATGTGCCACCTCCTCCTCCTCCTCCTCCTCCTCCTCTCTCCTATCAGGCACCCACGTTGAGTCAGTGACCTCATCATCCCCTCCCTCCTCATCACTGGAGCAAACCTGGCAGTATGCTGCAGCAGGGGGAGCATGACTGCCAGATTGCTGTCCTTCTTGGGCACCCCCTCTGTCCGTGCTCATGTTACTGCCTTCATTGAGCTCAGTATCATCATCAGAGCCTTCCAAACGCTGGGCATCCTCCTGGAGCATGTACCCAACACTGTGGTCAAACAGTTCGAGGGAATCCTCATGAGGACATGGTGGAGCTAGGGAAGGAGTCACTGATGACATTGAGCTGAGGGAAGAGGCCGCTGCTTTGCCAGACAAAGCACCCTGGGCATGGGTGAGAGAGGATGAGGAGGATGAGGACGGCTTGGTCATCCACTCGACCAAGTCTTCCGCATGTTGCGGCTCAACACGGCCAGCTGCCGAAAAAAAGGCCAAGCGTGTCCCATGGCCACGTGCTGATGAGGATGCACCGTCTCCACGACCAGCACTAGACACAGAGCCTGCTTGCCCTCTCTTATTGGCTTGTGACTGTCTGCCTCTCCTTCTTGGCCTTCCAGACATACTAATGGCCTGTAGCTGCACTAAGCTGGCATAGAACACCTGTAATTTTCTTCAGGTAGCTTTATATACTGTAACCAGACAAGCCTGCCTGTCAGTAGGAAGATAACAGGAACGGATCTAGCTGAACACTGTGAGCAGGACGTACTGCACTAAATGTATATAGCAGGAACGGATCTAGCTGAACACTGTGAGCAGGACGCACTGTACTAAATGTAAATAGTCTAGCTGCCTGACCGTGGTACTAATAGGATCAAAAAGAACACCTGTAATTTTCTTAAGGTAGCTTTATATACTGTAACCAGACAAGCCTGCCTGTCAGTAGGAAGATAACAGGAACGGATCTAGCTGAACACTGTGAGCAGGACACACTGTACTAAATGTAAATAGTCTAGCTGCCTGACCGTGGTACTAATAGGATCAAAAAGAACACCTGTAATTTTCTTCAGGTAGCTTTATATACTGTAACCAGACAAGCCTGCCTGTCAGTAGGAAGATAACAGGAACGGATCTAGCTGAACACTGTGAGCAGGACACACTGTACTAAATGTAAATAGTCTAGCTGCCTGACCGTGGTACTAATAGGATCAAAAAGAACACCTGTAATTTTCTTCAGGTAGCTTTATATACTGTAACCAGACAAGCCTGCCTGTCAGTAGGAAGATAACAGGAACGGATCTAGCTGAACACTGTGAGCAGGACGTACTGCACTAAATGTATATAGCGGGAACGGATCTAGCTGAACACTGTGAGCAGGACGCACTGCACTGAATGTAAATAGCAGGAACGGATCTAGCTGAACACTGTGAGCAGGACGCACTGCACTAAATGTAAATACCAGGAACGGATCTAGCTGAACACTGTGAGCAGGACGCACTGCACTGAATGTAAATAGCAGGAACGGATCTAGCTGAACACTGTGAGCAGGACGCACTGCACTGAATGTAAATAGCAGGAACGGATCTAGCTGAACACTGTGAGCAGGATGCACTGCACTGAATGTAAATAGCAGGAACGGATCTAGCTGAACACTGTGAGCAGGACGCACTGCACTGAATGTAAATAGCAGGAACGGATCTAGCTGAACACTGTGAGCAGGACGTACTGCACTAAATGTATATAGCAGGAACGGATCTAGCTGAACACTGTGAGCAGGACGCACTGCACTGAATGTAAATAGCAGGAACGGATCTAGCTGAACACTGTGAGCAGGACGCACTGCACTGAATGTAAATAGCAGGAACGGATCTAGCTGAACACTGTGAGCAGGACACACTGCACTAAATAGTCTAGATAGAAGATAACAGGAACGGATCTAGCTAAACTGAATACAGTGTATATATATATATGCAACACCTGGGATGCATATATATACACAATACACTGTAAGTGCAGCTAACTGACTGACTGTTCTGCCTAATCTATCTAACTCAAATCAAATGACACTGTCTCTCTCTCTCTCTATCTCTCAGCACACCGGAACACACACTACACAGGGCCGCCGTGCAGGCGGCCTTATATAGTGTGGGGTGTGTACTAAATCCCCTGAGCCATAATTGGCCAAAGCCACCCTGGCTTTGGCCAATTACAGCTCTCTCTACTGACGGCGCTGTGATTGGCCAAGCATGCGGGTCATAGTGCATGCTTGGCCAATCATCAGCCAGCAATGCACTGCGATGCCGCAGTGAATTATGGGCCGTGACGCGCCACACGAATTTGGCGCGAACGGCCCATATCGTTCGCAATTCGACGGACGGTCGAACAGCCGATGTTCGAGTCGAACATGGGTTCGACTCGAACACGAAGCTCATCCCTACTCACTGTAGAGAATTCCTAAACTTTCTGTATCCTGGTGACACAAGTACAAAAATGAAAGGGTGCAAGTACCACCAGTACAGAAAGCTACAGAGAGCAACAAAAACCTGACAGGTGTTCTAACTTATTTAACTTTACTAAGGAAATGTAGATTTATTGCTGTCAATTTGCCTAGCAAAAAGATGTCCCATACATGTACTTTTTGACCCCATGTCACTAATAAGGAAAGGGAGAGTAAGGGCCAGTGCAGGCAGATCATGTCTGGTGCTAGGGGCAGTACATGGATTTCTGAAAACAATGGACTGCCCTCGGTAAAGCCCACATGTGATACTAAGCCTCCATAGTTCACAGGACTGAAATCCAATAAATAAAGGGAGCAGGCCAGGGCCAGGGACAGTTCTGCTAGGGAGAAAAGAGCAAGATGCTGGATGTCCAGACAGGTAAAAAGACAGTATCTATCTGATCTGCTGCAACTTTTAATGCATATTGTGTGAAGCTCACAGTGTGCTGTGAAATCAGAGAAAGCAATTCCAGTACTGGAGTCTGTACAAAGGTGCAAGACTGAAAGGAATTCTGCAGCTTAGATTCTCTGAATGATCCCAACGTGATGTCTATTGCAGACTAAAAGCAAGCTGCATTTGCCCATTTCCACAATCCCAAAAACCATCAACACAGGTCTTCTCTCATCAATACAGACACAAAAAGCATTACAGAATGTTGAATCTTTCCCATCTCTGCACAAAATTTAATTAAACGTTTTGGTTGGTTGAAGCTGAAATTGATGTCCACTAGACATTCAGATTTAAAATGTGCTTGTGAAGAATAATATGGCACCTCTAAAGTTTCCCATCCCACCCTATTGTACTTCATTATTTGGTCTATTGTCCCACCCCTTCCCAAGTCTAAAACCACCTTCTGCTTACAAAAAGCCCACCAGTTCTCTTTTCACTCTTCAACATTTCCCTCCGACCCAAAGTCCCTTTCACTGACCACCTAATTATTTTCATATGCTTGCAGTACTAATATTATCATTTCAATATCCAGGCCTGCCAATAGTAAGCAGAAGTTGGCATGTGAGCAATTGTTGGCATGCGAGCAATTAAAGAGATAGCCCAGTTGTAACTTGTAGGCTCTCGAGGTAAGGTCTAAGCAATTGAGCTTCATTAGACAATCTTTAGGAGGGGATCTCACCTAATTTGGTGGATTATTTATTTTACAATAAAGCAGAACCTTACTAAAAAAAAAGTGAAGTACTACTCATTATCTCCCTCCCGCGTGCCTGTAACTGAGTTGAAAGCCCTTTGGCAGAAGGGTAAGGGAGTACCTGCTCCCACTTCCATAATCCTCACCTCCCCTCCTCTGCAGGATCAGTCTCCCTGCGCCACATATATGCACAGTGGGGAGCAAGCTGTGATTCATCAGGAAGTCATCACCGGCTCGCAAATCCAACATGGATGTGCCAGGGACCCCAAGTAATGAGAAAAATTGGCCAGAAGACAGCTGTGGTATCCATGGACTGGTAAGCACCTGATTTTTAAAAGTACAGCATTTGTAGCTGCTAACTTTCAATTAAAAAACAAACAAAAAACTAGTACCTATTTGAGGAGAATTAAATGAGTGGTGCATGTGAATAGGAAAAACATAAACATCCAGGAGCACAGAAAGAACCCATGGGCAGAATGACCTTGACACTGGAGTCCCTATGATATATAAAAAGGCAATATGTGATTCAGCTCTATACTGTATAAACTATTACTCAGGGTTTCTCAATCAGGTTCCATGTAGCCTTAGGGTTCCTCCAGAGGTTACTATGGGTTCCTGCTTCTCAGATACATTCCCACTGACACCATTAATCTTTTTGGCTATCTGTAAGGTAATTTTTCCCAATGACCACAAGTGTAGAGACCATTCTTCCCACTGACCATTACTCTAATGTATCATGAGTTGTAGATATAGTCATTTTTAGCAAGGGTTCCCTGAGACCGGAAAGTTATTTCAAGGGTTCCTCTGTGTTGAAAAGGTTGAGAAAGTCTACTCTAACTGAAATATTACATATGTTGACCCATCCATTCAGAAGAAAAGTCTTATTGATGACATTTAATTCACATGTTCTCTGAAAAAGGGCACCCACGACTCTGCGTAGCTGTGTTTGTTCCTTAAAAGAGTGTAGGGAAGTCTTTTTTTATATTTCTAATCTAGAATTTTGAAGACAATTTAGATGAATTAATTAGCCATTATAAAGTAACTCTGAACTGGTGAAATGCTTAGGGGCTCAGCAGAATTTAATAGAAAAATGTTGAAGCTATTCTTAATAAAATATTTGGTTTGCCTGGATGTAATAAATGTTCTAAGATTGCATGTTAAAATATATCCATTTAAACACTTTTTAAACTAAAAATTCCAACGTAAATGGTGATGGTTACAAAATTCAAGTTATATGGGAGGGGGGATGCTGGCCTTGCACCCAGATCAGTGGAAATTTTCACATACTGAACTAAAAGTGTCTTCTATGTTCCCTTAACCACCTCAATAGGAGTGTCATACGTCATCTACAAAGACCAAGCAGATGTTGAAATGCCAGCGGTATTTGTTTTGCATGTATTATTTCCAGTGTGCCCTGATCCATGAATCGGAAAGCTGTGTTGTCAGTAGGGATGTTCTGTTCATGATCTGCATTTTTCTCTAGTAATCTCAGGGTAAATATAGACAGAATTTATTTTTTTCTATGGACAGTGACACTTTTGTAATGGTTACTATGTTAAGAATTTCATGCTTGTTTATGTAATTGTACTTAGATGAAGTGATATAAAACGAACTAATAACATTTTAGGAATTACTCATTTAAGTAGTATAGGGGGCTATTTGTCGATGTTTTCACCCAAGATTCACTCAAAATTCATCCAAGATTTACCCATTTTTGTGTAAGAGCTAATTGGAAAAATGTGTGAATTTTGAGTGAATGTTGTATAACTAATTGGTGAAAATATTGATAACTAGAACCCTCAATGCTTTGGCATTCAAAAATGTAACTGATAACTTATGCTATGTACAGCTTTTAAGTAGACAACAACGTATCTATTGCATCATTGCTTTTTCATTTACTCTTTTGGCCTTGAAGAGCCTCAGGTGAAAGGTGAAATTCAGCCATTTGCTTCCTCTCCTCCTTCACACAATTGCATTTTTTTTCCAAACCCATGCTTTTAATAAAGAAGTCACTACTTACCTTTCTTAACCACCAGGCCATTTTTTGTGATACTGCACTGCGTCGCTTTAACTGACAATTGTGTGGTCGTGCAATGCTGTACCAAAATAAAATTGATGTCCTCTTATTCCCACAAATAGAGCTTTCTTTTGGTGGTATTTTATCACCTCTGTGGTTTTCATTTTTTGCACTATAAACAAAAAAGACTGACAATTCTGAAACTTTTAAATTAATCAAGGTGTCTGTCCCTTTAAGAACCCATATAACCAACAAAGTTTAAGTCATATAAATAATATCTCAGCATGTAAATGTGCAAACATTTTATCAAAAGTGCTAAAAAAATTACATACAATTAATAAATTAATTATTAGAAAAATAGCAATTTATCAGATCATATAATTGTGCAAAAAATAGGAGGCCAATCCACAGTGCAGATCTCCAACAATGAAGATCAGACTGTGATGGAAAGTGTTTTCTGTGCATAAAACAATTTACCAAGTCATACATATACAACTTAGTCCACCTGTGCAAATAATAAAAAAGTCCAGCGCAAATCCACAACAATGAAGATCAGTACACAACTGTGATGCCTTTCTTGCCTAGGTAAAATTACATTGTAGGAGGTCCAGATCTAGGTGGGTGCCAGGGTGGACTGTGCTCCCCCAGATTTTAGTTGTGCCCCCCAAGGCCTCTGAGAGTGCATCCACCGAACCATGAACCAACCTGGTGAAGGCAATTGATGTAAGGGGGGACTTGGGCCGACTTCTCAGTCGGTAACCGGTACTATAGAAGGGACGGACTGCACCTAAATGAGGAGGGTGCAGATCTGCTGGGAATGAAGATGGCCAAAAAGTTAGAGGGGTTTTTAAACTAGGCGATGGGGGGGAGGGTCCAGAGACAGTGATAGCCAGCGCGGAAGATATTCCAGAGGGTAGTATTGGGGGCATTAGTGGTAGGTTAACCAAAGCACAAAAACACAAGGTGAGTATAGTAGCAAGTCCTAGTTGCAATCTTGAAACACCCAATACGAGGACAATATGCGACCAGTCTAAACTATGTGGCATGTTCACCAATGCCAGGAGCATGGCGGACAAGATGGGTGAACTAGAGATACGGTTGTACAAGGAGGATTTGGATTTTGTGGGAATTTCAGAGACCTGGTTCAACAGCTCTCATGATTGGCTGGCAAACATTCAAGGGTATACCCTATACCGCAAGGATAGAGAAGGTAAAAAAGGGGGAGGGGTATGCCTATATATCAAGAATAATGTACAAGTGAGTGTGAGAGATGACATCACTGAGGGGGCTAGGGAGGAGGTGGAATCTTTATGGGTAGAGCTCCAAAGGGATGAAGCTAAGGGGAAAATAATACTGGGAGTATGCTATAGGCCCCCAAACCTGAGGGAGGAAGTGGAGACGGATCTCCTATCACAAATTGGATTAGCAGCAAGGATGGGAAGTGTTATCATAATGGGGGATTTTAATTATCCAGACATAGACTGGGCGGAGGGAACCGCGCATTCATTTAAGGCTCGCCAGTTCCTTAGTGTTTTGCAGGACAATTTTATGGGTCAGATGGTAGACGCGCCAACTAGAAATAAAACATTACTAGATCTACTGATTACCAATAATACAGACCTGATAACAGATGTGGTAATACGGGGCAATTTAGGTAACAGCGATCACAGGTCAATTAGTTTCAGTATAAATCACACAAATAGGAAACATGAAGGGAACACAAAGACACTGAATTTCAAAAGAGCCAACTTCCCTAAACTACAAACCTTGCTAAAAGGCATAAATTGGGATAAAATATTAGGAACAAAGAATACGGAGGAGAGATGGGTTTGCTTTAAGAGCATATTAAATAAGGGCATTAGCCAATGTATCCCATTGGGTAATAAATTTAAAAGAGCGAACAAACATCCTGGATGGCTTAACTCCGATGTAAAAATGCATATAAAAGCAAAGGAGAAGGCCTTCAAAAAATACAAGGTTGAGGGATCATCCTCAGCATTCAGTATTTATAAAGAATGCAATAAGAAATGTAAGGGTGCAATTAGGATGGCTAAGATAGAACATGAAAGACACATAGCGGAGGAGAGCAAAAGAAATCCCAAGAAATTCTTTAAGTATGTAAACAGTAAAAAAGGGAGGACAGACCATATTGCCCCCATAAAGAATGAGGAAGGACATCTGGTTACAAAGGATGGGGAGATGGCAAAGGTATTGAATTTATTCTTCTCCTCAGTCTTCACAAGTGAATCGGGGGGCTTCAGTAACCAAAACTGCAGTGTTTATCCTCATGACACATCACAGGAAGCACCTCCATGGTTAACAGAGGACGGAATTAAAATTAGACTTGAGAAACTTAACATTAATAAATCACCGGGACCAGATGGCTTGCATCCGAGGGTACTTAGGGAACTCAGTCAGGTGATTGCCAGACCGTTGTTCCTAATATTTACAGACAGTCTATTGACTGGAATGGTACCAGCTGATTGGAGAAAAGCCAATGTAGCACCAATATTTAAAAAGGGCCCAAAAAACATCCCTGGGAATTACAGACCAGTTAGCCTAACATCAATAGTATGTAAACTCTTGGAGGGGATGATAAGGGACTATATACAAGATTTTAGTAATAAGAATGATTTCATTAGCAGTAATCAGCATGGATTCATGAAGAATCGTTCTTGCCAAACCAATCTATTAACCTTCTATGAGGAGGTGAGTTGCCATCTAGATAAAGGAAGGCCCGTAGACGTGGTGTATCTGGATTTTGCAAAAGCATTTGACACAGTTCCCCATAAACGTTTACTATACAAAATAAGGTGCGTTGGCATGGACCATAGGGTGAGTACATGGATTGAAAACTGGCTACAAGGGCGTGTTCAGAGGGTGGTGATAAATGGGGAGTACTCAGAATGGTCAGGGGTGGGTAGTGGGGTTCCCCAGGGTTCTGTGCTGGGACCAATCCTCCAGGTCGTTCATAAACGACCTGGAGGATGGGATAAAGAGTTCAATCTCTGTATTTGCAGACGATACTAAGCTAAGCAGGGCAATAACTTCTCTGCAGGATGTGGAAATCTTGCAAAAAGACCTGAACAAATTAATGGGGTGGGCGACTACATGGCAAATGAGGTTCAATGTAGAAAAATGTAAAATAATGCATTTGGGTGGCAAAAATATGAATGCAATCTATACACTGGGGGGAGAACCTCTGGGGGAATCTAGGATGGAAAAGGACCTGGGGGTCCTAGTGGATGATAGGCTCAGCAATGGCATGCAATGCCAAGCTGCTGCTAATAAAGCAAACAGAATATTGGCATGCATTAAAAGGGGGATCAACTGCAGAGATAAAACGATAATTCTCCCGCTCTACAAGACTCTGGTCCGGCCGCACCTGGAGTATGCTGTCCAGTTCTGGGCACCAGTCCTCAGGAGGGACGTACTGGAAATGGAGCGAGTACAAAGAAGGGCAACAAAGCTAATAAAGGGTCTGGAGGATCTTAGTTATGAGGAAAGGTTGCAAGCACTGAACTTATTCTCTCTGGAGAAGAGACGCTTGAGAGGGGATATGATTTCAATTTACAAATACTGTACTGGTGACCCCACAATAGGGATAAAACTTTTTCGCAGAAGAGAGTTTAATAAGACTTGTGGCCACTCATTACAATTAGAAGAAAAGAGGTTTAACCTTAAACTACGTAGAGGGTTCTTTACTGTAAGAACGGTAAGGATGTGGAATTCCCTTCCACAGGCGGTGGTCTCAGCGGGGAGCATTGATAGCTTCAAGAAACTATTAGATAATCACCTGAATGACCGCAATATACAGGGATATGTAATGTAATACTGACACATTATCACACACATAGGTTGGACTTGATGGACTTGTGTCTTTTTTCAACCTCACCTACTATATGTAATAGGGGCAATTTATGTAAAGGGGGAACGTTGATGGGGACTATTGATATAAGGGGGGACTTGGATGGACTTGGATGGAGTTGGATGATAAAGACAGTTCAATTATTTTTTTCTAACCTATTTGATCTGGGGGTGCATTTTTTACTGCACCCCCAGATCAAATAGGTTAGATTCCGCCCTGCATAGCAGCCTCCTGGGATGTCCATGTCACCCATCCTTTAGGACAATCTTGAACAGATTTGCATGTGCAAGGTGTGTCATCAGGGTTGCAGCTGCAAGAGCCCAGAAGAGACAGCCAGTCCCGTGTTGATGTAAGAGAGGAAAATGTGGTGTGGGGTGGCACCTGTAGTAGGAGAGCGTAGTGGAAGAAATGAACAATGCTGGCACTGCCAGACTTGTAAGTATGTTTATGCAGCATAGAAAGAGGTAGGTGCCACATACATTAATGGCAAATGTTTTTTTTTCTTTTTTTTCTGAAGTATATTTTACAGCAAGAAAGATAAAAAAGTCAAGGGCCCCCCAAAATTCATGCCGGAACCCTTATCCTTGCTAAGGTCATGTTGGTGATTTTAAGAGGGAACCCCATGGCAAACAAAAATTGAACAAAAAAAACTTTCTAAAGAAAAAGAGTGTGTTCCTCCCCAAGATCCATCCCAGACTCTTATGCCTCATACACACGATCGGATTGTTGGCCAACAATCACGGATCATGAATAGTGACGTACTACATGTTTTTTCAGCTCTTTAGCGCCACCCTTTCGGCTCCTGCTGCTAATTTCGTGTTAGGAGAAGTTTGGTGAGTGTTGATTCGCGCTTTTCCTTTCACGCTTTTCATTTAGCTCTTTTCATTTCATGCTTTTCAGTTCGTTTCTGAACGGCCATTCATCAACCAGACACGTTGCAGAATCGGAGGAGATAACGTGTTATTTATTATTGGCCTTGGAGTTATTGTTTTGACATTATTTTTTTGGTTGACTAATGATTTTATTTGGTATTTTGTATATATTTTTGGATGTATAGAATGTACTTTTTGGTTAAGTTCTATTGGCAGATAACATGTCTAATTTTATTTGTTTTCTTTTTTTAACCCCCCTGGCTGTTTTCCCAAGTGTGGTTTCGGGTTAAATTTCAGCACCATTAGCGGTAACCCCAGCCACTCGGGATTACAGGATCATGGTGCAGGTTACTTACCTTGTCCCCAGGATCCTGCGATGTCCCCCTGCTGTGTCTATGGGCTCTGTCCTCCCCCACGAGGCCTCTGTGTGCCGGGCTCCGTTCCCTGCGAGCGTTGCGAGGCACGGGGCAAGGCCCGGTGGCAAATTCAAAAAAGTGAAAAATCATAACACATACAGTACTGTAATCTTACAGATTACAGTACTGTATGAAATCATTTTACATCCCTTTTGTCCCCAGTTCTTTGTCCAGTACCCTGCATGCAGTTTTATATGATATATACTGTTCTTTCTGCCTGGAAACTGGAGATTGTCCATAGCAACCAAAAAGTGTCCCTTTACGCCAAAAGTGGTTTTAGACCAGCTAGAAAACAGTGATAGTAAATTAGAACATTTGCAGAATTGAGCGATAGTGAATCGTGGGGAAATTTATTTTATTATTATTTTTTTTTATAATTATTTATATTTATTTATTATATTATAATGTATGATTTTGTGTTTCAAACTTCATCATACCGGGATATCTACTAGACTTTTGTTTGGACAGATTTAGGTGTGTTATTGCTAAGAATTACAGGCCTACAATATAAAATGCCAATTTTCTATGCAAAATAATTGTACCGCTTTGAGACGCAAAAATCTGACATAATCATCCTGCCAGGGAGGTTAATGCACAATAAAAAAAATGTGTAGAATAATACTTGGCTATGTGTTTTACTTCAAATGACAGTTTGGGAGTAGGCAGTTACATTTAAAAAAAAAGTTACATTTGCCCCCCAAAAAAAGCATAATAATATTACTATTGATATCACTAGAAAAAAAAAAGCCTTTGAAAATGTGTTTGCAATAACTCCATTAGTATCACCAGCAAAGCAGCTTCATTATTATCCCATTAAAGAAGAAGAGAATGTGCTCTGCATTTCGAGATTTCATAATTTGCCACGTCACGAATGTTAATTCTCCATTATGTAAAGTGAAAAGATAGGCTATGGGGGTAAATCATCCTATATAAAGTTTATAAACAACGAACCAACATGATGGATTATCACGGTACCATGGAGGGATTCATACACTTAATAATTTTCAAATACATTTATTTTACAAAAGAAAATACAAAGAAAAGCCATATAAAATCAATAAGGCTAGTCTAATAAGGTTCAACAACATTAGTTATAGTATAAACTGATATGGCAAAGTACTAATGCGCTACCAACAGTGTATCAATACAAATAAAGTGCTAATTAATAAAGTGCATACATATAAAGTGCTAAATGAAAAAAGCAGCTAAACTTCTATAGTGTAACCAGCACCTCTAAAAATGTATATCGTGTAGTGCAGTAGCGCTAATATAGCACGTCAACAAAAAAAAAAGGAATTTCTCAGAGGCTCATGGCAAATATAAACTTATATAAAAGTGTTCAAAGTCCTAAACGGTGCATCCCATAATATATATCTGAGCAATAATGCAATGAAATCCAGTAAAGTGTATCACATAAAACTAAACTAAAAGTAAATTGTTTCCCAGGAGTAATCAGCATCCAAAAAAATCAGGTGACTCAAAGTGAAAAATATAAAACAGAGTAGATAAGGGGGATAAGGACAGGTGATAGATGGTAAACATGTCCCCATGTCGCCGGGTGACCCCGCCCCCCTCTGACAACACGGGGAAAGCCACAGGGAAGTCATGTGAATTCCCCGTGCGTCAGAGGAGGGCGGGGTCACTGGGTGGCACCGCCCTTCGTTATATAATAAATGTCAGAAGAAGCGGCACACGGCTGAAGACTCCCACTGAGGTGGATCGTGCAGACGAAGCGGAGAAGAAGCCTGGAGGAAGATGCGGGACGAGAAGAGCGGAAGAAGATGGAGAAGAAGAAGATGATGAAGAAGATGGATCCCTGAAGGGTCTGGTATGAATGTTGAGGGGGACCCCCATGCCATTTAAAAAAAAAAAATTGGCGCGATGTTCCCCTTAATATCCATACCAGGCCTGAAGAGCCTGGTATGGATTTTAGGGGGACCCCCATGCCATTTTTTAAAAAATTTTGGTGCGGGTTCCCCATAATATCCATACCAGACCTGAAGGGCCTGGTATGGAATTTAAGGGGACCCCCACGCATTTTTTTTATTTTGGTTTGGGATTCCCCTGTGGGGAAATCCCACACAGTTTTTATCAATGAACTTTTAAGTATATTGTCGGACCTGCAATTCATTAATAGCCGCAAGTAGTTTTAAATGACTTTTTTTCCTTTGAAATGTCATTTTGCTGTCAGACTGTTCTAAACACGGGAAACATGCGCCCCTTTACAGGCATACTATAGACACCCCCCAGGTATGAAATTTAAAGAAACATTACACTTTTATTGTTTCACTTTAAGCATTATTAAAATCACTGCTCCCGAAAAAATAGCCATTTAAAAAAATTCTTCTTGTATTGATACATGTCCCCTGGGGCAGGATCCAGGTCCCCAAACACTTTTTATGACATTAACTTGCAGAGGCGGCTCTAGGCTTTGTGAGGCCTTAGGCAAAACCTAGACACGAGGCCCCACTCACGTCCGTAATGGGAAAAAAATTTTTAAGAAATAAAAAAAAAAATCAACAGTATAAATTACATATATTAAAGTGATTATAAAGGATCTTTTTTTTTTTTAAGAAAATAACAAATATGTCATACTTACCTCCACTGTGCAGCTTGTTTTGCACAGAGTGGCCTCAAACATCCTCTTCTGGGGGCCCCCTGCGGCTCTCACGGCTCCTCCCTGCATCAGATAACCCCCTAGGAGAAGCGCTTTCCCGAGGAGGTTACCTTTCTGGCGCGCTCCCGAATCCAGCATTTACATCCATAAATGCAAATGCTGGACTCGGCCCCGCCCCCCCGCGTCATTGGATTTGATTGACAGCAGCGGGAGCCAATGGCCTCACTGCTATCAATCTATCCAATCAAGAGCCGGGACCCCGTGGAGAGAGGGACAGTGCATCCCCGCCAAAGAGATGAAGGGGCTCAGTTAAGTAAAATGGGAGGGCTGGGGGGCCGGTGACTGCCAGGTGTTTTTTCACCTTAATGCATAGGATGCATTAAGGTGAAAAAACATGAGGGTTTACAACCCCTTTAAGATCCTTAAAGCTCTCTCTATCTTGGTGCTGGTGTCAGCACCCTCTATCTCGGTGCTGGTGTCAGCGCTCTCTATCTCGGTGCTTGTGTCAGTGCTCTCTATCTCGGCACAGCACTCATGAGGCCTCCTCTGCTGTACCTTCCTTTTCATCTTTCACTCCTCGCCACTACATGCCAGATGCCTCCTCCGGGTGTTGCGGGACTGCTCCACTGAGCACACCAGTTATGGGGGTGATGGCTGGGGGGGGGGGAGCGATCTGTGTCCCCGGAGCAGCAGGAATTGTGCTAACATTTTGCTCCGGCTGCTGGAATCTCCTCCCCCAGACAACACAGTGCTGGCCCCGCCTCCTCCTGAAGACACAGCCATGCTTCGTCCCCTCTCTCCACTGCCTGGTCGTGGAGCTCACAGGCAATGTTAACCTGCCGCTGGCCAGAGTTTAATGCCACAGCGGCATTGTTGTCAGCAGAGGCGGCTCTTAAATTAGGCGATCGAGAGGCCCCTGTGAGTGCGAGGCCTTAGGCGACCGCCTTATTTGCCTAATTAGAGAGCCGCCTCTGTTAACTTGTATATACGCCTTTAAAATGAGCACTTTTGATTTTTCATGTTCGTGTCCCATAGACTTTAACGGTTTTCACGTGTTCGAACAAATTTTTTGCCTGTTCGCAAGTTCTGCTGCGAACCGAACCCGGGGGTGTTTGGCTCATCCCTAGTGCTAGCCTCTCACCTTATAGATAGATCTCAATGGCTCTAATGGAGCAACAGTAAACAACCAGCCTGTTGCAGAAGCTTTCCTCACAGCTTTCAAGGGATCACTGCAGCTTTTGTCCAGGCTCCGCAGTCTTTTCCTAGAAGAAAGTTTTCTCCCAATCCTATAGGTGGGGCAACAGTAAATGACCAGCCTGTTGTTGAAGCTTCCCTCACAAGGTCCAAGGGATTGCTGTAACTTTTTCTCAGGTCTCCACGGTCCTTTCTTAGAAAAAAGTTTCTCCTTTCTCTTTGCGGATTGGGAGAAAACATTTCTAGAGAAATTTTTGCTAGGAAAGGACCCTTCACTGTTGCCCCATTAGACCCGTTGGGGTCTATCTATATGGTGAGAGGCTAGCACTACTGGGGGAGGATTGCAGAAAGACATGTTTACCATCTTACATCTTTAATTTGGACTCTTTCACCTGTCCTTATCCCCCTTATCTACTCTGATTTATATTTTTTTACTTTGGAACTGGTCATCTCTCTGAGTCACCTGATTTTTTTGGATGCTGATTGCTCCTGGGGAGCAATTTACTTTTAGTTTAGTTTTATGTGATAAATGTTACTGGATTTCATTGCATTATTGCTCATATATATATTATGGGATGCACCTTTTAGGACTTTGAACACTTTTATATGAGTTTATATTTGCCATGAGCATCTGAGAAATTCTTTCTTTATTTTTTGATGTGCTATATTAGCGCTACTTCACTACATGATATACGTTAGTTAAAGTGTATGTCAAAGGAATGGTTGACGCGTTTCATATCTCTGCTTCTTCAGAACCATATATTCCTGACTTGTAACCGAAGAACCTTGATTAGAGAATAGGAAGAGATGGACATCATTTATACTGGATATATTAGACCAATACGGACATAAAATGATTGTCTCATTTAATGAAGTATTTATATATAGACTTCCTGATAATTTTAACATTAATAGCAACTTACATTGTTATAGACCAACCCAAGCAGCCAAAAGCGATATGCCCTCAAAAGAGGGAGAAGTGTTGCAGATCGTATGCCCAGACCAGGCCCTTAAATAATAAAAAGAGGCTTACCAATATAGCCTTTAAGCAAATAATATTTTATAGACCAAAATATTGAGCCGATCAGCCTGATAAGCTACATTAGACTTACTAAATTATCCCAGTACCAATGGGGGCGAGCAGTTGTATTCCACAATATAGCAGATTACGCCTTAGAGGGATAATTACTTGTTATGTATCACCAGGCTTCTCTATAGTAAATTAAATTATAAATTAGTAACAATGATGGCACCCAATAATTTTTGATTAGATTAAACGTGGAAAGAGGTGTAGGCATATATACCTAAATAGAGATATATATGCGCTATGGCGGCGTGTTTGGCAATCTTTATGAACAGAATGGTGCGGTCACAGATGGCAACAATCCAGATGGAATAAAAAGATGTCTGGAAAATCTCAGATAGTAATGGCCAAAGATGTCGACATAAATAGTCTTCAAAGATAATTTACAAAAAAATAGTTAATAGGACACATTATGCATCATATAGCCAGAAACAAAAAGATAGTTTAGACCGGTAGGACCCATTGTATTTACCATCCACTCGCACCAGCATAGGAAACAAACACTGCTCAGCCAGCAGACTGATCCCATACTGAATATATAGTCAATTTTGGCGCCAAAAACGGCGTTCAGTCTGATTAGCAGCAGGTTTTAGTACTGGGAGTAACTTGGATGGTAGATTCCCATGTCAGGGAGCCCATTGATGATGTGGTCTCACTAAGGAACAGCCGCGCAAGCGTCAACATAACCCGCAGGCGGAGAGCGAAACCAAAACTGCGCGCATGCAACACTGAAACCAATTGCACACAGGGAAACCTGTCCCGGTGCACGCAGCAAAGTATCCAACAATACAAAGGAACGCCACTTCACCTCCTGACACACTAAAACAAAACAGAAAGGAGCCTATAACCCAGAGAAGATGGGGAAAGATATCCCTGACTCCTACCACCTCAACTCCACCACTATGGTCGGGCTAAAAGGGAGCTACATGAGCCCCTCTGCCCCACTTCACCTCCTGACACACTAAAACAAAACAGAAAGGAGCCTATAACCCAGAGAAGATGGGGAAAGATATCCCTGACTCCTACCACCTCAACTCCACCACTATGGTCGGGCTAAAAGGGAGCTACATGAGCCCCTCTGCCCCCATAAATTAAACCATGCCAGGGATACCCCCACTCGGGTTTTGATCTGGAGCGCATCCATCCACTCCAACATGTCGATATTAGCTGCAAAAAATGGGTATCCACATACATAAGTTATAAGTATTTAAATAGGTTATTGGACTGTATCATATACAGTCCAATACATATCCATTCAACCATCCTTCTCTTCCAATCCCATTCTAAGCTAAACAACCTATGAAAATTGGACAATTGTCCGATGGAGCATACACACGGTCGGATTTTCCGCCAACAGCCTGTCATCACACATTTCCCGTCAGAAAATCCAATCGTGTGTATGAGGGTTTAGAGTGTAGTATAGATTTTAAGGTGTTTCCCTTTGCAAAAAGCAAAAGTAAAAATCTTTGTAAGGGGGAAGAAGAGTGTGCACCCCCATCCCCATCCTAAACCATACCAGTCCACATGCCCCCCCTCCCCCCGTGTGAATGAATAAGTAGAACAAAGTACACACTCCTACTCATTCCCCCCAAAAAATGAAAACGGTAAAAGACACACACGTAATATAGCTGCTAAATGTTTCACTTTCCGCTGCAGCTGAAGGTTCAGCTTGGTGGAAGGTCTCACATCCAAGTTAGTGATTCTACTTTAACCGAAACACCAAAGCTCATCCCTGGTCAAGGAGACCTCCTGAAGACCATGGAAAATATGGATAGCACCCTGGAAGATCTCAAATGCAAATAAGTAAAAAAAAATATAAATCTAGAAAATGATTTATGTAGAGTATCTATTGGAGGTACAATATGATCGAAGTATATTCAAAAAGTTAATGCATAAGGTTAGTAATGCAGCTTGTGAGCAAGGTGCAGCGTGGTGTGGTGAGTAGTAAACACACAGAGTCCAAGTCAGACAATAAAGATATATTTTAGAAAAAGTTCAAATATAACTTATTCAGGCCCAATGGGTGGGCACACCTCTCCGGAGTCACTTATGAACAGTGACAACGATTTGAAGACTTGAAGATGTCGATAGTGTCTGCAATAAGCAGCAGAATGCAGCGTGGCCAGTCCCCATCCAAAGGAGAGGCTTCCTGAAGAGAGGTAGGCATAATACCTGCAGTGTCTCTACTTCTCTGGAACCTTTCATTACCTCTAAGCACTGTCCCTGCCAGTCAGGGAACCTGTCCCTAGTCGGACAGCTGTGTTGGAGTAACCAAGTTCCTCACAACTTCCTTCTACTTTTACATTTTATTTTTTTTTAAACTGTTTATTTATAACATTTTTCAAAAATTGTACATTGCAATACAAAGAGATATCATTTCAACTTTTGATAGTACAGAGTGTTGTATATATAAACTTGTGGAACTGAACTTGGATACAGGTATGTTCACATCCGAGCATCTTCCAACAATGGGTCATTCAAACATAGTTATCATACCGTATCATATGGTAAACAAAACAAGAAAAGAATGTATGGTTCTGAATCATAACAATACAAAAGAGAAAGGGAAGCAAAGTACAACATAACCAGGATATGGCACCAGGAGGTTTAGGGTGCTTGAAGGTTATCAGATTCAAGGGGGTACACAGAATTGTCCTATGTTTTCCATATTTTATAAAAGAAGGGTAGTGTGTCCCTAATTTTAGCGGTCAAGTGTTCCATCCTACGTATATCCGCCATTATGGAAAGAAAGTGATGGAATGTGGAGGGAGAGGTGGAAAGCCAATGTCTAGGGATAGCTCGCTTCGTGGCCGAAAGCATAAAGGACATCAGTTTCTTTGACGCTTTTGATATTCCCGGGAGAGGGAGGCCTAGAAGGAGATGTAGGGGGTTCAAAGGTATGGGCGTAGATAATAACGTTTGTAGAATATCCTGAATCTTAGTCCAAAAGGGCCAAAGAGAGGGCATTCCCAAAATATATGAAAATGAGAACCTATGGACTCACTGCATCTCCAGCAAACATTGGGGGTGGCTGGGTTGTGGGCATGCAACAAGTCCGGGGTCCTGTACCAGAACATCAGGATCTTAATGGCAGTTTCCCTCTGTACTACACAACGTGAAGTTTTTGACATAGATTCCCAAATTTTCCCCCAATCTAATAGAGATTGGTCGTTGCAGTATGTGAGACCATTTTTTCATGTAATTATGTGTGAGTTCTGTTAAAGGTGGGGTTTCATGCAAAATTTTGTATATAGAAGAGATCTGTTTGGTTTCATAGGGACCATTGGCACATAGAATTTCCAAATCGGTAGGTTTCTCTAATGAGAGTGAGGTGGAGTTAGAGTGGAAGAAATGTTTAAATTGTATGTAGGCGTACAGAAGGGAAGCAGGGAGTTTATATTTCACTTGCAAGTCTAAAAAGGACATAAGTTTACGTGTGACCGGATGTACGAGATGTCACAATTGAAAAATTCCCGCCTGAATTCAAGGGAGCATCCTCATATAGGACAGTCCATCAGGTATGTCTGGGTTGAAAAGTACATTCAGGAATGGAGATTAGGGATGAGCTTCGGGTCGAACTCATGTTCGACTCGAACATCGGCTGTTCGCCAGTTCGCCGACGGCGAACAATTTGGGGTGTTCGCGGCAAATTCGAAAGCCGCGAAACACCCTTTAAAAGTCTATGGGAGAAATCAAAAGTGCTAATTTTAAAGGCTTATATGCAAGGTATTGTCATAAAAAGTGTTTAGGGACCTGGGTCCTGCCCCAGGGGACATGTATCAATGCAAAAAGAAGTTTTAAAAACGGCCGTTTTTTCGAGAGCAGTGATTTTAATAATGCTTAAAGTGAAACAATAAAAGTGTAATATTCCTTTAAATTTTGTACCTGGGGGGTGTCTATAGTATGCCCGTAAAGGGGCACATGTTTCCCGTGTTTAGAACAGTCTGACAGTAAAATGAAATTTTAAAGGGAAAAAAAGTCATTTAAAACTACTTGCGGCTATTAATTAATGAATTGTCGGTCCGACAATACACATAAAAGTTCATTGATAAAAAAACGGCATGAGATTTCCCCACAGGGGAACCCCGAACCAAAATTTTAAAAAAAATGGCGTGGGGGTCCCCCTAAATTCCATACCAGGCCCTTCAGATCTGGTATGGTTATTAAGAGGAACCCCGAGCCAAAATTTTTTACAAAAATGACGTGGGGGCCCCCCTCAAAATCCATACCAGACCCTTATCCGAGCACACAACCTAGCAGGCCACAGGAAAAGAGGGGGGACGAGAGAGTGGCCCCCCTCCTGAACTGTACCAGGCCACATACCCTCAACATTGGGAGGGTGCTTTGAGGTAGCCCCGTGTCAAAAGTGTCAAAAATGTTAAAAATGACAAGAGACAGTTTTTGACAATTCCTTTATTTAGGGATCCATTTATTTCCATCTTCTTCGGGTCTTCTTCCTTCCTTCTTCCTTTGGTTTCTTCCTCCATCTTCTTCCTCTGCTTCTTCCTCCAATCCTCTGCTTCTTGCTCCAGTGTTCTCGTCCGGCATCTTCCTCGGCGGCGTCTTTTTCCCCGCTTCGTTCTTAAACCGCTCCGCATCCATGGGAGACTCCTGCTGTGCGACGCTTCTCTTCTTCTGACACTTCTTATTTATCGGAGGGCGGGGCCACCGGATGACCCCACCCCCTCTAAGGCACGGGGACTTGACGGGGACTTCCCTATGGCTTTCCCCGTGACGTCAGACATAGCGGGGTCACCCGGTTACGTAATGGGTGACCCCGTCCCCCTCTGACGTCACGCAACCATCTGGTTGCATCAAATGGTCAGGTATCGAAAGGAAGGGACGTGGTTTCAACAAGCATTCTGTGGTTTGTTAGCAAATTCGTAGAACTTTTGCCTGGCCCATAACATTGATTTGGCTATCCTATTCATGTCCAATGATTTGATGCGGTTCCGAATTGAGGTAACTACTCTCAGTCGTTCCACCGTGGGGGATTCAAGTAGGTGCATCTCTGCGACTTCCAATTGAGCGAGGAGATCAGTTTTTAATTTGGTGGAGTCCTGCTTAAGGCGAGATCCCGCAGATATGCATTCACCCCTGAAAAAAGCCTTATGGGCTTGCCACAAGGTGGAAATTTCCGGAACCGATCCATCATTTAGTTGAAAAAATTCAGATAGTTTTTGTTGCAATTGGGTTTGAATCACTGGATCTTTGATCAGGGATTCAATAAGATGGCAAGTTTTGGGGATGGAAGCAGTCAAGACAATATCAAGTTCAGTGGGCGCATGATCCGACCAAGTAATGGGATTGATCTCAGAAGCAACTATATACCGGAGAAGGTGGGCAGTTAGAAAGAAATGGTCCAATCTGGAATATAACTTGTGAGAGGGAGAGTAAAATGTATAACTTTTTTGAGTAGGATGTTTCACTCTCCATGTGTCAAAGAGGTTATATGATCTGGTCAGTTTATGGAAGGAGGTGGAAAGTTTCTGGCTAGCGATTCGTGGGGTATCTTGAAATAGGGCCTGTCTATCCTTGGTCGGGCACATGAACACATTGAAATCTCCTCCTATGGTCATAAAAGGTTGAGAAAATGATTGTAGTTTCTCTAATGCCGCGTACACACGAGAGGACTTTACGGCAGACTTGGTCCGGCGGACTTTTCGACGGACTTTCCAATGGACTTTCCGAATGAACAGACTTGCCTACACACGATCAACCAAAGTCTGACGGATTTGTACGTGATGACGTATGACCGGAGTAAAACAAGGAAGTTCATAGCCAGTAGCTAATAGCTGCCCTAGCGTCTGTTTTTGTCCGTCGGACTAGCATACATACGAGCGGACTTTTTGACCGGACTCAAGTCCGTTGGAAAGATTTGAAACATGTTTCATTTCTAGGTCCGTCGAACTTTTGGGAAAACAAAGTCCGCTGGAGCCCACACACGTAGGAATTATCCGCCGGACTCCGGTCAGCCGGACCAAGTCTGCCGTAAAGTCTGCTTGTGTGTACGTGGCATTAGACTTTTGTGATAAAACTAATCTGTCCTACGTTTGGGGCATAAATATTAGCCAGAATGAGTTGAGTGTTCAGGTGACTACAGCTCAGGAGCACAAAACAACCACAGGGGTCCTGATAGGAAGAGAGGACACGTATCGGGCAAGAACGTTTAATGAGAATTGCCACTCTGGCCTTCCCAGAGGGATCAGAAGCTATATAGGCCATGGGAAAGTGTTTAGAAGCAAATTTAAAGGATCCACCCAGTCTGAAGTGGGTCTCCTGAACCATAATCACCTCCGCATTGGAGGACCTGAACTCCTTCAAAGCTTGCCATCTCTTCCTGATGGAATTCAGGCCCTTTACATTACAGGAGTATATTTTAAGAGCCATACTGAATCAAATGTGTATATAGCTAACGTAACATAAACTTTAAATGAACAACAATATGACCATGGTGCAACATACATAGAAACATGTAAGCAATTAAGTTGAAATGGTGCCAAAAAAAAGCACTAGTAACCAAAATAGGGTCAAAAAATAAACCCAGAAAATGAGAATGAGATACCAAAAAACAACAAAAAGAAAGAAAACATAATTGAAAAAATGATTTGAAAATATTTTTGAGAGACCTGAAGATAAAGAAAACTTCAAGGAACCCAGGCAACCCAGGCAACAGCCCGGGGTTTTTGTGAGGGGCATGGAAGACTGCAAGATCTGATGGGGGTTCCTGTCTCTTTAGAGAAAGCAGTCAACACCGTTTAGTGAAGGGCAGTCAGTATAGCAGAAAGGAAGTAATCAACTGTAAGATTAGCAAGGTTGGTAATTGCTCCAAAACAGGATTTAAAAGAGTAACAGTGTTGAAAAAAGAGAGTGACCCACTTCCATAGAGCCACTTGCACAACCAGATGAAACATGAGACATCATCCGGCCATGGCAAAGGAGAGGGAAATCATTGAAGAGGGGGCCATTTCAGGTAGGAAGTCTGGTGGGGTTAGCTCATTGAGGAGTAGAGAAGGTCTTCTGCGATCTCCGTTGAACGGGGGTCCAGATCTTGGCAGGTGTTGTGAGAGGCTTAGGGTTCTGGGCAGGAAGCTGCAGATCCTCCTCAGGGATGGGTGGGAGACCTAGGTTGCGGATAAAGGCTTCACTTTCAGAAAGGTCTCTTAGCGAAAATTGGACATCATCCTTAGAAACAGACAGATGAAAGGGGAATCCCCAGCAATAAGGCACTTGATGTTTCTGTAAGTGGGTGGTAACCGGGCGAAAGCTGCATCTTTTTGCCAATGTGATAGGTTGAGGGCTTCTTTACTTTCATAATAATGAAAACGGACAATAATGTCTCTGGGGTTAGAGCCAGGGGGGGGTTTAGGAGCCAGAGATCTGTGAGCCTGGTCAAGTCGCCAATCAATGTCCGGAATGTGGGGGGCTAGTGTGACAAATAGGCCCAGGAGATATGGGCGCAGCTCCTTGTCACTGATAGATTCAGTTGCCCCTCGGATTCTTAGGTTCTGGCATCTTTCCCTGCTCTCTAAATCTTCCTGTTGTAACTGGAGTTGGGAGACTGTGTGCCTCATAGCAGCATTATTTTCCTCCAGGACATGTACATATTAGGTTAACTCGTCAAATTTGTTCTCCAAGGTGTCCGTACGTTACTCAAGTTGATCTGTTTCCCCTCGGAGTTCATGTGCGATTTTACCCACCTCTCTAGCAATGTTGTGGGTCAGGTCCAGGAGCAGAGATTGCAGTTTAAGGTCCAACATGGCTACTGTTACCACGTCTGTAGTATCTGATGCTTGGGATTGCTGGTATCCGTAGTCCACGGGAGGCGTTTTTTCGACCGTCGGGCAAGGTTCGGCGGGATCCGGAGGGCTGACCGCCGCACTCGAGGCCAGGAATTGCGGCCTATACAGGTAGAGCTCCATGGTGTGGTTAGGCCGCGGTGGTGGCAGTGGGACAAATCCGCAATAGATTGCTTTCTGGGAGCCAATCTTTCCCATAAGATGCCCTGGACTAGCTGGCAAACTGTGTTATCGGCAAACTGTGTTGTCGCGCCTGAATCTGATGAAGCTGTGGGTGCCGTGCAGGAGCTGCGAATATGGAGACGGGGACCGGAGCTCTGCTCTCACATTTCCTCCATCTTACATGCCATGCATGTACTCCCCAGTTCTAGAGTCTTTGCAGGGGGGATCCAGGCCCAAGGGGATTAGGAAGGCCCTATTAATCCTGCTGCCGGGTGGAGCAAGATGGCCGCTGCATGTGGCTACGGTAACAGGGCCTTGACCTCCACCTGTGCTGCTAGACGAGAAGGCACCACTGTAATCCCCAACCAGTGTCCTGCTTTATATGGTCAGGGTGTCCTTATTGTGCGGTGCAGCGTGGATCGGGCCCAGGGGAGAGGAAGAGGCTGCTGGCATATGCCGCTCGCCTGTATCTTTAGTGCCCTCTCCAGAGGGTTCAGGAGTGGGTCTTGTGGAGTCTACCTGCTGCAGATGCTGTGCTGGACAGCCCTGGTCCGTTTGTGAGGAGGGGAACAGGCTGGGAGAGTCCGGAGTGCCTGAATGTGGCGATGGTGTTGTCGCCAGGTGAAGCAAGATGGCCGCTCCCCATGAGTAGGCCGGAGGCACGGATTGTCCTCCGGATGGCCGGAGCACAGATGTGCTCAGCACCAGTGGCACCTGGCAATCCCCTGACAGGCCGAGAAACACAGGGGACTGGGCAGAGAGATCCAGGCAGAGCTGCAGAGGGTTACAACCCTATCTCAGAGGTCTTTGTGCAGCTGGAGCTCCTCTCGTGCACGTCTGCTCAGCTTAGCATTCGGGGAGGGGAGTAAAGACTGCACCGGCATACAAGCTAATGGAGTTTCTTGGCATTGATGGTATTCAAGGGTACTGTAGTAGTCTGAATGATATCTAATTCCCAGGTATCACCATGCAGGTAAAGCAACCTGTT
Source organism: Lithobates septentrionalis (assembly GCA_037952835.1). NCBI lineage: Eukaryota > Metazoa > Chordata > Amphibia > Anura > Ranidae > Lithobates > Lithobates septentrionalis. The sequence goes on from JBBDGP010000554.1 coordinate 4,395,605, forward strand.
TGCTTTGACCCCAGTCTCCATCAGCACATACTCACCTGTTTTTAACAGAGATAGGATGGGATTTTGCAGGTGCCATTTAAGTCCCCCAAAAAGGTAAGTATTAAAGCATACATATTTTAATTATACAAAGATTAAAGCCACTAAACAATAAATGATAAACTTGTATACAACTGGACTATACATTTTTACATTATACTGAGTCCCGAGCACACGTTTGTTATAAAAATTGATTTTGCATGTACTTTATGTATGTATTTTTTCTAATAATGATTACATTTTCTCATATAGTTGTACTCTAATGCCGCGTACACACGGTCGTACTTTTCGTCTACAAAAGTCCAACGGACGCTGACGGACTAAAGCTGGCTGGTAATCCGATCGTGTGTGGGCTTCTCCGGACTTTCAACGTACTTTTTTAGCCTCAAATCCGACGTACTTTAGATTTGAAACATGCTTTAAATTTTTACTTCGTAACTACGACGGACCCCGAAATCCGCTCGTCTGTGTGCTAGTCCGACGGACAAAAAGCCACGCTAGGGCACCTATTGGCTACTGGCTATGAACTTCCTTATTTTAGTCCGGTGTACGTCATCACGTACGAATCCGTCAGACTTTTGTGTGGTCGTGTGTAGGCAAGTCCGTTCGTTAGAAAGTCTGCCGCAAGTCCGCCGAAAGTCTGCCGGAAGTCTGCCGGAAGTCTGTCGGACAGGCTGTCTGACTTTTGTAGACGAAAAGTCCGACCGTGTGTACGCGGCATAACACTTTAATACTTCCTGAAGGAGCGTATGTGGAGAATCATGTAGAAGACAAAAGTGTGCTTGGGACTCAGTGTAATGTAAAAATGTATTGTCCGGTTGTGCCCTCAATTATCATTTATTGTTTACTGTCTTTAATCTTTGTATAAATATATATGTGTAGCGCACTAATCCCTTGAGAGCTGCAGTGTTGTTCATTACCTTTATGTCAATTACCCCGATCTTCCTTCCCATGTAACTTTAACACACCAGACAGTCTTTGTGCTTAATAAAACTGTAACTTTATTCTTGTAACTTTGGTTGATGTAAATAAGTGAATAGAGGATATGAGATGCCTCTATGATTTCTGGTTCCTAGCTTTGATTGTAAATATATTCCCCATTTATGAACTGACCAGCATCACTCTGAATAATGTTGTGGATAAAAGATTCCAAAGTCCCAGGCCTCCACGGCCTGATTCTGGACTCTTGTCATCAGTCCCTGCCAGTTCTGGGAAATGTCTTTTACTAGGTCCTTGGACACATAGTAAGTTCACGGATTAGCACTACTGGGTTGCACTCCCTTTTCTCACTCCTAATCAACAGTCCATGGTACTCACAGAAAGTCGATTCCCAGTTTACTCCATCCTCTTTGCTGCTACTTCTTCCTCCTCATGGTAGTCCGGCACACCCCGGACTGGGGTGCCCATTCTCTCCTCCTGCTACATGGTGATGAATGCTCCTGCTATCCAGCACTGGGGTCTCTGAACCACCAAGGCCTTCAAGCCTCCTTCCGCCATTCAGCACTGGGGTCTCTGAACCACCCAGGCCTTCAGGCCTCCTCCTGCACCCTACATGGTTACAGCTCCCGAATCTCCAACTTCCAGAACTCCTCCCCAGGAAGCATGTGACCAAAGCTTATATGTGAGTCCTTCCCCTGCCAATACAATTCAATGATTGGTCCAGAGCTCTCCATACAAGCTACCTGCCACTCAAGTCCCAAATCCTGCCCTTCTTGCAGAACAATTCCACTGGAAGAATGAATGGACATCCTTGAGCCAGAGTGTAGGTGGCGACACCCCCCTCTATTCTATCACTCACACCCACAAATAAACAAACAGGCCTAAGGGAAAAATTCAAGCCTTGGCCAAATTTACCTATCACTAGCTACAGAAACATACTAAGCACTAGGGATGAGCTTCGTGTTTGAGTCGAACCCATGTTCGACTCGAACATCGTCTGTTCGCCCGTTCGCCGAATTGCGAACGATATGGGCCGTTTGCACCAAATTTGTGTGGCGCATCACGGCCCATAATTCACTGTGGCATCGCAGTGCATTGCTGGCTGATGATTCTTTAGTCCGTCAGCGTCCGTTGGACTTTTGTAGACGAAAAGTACGACCGTGTGTACGCGGCATTAGGGCAGTGCGTCCTCCTCACAGTGTTCAGCTAAAGCTACAAGTAATGCCGCGTACACACGGTCGTACTTTTCGTCTACAAAAGTCCAACGGATGCTGACGGACTAAAGCTGGCTGGTAATCCGATCGTGTGTGGGCTTCTCCGGACTTTCAACGTACTTTTTTAGCCTCAAATCCGACGTACTTTAGATTTGAAACATGCTTCAAATCTTTACGTCGTAACTACGACGGACCCCGAAATCCGCTCGTCTGTGTGCTAGTCCGACGGACAAAAAGCCACGCTAGGGCACCTATTGGCTACTGGCTAGGAACTTCCTTATTTTAGTCCGGTGTACGTCATCACGTAAGAATTCAACGGACTTTTGTGTGATCGTGTGTAGGCAAGTCCATTCGTTAGAAAGTATGCCGCAAGTCCGCCGCAAGTCCGCCGAAAGTCTGCCGGAAGTCTGTCGGACAGGCTGTCTGACTTTTGTAGACGAAAAGTACGACCGTGTGTACGCGGCATTAGTGTAGTGCGTCCTCCTCACAGTGTTCAGCTAAAACTACAAGTTAATGTAGTGCGACCTCTGCACAGTGTTCAGCTAAAGCTACAAGTTAGTGTAGTACATCCTCCTCACAGTGATCAGCTAAAATTACAAGTTAGTGTAGTGCGACCTCTGCACAGTGTTCAGCTAAAGCTACACCTTAATGTAGTGCGTCCTCCTCACAGTGTTCAGCTAAAACTACAAGTTAGTGTAGTGCGAACTCTGCACAGTGTTCAGCTAAAGCTACAACTTAGTGTAGTGCGTCCTCCTCACAATGTTCAGCTAAAACTACAAGTTAGTGTAGTGCGACCTCTGCACAGTGTTCAGCTAAGGCTACAAGTTAGTGTAGTGCGTCCTCCTCACAGTGTTCAGCTAAAGCTACAAGTTAGCAAGTTAGTGTAGTGCACAGTGTTCAGCTAAAGCTACAAGTTAGTGTAGTGCAGTGTTCAGCTAAAGCTACAAGTTAGTGTAGTGCGTCCTCCTCGCAGTGTCCAGCTAAAGCTACAAGTTAGTTTAGTGGATCCTCCTCACAATGTCCAGCTAAAACTACAAGTTAGTATAGTGCGACCTCTGCACAGTGTTCAGCTAAAGCTACCTGTAGAAGGTTGGTGGTGTTTTCCTGATCCTATCACTACCGCAGGCAGCTAAATAAGCTACAAGTTCGTTTTTTGCGACCTCTGCACAGTGTTCAGCTAAAGCTACCTGTAGAAGGTTGGTGGTGTTTTCCTGATCCTATCACTACCGCAGGCAGCTAAATAAGCTACAAGTTAGTTTTTTGTGACCTCTGCACAGTGTTCAGCTAAAGCTACCTGTAGAAGGTTGGTGGTGTTTTCCTGATCCTATCACCACCGCAGGCAGCTAAATTATTTACACGTTAGTGTAGTGCGACCTCTGCACAGTGTTCAGTTAAAGCTACCTGTAGAAGGTTGGTGGTGTTCTCATACTACAGGCAGGCAGTTGATTTTGCTAGCTGCAGTATCAGTATATAAAATATATATATATTATATATATATATATATATATATATATATATATATATATATATATATATATATATATATATATATCCCAGCTTAGTGCGGCTACAGGCCATTAGTATGTCTGGAAGAGGCAGACAGTCACAAGCCAATAAAAGAGGGCAAGCAGGCTCTGTGTCTAGAGGCAACAGTGCTGGTCGTGGAGACGGTGCATCCCCATCAGCACGTGGCCGTGGGACACGCTTGGCCTTTTTTTCGGCAACTGGCCGTGTTGAGCCGCAACATGCGGAAGACTTGGTCGAGTGGATGACCAAGCCGTCCTCATCCTCCTCATCCTCTCTCACTAATGCTCAGGGTACTTTGTCTGGCAAAGCAGCTGCCAAGGCGGCCTCTTCCCTCGGCTCAATGGCATCAGTGACTCCTTCCCTAGCCCCACCATGTCCTCCTGAGGAGTCCCCCGAACTGTTGGGTACACGCTTCAGGAGGATGCCCAGCATTTAGAAGGTGATGAGGATACTGAGCTAGATGAAGGAAGTAACGTGAGCACGGATAGAGGGGGTGCCCAAGAAGGACAGCAATCTGGCAGTTATGCTCCCCCTGCTGCAGCATACTGCCAGGTTTGCTCTAGTGATGAGGAGGGAGGGGATGATGAGGTCACTGACTCAACGTGGGTGCCTGATAGGAGAGAGGAGGAGGAGGCACATCACCAACGAGGCAGGATGCCCTCCAGGGGCCAGCCTAAGGGCAGCACACTGACTGCATCACGCCGCAAAGCTCCGCATGTGCAGGGCGCTGCTGTCTCTGCGTGTTATTCTAAAAGTTCTTTGGTGTGGGCCTTTTATGAGACAAGTGCATCAGATCGCACTGCTGCTATTTGCAACATATGTCTCAAGCGTATCTCACATGGCCAAAACATCTCCCGCTTGGGCACCACATGCTTGACCAGACATATGTTGACCTGCCATGCAGTTCGTTGGCAAGCGTATCTAAAAGACCCACACCAAAGAACAAAGAGGACCTCTCCTTGCTCCTCATCAGCTGAGATCTCCAACCCCACTAGACCTTCAGTCCTCTCTGAGACCTGCACTGAGAGGAATGAAGGTGTAGAATTAGGTGTGTCACAGCCAAGTACTTGTGGGCAATCTGCTTTCGGTACACCGACGTCAGATTGTACCAGGCAAATTTGCCTGCCCCAGCTGCTGCACTGCCGAAAGAAGTTCGCTCCCAGCCATCCACAAGCCCAGCGGTTGAATGCTAGCTTGACAAAATTGCTAGCACTTCAACTGCTACCTTTTCAGTTGGTAGACTCTGCCCCCTTCCGTGGGTTTGTGGAATGTGCAGTTCCTCAGTGGCAGGTACCCAAACGCCACTTTTTCTCACGGAAGGCGATTCCGGCTCTCTAGTGGCATGTGGAAGGCAATGTCTTGGCCTCGCTGGACAGGGCGGTCAGCGGTAAGGTGCATATTACTGCTGACTCATGGTCCAGCAGGCATGGACAGGGACGTTACCTAAGTTTCACGGCGCATTGAGTCACTCTGCTGGCAGCTGGGAAGGATGCCGGACAAGGTGTGTGACAGACCTAGCCGGGACAGAGGCTGTTGGAGAGGACTGAATGCAAGCCTCTTGACTTTTGATTATGGGCCCTGGATTTTCAAGGGAACAATACTCTTTGTCAGGTGAATTAGAAATCCAGTCTGAACTGTACTAATCGGACTCAGTCGTGTATATATGTATATATTGTATGTTGTTTGATTCATACTGTTGGGACACATACTGTGAGGAGATGCTGGTGTCATCAATTCCAACTACCTGTCTTGTTCTCTGCTATAATGTGTTTAATGTAAATTGGAGGGGGGAACCTCATCTTCTCCTGTATATAAGACTGTATTCTGGTTCTGAATAAAGTGAGTTCATGTTAGCAACAAGCAAGTGTCGCCTTGTTTTGTGCTCAGAGAGGTTGGAATATCTGATATCTGTATACAGACTGGGAGGAAGTGGTATATGACGGAAGCACTCAAGCGGAGTGTGGGACGTTCCGTGACATTGGTGGCAAGCAGCGGGAACGCTTCCTGCAGTCTGGGACATCCAAACCTCCAACTGGATCCAAGATCAGCATAACAGACTTCAGTCACCCCAGCGGAGATATGGACCTGGCATCAGAGTTCCCGGGGCTGCTGCGGATCATCCTTTCAACATACACCAGGACTGTGTCTAAGGATGAATACCTGGAGCTCAGGCAGCAGATTCGGGTGGAGCTCTGGATTGGAGCCCTCCAGCTCGCTGGTATAAAACAGGGCAAGTGCTTTCCAACCCAAGAGCAACGGGCCAGTGACCAACGGGCTTTGCGGATGGCATTCCTGGGAGAGCGGCCCCAGGAGCAATGGGTGACTGAGTTGGACAGGCTGGTCCAGCAGGAGATAGAGCTGGACAATCGTTATCGGGCTCTGCAATGGCACGCAGAGCAGGGATATTTAGGGGAGACAACAGAATGCTCTCCGGAGGGATATGACTTTGGAGGCCCTGGATTGCTGTGGGAGAGCCTTACAGATCATTTTATGTTTGGCGATGAAGGGGAACCATTTGCTAAGGAAGGAACAGCATCTGGAAAGGGCATACAGGAAACTGCTAGAACATGTTCAGCAGCATGCCAGAGAAACGGCAGTGGAAAATCCGGAGATTGCCGTCCCCAAACCTGAAGTGCTGACAACAGGGCAGAGCTCTGCTAACCTCTGCCCAGCACTGATAGCATCTTCTGGGTTCCATGGACAGGAGATGATGAACCTCTATCCCCGGACATCAGTTTCAGAGACATGGAATTTGATAGACTTTTTTGCTGAGGAAGAACGACCTGATGAGCCTCCAGCAGAAGAGCTGCTATCAGGGCCAAAGTTCACTGTGCTCTGCCCAGCACCAACAGTGGCTTTGGCCTTCTTGAGAGAAGAGATAGTCGGCCTTTCTCCCACAACACTGACAGGGACATGTGATTTTCTGCCAGCAGCATCTATGGAGTTACAACAAACTTCTCCAGTTGAAGATCTGGTATCTGAACAGAGGGTCCAAGACCTTTGTCCCACACTTTTAGAAATTCCAGAGACTGAGGATTTGATAGACGTTTCTGTAGAGGAGGAACCACCTAACAAATCCCCAGCAGAAGTGCTGGCAACCGGACAGAGGGTCCAAGACCTCTCCCCCACACCTGCAGCAATTGTGGAGGCCCAAGTTGAGGAGGTGGCAGTCTATCGCGAGCTGCAGATCAGGATCCAAGGAGAGAATGCAGTCAACACCTCACAACTGAAACATGTACAAAAAAAGGTGTAGAAATTGCGCCAACTCTATAAAGGAATGAAGCAGCCAACACAGCAATTTGACCGTTGCAAGTAGAAATAAAAATAAGAAAGTGTGGCGCTAGTGAGTAGGGATGAGCTTCGTGTTCGAGTCGAACCCATGTTCGACTCGAACATCGGCTGTTCGACCGTCCGTCGAATTGCGAACGTTATGGGCCGTTCGCGCCAAATTCGTGTGGCGCGTCACGGCCCATAATTCACTGCGGCATCGCAGTGCATTGCTGGCTGATGATTGGCCAAGCATGCACTATGACCCGCATGCTTGGCCAATCACAGCGCCGTCAGTAGAGAGAGCTGTAATTGGCCAAAGCCAGGGTGGCTTTGGCCAATTATGGCTCAGGGGATTTAGTACACGCCCCACACTATATAAGGCCGCCTGCACGGCGGCCCTGTGTAGTGTGTTCCGGTGTGCTGATAGAGAGAGAGACAGACAGTGTCATTTGATTTGAGAGCTAGATTAGGCTAGATCTGTTCCTGCTCTTTACATTTAGTGCAGTGCGTCCTGCTCACAGTGTTCAGCTAGATCTGTTCCTGCTCTTTACATTTAGTGCAGTGCGTCCTGCTCACAGTGTTCAGCTAGATCCGTTCCTGCTATTTACATTTAGTGCAGTGCGTCCTGCTCACAGTGTTCAGCTAGATCCGTTCCTGCTATTTACATTTAGTGCAGTGCGTCCTGCTCACAGTGTTCAGCTAGATCCGTTCCTGCTATTTACATTTAGTGCAGTCAGTGCGTCCTGCTCACAGTGTTCAGCTAGATCCGTTCCTGCTATTTACATTTAGTGCAGTCAGTGCGTCCTGCTCACAGTGTTCAGCTAGATCCGTTCCTGCTATTTACATTTAGTGCAGTGCGTCCTGCTCACAGTGTTCAGCTAGATCCGTTCCTGCTATTTACATTTAGTGCAGTGCGTCCTGCTCACAGTGTTCAGCTAGATCCGTTCCTGCTATTTACATTTAGTGCAGTGCGTCCTGCTCACAGTGTTCAGCTAGATCCGTTCCTGCTATTTACATTTAGTGCAGTGCGTCCTGCTCACAGTGTTCAGCTAGATCCGTTCCTGCTATTTACATTTAGTGCAGTCAGTGCGTCCTGCTCACAGTGTTCAGCTAGATCCGTTCCTGCTATTTACATTTAGTGCAGTGCGTCCTGCTCACAGTGTTCAGCTAGATCCGTTCCTGCTATTTACATTTAGTGCAGTGCGTCCTGCTCACAGTGTTCAGCTAGATCCGTTCCTGCTATTTACATTTAGTGCAGTGCGTCCTGCTCACAGTGTTCAGCTAGATCCGTTCCTGCTATTTACATTTAGTGCAGTCAGTGCGTCCTGCTCACAGTGTTCAGCTAGATCCGTTCCTGCTATTTACATTTAGTGCAGTGCGTCCTGCTCACAGTGTTCAGCTAGATCTGTTCCTGCTATTTACATTTAGTGCAGTGCGTCCTGCTCACAGTGTTCAGCTAGATCCGTTACTGCTATTTACATTTAGTGCAGTCAGTGCGTCCTGCTCACAGTGTTCAGCTAGATCCGTTCCTGCTATTTACATTTAGTGCAGTGCGTCCTGCTCACAGTGTTCAGCTAGATCCGTTCCTGTTATCTTCCTACTGACAGGCAGGCTTGTCTGGTTACAGTATATAAAGCTACCTGAAGAAAATTACAGGTGTTCTATCCCAGCTTAGTGCAGCTACAGGCCATTAGTATGTCTGGAAGGCCAAGAAGGAGAGGCAGACAGTCACAAGCCAATAAGAGAGGGCAAGCAGGCTCTGTGTCTAGTGCTGGTCGTGGAGACGGTGCATCCTCATCAGCACGTGGCCATGGGACACGCTTGGCCTTTTTTTCGGCAGCTGGCCGTGTTGAGCCGCAACATGCAGAAAACTTGGTCGAGTGGATGACCAAGCCGTCCTCATCCTCCTCATCCTCTCTCACCCATGCCCAGGGTGCTTTGTCTGGCAAAGCAGCGGCCTCTTCCCTCAGCTCAATGTCATCAGTGACTCCTTCCCTAGCTCCACCATGTCCTCATGAGGATTCCCTCGAACTGTTTGACCACAGTGTTGGGTACATGCTCCAGGAGGATGCCCAGCGTTTGGAAGGCTCTGATGATGATACTGAGCTCGATGAAGGCAGTAACATGAGCACGGACAGAGGGGGTGCCCAAGAAGGACAGCAATCTGGCAGTCATGCTCCCCCTGCTGCAGCATACTGCCAGGTTTGCTCCAGTGATGAGGAGGGAGGGGATGATGAGGTCACTGACTCAACGTGGGTGCCTGATAGGAGAGAGGAGGAGGAGGAGGAGGAGGAGGCGGCACATCACCAACGAGGCAGGATGCCCTCCAGGGGCCAGCCTAAGGGCAGCACATTGACTGCATCACACCCCAAAGCTCCACATGTGCAGGGCGCTGCAGTCTCTGCGCGTTATTCAAAAAGTTCTTTGGTGTGGGCCAAAGACGAGTGCATCAGATCGCACCGCTGCTATTTGCAACATATGTCTCAAGCGTATCTCGCGTGGCCAAAACATCTCCCGCTTGGGTACCACATGCTTGACCAGACATATGTTGACCTGCCATGCAGTTCGTTGGCAAGCATATCTAAAAGACCCACACCAAAGAACAAAGAGGATCTCTCCTTGCTCCTCATCAGCTGAGATTTCCAACCCCACTAGACCTTCAGTCCTCTCTGAGACCTGCAGTGAGAGGAATGAAGGTGTAGAATTAGGTGTGTCACAGCCAAGTACTTGTGGGCAATCTGCTTTTGGTACACCGACGCCAGATTGTACCAGGCAAATTTCCCTGCCCCAGCTGCTGCACCGCCGAAAGAAGTTTGCTCCCAGCCATCCACATGCCCAGCGGTTGAATGCTAGCTTGGCAAAATTGCTAGCACTTCAACTGCTGCCTTTTCAGTTGGTAGACTCTGCCCCCTTCCGTGAGTTTGTGGAATGTGCGGTTCCTCAGTGGCAGGTACCCAAACGCCACTTTTTCTCACGGAAGGCGATTCCAGCTCTCTACCGGCATGTGGAAGGCAATGTCCATGCCTCGCTGGACAGGGCGGTCAGCGGTAAGGTGCATATTACCGCTGACTCATGGTCCAGCAGGCATGGACAGGGACGTTACTTAAGTTTCACGGCGCATTGGGTGACTCTGCTGGCAGCTGGGAAGGATGCAGGACAAGGTGCAGTAGTGTTGGAGGTTGTTCCGCCACCACGCCTCCAAAATGCTGATTGTGACACACCTCTCTCCTCCACCCCCTCCTCTTCTTCTTCCTCCATGGCCTCTTCCTCGGAACCAGCGGTGCTCCGTAGGCGTTCAAGGGGCTACGCAAGTACGCAGGCCAAAAGATGCCATGCGGTGCTTGAGCTGGTGTGCTTGGGGGACAGGAGCCACACTGGGGCAGAGGTTCTGTCAGCTCTGCAGGGGCAGGTTCAGAGGTGGTTGACGCCACGCCAACTTAAGGCAGGAATGGTGGTTTGCGACAATGGCACCAACCTCCTCTCTGCCCTCCGACAGGGACAACTGACCCATGTGCCCTGTTTGGCTCACGTCCTTAACTTGGTGGTGCAGCGGTTCTTGGGCAGGTACCCGGGCTTACAGGATGTCCTGAGGCAGGCCAGGAAAGTCTGTGTGCATTTCCGCCGGTCATATAATGCCAGTGCTCGGCTGACGGACCTCCAAAAGGAGTTTAACCTGCCCAAGAACCGCCTAATCTGTGACATGCCCACCAGGTGGAACTCGACATTGGCCATGCTGCAGCGGCTGCACACGCAGCAGAGGGCCATAAATGAGTACCTGTGCGACTATGGCACCAGGACAGGGTCAGGGGACCTTGGTTTTTTTTCCCCACGCCAGTGGGCCATGATCAGGGATGCATGCACTGTCCTGTCACCATTCGAGGAGGCCACGAGGATGGTGAGCACTGACAGTGCATGCATCAGTGACACTGTCCCCCTTGTCCACCTGTTGGAGCACACGCTGCGTGGAATAATGGACAGGGCACTTGAGGCAGAACAGAGGCAGGAAGAGGAGGACTTCCTTAGCTCTCAAGGCCCCCTTTATCCAGACAGTGTTCCTGCGTGCCCGCCGATCACACAGGAAGAGGACGAGGAGGAGGAGGAGGAGGAAGATTGTGTCAGTATGGAGGTGGAGCCTGGCACTCAGCATCAGCAGTCTTTAAGGGATCAGTCCCAAGGAACACATGGACTTGTACGTGGCTGGGAGGAGGTGGCTGCGGACATTGTTGTCCTTAGTGACCCAGAGGACTCCGGACCGAATGCCTCAGCAAACCTACGCTGCATGGCCTCCCTGATCCTGCAAAGCCTGCGTAAGGATCCTCGTATTCGTGGTATCAAGGAGAAGGACCAATACTGGCTGGCAACCCTCCTTGATCCACGTTACAAGGGTAAGGTTGCGGACCTTATCTTGCCATCGCAGAGGGAGCAGAGGATGAAACATCTTCGGGAGGCCTTGCAGAAAGGTCTGTGCAACGCGTTCCCAGAGACTGGGAGGTTACAAACTCCTGTTTCTGGACAACGTGTTGCTGAGGCTTCGGTCGGTCAAAGAAGGAGCGGTGGAGAAGGTGGCCGTCTGACCGATGCGTTCAGACAATTTTTTGGTCCGCAGCCCCAAGGTATGATCGGTTCCAGCAACCATCGCCAGCATCTGTTTTACATGGTGCAGGAATACCTAGGGGCAAGATCAGACTTGGACACCTTTCCCACCGAAAATCCTCTGGGTTACTGGGTCTTGAGGATGGATCACTGGCCAGAGCTTGCACAGTATGCAATTGAGCTACTGGCCTGTCCTGCATCCAGCGTTCTTTCGGAACGCACATTCAGTGCTGCTGGAGGCGTGGTAACCGATCACAGGGTGCGTCTGTCCACTGACTCGGTCGATCGGCTGACCTTCATAAAAATGAATCAGTCTTGGATCACCACCAGCTACCAAGCACCTGATGCTGATGTAACTGAATAATTTTTTTCAGATCCCTTCAAAGACTGCCTATGCTGATGCTGAGTGACTATCCCTGAGTAATTATCCTCTTCCTCCTCAATCATCACGCTGATAGCTTGTAAGAACATTTTTGGTTCTGGGCGCCACCACCAGTGCCTAAGGCACAATTTTTCAGCCCCTGTATAACAGGGGCGTGTAATTACAATTTTTGATGTAATACTTTGCAGCAGGGCTCGTTCCTGCATTCCAACTAGAGTGTCTGTGAGGGGTTGCAGTGTTGTGGCACCAGCACCAGTGCCTAAGGCCCAATTTTTCTGCCCCTGTCTAACAGGGGCGTGTAATTACAATTTTTGATGCAATACTTTGCAGCAGGGCTCGTTCCTGCGTTCCAACTAGAGTGTCTGTGAGGGGTTGCAGTGTTGTGGCACCAGCACCAGTGCCTAAGGCCTAATTTTTCAGCTCCTGTTCAACAGGGGCATGTAATTACAATTCTTGATCTAATATTTCACAGCAGGGCCCTGTGAGGGCTTACAGTGTTTTGGCCACAGCAACACCTAAGGCCCAAATTTCTGCTGAGTATATAGGGCAGGACCCTACTTTCAAACATCTAACTTACAAACGACTCCTACTTGCAAACGGAAGGAGACAACAGGAAGTGAGATGAAATCTACCCCTAGGAAGGGAAATTCTCTCATGTAAGAGTTAATATGGGAAAACAATTTCTCCTTTCCACTGATGCTTTCCAATCCTTGTTCCACAAAAAAACCCAAATTTTCAAAAAACATTTTTCATTGGGACAAAAAAGTGAGGTGAAATCTTCTGAAGAGGAGGAAAGACGCAAAACAAATGTCACAGGGGTGATAACCCTTCCCTATGTTTTCCAAAAAGCTTAGAAAAGATTTTTTGGCTGGAGCTAAACACGTTAAAAATGTTCAAAATTACAAAGAGATTCTACTTAACAACAAACCTACAGTCCCTGTCTTGTTTGCACCGCCTGTATACTGCTGTTCAGAGTATATAGGGACCTTTCCTTATTTTAATTTGGGTGCGGGGTTCCCCTTAATATCCATACAAGACCCAAAGGGCCTGGTAATGGACTGGGGGGTACCCATGCCGTTTGTCTCACTGATTTTCATCCATATTGCCAGGACCCGACATGACATTAAACCCGCAAGCAGTTTTAAATGAGATTTTTTCCTTTAAAAATGACATTTGGTGCAGGGACTGTTCTAAACATGGGAAACACGCGTCACTTTACAGGCATACTATAGACACCCCCCAGGTACGATATTTAAAGGAATATTTCACTTTTTTTTTTTTACTTTAAGCATCATTAAAATCACTGCTCCCGAAAAAACGGCCGTTTTTAAAAGTTTTTTTTGCATTGATACATGTCCCCTGGGGTAGGACCCGGGTCCCCACACCCTTTTTAGGACAATACCATGCAAATTAGCCTTTAAAATGAGCACTTTTGATTTCGAACGTTCGAGTCCCATAGACGTCAATGGGGTTCTAACGTTCGTGCGAACTTGCGGTCCGTTCACGGGTTCTGGTGCGAACCGAACCGGGGGGTGTTCGGCTCATCCCTACTAGTGAGTAATGAGACACAGATTACTGGTCAGGTAATGGGGATCTCTATAGATGAGTAATAACAATTGGAGTGTGAATTTGTGAAACAAAAGGTAATTGTTTTTTGGAGGACATCCCAAAGGGTGTATAGAATATAAAGTAATGGTGGAAACTTGGGTGTGTAGGGGAGTGGGATACTCAGTAACAACCTGTAGGGTGGTTAAAAAACAATCATGCGTACACAACCATATTTCAAAGTGACATTACAGATAAATGGATAAATGGTGATGCAAGGTATCTTAATGTACTAAGTATACAGCTCCACACAAAAATGCTGTTCATTAAGGTAGAAACCAGGAGAGGGGGCGTCAAAATCCCTGAAAAGGGATACACATATATGAATAATCAATGTTAGTTGGTGGACAGATAGAGTACTTCTAATTTAGTCCCACAGACATCTGGGCGCAAGCCGTCTTCCTATAAGATGATTACAGGCTATTTCCTGTCAAGGGACAAAAATATCCCTTTGACCCAAAAGAGGTTTATTATGGATCTGTTACATTTTGCCACAAAGTCAAATTACTTCTGGTACAATAATCGCTATTACCTGCAGACAAAGGGGGTAGCCATGGGGGCAAAATTTGCCCCCAGTTTGGCCAATATCTTCATGGCCAAATGGGAGGAGGATGTCGTCGGAGTCCTGAAACCCCCACAGCTGGCTCTGTGGGCCAGGTACATCGACGACATCCTCCTCCTATGGAGAGGCTCCATGGAATCCCTGAACCACTTCATGTCCACTCTTAATGAGAACGAGGTGGGTATCCACTTGTCTTACGAAGCGAGTATCTCTGCAATACATTTCTTGGATCTTGAAATCACAGCTGTCAACGGTCAATTGGAGACAAAATCTTTCTTTAAGGTCACTGACCGTAACGGATACATCCCGATTGACAGCTGCCACCATACAGCATGGCTGAAATCAGTCCCTCGCAGTCAACTGATGAGAATCAGACGCAACTGCTCTCTTCTGCCGGACTATTACAGACAAGCAGAGACTATTAAATCTAGATTCGAAGAAAAGGGATACGATGGAGAACAAATTGACCAGGAGATCCAGAAAGTAGCTCAAATCGATCGTTTATCTCTACTAGTGGAGCAACCTAAAAGACCCTTGGATGATAGACACAGATGGGCCTTCCTCACCAACTATTCCATTCAACACAAACAGATAAAAAGTATTATCTCAAGACATTGGAAAATACTAAAAAATGACCGAATATTGGGCCCATTACTCCCCAATCAGGCTGGAGTGATCTATAAAGGTGCACCATCGATAGGGGGCAGAATTGCACCAGGGGTAGTGGACCCTCCGAAGACGCCATCCTTCTTCCATGATTTTAAAGGCTTCTACCCCTGCAGAAAATGCACAGTATGCAAACTTAATGCCTGCAAATCCCGTAAAATTGAAACTTTCATGTCTTCCACAACTGGAAGGGAATATAAGATGAAGCAATTTGCAACATGTACCACAAAGTTTATAGTTTACCTTATCACTTGCCCTTGTGGCAAGCAGTATATAGGTCGAACTATTCGTAATTTTTCTATACGAGTGAACGAACATATCACAGCCATACTAAAAGGACGCACCAACCATAGTGTTCCTAAACACTACCTACACCACCATAACCAAAATCCATCTGGAACGAAGTTCCAAATCATTGACAAATTCGTTCCACATTGGAGGGGGGAACCTAACACTAGGGGGGTCTCCAAACTAGAAACTTTTTGGATACACCTCATGAAGTGCTATGTACCACACGGACTCAACGTTGAGTGGGATATTAACGCCTTTATAAATCAATCTTAGGCGTTGATGTCCCCCCGATGGCGGTTATCCCTAGATGTCCGGGGTTCATGTGGTGCCCCCCTAGACCACTTAGACCCTCGAACCTTTCTCACTTCCACCATTTTTATCTTCGATAGTGGATATTATCTCACGTAATTTGCCCAAGATCATGAGTACTCTCCACTAGGCTCCTATGGAGCACTTACCCTTACACTACAGAATATACACCTTTACGAACCATTTTTGCGGAATTTATTTCTGTGGAAACTATTCCGAATCCACATTGTTTTCTCTGACCCTATATAAATACAAGCTTGTCCTTTATTGAATTATACACCTACTTTGGATATTGAGTATAATTTGTCTTTATACACACATTATCACTCACTCTCTCTATTTGTATTTTGATGCTCTTCTCTTTGACTTTTCCGTCTATGATGCCCGTCACCTGATTCACACTCAGATGCCACCATCACTCATGTTTTTATGATTTATTTTCTATTTATATCACTTTACATTGGTCTCTGCTATATGATTTATTTGTACATCTCTATGTATTTTGCCAATTTTTTCCACCATCCCCCTTTGTTTTGTTGTTCCGGTACTATCACTATTAGAATGATATGTTGCATAGTCACCTGTCCTTATTACCTGCCCGCATACTGAGAACTTTTTGTCATTTTGTGCATGATATGCACAATTTATTATTTTATTATTTTATATGGTGACAGTCTGTGAGGACTTCTGGGATCAAGCCCACACTATTGGACCGCTCCAGACACATTCAAATGAGACAGCAACACCATGGATCGCCGCTATGTTTGCGTTCCATGGTGTAGCCTGACAAGTCCTCACTTCCTGCCTCCTCTGACACGCAGGCAGAGAGCGTCCTATCGTCACTCCTTGGAAAGCACGTCATGTGACTGGCACATGACCGCGAGGACGAATAGGATAGACGCTCTGCCGATTGGGCACCAGGAGTGATGCTTGGTCTTTAAACCAACTCTTTACATTTCCGATTGGCCACAAAAACATCATGTGACTGTTTGTCACTAGTGACGCTGCCGAACCCGGAAGTCATCTCGTGTAACAGCGCTAATCAGCTGTTACACTCCATTTATGCCACAATATATAAAGCGCAGTTGTGTGGGGGGCTTATTCATACAACAGCAGAAGCCGATGGAGGCGAAACGCGTCGGGTTCCTATGACTACACCCCATCACTACCCACTGCGCTATTTTTATACTATTCTTTTATGCTTTTTGATACTAATTTTACTCTGAGCCGAGTTTTTACCGCCCTCATTTGTAAATTTTTCTGGAAGTGTACTCCCTAATAAAGTGCTGCAACGCTTTTTACCAAATAAGGATTCACACTATGTGGAAGCTTTTTTCTTTTCTTTGCCTATTGGTTCACATGACGGGCTTTTGAGGAAACGGTCATTCGGCGACCGCAACCGAATCCTGGGGGCCCCGGATCCTAACCTGGCACACCATCCGAGGACGTCTGACGAGATTCCGCACAAGTCTTCTTACAGATCTCCACCCCATACCGCTTGACGGTACAAGCTCGTTTGACTCACCGCCAACGGCCTGTGAGTCCACCATATCCGGTAAGGGCATCCTTTTGTCTTTCTTTCTCGGTGTTGTGACCATCCACATGAGTCAAGAATCTGCCTGTACCTAAGGACCCTTCCTAAATAGCCTGTAATCATCTTATAGGAAGACGGCTTGCGCCCAGATGTCTGTGGGACTAAATTAGAAGTACTCTATCTGTCCACCAACTAACATTGATTATTCATATATGTGTATCCCTTTTCAGGGATTTTGACGCCCCCTCTCCTGGTTTCTACCTTAATGAACAGCATTTTTGTGTGGAGCTGTATACTTAGCACATTAA
Organism: Lithobates septentrionalis; assembly: GCA_037952835.1. Taxonomy (NCBI): domain Eukaryota; kingdom Metazoa; phylum Chordata; class Amphibia; order Anura; family Ranidae; genus Lithobates; species Lithobates septentrionalis. The sequence goes on from JBBDGP010000554.1 coordinate 4,412,841, forward strand.
GATACCTTGCATCACCATTTATCCATTTATCTGTAATGTCACTTTGAAATATGGTTGTGTACGCATGATTGTTTTTTAACCACCCTACAGGTTGTTACTGAGTATCCCACTCCCCTACACACCCAAGTTTCCACCATTACTTTATATTCTATACACCCTTTGGGATGTCCTCCAAAAGACAATTACCTTTTGTTTCACAAATTCACACTCCAATTGTTATTACTCCTCTATAGAGATCACCATTACCTGACCAGTAATCTGTGTCTCATTACTCACTAGCGCCACACTTTCTTATTTTTAACACCTCACAACTGCAGCTTGATCTGGTGGCGGTGGATGGGGCTTCAGTCCCCACCTGTATACCCCAGGGATGCTGGGCAGTCGGTCCAGATCCCCAACAGCAGGATGGAGTGAGCCCAGTCCCCCTGTCTTCTCTCCAGTGACAGAAAGGACTCCAGGGAGAAGGGCCAGTCCAGGCCTCTCCCCAGCGGTGGGCATGTTCTTTGAGAGAGGCAGAGGATGCTCTGTTTGGAACAATTTGTTTGGGGTACTGTGTGGGTACAGGCAGTAGAGGACTGGAACTATGGACTAACTTCGGAGTCAACCCGTCTGGGGTCTCCTCCTGTGTTAATCTCCTGCCGAAAGGGGAGAAATGTGACAGACCTAGCCGGGACAGAGGCTGTTGGAGAGGACTGAATGCAAGCATCTTGCCTTTTGATTATGGGCCCAGGATTTTCAAGGGAACAATACTCTTTGTGAGGTGAATTAGAAATCCAGTCTGAACTGTTCTAATCGGACCCAGTCGTGTATATATGTATATATTGTATGTTGTTTGATTCATACTGTTGGGACACATACTGTGAGGAGATGCTGGTGTCATTAATTCCAACTACCTGTCTTGTTCTCTGCTATAATGTGTTTAATGTAAATTGGCTTACCACAGGTTCTAAGGGTATTCCACACATTGTTCTTTGTTCTAATTAATCCTGTGTTTATGTTAATTGATTGAGCTGATCACATTGTCTTCTGTACAATGTAGGAGATGGGACGACTCCTATTGGAGCTGCTGTTATTGTGAGAAAATGTCCTGCGATAATTAACTCAGTCTGGGCAAAAGGTCATGTCTCAGTCACCTAGGCTGTATAAAGGATTAGTTAATTAGCTCATGTTAATTAGGTTAATTAGGTTACATTTGTATTGTTAGAGTAATATGAGCAGGAGGGGGGAACCTCATCTTCTCCTGTATATAAGACTGTATTCTGGTTCTGAATAAAGTGAGTTCATGTTAGCAACTAGGGATGAGCCGAACACCCCCCTGTTCGGTTCGCACCATAACATGCGAACAGGAAAAAAATTCGTTCGAACACGCGAACACCGTTAAAGTCTATGGGACACGAACATGAATAATCAAAAGTGCTAATTTTAAAGGCTAATATGCAAGTTATTGTCAATAAAAGTGTTTGGGGACCCGGGTCCTGCCCCAGGGGACATGAATCAATGCAAAAAAAAGTTTTAAAAACGGCCGTTTTTTCAGGAGCAGTGATTTTAATAATGCTTAAAGTCAAACAATAAAAGTGTAATATCCCTTTAAATTTCATACCTGGGGGGTGTCTATAGTATGCCTGTAAAGGGGCGCATGTTTCCCGTGTTTAGAACAGTCTGACAGCAAAATGACATTTTGAAGGAAAAAACACATTTAAAACTACCCGCGGCTATTGCATTGCCGACAAAACACATAGAAGTTCATTGATAAAAACGGCATGGGAATTCCCCACAGGGCAACCCCGAACCAAAATTAAAAAAAAAAAATGATGTGGGAGTCCCCCTAAATTCCATACAAGGCCCTTCAGGTCTGGTATGGATATTAAGGGGAACCCCGGCCAAAATTTAAAAAAAAATTGACGTGGGGTTCCCCCTAAATTCCATACCAGACCCTTCAGGTCTGGTATGGATTTTAAGGGGAACCCCGCGCCAAAAAAAAAAAAAAAAAACGGCGTGGGGTCCCCCTAAAAATCCATACCAGACCCTTATCCGAGCACGCAACCTGGCAGGCCGCAGGAAAAGAGGGGGGGACGAGAGTGCGGCCCCCCCCCCTCCTGAACCGTACCAGGCCACATGCCCTCAACATTGGGAGGGTGCTTTGGGGTAGCCCCCCAAAACACCTTGTCCCCATGTTGATGAGGACAAGGGCCTCATCCTCACAACCGTGGCCGGTGATTGTGGGGGTCTGCGGGCGGGGGGCTTATCGGAATCTGGAAGCCCCCTTTAACAAGGGGACCCCCAGATCCCGGCCCCCCCCCTGTGTGAAATGGTAAGGGGGTACTTACCCCTACCATTTCACTAAAAAACTGTCAAAAATGTTAAAAATGACAAGAGACAGTTTTTGACAATTCCTTTATTTAAATGCTTCTTCTTTCTTCCTTCATCTTCTTCTTCTTCTGGTTCTTCTGGCTCTTCTGGTTCTTCCTCCGGCGTTCTCGTCCAGCATCTTCTCCGCGGCGTCTTCTATCTTCTTCTCCTCGGGCCGCTCCGCACCCATGGCATGAGGGGGGAGGCTCCCGCTCTTCTCTTCATCTTCTTCTCTTCTTCATCTTCTTCTTCATCTTCTTCTTCCTTCTTCTCTTCTTCATGTCTTCTCCGGGCCGCTCCGCAGCCATGCTGTGGCATGGAGGGAGGCTCCCGCTGTGTGACGGCGTCTCTTCGTCTGACGGTTCTTAAATAACGGGGGGCGGGGCCACCCGGTGACCCCGCCCCCCTCTGACGCACGGTGACTTGACGGGACTTCCCTGTGACGTCACGGGGAATGCCACAGGGAAGTCCCGTCATGTCACCGTGCATCAGAGGGGGGCGGGGTCACCGGGTGGCCCCGCCCCCCGTTATTTAAGAACCGTCAGACGAAGAGACGCCGTCACACAGCGGGAGCCTCCCTCCATGCCACAGCATGGCTGCGGAGCGGCCCGGAGAAAACATGAAGAAGAGAAGAAGGAAGAAGAAGATGAAGAAGAAGATGAAGAAGAGAAGAAGATGAAGAGAAGAGCGGGAGCCTCCCCCCTCATGCCATGGGTGCGGAGCGGCCCGAGGAGAAGAAGATAGAAGACGCCGCGGAGAAGATGCTGGACGAGAACGCCGGAGGAAGAACCAGAAGAGCCAGAAGAACCAGAAGAAGAAGAAGATGAAGGAAGAAAGAAGAAGCATTTAAATAAAGGAATTGTCAAAAACTGTCTCTTGTCATTTTTAACATTTTTGACAGTTTTTTAGTGAAATGGTAGGGGTAAGTACCCCCTTACCATTTCACACAGGGGGGGGGCCGGGATCTGGGGGTCCCCTTGTTAAAGGGGGCTTCCAGATTCCGATAAGCCCCCCGCCCGCAGACCCCCACAACCACCGGCCACGGTTGTGAGGATGAGGCCCTTGTCCTCATCAACATGGGGACAAGGTGTTTTGGGGGGCTACCCCAAAGCACCCTCCCAATGTTGAGGGCATGTGGCCTGGTACGGTTCAGGAGGGGGGGGGCCGCACTCTCGTCCCCCCCTCTTTTCCTGCGGCCTGCCAGGTTGCGTGCTCGGATAAGGGTCTGGTATGGATTTTTAGGGGGACCCCACGCCGTTTTTTTTTTTTTTTTTGGCGCGGGGTTCCCCTTAAAATCCATACCAGACCTGAAGGGTCTGCTATGGAATTTAGGGGGAACCCCACGTCAATTTTTTTTTTAAATTTTGGCTGGGGTTCCCCTTAATATCCATATCAGACCTGAAGGGCCTTGTATGGAATTTAGGGGGACCCCCACATCATTTTTTTTTTATTATTTTGGTTCGGGGTTCCCCTGTGGGGAATTCCCATGCCGTTTTTATCAATGAACTTCTATGTGTATTGTCGGCAATGCAATAGCCGCGGGTAGTTTTAAATGAGTTTTTTCCTTCCAAATGTCATTTTGCTGTCAGACTGTTCTAAACACAGGAAACATGCGCCCCTTTACAGGCATACTATAGACACCCCCCAGGTACGAAATTTAAAGGGATATTACACTTTTATTGTTTGACTTTAAGCATTAATAAAATCACTGCTCCTGAAAAAACGTCCGTTTTTAAAACTTTTTTTTGCATTGATCCATGTCCCCTGGAGCAGGACCCAGGTCCCCAAACACTTTTTATGACAATAACTTGCATATAAGCCTTTAAAATTAGCACTTTTGATTTCTCCCATAGACTTTTAAAGGGTGTTCCGCGGCATTCGAATTTGCCGCGAACACCCCAAATTGTTCACTGTTCGGCGAACTTGCGAACAGCCAATGTTCGAGTAGAACATGAGTTCGACTCGAACTCGAAGCTCATCCCTATTAGCAACAAGCAAGTGTCGCCTTGTTTTGTGCTCAGAGAGGTTGGAATATCTGATATCTGTTTACAGACTGGGAGGAAGTGGTATATGATGGAAGCACTCAAGCGGAGTGTGGGACGTTCCGTGACAAGGTGCAATAGTGTTGGAGGTTGTTCCGCCACCACACCTCCAAAATGCCACTACTAATGATTGTGACACACCTCTCTCCTCCACCCCCTCCTCTTCTTCTTCCTCCATGGCCTCTTCCTGTGCTTTGTCCTCAGAACCAGCGGTGCTCCGTAGGCATTCAAGGGGCTACGCAAGTACGCAGGCCAAAAGATGCCATGCGGTGCTTGAGCTGGTGTGCTTGGGGGACAGGAGCCACACCGGGGCAGAGGTTCTGTCAGCTCTGCAGGGTCAGGTTCAGAGGTGGTTGACGCCACACCAACATAAGGCAGGAATGGTGGTTTGCGACAATGGCACCAACCTCCTCTCCGTCCTCCGACCCATGTGCCCTGTTTGGCTCACATCCTTAACTTGGTGGTGCAGCGGTTCTTGGGCAGGTACCCGGGCTTACAGGATGTCCTGAGGCAGGCTGGGAAAGTCTGTGTGCATTTCCGCCGATCATATAATGCCAGTGCTCGGCTGGCAGACCTCCAAAAGGAGTTTAACCTGCCCAAGAACTGCCTAATTTGTGACATGCCCACCAGGTGGAACTCAACATTGGCCATGCTGCTGCAGCTGCACATGCAGCAGAGGGCCATCAATGAGTACCTGTGCGACTATGGCACCAGGACAGGGTCAGGGGAGCTTGTATTTTTTTCCCCACGCCAGTGGCCATGATCAGGGATGCATGTACTGTCCTGTCACCATTTGAGGAGGCCACGAGGATGGTGAGCAGTGACAGTGCATGCATCAATGACACTGTCCCCCTTGTCCACCTGTTGAAGCACACACTGCGTGGAATAATGGACAGGGCACTTGAGGCAGAACAGAGGCAGAAAGAGGAGGACTCCCTTAGCTCTCAATGCCCCCTTTATCCAGACAGTGTTCCTGCGTGCCCGCTGATCACACAGGAAGAGGAGGCGGAGGAGGAGGAGGATTGTGTCAGTATGGAGGTGGAGCTTGGCACTCAGCACCAGCAGCAGTCTTTAAGGGATCAGTCCCAAGAAACACATGAACTTGTACGTGGCTGGGAGGAGGTGGCTGCGGACCATGTCGTCCTTAGTGACCCCGAGGACTCCAGACCGAATGCCTCAGCAAACCTACGCTGCATGGCCTCCCTGATCCTGCAAAGCCTGCGGAAGGATCCTCGTATTCGTGGTATCAAGGAGAAGGACCAATACTGGCTGGCAACCCTCCATGATCCACGTTACAAGGGTAAGGTTGCGGACCTTATCTTGCCATCGCAGAGGGAGCAGAGGATGAAACTTCTTCGGGAGGCCTTGCAGAAAGGTCTGTGCAACGCGTTCCCAGAGATTGGGAGGTTACAAATTCCTGTTTCTGGACAATGTGTTGCTGAGCCTTCGGTCAGTCAAAGAAGGAGTGGTGGAGAAGGTGGCCGTCTGACCGATGCGTTCAGACAATTTTTTAGTCCGCAGCTCCAAGGTATGATCGGTTCAAGCAACCATCGCCTGCGTCTGTTTTACATGGTGCAGGAATACCTAGGGGCAAGATCTGACTTGGACACCTTTCCCACCGAAAATCCTCTGGGTTACTGGGTCTTGATGATGGATCACTAGCCAGAGCTTGCACAGTATGCAATTGTGCTACTGGCCTGTCCTGCATCCAGCGTTCTTTCGGAATGCACATTAAGTGCTGCTGGAGGCTTTGTAACCGATCACAGGGTGCGTCTGTCCACCGACTTGGTCGATCGACTGACCTTCATAAAAATTAATCAGTCTTGCATCATTACCAGCTACCAAGCACCTGATGCTGATGTAACTAAATAATTTTTTTGAAATGTCAGATGCCTTCAAAGACTGCCTATGCTGATGCTGAGTGACTGTCCTGTTATGCTGAGTAATTATCCTCTTCCTCCTCAATGATCATGCTGATAGCTTTTAAGAACATTTTTAGTTCTGGGTGCTGCCACCAGTGCCTAAGGCCCAATTTGTAAGCCCCTGTTTACCAGGGGTATGTAATTACAATTTTTGATGCAATGCTTTGCAGCAGGGCTCGTTCCTGCGTTCCAACTAGAGTATCTGTGAGGGGTTGCAGTGTTGTGGCACCAGCACCAGTGCCTAAGGCCCAATTTTTCAGCCCCTGTTTAACAGGGGCGTGTAATTACAATTTTTGATGCAATACTTTGCAGCAGGGCTCGTCCCTGCGTTCCAACTAGAGTATCTGTGAGGGGCTGCAGTGTTGTGGCACCAGTGCCTAAGGCCCAATTTTTCAGCCCCTGTTCAACAGGGACATGTAATTAGAATTCTTGATCTAATATTTCCCAGCAGGGCACGTTTCTGCGCCCACCAAGATTAACTGTGAGGACTTACAGTGTTGTGCCACCAGCACCACCACCACCAAAGGCCCAATTTTTCTGGCCCTGTTCAACGGGGGCATGTAATTACAATTCTTGATTGAATATTTCACAGCAGGGCCCATTTCTTCACCCACCAAGATTAACTGTGAGGACTTACAGTGTTGTGGCACCAGCACCACCACCACCACCAAAGGCCCAATTTTTCTAGCCCTGTTCAACAGGGGCATGTAATTACAATTCTTGATCTAATATTTCACAGCAGAGCCCTGTGAGGGCTTACAGTGTTCAGGCCACAACAACACATAAGGCCCAAATTTCTGCTGAGTATATAGGGCAAGCCCCTACTTTCAAATATCCAACTTACAAACGACTCCTACTTGCAAACAGAAGGAGACAACAGGAAGTGAGATAAAATCTACCCCATAGGAAGGGAAATTCTCTCCTGTAAGTGTTAATATGGGAAAAACTTTTCTCCTTTCCACTGATGCTTTATCACCAAGCCTTGTTTCACTAAAAACCCCAAATTTTCAAAAAACATTTGTCATTGGGACAAAAAGTGAGGTGAAATCTTCTGAAGAGGAGCACAGACAGCAAAACAAATGTCACAGGGGTGATAACCCTTCCCTATGTTTTCCAAAAAGCTTAAAAACAGATTTTTTAGCTGGAGATACACTTTAAAAATGTACCAGTTCAAAATTACAAACAGATTCTACTTAACAACAAACCTACAGTCCCTGTCTTGTTTGCACCACCTGTATACTGCTGTTCAGAATATATAGTGCCTTGGGGCCCCACGCCTTTCCTTTTTTTAATTTGGGTTTGGGGTTCCCCTTAATATCCACACAGGACCCAAAGGGCCTGGTAATGGACTGGAGGGTACCCATGCCGTTTGTCTCACTGATTTTCATCCATATTGCCAGGACCCGACATTACATTAAAGCCGCAAGCAGTTTTAAATGACTTTTTTTCCTTTAAAAATGTCATTTTGTGCAGGGACTGTTCTAAGCACGGGAAACACGTGCCACTTTACAGGCATGCTATAGACACCCCCCAGGTACGATATTTAAAGGAATATTTCACTTTTTTTTTTTACTTTAAGCATCATTAAAATCACTGCTCCCGAAAAAACAGCCATTTTTAAAACTTTTTTTTGCATTGATACATGTCCCCTGGGGCAGGACCCGGGTCCCCAAAGCCTTTTTAGGACAATACCATGAAAATTAGCCTTTAAAATGAGCACTTTTGATTTCGAACGTTCGAGTCCCATAGACGTCAATGGGGTTCTAATGTTCGTGCAAATTTTCGGTCCGTTTGCAGGTTCTGGTGCGAACCGAACCGGGGGGGGGGCCTTCAGCTCATCCCTACTAAGCACCCACCTGAATAGGGTGGGTGCTACATATGCTTTTATACTTACCTTTTTGGTGGACTTAAATGACACCTGCAAAATCCCATCCTATTTCTGTTAAAACTAGTTACTTATAGGGATGTTGTCAGGATATCTGATTGACCAGACTGTGTGGACTACACAGAGGAAACCCAAGACATATATATGTGAAATAATGGTGTTTATTAACAAGTGATAAGGAATATAAACAGTGAAAACCCACACAACCACCCACTACAAACAACAATATATGTATGGTAAAAGGAGATACCGTAATCGTAATCAAAGCCAAGCCAAGGTCATACACAGGGAAGTCAGCAGAAGGGTAAGGACGGGAAACTAAACAGGACAAGGAGAGGATGGATGGATGGGGTTCAGGGCAGAGATCCAAGGGAGCCAGGAACAGAAGGGACAGGACTAGGAAGGCCTCAGGATAGGGATGGGATCAGATCAGGTCAGGTCAGAACAAGGCAGATGCAGGCTCAAGGTCAAAGTAACGGGCAGCAAGGTCAGAACGCAGGGGGAGAGAGAGAGAGATACCAAGGCAAGCCTATGAGGGCTTGCCGGGTATTTGTAAGGCTGTGGTAATTGACCTCACGTTACAGCTGAGCGCAGTGTGACCTGTTTGCTCCACACTGCCAGAGTGCACCCGCTGGTTGACGCCGGTACTACGGCCCAAGGATGCAACAGTGCCACCAGCAGGAAAGACCTCTTACTGCAGGTCCTAGGTGTTGGAAGACACCTGCTGATGGACACTGGTACTGCGATCCAAGGGACCGATAGCGCCACCAACGGGTAGCCCTGACAGTACCCCCCCCTAAAGGAGCGGCCTCCGGACGCTCCAACAAGGTGTATCTGTTCACAGTTCATGGCCTTCAACTGGACAGGTGAGGGCACATCAGGCCGGACATCGGGTACATCAACCTGGACAGTGGGTACTGCTGGCATGTCAGAGTCATTAAGCTGGGCAGCAGACGACAGGAACCACTTGAGCTGGGCAGCAGACGACAGGAACCACTTGAGCTGGGCAGCAAACGACAGGAACCACTTGAGCTGGGCAGCAAACGACAGGAAACGCTTGAGCTGGGCAGCAAACGACAGGAAACGCTTGAGCTGGGCAGCAGACGACAGGAAACACTTGAGCTGGGCAGCAGACGACAGGAAACACTTGAGCTGGGCAGCAGACGACAGGAACCACTTGAGCTGGAGGGCAGACACCCGAACATCAGGCTGGAGGGCTGGAACATCAGACTGGAAAGCTGGAACATCCGACTTGGAAGCTGGCACATCAGACTGAGAAGCTATCTTCGAGGCATCAGGCTGAAAGGCAAGCTGCAAGACATCAGGCTGGGAAGCTGGGACAGCAAACTGGGAAGCTGGCACATCAACCTGGGAAGCTGGCACATCAATCTGGGAAGCTGGCACATCAATCTGGGAAGCTGGCACATCAATCTGGGAAGCTGGCACATCAATCTGGGAAGCTGGCGCATCAATCTGGGAAGCTGGCACATCAATCTGGGAAGCTGGCGCATCAATCTGGGAAGCTGGCACATCAATCTGGGAAGCTGGCACATCAATCTGGAAAGCTGGCACATCAATCTGGAAAGCTGGCACATCAATCTGGGAAGCTGGCACATCAATCTGGGAAGCTGGCACATCAGACTGGGAAGCTGGCACATCAGACTGGGAAGCTGGCACATCAGACTGGGAAGCTGGCACATCAGACTGGGAAGCTGGCACATCAATCTGGGAAGTTGGCACATCAATCTGGGAAGCTGGCACATCAATCTGGGAAGCTGGCACATCAACCTGGGAAGCTGGCACATCAATCTGGGAAGCTGGCGCATCAATCTGGGAAGCTGGCACATCAATCTGGGAAGCTGGCACATCAATCTGGGAAGCTGGCACATCAGACTGGGAAGCTGGCACATCAGACTGGGAAGCTGGCACATCAGACTGGCAGGTAGGCATCAAGACATCAGGCTGGAAGACAAGCTGCAAGGCATCAGACTGGGAAGCTGGCACATCAATCTGGGAAGCTGGCACATCAATCTGGGAAGCTGGCACATCAATCTGGGAGGCTGGCACATCAATCTGGGAGGCTGGCACACCAGACTGGTAGGTAGGCATCAAGACATCAGGCTGGAAGGCAAGCTGCAAGACATCCGGCTGGAAGGCAGGGACATCAAGCTGGAAGGCAGGCATCGGGACGATAGACTGGGAGGCAGGCACATCAGACTGTAAAGCTGGAACATCAGACTGCAAAGCTGGAACAGCGGACTGCAAAGCTGGAACAGCGGACTGCAAAGCTGGAACATCAGACTGCAAAGCTGGAACATCAGACTGCAAAGCTGGAACATCAGACTGCAAAGCTGGAACATCAGACTGCAAAGCTGGAACATCAGACTGCAAAGCTGGAACATCAGACTGCAAAGCTGGAACATCAGACTGCAAAGCTGGAACATCAGACTGCAAAGCTGGAACATCAGACTGCAAAGCTGGAACATCAGACTGCAAGGCTGGAACATCAGACTGCAAGGCTGGAACATCAGACTGCAAGGCTGGAACATCAGACTGCAAGGCTGGAACATCAGACTGCAAAGCTTGAACCTCAGGCTGGAAGGCTGGAACGTCAGACTGGAAGGCTGGAACGTCAGACTGGAAGGCTGGAACAGCAGACTGGAAGGCTGGAACAGCAGACTGGAAGGCTGGAACAGCAGACTGGAAGGCTGGAACATCAGACTGCAAAGCTGGAACATCAGACTGCAAAGCTGGAACATCAGACTGCAAGGCTGGAACATCAGACTGCAAGGCTGGAACATCAGACTGCAAAGCTTGAACATCAGACTGCAAAGCTGGAACTTCAGGCTGGAAGTCTGGAACGTCAGACTGGAAGGCTGGAACAGCAGACTGGAAGGCTGGAACAGCAGACTGGAAGGCTGGAACAGCAGACTGGAAGGCTGGAACAGCAGACTGGAAGGCTGGAACAGCAGACTGCAAAGCTGGGACTTCAGACTGAAAAGCTGGGACTTCAGACTGCAAAGCTGGGACTTCAGACTGCAAAGCTGGGACTTCAGACTGCAAAGCTGGGACTTCAGACTGCAAAGCTGGGACTTCAGACTGCAAAGCTGGGACTTCAGACTGCAAAGCTGGGACTTCAGACTGCAAAGCTGGGACTTCAGACTGCAAAGCTGGGACTTCAGACTGCAAAGCTGGGACTTCAGACTGCAAAGCTGGGACTTCAGACTGCAAAGCTGGGACTTCAGACTGCAAAGCTGGGACTTCAGACTGCAAAGCTGGGACTTCAGACTGCAAAGCTGGGACTTCAGACTGCAAAGCTGGGACTTCAGACTGCAAAGCTGGGGCTTCAGACTGCAAAGCTGGGACTTCAGACTGCAAAGCTGGGACTTCAGACTGCAAAGCTGGAACAGGTTGGGTTACTGGCAGGATGGTATGGGTCGGGAAGAATTTTTGCTTCTTCTTTGGTTTAGCCCGTGCAGTTTTGTATGTAGGTGCAGGGCTGTAAGCAAAGAAAGTAGCTGGATCGAAGGAAGACCAAGGAACTGTAGCTAGAGAGGGGTTTTGTGGGACTGTTACAGGTGGAGGAGAAGAGACAGGTGAATTGAAAGCAGGATAGATGCGACACTTGGAGACTGGGTGGTAGTATTTGGTAGGGAGTTGATTAAACTGGGTTGTAGCGGAGGTTGCCATAGGTGACGGGGAGATAGATCTTTTGGAAGGCAGATGATTAATGGCAGGGCTGGAATGTTGTGGCTTAGCTAAAGACAGGAGGTCGGACCATGCCTGCAGCAAAGGTTGAACAAACGCTGATTCACATACAGCCTGACTAACCAGAGATTGTACTGAAAAAATGCAATCGGATAACACCTGCTGGGAACAAGCGGAATAATGTTCATCAAAGTAAGCCGGATCATCCTCTAACAACCATACCAGGGATTCCACCTGGTCACAACTGAAAGGAGGGGAGTAATCGTCTCTACCTTCGGGAGTGCATGACAGGGCTGACTTTATACATAATTGAATCAAAGGCTGAACCTCCTCAAACCGTATACTGCCCTGATCGACCACAGAATGAGCTAAACGGATAATCTCCAGCAGCTGATCACTGGACCACCCTTCCAATGTCTGGCGGAGATATTCAGAACTCTCTGTTGCCAGCAGAACATAATAAGCAATTATGTCTGAATTCATCCCAGTAATGTGCAACAGAACCGAGATGGTTCCCTTGTGCAGCCACTTCTGGTCAGAGATGGCCTTGGTATACTGTCAGGATATCTGATTGACCAGACTGTGTGGACTACACAGAGGAAACCCAAGACATATATATGTGAAATAATGGTGTTTATTAACAAGTGATAAGGAATATAAACAGTGAAAACCCACACAACCACCCACTACAAACAACAATATATGTATGGTAAAAGGAGATACCGTAATCGTAATCAAAGCCAAGCCAAGGTCATACACAGGGAAGTCAGCAGAAGGGTAAGGACGGGAAACTAAACAGGACAAGGAGAGGATGGATGGATGGGGTTCAGGGCAGAGATCCAAGGGAGCCAGGAACAGAAGGGACAGGACTAGGAAAGCCTCAGGATAGGGATGGGATCAGATCAGGTCAGGTCAGGACAAGGCAGATGCAGGCTCAAGGTCAAAGTAACGGGCAGCAAGGTCAGAACGCAGGGGGAGAGAGAGAGAGATACCAAGGCAAGCCTATGAGGGCTTGCCGGGTATTTGTAAGGCTGTGGTAATTGACCTCACGTTACAGCTGAGCGCAGTGTGACCTGTTTGCTCCACACTGCCAGAGTGCACCCGCTGGTTGACGCCGGTACTACGGCCCAAGGATGCAACAGTGCCACCAGCAGGAAAGACCTCTTACTGCAGGTCCTAGGTGTTGGAAGACACCTGCTGATGGACACTGGTACTGCGATCCAAGGGACCGATAGCGCCACCAACGGGTAGCCCTGACAGATGTGGTGCAGTTTCATGATACCTCCAACCATACAGCTACATATTCACATATTATCTATATTCCCCTTTCTTTATTTCATTTTTATGTCACTCTATTTAGCTGCTGAGCTAAGAAGGAGAAAAAATGTTCAAATTGCTTTGAGTTGCTGTAGTCAAAGCATGCAAAGGGTTGAGGAATCACTCTGTGCCCCCATTCTACAGTACTGGGCCAATCAATAAGCACCATTCTGTTACTTGAGAGAAGGAAATTAAGTTACATGCTCTTTTGAAACCAGAAGTACCAAGAATTGTTGGTTTGCTCCTGGGGGCTAACTGGAGTGGCAGGAGAACCAAGGAAAGGCATGTGCTGCTAAGAATGGGGCAATACATCAAAACAGGTTTGCTGTTTTAAAAGTGTATTACTGGGTTAAAGACAATCTTTTATATTTTCTGAGAATCTTTTAGAAAAATGTTTCCTATGTGCCCCTCTTCCACCAAGCCCTATTTAAAAAGAAAATTTAAAGGGACATAGGGCAGAGTAACAGTACTTTCTGACAGACCCCATTCCCCACCCAGATATATAATTGGCCCACACTCCCTTACATTCTTCCTGCTAAAAGAGCCCACCTTGTGTCTGATGGTGCTTATACAGATGGATGATATCATTGTAACTTCATATATTCAGGCTTGAGCAGCCAATCACACTATCATATGGGGAGGTCACATGCTCTTCCAAACATGGACTCAGGTAAGTTCAAGAGGGGTAGAAGACGAATGGATGGGTGCGTATACTTTGCTGGGGGAAGGGAGGGTACAATATGAGCTTGTTAGGATTTCCAACAAGCTCAAATAGGTGTATTGGTCAGGTGCACACAAGAGCCACAATGTAGAGTCCTGCAAGGTTTAAGCATTTGTCCCTGTCATCTGGAGGGGGAGCCCTCCACTAACTCGTATACCACAAATACTGGAACAACAAGGTGGATATGGGCACGACCCCTCCTCATCCACTCAAATGTATATAATTATGAACCAATCAGGTGTCCACAAACTTTGGCCATGCAGTGTAAAAAAACATCATTAGGAAAAGATTCACCCGCAGAGTCACCCCTCTTCTCCAAATATATGTAAAAACCTGAAAAGGATTCTATGTAAAATAAAAAATAAAAAAATGGTTGAAGTTCTACTATTTTCAGCTGTTTTGTTCAACAGACAATGTAAAAGGTAGTAAAATAGGAGGGGTATTCAAATATTATGGAAATAAAAAAAATGGTTTACCAATTTGTTCATCCGTTAAACAAAGTCTGTGTAGGTTTACCATTACAAATCCCAACACAAAGATTTTGCTACAACCAGATAAATGTATAATCTGTGTGTTTTAGTAATGATTTAGCATTAATCTTTTGTGTTAACGTGTATGTCACTAAACATTCATGATATTTCATTCAGTTTATTTTTACAGTACTTACTATGAATAGGCTCATTGCCCACACCCATTATTGTATCTAGATACTTGTTGTAGTATATAAACCATTTCATTTCAAGAAATTCTTGTTTGGCACTCGGCAACAAATTATCAAGGCGTCTTTCTACCAAAGGTACATTTTCTCCTATAGTAAATGTATTGATTTCACAATATGGTTACATTAATTAATAGGAAGATTGCAATGAGACATGATATATTGTCAGTGGCTAGTAAAATTGAACCAGCATTTGCACTTTTGTTAAGGTTGTTATGAAAACAAAAGTCTTTCTTACAATTTTTCATGTTATGAAGACAGCGTTGGACACGTCACAACATTTTTTATGGGATATTTTATAAGTAATCACTATTAGTGGTTCCTTTCAACATATCTGGCGCATATAGCACCCACCGCTGGTATTTATTCAATAACAATTTTAACTTTTTTTTTTTAATTTTTAAACAATTTTTTATTTAAACTTTTTCCAAAATTCACATACAAATATGTAGTTTTAAAATTATTATTTATATATTGTGGGGGGGGAGAGAGAAAGAGAGAGGGAGAGGGAGAGAGAGAGGGAGAGAGAGAGGGAGAGAGGTAGAGAGAGAGAGAGAGATTAAAAAACGGCTTATTTATCGAATCTTATTGATACTTGAGTGGGATTATCTGCCCCAAAATGTTTGCATCAATGTCCCTTGCCCAACACCATAACAAACATGTCACTCTCTTTAGATGCCACCTCTTTTACCACCTCTCTAAAGTTCAGCCGGTTCCATTCTGAGCATTTCCTCTTTCCCCTGCTTTCACTTGGTCCTATTGGCCCACACCCATCTCCTACTACCCTAGAACCATTTTTTCTTGTTTCATAATCTAATGGTATGTAATTGATGGCATCATCATTAACAATGATTTGTAGCTATCTGAGGGTAGACTCTGGCCTAATTAAACAATGGGGTGATTTACTAAAGCCTGGTACACACTAGCAGTTTTTTGCTTTCGTTCAACCCAGCAGGCTGAACGAAAAAAAACAAATGTACTGTTGTACTGCTGTACTAACTATTCAATGTTAGTACAGCAACATCACCCACTGAGCTATTGTGTTCTGACAGAGGGACTTTCCCTCCGCCAGAGCACACCGGTCTGTTGATCGGGATCTGATCAGCGCTCTCAGCCAATGGCTGAGAGCGCTGATCGGATGCTGTTTGGCAGACTTTTTTTGGTCATGTCCCTTCGACAGAAGTCCAACGTTCAGCCAGCTTCATTCAAACCGGCTTCCGTACACATGTGCCGAATGTCATCCAGTTTTTATTGAACATGCTGATCTCGCCCGATTTTTAGCCCGTGTGTATGGGGCTTAAAACAGGGGCATTTAGAATCTGGTGCAACGTGCATGGTAGCAAATCAGCTTCTAACTTCAGCTTGTTCCATTTACCTGGAAGCTGATTGGTTTCTATGCAGAGTTGTAGCAGATTTTTTTATTTTTATTTATTTCAGGTACTTATATAGCGCTGTCAATTTATGCAGTGCTTTACATATACATTGTACATTCACATTACCCTCACTACCCTCAAGGAGCTTACAATCGAAGGTCATTAACTCACATTAATACATTCACATAGTAGGGCCAATTTAGACAGGTTTCAATTACCCTACCAGCATGTCTTTGGAGTGTGGGAGGAAACCCACCCAGGCACAGGGAGAACATGCAAACTCCAACCAGGTAGTGTTGTGTTTGGGATTCGAATCAGCGACTCTTTTTGCTGCTAGGCAAAAGGAAAAAAGTGCTAACCACTACACCACTGTGGTTCTAGTAAATAACCCCCAATGTCTGTCCTGTGGGATAAATACATATGTTCTGATGCTATTGAGAAGTAACATCAGAGTATAATTAAAGATTCAAGGCATGGATCAGAAGTATTTGGATCTATATACTTGTATGTACAGATGAAGTTATGGTTTGCTTTGAACAAAAAGTTTGCAGGTTCACCTACCAAAATCTATGCAAAAACCTTTGCATTGGTCAACTGAGTTAAAAGAGCCAGCAATTTGAATGGAAAACCCAGACCCTTTACTATAAAGGGTGGGCATGCAGCAGTGTGTTTGAAATAATAGTGAAAGTTCTGTGTCTCACAAAAATTTGTAATTAAATAATCGGACGCCTCCCTATATACTTTGATTGGGTTCAAGGCACAGATGAGAATCAAAACATTGTGTGAATATTAATTGTATTTATTAATTCATATAAAGTAAATTGATGTTCACTTTTAAATTTCCAATCATGTGCTGATGTTTTTTACATAACTGGAAAAATTAAGTGAATATTCACACAATTTTTGAGTAAGGATTCTCAACTCCTTTGGTAATAAGCCTCCATGTCTTACTCCAAACCAACAGCAGTTGATAACAGAGTACCATTTTGAATCTTAAGTGTAAATGGTAATTTTGCTAGCAATGCTCTGTCTTTATTAAACAATGGCTCTCTGGGGGAAGAATTGCTATAGTTCTTTGGTGTTAGGCCCCTTTGAAACTGGGGCGTTTGAGCCATCGATGGTAAGGCGCCACTATTTTTAGCTATTACCGTCGTTTTTGTGGTGGTTTTCGGCCGCTAGCGGGGCGCTTATAACCCCCGCTAGCGGCTGAGAAAGTGTTAAAACGACCTGCATAGTGCCGCTGCAGCAGCGTTTTGCCGGCGGTTCGGCAGTGGTGCCCATTCATTTCAATGGGCAGGAGCAGTGTATACACTGCTCCTTCACCACTCCAAAGATGCTGCTTGCAGGAGTTTTTTTAATGTCCTGCCAGAGCATCGCCTCAGTGTGAAAGCCCTCTGGCTTTCACACTGAGACTGCAGGGGAGCCGTTTTTCAGGCGCTTTACAGGCGCTATTTTTAGCCCAAAAGCGCCTGAAAAAGTCTCAGTGTGAAAGGGGTCTAACTCATAGTCTGGAGTCCCATTAGGGGACAATCGAGAAATCACAGTATGGACTAGACATAGCTGTGTAATGTTCATGTTTGGAGAGGGTTTATCATAGTCCGGGTGCTTCCTGGGAAGGGGTGGGGTGTGTGCAACTGATGTAATTATTAAAAGATACAAAACTATTGACAGAAGACATTTTTTAACACATAAGAAACTTATGTTTGATAACAACCTACAATAATTTTTGTATTGTGCCTTTTTTTAAAACACAAAAAAACACACAGAAAACATTACAGTATTTTATTACTTAAACATATCACCATAACAACACTGCAACAAGCGGAATATTGAAGTACTGCCGAACACAAATATTTGCAAGAATAGTGACATAGCTGACAAGTGGCTGAAGCACTCTATAAGATAGAGGAATATGTAAGAAAGGACTAAGGGGTTGATTTACTAAAGACAAATAGACTGTGCACTTTGCAAAGTGCAGTTGCACTCTGAAAGAGCAGTTGTTCCAGAGCTTAGTAAATGAGCAGAAGATCTGCTGACTTCCATCATCTAACCATGTGCAAGCACAAATGCTGTTTTTTTTTTTTTTAGTTTTCCTTGCATGTGATTGGGTATTCTTTGCAAAGTGAAGCTTTACCTGATTTACTAA
Source organism: Lithobates septentrionalis (assembly GCA_037952835.1). Lineage (NCBI taxonomy): Eukaryota > Metazoa > Chordata > Amphibia > Anura > Ranidae > Lithobates > Lithobates septentrionalis. Next base: position 4,431,022 of record JBBDGP010000554.1, read on the forward strand.
GCTCTTGAACAATTGCACTTGTAGATTGTAACTGCACTTTGCAAAGTGCACAGTCTATTTGTCTGTAGTAAATCAACCCCTAAGTGTCTAATGCCGCGTACACACGAGCGGACTTTACGGCAGACTTTGCCCGGCGGACGGGATTTCGTCGGACAATTCGATGTGTGTGGGCTCCAGCGGACTTTGTTTTCTCAAAAGTTGGACGGACTTAGATTTGAAACATGTTTTAAATCAATCCTTCGAAATCGAGTCTGGTCGAAAAGTCAGTTTGTCTGTATGCTAGTTCGATGGACAAAAAGCCACGCTAGGGCAGCTATTGGCTACTGGCTATGAACTTCCTTGTTTTAGTCTGGTCGTACGTCATCACGTACGAATTTGACGGACTTTGGTGGATTGTGTGTAGGCAAGTCCGTTCATTCAGAAAGTCCGTCATAAAGTCTATCGTAAAGTCCGACCATGTGTACGCGGCATTAGATTGGTAGAAGGTGAAATGTAAAGCAGGTAATAAGACAACAAGTGACATGAAGTTTAGAAGAAGGGTAAGAAGACCATTGATGGTTTTGGAGATGGCTTGAAGAAGGGTGAAAAATTGATGAATGGTCATTTAGTGAGAAGTGATAATTGACCATTGATACTTTTGGAGATGACTTGAAGAAGGGTGTGAAATGATGAGTGACCATTTGGTGAAAAGTAAACGATTGACCATTGATGGTTCTGGAGTATGACCAAAGACAAGTAAGACAGACAATTGGATTAGTGGAGGACTACTAACACAAGGCTGAAGTTTTTAGGAATGAGGAGCTTTCCAAAGAGGATGATGGATGCATTACTGAGCTTTTAGTAAAGCTGCAACTAACTCAGATATTGAGCTGCATCATTACAGCTGTAAAAAAGAATGTGAGTGCAAAACTGGAGTTCTTTCCCATAGCGACAAGAAATATGTTTAATATTTCCATAAAAAGAAAGGTGAAATCCATTTGGTTACTATAAGCTACAGGACTCAGACCAATTAAAGCTTTCTACAGTCAAACCTAAAAAAGCATTTGTTTCAAATCCTGTGTCTTTTTAAAAACAGGACATCGTTGAGACTCATCAGTTTAGCACAAATCCCAGTGACACAGTTTTGGAGGAGGCATAAGGAAAACCTGAAGCTGACTTAAGTTGGGGCTGGGGTACAAAAACAAACTGGAAAGTACAAGAACAGGCATACACGTCTATGGTATGCTTGCACTGAGGTATCGCATGAACTGGAATGAGTATGTGTGCATACTTATCCAGAAAAGAGATCTAGATAGAAAAGAGTTTCAGAATTTCTTCAATTATACCTTCCAATGTCTTCTGCTCTGTTGAAGGCACAAGTATTGCTTACTTTAATCAAGGTTTCTAAGTTGTCCACCGCTCTGGTTGTGATTACTGGCCACATGAATGAGCTGTTCTTGCCGGTCTCTCGCAAACACAATCTCTTACAACATGGATCATTAACCACCGGGCCGTGGCCCACTACCGGGCCGTGGCCTCTCTGCAGCCGGTCTGCGGGTGCGGACAGTCGGCATAAGACACCTTGGCATAAGAGAGCCAGGGGGCAGGATGAGACAGCTGGGTGGTCGGCATATGAGAGCCGGGTGGATGAGAGGCAGGGCAAGCAGAGATGACATCATCTCTCTCCACCCCCCTCATCACTGCTCTTCCGCCCTCACAGCCGATGATCTGTCAGCCTAAATGTTGGAGGTGCGGCAGGGAGCAGAGAGATGACATCAACTCTCACAGCCTGCCCCGCTGTCAGAGAGCTCCCTTGGGCAGACGCGCTGTTGGTGGGCATCGCGATGCGTTGGGGCGCGTCGGCGCACGCGTGCGCGTTCCCGTGCGCGCTGCTGCGGGTGCCGGTGTGCGGGCGCGTGTGTGTGTGCAGGGGCGTGCACCGGCGCGCGTCGGCGTGCACGCGCGCCCAGTGTTTGGCGCCAACCTGCCTATTTAGGCCATCTGCACAGGAGGCTCGGTGCTGTCCGATCTTCAGCTCCCTGTATCCCTGCACCTGCTTCCTGTTTCCTGTTGAACCTGATCTCCTGACCACTGGCCTGTCTTTCATTCCTCCTTGCTTGCTGCCTGCCACTGATCCCGGACTGTCCTGACTACGAATCTGCCTGCTCCTCTGTACTACGCGGCCCGCCTGTTGCCGACCTCTGCCTGTGACCCGACCTGCCTGCTCCACTCCTGCTCTGCATCTGCTGCCTGTGCTTCAGTTACTGGAGATCTCCATAACCACCTTTACCGGGATCCTTCTGCAGCTAACCCGCCAGGCTCTCATACCATTCTGTGCTCCCGTGCCTCCTGTCCATACTATCAGGGGCCGGGAACCAGATACGTAAGGGAGGCCTCCCCCTGCTACATCGGGCTCGCCTGTCTGCTACGTGGAAGTCTGACACCCGCATCACCACTCTCCTGCCTTCACTCAGAACCCACCACTGCAAAGAGGCCTGCCTCTGTGCTAAATAGACCAGTGCTGCCACCAATGCAGTGACAATTCACATCTGATGGCAGGCAGCGTGGCAAGTGACATTCTGCATCTGGTGATAGGCAACGTGGCAGGTGACGCAGCAAGTGACATTCTACGTCTGGTGACAGGCAACATGGCAGGTGATGTGGCAAGTGACAATCCACATCTTGTGGTAGGCAGCATGGCAAGTAACAATCCATATCTGGTGGCAAGTGACAATCCACATCTGGTTGCAGGCAGCGTGGCAAGTGACATTCCACATCTGGTGGCAGGCAGCATGGCAAGTGACATTTCATATCTGGTGGCAGGCGACGTGGCAAGTCACAAGCTGCATCTGGTGGCAGGTGACAGTGGTAAGTGACACGCTCAGGGCTCCCACTGATTCTGAATTATGAGTTGAACTATTTAATTTATTACTACAATATAATAATAGAAATAATGCGCTTCGATCACCTTGACATCATATCAAGCATAGTGCCATGATGATTAAAGTGCTAACACCAGCCATTGCCCCGACATATTGCCCGTGAAGAATCGTGTCCCCCCCCCCCCGGTCCTTGCCACAATGTTCTTCCACGCAGCCGGTCCCTGGTGCCAAAAAAGTTGGGGACGGATGTCTTACAATACAGTTTCTCAACTCCAGTCCTCAAGTATCCCTTTTGCCGCGTACACACGACCGGACTTTACAGCATACTTTGCCCGGCGGACTTTTCGACAGATTTTACGACGGACTTTCCGAATGAATGGACTTGCCTACACACGATCAACCAAAGTCCTACGGATTCATACGTGATGACGTACGACCGGACTAAAACAAGGAAGTTCATAGCCAGTAGCCAATAGTTGCTCTAGCGTCGGTTTTTGTCTGTCGGACTAGCAGACAGACGAGCGGACTTTTCGACCGGACTCGAGTCCGTCGAAAAGATTTGAAACATGTTTCATTTTTAGGTCCGTTGAACTTTTGGGGAAAAAAAAACAGCTGGAGCCCACACACGATCGAATTGTCGGACGGACTCCGGTCCGCCGAACCAAGTATGCCGTAAAGTCCGGTCGTGTGTACGTGGCATAACAGGTCATGTTTTCAGGATTTCCCTCAGATGAACCGGCTGTGGTAATTACTAAGACAGTGAAACTGATCAAATCACTTGTGCAAAATAATGGAAAACCTGAAAACATGACCTGTTGTGGGTACTTGAGGACTGGAGTTGAGAAACATTACAGGAGACCAGGGAGACAAGAAGTCAGGAAAAATGTATTTCTGTCAGTGTTACTGTAGAAGATTAACTCTTATTTTCTGTCTAGTAAAACATTCTTAAAAGTAAAGGAAATTAGGGTTTGCAGTAAAAACCTGATAGGTGTCTCCCCATTTTATCCAACACTAAAATTGAAAGTTTTGGCTATACAAATATTTCAAGTGCTTCTTCTGTGAACTTTGAGGATAAATTGCTCTACAGTGCCTATAGCAGCAGTGGCCAACAAGGGCTTGCAAAAAATACTTGAATACTTTAATACCTGTAGCCTAGCCACATGTTCATTTTAAAGTGCCCCGGTTAGGGAGATTCACTCTCTCTATTTTTCATGTTTACCATTAAAGTGAAAGTGATAAAAAATCTCAAATTTTGAGTTGTTCCCAGAACAGTAAAAAAGTAAAAATCTTCCAATGGGGACACTAGCGCTGGTGACTCTGGTGGCAGTTAGGGATTTCCTATCACTTCTTGCTTCAGCTATGGGACAGGAAGTGAGGGGGAAATCTCAATAGAAAAAATATGGCAAAAATAAACCTTACAGGGGTCCTAACCATCCCTTATGCTATCCAAAATAAGAATAAAAGTTTTGCCGTTAGTTCTACTTTCAGCTCAACTTGGGCAGAGTTTATTGTTCCATGTACAGTTTCTGAGCCGTTTCTGATCTCCTAGGAGGCAATGAGCTTATCACTCAGAGAGGTTTCAGGAAATCTTCCAATCAAGTCAGTCCTTTTCATTCATATGTAGAACAGTGAAGCTGATGTTAATACAAAAATAAAAAAGGTTCTAGTTCACTACCAACTCTATTAAATGTTTTTTTTTCTGGCTGGCTTGGTCCTCATTGGAGAGCATCCTCATGCATCCTTTCCATGAGACAGTGCAGACCATGAATAGAACTATCGCCATTGGGGTCACAAACGGCAAAGCTATTCCTCTTTCCCTTCTCCACTCCATCCAAAATTTGGAAAAGAAAAAAGCTGGAGTTGGTTTTGAACTTACTAGGTTGGACTGGGTTTAGACGGTGGGAAAGCAGGGTCATTTGGAGGAAACCCACAAATATAAAGCTCCATGCAGACAGAAAAGGAGTGGAAACTGAAACTAGCAACCAAACATACAGTAACTAGGCTAGAGTGCCAACCAGTAATTCACAAGGCCACTTGTTAATTTTATGTTTGAACATTTTGTAAACATATTATACTCCATTTTGCTTTAAAACCAGTAGCACAAAGTTGTCATAATGTAAAGAATAATCAGATTTGTAACCTAAAGATGTGACTTTAACTTCTATGTCCATTGTGTAACAAAACAAATACAGTGAGTGCCTCCAGGATATGGACTCGTTATGCTCGAATCCTATAATTATTCTAGCTACATTAACTGTCATCAGCTAATCGGAGCATGCCTTTATTTGCCTTCACCTAACTTTTCTTCCAGAATATTGTTTGACTTAATGAAACAGATTCTACATTGATGTATACACAGTGGTGGTACTGTTTTTTCACCAAAGTTTCATGTCTGGGACTTTTCTTTTGTTCACATATTTGTTTAATTTTCATTGATTGTTATTTATATAGCGCTGCACTATTTGTATGTAAAGGAAAAAAAAATATGCTTTAAATAGTTAAATAAATGAATTGAAATAGGTCAAGAAAGAGCAGAAACTCTCATGTGTGATATCACAAAAAAATACATAAACCTAAAAACAGAGTCGCGCATAACATTTAGAACATACTGTTCATAAACATATCAGCATATGTATTAATTAGTGCAATGTTATAAGTCCTTCTTTAAAAAAGAAAGGTTTAAAAATAGTATGGACACCCAATGCTACACACAGTCTTGTGTGGTAGGAGAAAGACATGTGCAGGACCAAGGTAGTAAGAAAAATAGAAGCGTCACATTCCAGAATTTTCAATCAAAGTTCATAGGTACACTCCAGACATTCCAGATCTCCTGTGCTGTTAACACCCCATGTGACCACCACCAAAGAAAAATGCCTGCTTACCAGATATGTTAGACCTGTAAAAGGTCAATAATTCCTGTGGCTGATTGCCCTGCCAGGGCCTTTGGTCTGCAGTCTGTTCAGCACACGATGGTCCTATAGACACTCTCTCCTATCCCCTCTTTCAGTAGAACAACTGTAAACAAGAGAACATCTCCCTCACACGGAAGAATATATAAAATACCGGCCAGTACAGATAAAAAGCGAACGCCCGCGCTTCCGGGACTTCGTAAGTCGCAATGACGTCAGCACGGCGTCCACTGCACTATTTGTACTTATGTATACATTGTATGTAGTGCATCAAAATGTCAGATTGGTGCTGTGTTCTGGTGGCAGTGTAGGGACTTCCTGTCCTGTTCCCAGAACAAATCAATTCACAGGAAACCTTGTATTTTTTATCATTGAATACAATGTTTCCTCTGATTGGCTGAGGTGAAGATATGTTAATAGGGTATTATTAATAATATTGATCAGGATGTACAGTATCTCACAAAAGTGAGATACACCCCTCACATTTTTGTAAATATTTTATTATATCTTTTCATGTGACAACACTGAAGAAATTATACTTTGCTACAATGTTGTAAAGTAGTGAGTATACAGCTTATATAACAGTGCAAATTTGCTGTCCCCTCAAAATAACTTAACACCCCTAAGTGAAAATGTCAAAATTGGGCCCAAAGTGTCAATATTTTATGTGTCCACCATTATCTTCCAGCACTGCCTTAACCCACTTGGGCATGTAGTTCACCAGAGGTTCACAGGTTACCACTGGAATCCTTTTCCACTCCTCCATGACGACATCACAGAGCTCCTCCACCTTCCGTTTGAGGATGCCCCACAGATGCTCAATAGGGTTTAGGTTTGGAGACATGCTTGGCCAGTCCATCACCTTTACCCTCAGTTTCTTTAGAAAGGCAGTGGTCGTCTTAGAGGTGTGTTTGGGTAGTTATCATGTTGGAATACTGCCCTGCAGCCCAGTCATTGAAGGGAGGGGATCATGCTCTGCTTCAATATGTCACAGTACATGTTGGCATTCATGGTTCCCTCAATGAACTGTAGCTCCCCAGTGTCGGCAGCACTCATGCAGCCCCAGACCATGACACTCCCACCACCATGCTTGACTGTAGGCAAGACACACCATGCTGCAGCTCAGTTTCAGGGTCTTGGCAATCTTCTTATAGCCTAGGCCATCTTTATGTAGAGCAACAATTCTTTTTTTCAGATCCTCAGAAAGTTATTTGTAATGAGGTGCCATGTTGAACTTCCAATGACCAGTATGAGAAAGTGAGAACGATAACACCAAATTTAACACACCTGCTCCCCATTCACACCTGAGACCTTGTAACATTAATGAGTCACATGACACCGGGGAGGGAAATTGGGCCCAATTTGGACATTTTCATTAGGGGTGTACTCACTTTTGTTGCCAACAGTTTAGATATCAATGGCTGTGTGTTGAGTTATTTTGAGGGGACAGCATATTTACACTGTTATACAAGCTGGACACTCACTACTGTACATTGTAGCAAAGTGTCATTTCTTCTGTGTTGACACATGAAAAGATATAAGAAAATGTTTACAAAAATGTGAGGGGTGTACTCACATTTGTGAGATACTGCATATAGCACCAACAGTTTGCGCAGTGCTTTACAACATAAAGGGAGAAAATACAGCAACAACAGAATTCAATACAATGGGGTTAGCCCTGCTCCTGGGAGCCTACAATATATTAGGGAGGGGCAAGTGGAACAAAAGATAACTGTGAGGGATGAACTGTGAGGGATGAACTGATGGGAGAAATAAAATATTCCATTGTTAACTGAAGGAAGGATAGGCTTCCCTGAAAGGATGAATAGAAGATAGCTGGACAGATCAGGTAGGTAGCTACAAAGTATGAGAGAGACTCTGGAGAAGTCCTGAAGCTAAGCATGGAAAGAGAAGACAAGGGAGCTAGAAAGCTGGAGGTCTTGGGAGGAGTGAAGAGGATGGTTTGGGTGATATTTGCAGACAAGATTGGTGATGTAGCTCAGGGCAGAAGTGGAAATGACTTTTTATGTTGTTATTAATGAATTGAATTTTATTAGTTGGGCAATGGAAAGCCAGCGGGGGGATTGGCAGAGAGGGGTGGCAGACACTGAGCAGTTGGTAAGGTGGAAGAGTCTAGTAGCAGCATTCATGATAGACTAAAGAGGGCATAGCCTGCAAAGAAGTAGGCCTATGAAAAGGGAGTTACAATAGTCGAGGCGAGACATAACAAGGGAGTGAATAAGTTGCTATGGGGTTTTAACGGTTAAAAAGGGGGCATATTTTGGAGATGTTACAGAGGTCAAGTCTACAAGATTTGGACAGTGATTGGATGTGGGGGTGAAAGGACAGGTCAGAGTCCAGGATTACACCTAGCACCCTGGCATTAGGGAAAGGACTGATAGTTGTATTATTGATCTTGATGAAGATGCCAGGGGAGGGAGCATGGGCAGGAGGGAATATTATGAGCTCAATTTTAGAAAGATTGAGTTTACGGAAGTGGTGCAACATCAATACTGATATGTCCGTTAATAAGTTAGTAATGCGAGAGAAGACTAAATGGGTGAGGTGGGGAGTAGAGAGATAGATTTGGGTGTCATCAGCATAGACAGGGTACTGGAAACCATGGGAGTTTACCAAGGGTGACCAAGGGTGGAGGTGTAGATGGAGAAGAGGAGGGGTTAAAAACAGTGGCGGCTGAAGGTTTTTTGTTTGTGGGCGGCAAACAACCACCCCCCCTCTGCGGCACTTCAACCCCCCACTTGTTTGCCAGTCCACCAGCACTTACCTGATGGGCGGGCACCACAGGGATCATCGGCAGGGGGACAGGCTACAGCAGGCGTCTTGCAGCGTCTTCCGTGTCCTCTTCCCTTCTGAGATCATGGCGGCTTCCGCCGTGCATCTCCTCCCCTCCCCCTAGGCATCCAATAAGATCGCCTAACCTTTCAGCCAATCAGGAAATGGGTAACAGACCTGCGCTTCCTGATTGGTGGAGAGGCGATTCAGTGTTAGAAAAGCAAATATTCATTTGCTTTTTTAACACATCTGGGTGGACTCCGAGTGCAATGCTTTGCGCACCAGGTCCACCCTATTTTGAAGCCTATTAGAGCCTGTGGCTCTAATCAGGTGCTTCAAAAATACACCGCCGCAGCTGTAATTCAGGCGCTCGGCATCCGAAAAAGGGGCCGGACACCTGAATAGGCGGTGGCAGCGACAGCTATGGATAGATGGCTATGGATAGATTCATGCTATGCATGAATCTATCCATTAGTCATAGAGGGGGCCAACCCTGGTCAAAGGACAAAACCTTGGGGACTACTACATAAAGTGGAGAGGAGAAGACAGATTTGTAGGTAACACTGAACACTGTGATAGGTAGAAGGAGAATCAGGAAAGAGCCGAGACTTAAAGGCCAAGAGAGTGGATTTTTTTGAGAAGGGGATGGTCAATGGTATCAAAGGCCATCAGCTATCCCTACAAGACCTTTACAGAAGAGTAAAAAAAGCTGGTTCTTGCTACAAGGAACAAGATAAAATTAATTAAAATAATGCCAGGACATGCTTTGGAGGGGTAGAGGGAGGTTTGGGAGAAACACGAGTAATACCTGGAAATACACTTTAAATCTTAGCCAATGGGTGTGGCTCCTGTTACTCCTATGCACATTAGAATAGCTTTGAACCAGGAAAAAATAACTTAGCTTGCCATGGACATACGTGACATTTAATACATTTTCACCCAGTATGTAAAGTGTTGGTGCAGCAATTTGTTCAAGCTGTGACAGCAAATTGAGGTGACTCTTAGTGTAAATGGTACTCCTGAACATTTATGAAATGTTAGGTGATGTCATATTTACTTGGAATTCCTTCTCTAATATGACAGCCAGGTAGTGTGGCTCATAATCAAACCGATTAACCACAAGAGGGTGTGCTCTATGTGTCAAGCACTTGCATGTGAAATAATAATATACAATTACTGATTCAACATAAAATTATGAAAAAAATGAAATCAAAGTAAAAAAAAACTCAGTCCCATTCAAGTGCAATGATATCCAAGTTAGAGAATCCTTTTTGACATGTGAAATATTGGCGTGCTGTATCTGCAACACTGATCTTTGCTCGGTGTCCCTAAATCATCACATGTAAAGTAAAGGTCCCTACTCACCAGATTGACTGGACCCTCTTGTCCTATGAGAAGAAGGGTCAAATATTGCTTAAATGGATGCCCATAACCAAGGGATATCCTCCAGCGGCTTTCTGGTGCCTTTATCTTGTGATGGTTGAGCCCAATGTTTCAGTGGCAAGGTTTAAAGGTGGAAGAAAAAAAAGAGGAAAAAAAGACTTATATTTATTGTTAAAAACTCCAATTGTGGGTAGACATGCATGAAATCCAAGCATAGGCATCCGCCCTGTGATAAGAAAGCAGGGAACCGCCGGACATCAGCGTGCGTTCCACCTGCTCTGAAAACTACGCACCGTACATTCCAACTTGGAAGTGGTGCATGGCGTCACTTATATGAAATGTTGTAAGACACTTTGGGGATGATTTACTAAGACTGGAGAGTGCAAAATCTGCAGTGCAGCTCTGCATATAAACCAATCAGCTTTCAGGTTTATTTTCTCAAAGCTTAATTAAACAAGCTGAAGTTAAGGCTGATTGGCTACCATGCACAGCTGCACCAGATGTTGCACTCTCCCATTTTAGCAAATCCACCCTTTTATTTCATTTTAGTTTTTATTTCTTTTGTTTTTTGAGGGTTTTTTTTTTTTCCAGGTCATTCATTATGATCGAAATTTGTTATTTAGAATACATTTGTAGATTCGTAAATTCAAAATCCAAAAATTCGAAAATTTAGACAGTCGAATATTTGGAAATTCGAAGATCCGAAAATTCGGAAATTCGAAAATATGAAAGAAAATCTGAAAATTCGAAATAACGAAAATTCAAAAATAAGAACGAAAATCTGAAAATTCGAAAATCCAAAATAATAACTAACTAACTAATAATAACTATTAAATTATAGATATTGGAATTTCCTTTCAAATTTGGCTGTTGGTGAATGTAACGAACATGAAGTTATCCAAAGTTACGAATTATCTGAGATAACGAATGTGGCATCTAAATGAATGGAATGTAATGAATTAATAATAAATAATAACAATAAAACATTTTTATTATTATTAATATTATTATTTATTATTAATTTGTTACATTCTATTCGTTTAGATGCAGCATTAGTTATTTCAGATAATTTGTAACTTTGGATAAATTTGTATTCATTACGTTCACTAACAGTCAAACGTGAAAGGAAATTCCAATACCTATAATTTAATAGTTAGTAATAGGGATGAGCCGAACACCCCCCGGTTCGGTTCGCACCAGAACATACCGAACAGGCAAAAAATTCAGAAGAACACACGAACACCGTTAAAGTGTATGGGACACGAACATGAAAAATCAAAAGTTCTAATTTTAAAGGCTTATATGCAAGTTATTGTCATAAAAAGTGTTTGGGGACCCGGGTCCTGCCCCAGGGGACATGTATCAATGCAAACATTTTTTTAAAAACTGACGTTTTTTCAGGAGCAGTGATTTTTTTAATGCTTAAAGTGAAACAATAAAAATAAAATATTCCTTTAAATATGATGCCTGGAGGGTGTCTATAGTATGCCTGTAAAGTGGCACATTTTTCCATGTTTAGAACAGTACCACAGCAAAATTACATTTCTAAAGGAAAAATTGTCATTTAAAACTGATCGTGGCTGTAATGAATTGTTGGATCTCAGCAATTTAGATAAAAACTCATTGGGTCTGGTATGAATATTAAGGGGAACCCCAGTCTAAAATTGAAAAAAAAATTGCGTGGGGGTCCCCCTAAAATCCATACCAGGCCCTTCAGGTCTGATATGGAAATTAAGGGGAACCCTGCGCCAATTTAAAAAAAATGGCGTAGGGTCCCCCCCAAAATCCATACCAGACCCTTATCTGAGCATGCAACCTGGCAGGCCACAGGAAAAGATTGGGGTGAGAGAGCGCCCCCCCTTCTGAACCGTACCAGGCCACATGCCCTCAACATGGGATGGATGCTTTGGAGTAGCCCCACAAAGCACCTTGTCCCCATGTTGATGAGGACAAGGGCCTCATCCCCACAACCCTTGCCCGGTGGTTGTGGGGGTATGTGGGTGGGGGGCTTATCAGAATCTGGAAGCCCCCCTTTAACAAGGGGACCCCCAGATCTCGGCCTTCTCCCTATGTGAATTGGTAAAAGTGTCAAAAATTTTAAAAATACAAGAGACAGCTTGGGACAAGTCTTTTATTAAAAAATAAAAAAATACAAATGTCCAGCGATGTTCATTCATCTTCTATCATGCCGCCCGAAGGACCATAAAAGAAAAAAAAAGCCACAACCGTTCCGCCTCCATGGGAGGCTCCCGTCGACTGACGCTTCCTCTCTGTGACAGTTCTTATGTAGCTGAGGGCAGGGCCAACCGGCAACATAAACGGGTGGCCCTACCCCCCTCTGATGCCATGGGGGCTTCCCGCGTGGCTTCTCTGTGGCGTCATAGGGGGACAGGGCCTGGTAATGGACTGGGGGGACCCCATTCTCTTTTTTTAAATGTGTTTATCTATATTGCCAAGACCCAACAATTCATTACAGTCACTATCAGTTTTAAATTATAATTTTTACTTTAGAAATGTCTGGCCTCTTCTCCCTCTCTCCGGTATCGTTTCCACGCTCTCTGGTTCTTCTCCGGTGCCTTCTTCCTTCTGTCGGGCCCCTCCACTATCTTCTGCTCTTTTGCTGCTCTTTTGCTAGTGGAGGAGCCCGGTCTTTTGAGACGTCTTCTTCCCTCTTCTCTTCCAGAGATGTTGACACAACGCTCCCTCTTGCTGTAATGCTGTGAGCGAGGTCCGCAACCAATTATATAGGCATGGGGCGTGGCCACCAGGTGATGTTACCTAGTGACCCCGCCCCTTATGACGTCACAGTCCCATCATGCCCCGGGACTGTGATCCCATAAGGGGGCGGAGTCACCGGCTATATAAGTCCATTGCGGAGCGCTCAGAGAGCATTCCAGCTGGAGAGAGTGTCGTGTCAACATCGGAAGAAGAGAAGAGGGAAGAAGACGATCCAGAAGTCCAGGCCACCGCTAGCAAAAGAGCGGCAAAAGATAGCGGAGGAGCCGGCAGAAAATCCGGACACCGGGAGAAGATTCCGGAGAGACCCCCGAAGTCGGAAGAAGATCCCCGGAGCTGCCTAATAAATTACTTTAAAAACATGTGTACTGTGTTTTTTTATTGACACTTTTTTCCCTAGGTGGATGGGTAGGGGTACGATGTACCCCATACTCATTCACAAAGGGTGGGGGGCTGGGATCTGGGGGCCAGGGTTGTCAGGAAGAGGACCTTGTCCTCATCAACATTAGGACAAGGTGCTTTGGGGAGGGGGGCCCACAGGGCACCCCCTTGCTCCAAAGCACCAACCCCCCCATGTTGAGGACATGCGGCCTGGTACAGTTCAGGAGGGGGGTGCTCACTCGTCCCCACCCCCTTTCCTGACCGACTAGGCTGCGTGCTTGGATAAGGGTCTGGTATGGATTTGGGGGGGACCCCCACGCTGTTTTTTTTGGCGTAGGGGGTGCCTCTTGGAATCCATACCAGACCAAAGGGCCTGGTATGCTTTTGGAGGGGAACCCATGCCGGTTTTTTATTTAAAATTTGGCATGGAGTTCCCCCTCAAGATTCATACCAAACACAGTGCCTGGCATTGGCGGGGATCCAAGTCGAATCCCCATGCTGCTTGTCGCTCATTGGAAAAGGAAAAAACATTTTTCCTTTCCCGATGAGCGAGACAGCTCGACGCTGCTATCCGCAGCTGACACAGTGCACTGCGATTACCTGCGGTTATGTGCGGATAGCTGCGCTAAATCGCTCCTGGACGCAGTCAATTCTATTTTTTCTATCCTCACGGAACCGCATGTAACTAAATCGCACTTAAACGCAGTGTGTGAATGGGGCCATAGGAAAGCATTGTGTGCTTTTAGCTGCGGTAGAAAACGAGAAAATCCAGCTAAAAGCACCATTCTATCCGTCCGTGTGAAAGGGACCTAACATTGTTAATTCAAATATTTCTGAATTAACAAAGTTGTTGAATTTTGTCGAATTTGGAACAAAACAAATTTCACATGTCTACTAGCAGTCCTTTGCTAAGAACTAGGCCACAAGGCCTAGCACTGTCACACAATAGGATGATTATTTTTGGTGTCATTCAACCTCAGGTAGTGCAGGAGTGAGAAAAAGATGAATTTAAAGCCCAACCCAGGGATTGGGTTTTCCACTCCCCTCCCCCATAGGCTGCCACTACCGCAATCAAAAAATAGTTAAGCCTACCGTTTTTTGCAGTTGTCCCCAGTCATGTCCTCTTTGCCTTTTGTTACCAAGCAAAGACAACAATATCTCTATTTGCTCTCTCTACCCTTGCTTCCTCAATGCGAATGAGATTTTGCAGCATTTTGGCCGGTGAGGGAGTGACACCATAGAAGCAAGAGAGTGTTCTATTTAAAAAATGTCTCTGCTGAGCTGTCATAAGCAAAGGGCGTAGACCTTAGGTGACCGCTGTTGTCGTTTGTTGTCAAATTGCTGTAGTAAAAACATAAAAATGGCATTTCATATGGGTGATAGGTGACGTTGAAGGAACCCTTCCACTATTTAGGGATGCTTGCTCTAGTTTCCCTGTAATGATTTTGCCTCGTATAAACACAAAATCTTATAATGACCTCTACATGGCCTATATATGATGTATCAATTATTATTTCAAACCAACGATTTATTATATTTATTCTGCTTACAGATGAACTTGCTGATATCCCTTTCATGTTTCTCTTTGTTTTTTATCCTGTGCTTTCAAGAATTGGTTTGTCAGGTAAGTTAATATTGGTGAATCTCTTGCAAGCAGTTTCTTGTTTGTAATCCCTCAGTTAATTAATGGGTTGTAGCTGTAGCTTCAAATAGGGTGATTGCATGTGTTTGTTACTCATGCAAATAACACTCCAAATGACAGCTCAGTATACATTGCCATATTAGTTGACAATGGCTTTAGCTTGCAATATCATCATTCTATATTGCTTATCTCAGCATTACCCTGTGCAGCCTTTAAAGAAAGGAAAGTCAGGATTTATCAATAACTGACAATTTTGGTTTTTATCCATGGTCCATTTCATCCTTCCTTGATGTTCTTCAATATCCTATTTTCATGGTCCTGCTATAGATATTCCACACTATCCAGTGTATTCATTCCTTCCATTCCATTCATGGTCTTGTATCCATCCATCCTCCATAGACATTCCTCATTCTCCAGAGTCCATGCCTCCTCAATTGATAATTCTTATATTCTAGTGTCCATGTCCCATCTGTAACCAGTTCTCATTCTTCGGTATCCACACTTTGTGTATACATTTCTCATGTTCTAGTGCCCATTCCTCCTCCATGGACATTTTTCCTTCTCAAGTGTCCATGCCACTTTAATAAACATTATTTATACTCCAGTATCCAGGTCCATTTTGTAAAATTCATCATTCTTCAATGTCAGCATCCACTCTGTAGACATTTCTCATTCTTCTGTGTCCACATTTCCTCTGTAGACATTTCTCACTCTCAAGTGTCCATGCCTCCTCCATACTCATTTCTCATTCTCCAGTCCCCACTAGCTTTCATGTAGCAGAGACTGTGTAGTGGTGTTGTGAAGTGTTTTGGGCATTTTGTTTTGACTTTTTTTCGACTTGTAAGATAATGAAGTGTGATATTAAAAAAAAAAAAAAAACACCTTACAAACTATACTATCAAACTGTTACTATACTATTATAAAACTTACACACTATACTATAAAACTATTACTATATTTTTACAAAACATACAAACAACACTATCAAACTGTTTTGTCACTGGCCAAGACCATATGATACCTTTCTAATATAGGGTGTACAATTTTTTTTTCTACACGGTAAAGGTTAGAGTTTGATGAGTTTAATTAATTGTTCAAAGATATTGACCTGTTCTTTATAATGATCCTGGTTATTAGAAGTTTTAAAAGCAGGTGTTAAATATGAAGCTAGAAAGAGTATGACTCTAGCCAATCACCTTTTTGTAATGTTTCCATCTGGTTGGACATGATAGGTATGTTTGGTGTAGATTTACCAGGTGTTCCAGCTGTTCTTTCCTGTGGATCTTAGGAGAGTCAAGTAATGCGACATGGGTAATATTTTTGAATTGAAAACAATTATAAGTTACAATAAGTCATGACACTCTCTACATATAAATTTTTGACCTGTGGTTTATTTAAAATTCAATATTTGGGACATACAACTCAGTTTACATCCATTTGGACATCATCTTTCCAATATCTGGACACATAAAATAACAAATGCAGCGTGGCTTTTTAAAGATTTAGATAACTCCAATGCTAATTCGTTGAAGGTTCAGGTGATTGAGAGAATAGAGAACTCTGAGAGAGGCGGACAGAGGTTTCCTATCCTTATGCCGCGTACACACGAGCGGACTTTATGGCGGACTTTGCCCGGCGGATTTTTCGACGTACTTTACGACGGACTTTCTGAATGAACGGACTTGCCTACACACAATCCACCAAAGTCCGTCGAATTCGTACGTGATGACGTACGACCGGACTAAAACAAGGAAGTTCATAGCCAGTAGCCAATAGCTGCCCTAGCGTGGCTTTTTAGTCCGTCGAACTAGCATACAGACGGCGAACTTTTCGACCGGACTCGATTTCAACGGATAAATTTTAAACAAGTTTCAAATCTAAGTCCGTCCAACTTTTGAGAAAACAAAGTCCGCTGGAGCCCACACACATCGAATTGTCCGACGAAATCCAGTCCGCCGGGCAAAGTCCGCCGTAAAGTCCGCTCGTGTGTACGCGGCATTAGTATAAATGGTCTGTTGGACTTTTAACCTTGCGATTAAGATTCCCAAGGGATTTAACCATCACTGAGAGTGTCCCACTATTATGAATATGTAGCCGCTGCCTCCCACCCAGTTGTGTATTCTTTTATGTTCACACCACCATTTATTCTACCTGTATCAATATATTGAGTTAATCTACCACTAAACATATGTGTGACTATTTTGTGGTAGCAACTCACAGCCAGGTTAAGGATACTTATACAGTATGTCTTTATATGTGCTTGGAGTGACTTTTGTTCAAACAGGTGTGTCAGAGGGGCTGAGGTTGCTTTTGGAGTCAAGGCGTGAAACCAAGAACCCAAAACTGCCAAGCGGCTCCTTCGGGGGTAGAGCTACAAATAATTTAATGTTTTGTTCCTTTATGAATGGTTATAATTCCTTCCTTTTCAACCCATCTTTGTTCTTTCCCTCTTCTTTCTGGACTTTCTGGCAGGGACTGTTGTCTGGTTGCATTCCAATAAAAGATAATCAAGCTGCACCAGTTTGTAGTTGCCATGTTTGTTTATTAATATAATTTAACTGATTGTTTTTTTTTCATTTTGTTCTCAAAGCTGCATTAAAAGAACCCTCTTCCAGCTTGACTTTTTAAATTTGATTAAATATTCTTTCAGTGGTACATTTCTCCCATAGCAGTGCCCCATTCCCCATGTGTTTTTTAACAATATTAGCCCTAAAAAATTGCCAGAATTTGCCAACAAGTTTTGGCATCCATAGACGTCAATGGCATTTGCTGCTAAGTTCAGGTTCTCCGAGCTTCAAATAGATGTAAATAAACCCTTACAAATCAAACCTGGGTAGTTTTGCTTGAAACTAATTTAAGAGGTACTCTGGGGGGCCCTGATCACGGCTGTTTGAGATTTAACACCATCCATTGTAGACATGGACCACCTTTTACTTATTTCTCATTACAAGCTGCCGCTTACCTTCTTCTCTGGAAGACCACTCCATTCTTACTCCACTGGCCACCAAACCTAAAAGGCGTAATGTATCATAACATAGGGGGAGAAAATTTTTTCCATCTTTTGGTCTAGCTTCTGTTTCGCCTTTGGTGAATAAGAAGGCTTTGAGATAAGAATGTCTTTTTAACCAAGAAAAAAAACATTAAAAACATCATAACATGTACTGCTGAGTTATAATAAAACTATGCTGGATACCACTTATGTGTCTTCTTGGTGAGTTCAAACTGCCTGTGGAATTTGTCCAGTTGGAAAATTGCCATACTGTCTGCACAGACTAGGCCTTAGAAGGTATGTCTTTTCCATAAATTTATATTTGAGAAAGAACATTTTGGGGGTTATTTACTAAGGGCAAATCCACTTTCCACTACAAGTGCACTTGGAAGTGCAGTCGCATTAGTTCTGGGGGTAAGATCTGAAATGAGGGGAAGCTCTGCTGATTTGATCACTCAATCATGTACAAGCAAAAATGCTGTTTTTTATTTTTATTGCATGTCCCCCTGAGATCTAAAGTGACTGCACTACCAAGTGCACTTCCAAGTGCACTTATAGTGCACTTGTAGTGCAAAGTGGATTTGCCTTTAGTAAATAAAACCCTATGTATTGATTTACAATGACAAACTGATAAAAATTTAACATGTAACTTGATAGAAAGTGATGCCGATTTAAATGTTCAAGGATTTCGAGATTACATCAAAAAAGCAAAGCTAGTAAATTTGCCTGATCATGAACAATTAAGCATTTCTTGTTATATGTTTTCCAGGAGGAATTCTATACAAAGTACTCATGTGACAATGTGGACATCAGGTCCTTTATTGTAGATAAACACAATGAACTGAGGAGTATGGTCCAACCACCCCCAGCAAATATGCTTAAGATGGTAATTTTTTTTTGTTGTTGTTGAAGATTGTACTTGACCATACACTTAGCACATAATTGTAATGATGAGCAAAACATGTATGTACAAAATGTATAACGGCAAGATTACTGTTTCTATAAATCAATACATAATATAATATATAATACAAGTAAGTAATGACTGGAGAAAAAAAATTACATTGAATCCAATTTATAATTTAAAGTGGACCTATCATTTAAATTCAGACTTCATATGATTCATTATGTTCTCCGACTTCCTGTTCTAGGGTGTTTTTTCTTCATATAAAAGTGTTTGTTGTCTGACTGCCATTACTGACCAAAAACACGTATGCAGCAAAGGAATAAGAATTCCTGATCTGCAGCTGTTTTTTGGGTAAGTGACACAGAACATATTTTAGTAAAAGATATGTCCATATGACAACCAGGCAACTAGAATATTTAGAAGGAGGTAATCACTGTTATACAGTTTCTATCATGACAGATTCCCTTACAAAAATCTCTACAGAGGAAGTATAGAAGCCATCGCTGACCTAGAACTAAGTAACTGGCCTTGAAATCATTCTGACATTCCTGAGCTGCCATACAGGACACAGTTTCCTCTTGCCATGAGGGAGCCCAGAGAGTGCACATTGCTGTCCAGACTAAGTCCACTTACCGACCGCCTAACTGTAAATGTAGGTCATTACTTTGATGTTAAATATTGGGATTATCACAACAGCTAGCTGCTTAACACTGATATCGTTATTAACAGTAGGCTGTCCAAATAAAAGTGGTCCCAGTGGCGGATTCGCCGTCGGTAAACACGTAAGTCAGGTGTGCCCAACCTTTTGAAGAGCGAGGCCCACTTAAGCGATTGGTAACTGGTTGCAGGCCACAATGAGGGGAGCAGGCAGATGACTGCATGCCCACTCTGCCGGACACCGACACAGCCTGCTCTACTCTATGAGCCCTCCGATCTGATCTGCCCAGATGGAAGGGGATAGACCCCCCCTTCTGTTTTTTTTAGTAGATCAGATTGCAGGTATGTGGGTGTAAACGGCCACAAGTCCATCTACATCTGCAGCTCCATAGAGGTGACCGATCGTGTCAAAGGGGCCTAAGGCTGCTTTCACACTGATGCTGTCAGGGAGATGCTGGCCATAGTGCAGCAGAAGGGCGGTGGCAGAGTCCAAGGCGCATGCATGGGCACAATTCCAGTGACAACCTTCCTGGCAGGCATGTCTGCGCGATCATCTATGTGTATGGAGCACGCGTGAGAGAGTGGCCCTTAGCATTGCCGCCAATTGCCATATATAAGGATGACAGATGCACTAGGGCCTTGCTGTCTGATCTGAAGCTTTCCCCTGTATCCTGCTTCTGTATCCGTCATTGATCTGATTCTGACTCGGCTTCCTGACCATCCTGATATTCTCCAACCCTGACCCTGGCTTACCTTGACCTCGATTTCATCTGTATCTGCTTAATTCTCTGTTGCCAAACCTCTGAATGAACTTTGACCATTCTCTGTTTGATGTCTCTGATGTACCTGATATTCCGTGTATGAGCTGGCTTGTCTGATTCTGCACCAGTCTCCATAGCTTCCACAGCCTCCACGTACCTGCATCTGCAGTACACCTGCATCCGCAAAGTGTCTGCATCCATAGCCAACCAGCAGCAACTGCCATAAAGATTGTCCCTGGAATTGTGCCCACACATGCGCCTTGGCCTCTGCCCCTGCCCATCTGTTGCACTATGGCCAGCATCTCCCTGACAGATGCTCTGTGGTTTACCCACACTAAGGGTGCAGCACAGTGCTCCTGTGGGTTTCCTGCTTGTTGACTGCATTCTGCCATAGATTTCTATTATATCGTGCATTTTCTGAAAGTGCACCAAACCCGCAGGTAATAACAGAAGTCTATGGCTCAGTGCAGATAACCCACAGGTACACTGCGCTGCACCTGCGGATCAGTTTGAAAGCAGCCCGGTAACCACTGCAGAACAGATATGTCCATATATACACTGTGATTTTAGTAATAAACTGAGCATTAATAACAATCTTCCATTCAGGTATCGCTGGCTTCTGCTGTCCTATGCAGAGTGCACTTGGTATCACACTGTTAGGTCACCTAGAGACTGGGTGACAGATGCACACCGTTGGGATCAGGAAAGCACCGCAAGGTAGTGGACCGTACGGCTGACTGCTGCGGATTGAACCCTGGGAGGTTCAGGAAGCCTAAACACTTTTCATGGTCCCTGCCGCATTGCACAGACTCAGGGACGAACCACCTTCAGCAGAGGGAGGTATCTACTAGACCGAACCCTCAGGTCATTACCACCTGCGTGTATGACTAAGACAACAGGGGCCTATCCCATCTAGCGACCCTGTTGACCTCCGGGACCACCCTGCTCCGTAACATCCTCGGAACACCTATCCAGAGTGCTGGCCTCTGCTCTAGGGAAGCCCAGCTGTCGGCCATTAGGCATGACGTCAGCTCTCTTAGTCCCCCAATGTACAAAACAATCACCCAATATCCAAACGAGGCAAGTATGATCTGAAAGAAAAAGTGAAATATAGCACACACACCCCCAGCACCATCTTACCACAGCAACTACACAGTAAAGTAGTAGGAAATTATATAAAAAACACAGAAACCCCCCCCAGAAAACCCACATGTCTTAAATCAAGTGGGGGCAGATGTAAAGTTTGAATCTATCGGACTCATACCTGCTAATACGTTTGACCACCGCGTTGTCCAATCCCCACCGAGCCGCTTCAGTAGCCGTCCTGATATGAAAGAAATGTGAGGAAAAACTACGGGCCTCAATACCAGCAGCTGAGAGGCACCGCCGCAGTACCGATACAAATTGAAAATTGGATAAAGTCCTGCCATCCGAATGTACCAGAAAAGAACCGGCAACAGCTGGGTGAAGCCTTAAGTAGGCCACTACCGCCACCACCGGGCATATGAGTGAGCCCGGGATCCGGAGCAACCCAACGTGAGCCCCTCTTCCGGCCTGATCCATCTTGGAACGACGGATGAAAAGCCTAACCGACATGCCATCACAGCAGACATCCTCCATCGACAGCCCCCCATGAGCTGCCTTGGAAGGGCTAACTAATTCCCCCACCCTAAAGGCTCCATAGAAAGCCAAAGCAAAGGCCGCTCGGAATAGCAACATCTCAAACTCAGATGAACTAACCGGGGCTGTCTGCAAGAACAACGTGTGTAAAGTATCAAAAGTGATAGGCCGGCAGCCGTCAGGCCGCTGTGCACCCTTTCGATAACCTCTCATGGCCTGCTTCACCAAAGAGTCTTTGGTAAAATCGGGCATGCCCCACATTTTGAACCAAAAGGCCAGGCCGGCCAATTTTTGTTGCATGGCCGAAATAGATACCCCATCCCTGAAACACGTACATACGAAATAGATAACCAGCTGGCTAATTTCCCCACTATTGCCCTCACAACCTACTCGCTGTGTCAAAGTCTCCCATTCCCTCCAGACCTTGGAATAGAACAACCAAGTCAACTCGCTCAAGGAGTTTCGAATCAGACCTGAGGCAATTCCAACGCTACCCGCCACAGATGAGGAGGACAAGGGGTTCTGGGTGCCGCTCCGCGCCAACTCCCGAAACCCATCCAACTGAAAATGGAAAGAGCGTCAGCCACTGTATTCGCCACCCCAGGAATATGCACAGCGTACAAGAAAATGTTCAGCCGAAGACAACACAAAACCAAGTATTGCAACAGACGTGTGACCGGAGGGGAGGACCCTGACAGCGAGTTAAGAACCTGCACTACCCCCAGGTTATCACAATGTAACCGTACCTTTTTGTTGCTAAACACTTCGCCCCAAAGCAAGAAGGCGACCACCACTGGAAAAAGTTCCAGCAGCACCAAATTCTTCAAGTATCCTGCCTCCCGCTATTCGTTGGGCCAGTGCTCCGCACTTCACCAGCCCCCCAAAAATGCTCCATACCCAGTTGATTCAGTCGCAAAAAGTTCCAAGTCATAGTTGCTGACCGCCCCCTCCATCCAGATGGACCGCCCATGGAACTTGTTTAAAAATGCACGCCAAACCTGCAGGTTGGCCCTATGTTCCCTATTTAGCCTAATGAAATGCCTGGGTGAAGTGACCCCAGCCGTAGCAGCCGACAGCTGTCGACAAAAAACTCTGCCCAGCTGCATAATATGGCATGCAAAAATGAGTTTACCGAGTAGAGACTGCAGGTCCCGTAGTTGGATCTTATTTTTCCCGACAGTTAAACGGACCTCTTCCTGCAGGGCATGCAACTTATCGTCCGGCAGATGACATTCCAATACCCTGGAATTGATCTCTATACCAGAAATTTGATCATCTCTGCAGAGCCCTCCGTCTTGTCTACCATGAGAGGTATACCAAAGCGCTCTGTTATGTGCTGCACTGTAGCCAGCAGTACACCGCATAAGTTAGAGGATGAAGGGCCAACACAGAGAAAGTCATCCAGGTAATGAATGACTGAATTGACGCCCGCTATTTCCCAGACCACCCACTCCAGAAAGGAAGTAAAGGTCTCGAATAAGGCGCATGAGATGGAACAGCCCATAGGCAGGCATCAATCCACGTAAAAAGCCCCTAACCATTTGCAGCCCAAGAAATGAAAACTGCGTGGGTGAACCGTAAGTAACAGAAAAGCCGCCACTATGTCAATTTTTGCCATAAGGGCCCCCTTGCCATATTGCCGGACCCAAAACACGGCAGCATCGAATGAGGTATAAGACACTGCACATGCCTCGGGGTCGATGGCATCGTTGACAGAGCCACCCTTTGGAAACGAAAGATGGTGGATCAGCCAGAACTTTTTGGACTCCTTCTTCAGAACGTCGCCCAATGGTAACACCACCAAATCCTCCAAGGGGGAGAAGGAAAGGGGCCGCACATGTGGCCCAACAACACTTCCTTAGCAAGGTTGTCAGAAACCACTTTGGAGTGTAACATGGCGGACCTAAGATTCTCCGCCACAGGGGAAATCTGAGTAAGGGAGCAAGGACTCAAAAAACCCTCTGTGAAATCCACCTGTAACAACTGAGCCATAGGCCGATCTGGATACCTATTTAGAAAGGGGGACATCCTGTCCACCCTCACCAGTGTCCAGCCTTTTTCCTGCAGTATCACCAGGATGGGATTTGCCAGCCTTGAAACAACGGGACAAGGGGTGAGCCCCTCCGCAGTGCGAGCATTCATGTTTGTATCGGCAGCCGGCGCCGAACCTACAAGAACCCTTGTTGAATTGCCAGCACTGACCCCGGCTTTTTGCAGCTGGTTGTCCAGGGGCGTTTGGACTCCTGGCCCCCGCTGGAAAAAACACCGTAAAGGCTCATGGAGAGGACATAAGTTTAATCCACAAACGGATGTCCATATGATCCCAGTGCAGCGCATATCGCTTTGCATTGACGGAATTGTTCGTCATACCGCAGCCAAGCCACGCCACCGTAAACCCTCTGGGCCTCGCCAATGGAGTCCAGATAGCAAAACAGCGGGGAACAATTCTCCGGGGCTTTTTCGCTGATGACGCTCGCCAGAATGGCGAATGCCTGTAACCAATTGCTAAATGTGTGCGGGATCAAATGATACCAACGCTTCTCCTCATCTTCCTTCTTATATTCCTAAAATGCCTCCCCCTTCTAACTGGTCCGGCCTATCCCCTGCCTGCAGAACTTACTATTGCCAGGATATTAACCCTCACTAGCCCAGCCTGCTTGGATACTCCTCTCATGGAGCCCTACGCTTATTTTTTTTATTTTTTTTGCTATGGTTTTGCTCAACACTGATTCTCTGGGATAAAATTTATAAGTACTTTAGTATGTCGCCATTCCACGAGCATGCAAAATTTTAAAGCATGATATCTATTTACTCAACGTAACATGATCTTTCACATTATACAAAAAAATTGGGCTACGTTTATTGTTTTGGTTTAAAATATTTGCGTTGTATACAGTGTGACATAAAGTATTGCAATGACTGCCACTTTATTCTCTAGGGTCTCTGCTAAAAGTAATTTTCTAGCAAAAAATACAGATTTTTACTTGTAAACAACAAATGTTAGAGAAATGCTTGGTCTTAAAGTGGTAAGAACTGACCATACAGCTTACTTGTAGTCTTATTGCTGCCTGCAGTCTTGACTGGGACTATTCTCATGTGCACCAAAGTACAATTGGGCCACAACACTAGCCGGCTGAAGAGTTAGGATTAAAGTGAAAGTCCATGCAAAATCTAAAATCCCTACATCTATAGACACCAGGGATCTAACACTAACCTCTCTATCCCTGTAAAGAAAAAAGGAGTATACATACTTTTTTGAAAGCCTGTCAGGGCTGGGCTCAGCCCTTCCTTCTCAGCTCCCATCTCTCTCCACAGTTACCCAGCTGTTGTTGATTCTGCTTGTCAGTCCTGCCTACTTAAAGTCGTCCAGCTCACTTGATCTCTGCCTTCGCCTTTGCCAACATCACAGAGACTTTCTCCTGCGTTCCTGTTGAAGACTTATTCGGCTGACGTTCCTTCTGGCTCCTGATCCTGCTTGCTGTACTACTACGTTTATCTCTGGCTCTCTGACATTTGCTTGGCTGACTACCCGATCTGGTTACTGAACTCTGGCTTGTTTTGACTACGCTTACTCTGTTTACCTTATTATTATTATTAAACAAGTGTGATTTAATTATACTTCTGTCTCGGTCTGATTCATGGTTCCTGATAGTAGGCGAAGGCTAGGAATTCAGAAGATACAGTCAATTTACTTGTTGGTAATATTTTTTCCAGATTGAATCAGCAAGGTCACTGCATAAATCAGTTTGCCATAGCGTTACAAACGCTCCTGAGTTGCACGACTCACCTGGAAAGTCCCACTGTGACTGAGTTGCAGGCTGTCCCAGCTGCTGCGCCAATCTTTGTGCAGGCACCCGCCTCGAGTATTACCTCTCTAAGAGGTATGTCTGGTTCCGCTCCACTTCCCCAGCAATTTGGGGGTGATCTAGTTCAATGCAGAGGGTTTCTCAACCAGGTTGAGATTTACTTTGAGATGCTGCCCCAGGCGTTTCCCATGGACAGAAGCAAAGTAGGTTTCATGATATCTTTGCTTTCTGAGAGAGCCTTGGCCTGGGCAAACCCTCTATGGGAGACGCAAAAACCTGTTGTCTTGAGTTACCCTGACTGTGTGGCCTCCTTTAAAAGGGTATTTGACGTTCCCGCACACTCCACTTCTGCTGCCAAGTGCCTCATGTCCATCAAACAGAGTACTCTTTGAACTGTTGCCGACTACGCCATTGAATTCCGTACTCTGGCAGCAGAGGTTGCTTGGAACAATGAGGCCCTCTTGGCTGCTTTTTCTCATGGTCTCTCGGATTCCATCAAAGATGAGATAGCAGCCCAAGATATACCCACTGAGCTGGAGAGGTTGATGACTTTTGCCATGCTCATATACTCCAGACTCGGAGAAAGACTCTATTTTAAGGAGCGCTTGCAGAAGCCTCCTGTACGTCTGCCTCCGAGCTTTGCAGTCCCACCCATGCCTCCCTCACCTCTCATGCCTCCTGGTACCTAGTCGGTCAGTGAAGATGAGCCCATTCACTTGGGCTTCACGCGTCTCTCTGCGGATGAGAGAGCCTTTAGGAGGAAGGAGAGATTGTGTCTTTATTGTGGCCAGGCAGGTCACTTTTTGAAGTCTTGTCCTACCCGTCCAGGGAACGCCCGAACCTTGAGGTCCTGTCATGGACAGACCTTAGGTGGCGTTGTTTCATCCCCAGTTATCCAGAAGGATAAGCCACTGATTTTGGTCACCCTTTCTTGGGCTGTGTCATCCATTGAGATACAGGCTCTAATCGACTCTGGGGCTGCAGGTCTGTTCATTGATGCTGCCTTTGTATCGCAGCACTCGATTCCGCTGCAGCTGCGTGACACTCCACTTGCCATTGAGGCTCTTAATGGGAGACCGCTACAGCCTGCCCATGTGACTCATGAGACGGTTCCATTGTCCATGGTCATAGGGGCTCTTCACCATGAGATAATCCAATTCCAAGTTATTTCTGCACCTAGGTTTCCACTGGCTATTGGTTATCCTTGGTTACAGAGGTACAACCCCTCTTTTGATTGGCTCTGTGCTGAGGTTCTCTCCTGGTCACCACAATGCGTCGAGACATGCTTCCAGAAGGTAGCCAAGGTCCTGTGCACCTCTTCACTCTCCTCCCTGCCGGAGGAGTACCGTAATTTTAGCGATGTCTTTGACAAAGGTCAAGCCGATAGTTTGCCTCCACACTGGCCTTATGATTGCGCAATTGACCTTCAACCTGGGGCCATACCCCCTTGTGGCCGGGTTTTCCCTTTGTCGGTCTTGGAGGATAAGGCCATGGAAGAGTATGTTGCAGATGCACTTTCTCGAGGTTTCATCTGCAAATCCTCATCTCCTGCTGGTGCTGGTTTCTTCTTTGTGAAGAAAAAGAGCGGTGAACTGAGACTTTGTATTGATTATAGGGGACTCAATCGTTTCACGATTAAGAATGCCTACCCAATTCCGATGATTTGAGTTGAGTAATTTGACCAATAGTGCAGCGCTAAAATAATAAAATAAACTAAAATGTGTCTTCACAATGAGAAACGTCCATATATACAGTGAAGAGCAATCAGTAAGATCTTCAGTGGTGAGCTGATATATCATACAAGTGACTGTGGGTAAAAACCTCCACCACTGGTTGAAATGGCTGCTCACCTCACAGATCCTTTAATTATAGAGGGTCAGACACGCTTTCCCACACAGGGTGTATACCAGGTAACACGTCCAAAGAAATCCTTCATATGAATGGTGGCATCACAAATCCCATAGCGTAAGATCATGCAAATAAAAGGCAATGCATAGTGCTCTCCGCAGAAACAATATTTAATGGTAGGATACCCGCAGCTATCACCGCTCATGTTTTATATGTTGTACACACTCGGCACTTGGTTTTAAGTACCTGTTTTGTAAGTTTTTAATTTATTTATCCTACTATTAAATATTGTTTCTGCAGAGAGCACTATGTATTGCTTTTTATTTGCATGATCTTACACTATGGGATTAAAGGGTGATTAAAGGGTCCATTCTGTGAGGTGAGCAGCCATTTCAACCATTGGTGGAGGTTTTTACCCATGAAGTCACTTGCATGATATATCAACTCACCACTGAAGATCTCACTGATTGCTCTTCATTGTATACATGGAAATTTCTCATTGTGAAGACACATTTTAGTTTATTTTTATTTTTTTTGGTTTTTTTTTATATTTTTGTTCCAGGGATTTGAAAGTTAACCCTTGGTGTTCAGCTGCTTTTATGCCAACAGGGGTTGTTTTATTGCGCTGATTTGTTCTCTTTTACAGAGTTATTTGACCGCCTCAAGGGAGCAATGGTTTTCACGAAGGTTGATTTGAGAGGGGCATACAATCTCATGCGGATTAAGGAGGGGGACGAGTGGAAAACTGCATTTAATACCAGAACAGGCCATTATGAATACCTTGTAATGCCTTCTGGCCTTTGTAACGCCCCAGCAGTTTTCCAGGAATTTATTAACGATGCCCTCCGAGATTTGTTGCAGTTATGTGTGGTGGTTTATGTCGATGATATCCTCATATTTTCCAAGTCCCTGGAGAGCCACCACACAGATGTCTCTCTTGTGCTTCAGATACTAAGAGAAAACAATCTCTATTGTAAACTGGAGAAGTGCGAGTTCCATCGTGAACAGGTTAAATTCCATGTCATTTCCACTGCTGGTTTTTCGATGGACCCAGAGAAACTTTCGGCAGTCCTACAGTGGCCCTGACCTGTGGGTTTACGTTTTCTGCAGCATTTCCTGGGCTTTGCCAACTATTATCGGAAGTTAATTCGTAACTTCTCATCTCTGGTCAAGCCCCTGACTGATATGACCAGAAAGGACTGTAACCCACAGAGTTGGTCTACGGAGTCCATTAAGGCCTTTGAGAGTCTCAAGTCTGCCTTTGTTTCTGCACCTGTGTTGGCACATCCTGATCATATGTTGCCTCTTATCCTAGAAGTTGATGCTTCTGAGACTGGAGTTGGGGCCCTTCTGTCTCAACGTCCTAACTCTGAGAGTGCTATGCATTCATGTGGCTACTTTTTCAAGAAATTGTCACCTGCAGAGTGCAATTACGAGATTGGTGACAGAGAGCTGTTGGCGATCATTTTAACCCCGAAAGAATGGAGACATCTCCTTAAAGGTACCACTGTGCCGGTTTTCATTCTTACTGACCATAAGAATCTCACATTCTTGTCTGAGGCTAAGCGCCTCTCTCCCAGAAGGGTGCGATGGGCTCTTTTCTTGTCAAGTTTTAATTACATTGTCCCATTCTTACCCAGTACTTAGAATGTAAGGGCTGACGCCTTGTCACGACAATTTTCCTCCACTTCCACGTTGGAGTCGGTTCCGGTTCTTGTGATTCCTCCTGATCGTATTCTGGCTACGGTTGGCACCAGTCTTACTTCTCCTTTGGGTGACAAAATTCTTGCTGCTCAGGTCCATGTCCCAGAGAGTCTCCCTGCTGCCGTGCTGCAGACTTACCATTCTCCCAAGGCAGCTGGCCACCCTGGGAAGGATCAACTCGTTTGGGCCATTTCCCAACAATTCTGGTGGCCTAGTCTATGGGCTGCACCTTCCTACCAGGTTGGGGACAGAGTCTGGCTGTTGTCTTGTGACCTCCGACATCGTGTTCCTTCTTTGAAGTTTGCACCTCGGTTTATTGGGCCTTTCCGTATCCTTCGCAGGATTAACCCCGTGGCTTACGCCTTGGACCTTCCTCCTAGTATGCGCATCTCAAATGTGTTTCATGTCTCCTTATTGAAACCTTTGGTCTGCAATCACTTTACCACCTCAGTGCCATGTCCTCACCCTATACAGGTTGAGAACCATGAGGAGTATGAAGTATAATCCATTGTTGACTCCCATAGGTTCCGTGGGCGCATACAGTACCTTGGTGCATTGGAAGGGGTACGGTCTAGAGGAACACTCTTGGGTCTCAGCCTCGGACGTACATACCCCTGTACTCCTCCATGATTTCCATAGACGGTTTCCTCTCAAGCCTGGTGGTCCTCCGAGGGGGAGGGGTCGTTGAGGAGGGGGTACTGTCAGGGCTGGGCTCAGCCCTTCCTTCTCTGAGCTGGCCACTCAGCTGACGGCTAATTGCCAGCTCCCATCTATCTCCACAGTTACCCAGCTGTTGTTGATTCTGCTTGTCAATCCTGCCTACTTAAAGTCGTCCAGCTCACTTGATCTCTGCCTTTGCCTTTGTCAACATCACAGAGAATTTTCCTGCGTTCCTGTTGAAGACTTGCTTAGCTGACGTTCCTTCTGGCTCCTGATCCTGCTTGCTGTACTACTACATTTATCTCTGGCTCTCTGACATTTGCTTGGCTGACTACCCAATCTGGTTACTGAACTCTGGCTTGTTTTGACTACGCTTACTCTGTTTACCTTATTATTATTATTATTATTATTATTAAACAAGTGTGATTTAAATATACTTCGGTCTCGGGGCGTGTCCAAGATGTCGGCCTGAGCAGACGTGCTTCCCGGAGCTCTGCTGGAGAGGAATCCGTATATACCATCCTGCCTGGAGTAATCACCCCCGTTTTGGGCGTCTGGACTCCCGTATGCCGTCCAGATCATCGGCCGGTTCGAAGAGCGGCAGGAGGCTTCGTTTTCCCCCGACTATACCGGAGGCTACTGCGCCCGCAGTGCCTGGGGAGAAAAGCCCGCGCAGCCATTCCAATATGGCCACTCAGACGGTGGTGGAGGAGAGCCCCTCGGCCTCCCTTCCTGGAATACCTGAGGTGATGGCGGCGATCTCGGCATGTCAGGCCACTTTAGCAGGGAAAATGGAAGCTGTTCAGACCGATGTGGGACTGATTAGACAAGACTTGGAGAAAATTCGGGGCCGCCTCGGGGTGGTGGAGCAGAGAGTGGGACAGGTGGAGGATGTAACAGAGGGACACTCGGCGGCCATTCGGACCTTGCAAAATAAGGTAAAGGTCCTGGAATACCGTGCCGAGGACGCCGAGAATCGCAGCAGGCGAAATAATTTGTGAATAGTAGGCCTCGCAGAGGGAGCAGAGGGACAGAACCCGACTACCTTTGTGGAAGATCTCCTGAGATCCTTGTTCCCTGGGGCCCAGCTGTCCCCCTATTTTACTGTGGAAAGAGCGCATAGGGTTCCGCCGCAGCGAGGCCCGTCTGGCTCCCCACCTCGTACGCTGATCCTGCGCCTGTTAAACTTTAGGGACAGAGATGAACTTCTGAGGGCTGCAAGAACGACGAAGGACATCTCGTACCAGAATAATAAGCTACTACTCTTCCCGGATTATACTATAGAGACCCAGAAGCAGCGTAGGTCTTTCGACGCGGTCAAGGCTGCCATGAGGGCAAAGGGAATTAAATATAGCATCCTCTTTCCTGCGAAGCTGAGAGTGGTAGAAGGCGAGACGATCCGTTTCTTTACCAACCCCAGGGATGCATTCTCGTGGCTGGAATCGCTGCCTGCTCTGAAGTGAATGGATCGGTAACGTTATACATATTTCAACTCCCCCCTTTTTTGCTGACTACACTGATCTCTGTTGGGTCTTTTTTTTTTTTTTTTCCCTTTTTCTTCCCTTTTTTTTTTTTTTTCTTTTTTGAGCTGAGGAGCGGCAATACAGATGTTGGACTTTACAGTTGATGAGCTTTTGGAGATCCCTCCTAGGATCGGTTGCCGCCCTTTCTTGTCTCGCTTGGCTAAGACCCTAGGAGATCAGTCCTGTTAAATCTGCGGGATGGGGGACTTGGGGGTCTACACCTCGGTCTTGAGACTGTGTTTATCCCAATCCTGAAGGAGAGACCCCGTCTACCTGACATTCTTACAAGTATGGAAGATTTCCTTATCTTAAGTGTTGTGCCCCTGGATACTCCAGGTGAACTATGAGTGATCGTGTCAGTTTTGAACTTTATAACTCTCTAGCATCTCTTGTTGGGAAGTAAGAAGGCCCCCTGGTTGGTTCGGAGTATGGTTACCCCTCTGTACAGTTAAGGTGGAGGGGTGATTAACTCTCTGTGTGTTTAACTGGGGCGCGCCTCCCTGAGTAAGTTACTCTGAAGGACTCGGGGTGTTTTTGGGGAAATATGCATGATCCCAGTTTCCGGGGTCTGCGGGGCGGGGGGTGGGGAGGGCAGCCATTGCTGTCCCTTGTTTATTTTAGTTTGTGGGTTTTTTTTGTTTCTCACGGTATTTTTATCTCACAAGAATCTGACAACTATACCCTTATACCTTCGGTATGGTGCAAAACTTACTGTTAAGTTACACTGGTGGTTCATGTGGCGGTGGTTGCTGGTGCCTGTCTCTCCGCCTGGGTGGTCGATCCTGTTCCCGGGGACTGATTGTGGACATGGACTCCGAGGGCCCATTAATTTATATCACACAAATTATGGCTAATCTCTCCATTCTCTCCTGGAATGTCCGGGGAATGAACTCGGCGATTAAGCGCTCGCTGGTTTTCAAATATCTAAAAACCTATGCCCCTCACATTTGCATACTACAAGAGACCCACCTGGTGGGCTCGAGGATTCTTAGCCTAAAAAGGGCCTGGGTGGGATCTCAATACCATGCCACCTATTCTAGCTATTCTCTGGGAGTAAGCATTTTAGTCCACCGGTCCCTTCCATTTCAGCTTCAGGAGATCAAAACTGACCCAGGCGGAAGATATGTAATCATTTATGCGACAATCGCCAATATGACGTTTGTGATTGTGGGACTTTACCTCCCCCCTCCTGCAGATGTGTCCCTACTGTATGATATCATGCGAATGGTTGTGCAGTTTAATGCTCCAAATGTCATGTTGCTGGGGGATTATAATTTGGTTCCATGTCCGCAGGTCGACAGGTTCCAACAGTCTACTAGGGGGTCTCCTGGTCTCATGCAGTGGGCTGACACGTTTGAACTTATTGATGTCTGGCGACATTTCAACCCATCTGAAAGAATGTTTACGTGCCATTCATCCACCTTCCGTACCCTTTCCCGCATTGACCTGGGGTTTGTTACGCGGGCGATGCTGCAGAGGGTTGCGGAAGTGCAAATCCTCCCTAGAGGTGTCTCGGACCACGCCCCCCTTATGCTGTCGCTACGGATGGGGCCCGCTGCTGGTAGGAGACTGTGGAGATTATCGGGATACTGGATCGCAGACCCTAAAATCCAAGAAGATATGTCAGAGGCCCTATGTCACTATTGGTTAGAAAACAATGATTCAGTGGGGGCTTTGGTGGGCTGGGACGCATTTAAGAGCTGGTTGAGGGGTGAATATATTTCCCGCATTGCCCACACCCAGAGGCAGTCTGTGCGATCGCTGAAGGACCTGGAGGAGGACCTGAGGGACAGAGAGGCTTGTTATGTAGCTGATCCTACACCCCTTAACCACGGGAATTGGCAGTTTGCGCTGCGAGCGGTTGAACTTTTTAGATTGGAGATGACAAAGAAGTCAATGCTTGATACTGCTCAAAGGGTTTTTGAGTACGGTGACAAAAACGGCAAAATGTTGTCGTGGCTGTCCCGGGGTCAAAATCCCAGCACTCATATTGGGAGTATCATAGATGAGGGTGGAGTTCCTCTTAAGAACCCGGATGAAATCCTTGCTAGATTTATGAGATATTACAAATTACTCTACTCGACCAAAGTGAATTATGTCTGGTCCGAGCTTGAGACTTATCTGGAGAGAGTGGACTTTCCTACCCTGTCTAGAGAAGCCAAAGACGTGCTGGAGGGGGATATTACCCTGGAGGAGGTCCAGATCGCTATGACCCAAATGCAGCCTGGGAAAACTCCTGGTGCAGATGGCATCCCGATCGAGTTCTACTCTACCTATCAGGAATTCCTGGCCCCTAGGCTTACAAAACTATTTGCCCAGTTTGCCGAACTTGGCTCCCTACCGGAGTCCATGTCGGAGGCTGTGATCGTGTTGGTGCCTAAGGCGGATAAGGACCCCGAGGAGTGTGCGTCGTATCGACCGATTTCCTTAATAAATGTTGATGCAAAGTTGTTAGCAAAGATACTGGCCAACCGCCTGACGCAGGTCCTGGATGAACTGATCCACGAGGATCAGACAGGGTTCATGCCCGGCAAGGGCACCGACATCAATTTGCGGAGACTGCAGCTTAACCTGTCTGCCTCTCATGACAATGCTGGTTCCAGAGTCATTGCCTCACTCGACGCCGAGAAGGCATTCGACTCGGTCGAGTGGGGCTATCTTTGGGAAGTTTTGGGTAGGTTTGGGTTTGGCCCTCATTTTTTGCGCTGGCTACAGTTGCTCTATGCCAGGCCCTCGGCCTGTGTTAGGACCAGTGGTGGGATCTCTGAGGGTTTTTTGTTACAGCGGGGTACGAGGCAGGGCTGCCCCCTTTCCCCTTCCCTGTTCGCCTTGGCGTTGGAGCCTCTGGCCATCCTTCTCAGGGCGTCCCGGGAGGTGGAGGGGCTGCGGATCGGTCCTTTGGAAGAAAAGGTGTCATTGTACGCCGACGATGCGCTTTTATATCTACGGAATGCGGGTTCCTCCCTGCGGGCTGCCCTGGAGTTATTCGACGAATTTGGCCGATTCTCGGGGGTCCGGATAAATTGGTCCAAATCAGTACTATTCCCTCTTGACCCCCTGGCGCGGGTGACGGCGGCTCCCACTCAGTTGCAATGGGTCTCGGGTTTTAAATATCTTGGCATTCGAATAAGTCGTGATCCCTTGGAATTTCATGAACTCAATGTCCGCCCGGTTTTGTCACAACTTAAAGCTCGTTGTGCCGCCTGGGGTAACCTGCCACTTAATTTGCTAGGGCGTATTAATTTGATAAAGATGGTTTTTCTCCCAAAATTTAACTATCTGTTTAGGAACTCCCCGGTGTGCTTGCCGAATATATTTTTTAAAGAGCTGGACAGCTGTATTGGATCCTTTATTTGGAAGGGCTCTGCCCCTCGGCTGGCGCGGTTCACCCTGTCTCTTCCTCCTCGGTGCGGGGGCTTGGCGCTGCCCAATTTCCGGGTCTATTATTGGGCGGCTATATTGGTCTCGGTCCGTTGGTGGTTTCTCCGATCTAGAGCTAACGCGGCGGTGTGCTTGGAGGTGACTCTTCTGGGCTCCCTGGGGGATCTCGCAAATCTGGTATATCGAGGACCTGGGGCATATGCGGATCTCCCGCTCCCGACTAGAACGACACTTAGGGTGTGGGCGGTAGCCAGGAAGAGGTTTCTTAAAATAGGGCACTGGTCACCATTCCAACCTCTGTGGGGTAATACTAATTTCCCGCATTTTAATACGATTCATGATCAGCAGGTTTGGGCAAAATTTGGAATAAAGACCCTTCGGGATATTATGCCCGCAGGGCATTTACTGACATACAAAGATCTTTCTACTAAGTTTAAATTACCTGGGTGGATGTACTTCAGGTACCAACAGCTGCGCCATGCTGTGCGCGCGCAGTTTTCGGGCCCTGTGGTCCTATCCATGGACCCAATAGAGGAGCTGCTGGCCCAGGAATCTCTTTCTAAACCTCTCTCTTCCCTTTATCTGGCATTGCTTAGTCTGGAATCTCCTGGTTTGGAGAAGCTGTGGGAATCCTGGAAGGCTGACATTCCCACTCTAGAGAGAGAAGAGTGGAATGACTGCTTTGAGGAGGGATTTGGGTTGGTCATTTCCTCTAGAGATAAGGTAATCCAGGCCAAGTTTCTTCATAGAGTGTACTACACACCGCAGCGATTGCACAGACTGTTCCCCTCAAGGGACCCTATCTGTGGTAAATGTAGGAGAGATATAGGGACATATCTTCATATGTTCTGGACATGCCCGGTGGTGACTGGGTTCTGGGCTGCGGTGTTTGAGGCCATTAATGAGCGCCTAGGGTTGTCACTGACACAGACACCGGAGTTGGCATTATTGGGAGTGCTAGGAGAAGAGCAGATGCCAAGGTATACTAAACTCCTAATCGGGTTTTTATTGTATTATGCAAAAAAGACTATTCTGCTTAGATGGACGTCTGCGTCCCCCCCCACCTTGACGTTATGGGAAGATACCATTAACAAAGCTCTACCACTGTATAAAATAACATACCTAAATAGGAAGTGCCCCAAGAAATTTGAAGGTATTTGGGCACCTTGGACGGCATGAGGTTAATAACGCTTGCCCTTTGACCAGTGGATGGTACTAGTGCTCGCTGGGGATTTGAGCTGCTTGGGCTTCCCTTCCCTCTCCCCCCCCCTCCCCCCCCTTCCTCCCTTCCCCCCCCCCCCATACATCCACCCTGGGCATTCCAATTGGTTTGATTCTTGAAGCAATGTAATGGAGATTCTCTCCTAAGCTATCAATAAGCGTGTATTACTGCTGAGTTGCATTGATTTAATGTCATGATTTGATTGAAGGTTGAAGTGTTCGGTGTTTTTCTTTTCACCATTACCTCTTGTAGAGGAAACGTGTAAGATGCTTCCCAATATATGTCTGGTTCTTTTCTCTTGTATGGCTTGTAAAATGCTGTTTTTCTATCAATAAAGTGAGATTTAAACCGTGAAAAAAATATACTTCGGTCTCGGTCTGATTCATGGTTCTTGATAAAGCCGTTCTGACCCACTCCGACCGGAATCCCATGCTGAGCTATCAGCCGTCGGGTCTTTGTGTAAGTGGGTGCAGAAGAGACGGAGGACAATGGAAGCCCCATAATAACGCTATGGGCGAGGTCACTTCCCATTCATTTCATAGCTGTTGTCGTCCGTGTCCTCTGCAGAGCTTTCGGAGCTGGAGATTGGGTTGGAGCGGGTCAGATCAGCTTCCTAAAAGGTATGTATACTCATCTTTTCTTTACAGGGATAGAAGGGTTGGTGTTAGATCCCTGGTGTCTATAGATGCAGGGATTTTAGATTTTGCATGGACTTCCATTTTAACCACTTTAGCCCCGGAAGTTTTTACTCCCTTCCTGACAGAGCACTTTTTACATTTTGGCACTACTCTGCTTTAACTGGTAATTGCGCGGTCATGCAATGCTGTACCCAAACGAAATTTGCATCCTTGTTTTCCCAAAATAGAGCTTTCTTTTGGTGGTATTTGATCACCTCTGTGGTTTTTATTTTTTGCGATATAAACATAAAAAGACTGAAAATTTTGAAAAAAAATGATATTTTCTACTTTTTGTTATTAAAAAAATCCAATAAACTCAATTTTATTCATACATTTAGGCCAAAATGTATTCAGCCACATGTCTTTGGTAAAAAAATGTCAATAAGCATATATTTATTGGTCTTGCGCAAAAGTTATAGCATCTACAAACTAGGGTACATTTTCTGGAATTTACGCAGCTTTTAGTTTATGACTGCCTATCTAATTTCTTGAGGTGCTAAAATGGCAGGGCAGTACAACCCTCCCCCAAATGACCCAATTTTGGAAAGTAGACACCCCAAGGAAATTGCTGAGAAGAATGTTGAGCCCATTGAATATTTTATTTTTTTGTCACAAGTGATAAATGACGAAAAAAAAAAAAAAATTACACAAAGTTGTTACTAAATGATATATTGCTCACATATGCCATGGTTATATGTGGAATTACACCCCAAAATAAATTCTGCTGCTTCTCCTGAGTACAGGGATACCACATGTGTGAGACTTTTTGGGAGCCTAGCCACGTACAGGACCCCGAAATCCAAGAACCGCCTTCAGGATTTCTAAGGGCGTAAATTTTTGATTTCACTCCTCACTACCTATTACAGTTTTGAAGGCTATAAAATGCACAGTTTTGAAGGCCATAAAATGCAAAGATACAACAACCCTCCCATTTGCTGAGAGGCATGTTGCATCTATGGAATATTTTATATTTTGCCACAAGTTGCAGGAAAATTACAAACTTACAAAATATTAAATATTCCATGGACACAACATGCCTCTCAGCAAATAGCTTGAAGTGTCTACTTTCCAAAATGGAGTCATATGTGGGGGTTTTGTGCTATATTTACATTTCATGGCCTCCAAAACTGTGATAGGTAGTGAGGAAGTGAAATCACCATTTTACGCCCTTTAGAAAGGCGGTGATTGATTTTTCGGGTCCTGGACGTGGCTAAGCTCCCAAGTCTCACACATGTGGTATCCCCATACTCAGTAGAAGCAGCAGAATGTATTTTGGGGTGTAATTCCACATATGCCCATGGCATGTTTGAGCAATATATAATTTATTTAATTTAATATAATTAATTTCATTTAATTTGATATCATTTAATAATTTAATATATATAATTTAGTGACAACTTTGTGCAAAAAAAGAAAAAAAAAGTTTATAATTTTCCCGAAACTTGTGGCAAAATATAAAATATTCCATGGACTCAACATGCCTATCAGCAAATTGCTTGGGGTGTCTACTTTCCAAAATTGGGTCATTTGGTGGGGTTTTGAACTGTCCTGGCATTTTATGCACAACATTAGAAGCCTATGTCACACATCACCCACTCTTCTAACCAGACAAAGCCCTTTCTGATACTTTTTGTTTACATGAAACATTTTTTTTTTATAGAAAATTACTTTGGACCCCCAAACATTCTATATTTTTTTAAAGCAAAGGCCCTACAGACTAAACTGGTGGGTGTTGCAATTTTTTTTTACACTGTATTTGCGCAGCGATTTTTCAAACGCAATTTCTTTGGCAAAAAAAAAAAAACACTTTTTTAAATTTTAATGCATTAAAACACACGATATTGCTCAAATGTTTAAAGAAATAAAAAAGATGATCTTATGCCGAGTACATGGATACCAAACACGACATGCTTTAAAATTGTGCACAAACGTGCAGCGGCGACAAACTACATACATTTTTAAAAGCCTTTAAAATTCTTTACAGGTTACCACTTTAGATTTACAGAGGAGGTCTACTGCTAAAATTACTGCCCTCGATCTGACCTTTGCGGTAATACCTCACATGCATGGTGCAATTGCTGTTTACATATGACACCAGACCGACGATTGTGTTCGCTATTGCGTGTGAGCACAAGGGCACAGGGGTGCTTTTTTTTTTTTTTTTTTTTAAACTGCTCCTTTCATTTTTTTTTTTTTTTTATAATTTTTATTATCATCTCAGGGAATGTAAATATCCCCTATGATAGCAATAGGTAGTGACAAGTAATCTTTGGGGTCTCTTAGACCCTAGATCTCTCCTCTGCTCTCAAAGCATCTGACCACACCAAAATCGGTGTGATAAAATGCTTTCCCAATTTCCCAATGGCGCTGTTTATATCCAGCGAAACCGAAGTCATGAAATGACCGTAGCTTCTGGTTTCTTAGGCCATAGAGATGATTGGAGCCGTTCTGGTCTCTGATCAGCTCTATGGTCAGCTGGTGGAACCACCGGCTGCATTCTGCGGTTCCCTGTTGGGGTCCAAGAAAACCATGGAAGACGGTGGGAGGGGGGGAACGTTCCCTGCCACTGCTTGTAAAAGCAGTCTAGAGGCTAATTAGCTGCTAGGATTGCATTTACATGAAAGCCGACCGCTGGCTGAAAAGAATGATACCAAGATGATACCTAAACCTG
This sequence comes from Lithobates septentrionalis, assembly GCA_037952835.1. Taxonomy (NCBI): domain Eukaryota; kingdom Metazoa; phylum Chordata; class Amphibia; order Anura; family Ranidae; genus Lithobates; species Lithobates septentrionalis. Next base: position 4,470,153 of record JBBDGP010000554.1, read on the forward strand.
CAGGCATCATTCTGGTATAACCACTCAAAGTCCAGCAACATACCAGTACGTTAATAGAGTGTATTCCTGCGCTACTATGTTGGAAATGAAAGGTATATAAAAAACTGCTACAAGCACCAAATAAGGGTCAAACCATACCCATACGAATTTTAAAACAAATGGGGATTGGTGCTGCTCTGTTTAAAAGAGAACCAAGTCATCAGAGAAAAAATACTGCTAAAGGTAGAAGTACAAATAAATTAACAGTGTAAATAATAACCACAGTGTGTGGTAAAGTGACTGGTAACAAAGTGCAAAGTGCAAAATAGATAATGTGAAAACACAACAATAATTCTTCTGTAGGAAAAAAAAAAGTGTACTGCTAAAGATAGCAGTGCACATGCAAATGAATAAATAAATCAACAAAACTAGATCAATAGTGTAAACAATATCCACAATGGGTTGTAAAGTGACTGATTTCAAAGTGCAAAGTGCAAAATAAATGATGTTGAAACACTAGAATATTTCTTCTGTAAATACGATGAGTGCAAATATAAATGTGCAAAATGCAAACCTCTTCGTGCAAAAACACACACTGGTAGCAATGGCCTCTTACCTTGCGGTAACGAGGTAACCGCATGTGTATACAAATCTGTAAGATTTACTCCTTCCTTCTACCATAGTGCTGGGCCACTGTAGATCTAGAAATGTCTTTGTCTCTCAGTGGATGCAACAGAGATATCAGAAAAAAGAGGGGGTCCGGATTGTGTAGTATTTTAAATAAACATAGCTTTTATTGATAGGATAATGCACAGAACTCGACGAGGGGCGAGCTCGTCTGCCAGCGTCAATACAGGTGCCTTTCCGTCCCTATATATGGCGTCACGGTCACGTGACTTCATCGGGGGATTCTGGGAAGGCACTAGCACTGTCTTTAAATAGTCTATCTTTGAGCTTAATGGGCGGCCATTTTCTTGTGGTCGGAATACACAGATAACATAGCGGCCATGTTCCAAGTGATTGTTTTCATAATAGAAGCGCGGTCATTTTATTGGTGGTGTTCTAACATTGTAAGCGCAGCCATTTTATTGGTGGTCACCTGCTATCAAGAGAAGCATGTATGTACGAGCTGAGTGTAAAAAACGATGCAAACATTATGAAAAAAGCTTCAATCAATGTTGAAGACTAATGCCGCGTACACACGGTCGGACTTTCCGGCATACTTGGTCCGGCGGACCAGAGTGTGCCGGACAATCTGCCCGTGTGTGGGCGCCGGCGGACTTTTCCGGCGGACTTCTTCCCAAAAGCCCGCCGGACCTAGATTTGAACCAAGTTTTAAATCTTTCCGTCGGACTCAGTTTCGGGCGGAAAGTCCGCTCGTGTGTGTGCTGGTCCGACGGAAAGCCCGCTCGTGTGTAGGCTGGCCCGACGGACCAGATACGACACGAGGGCAGGGTATTGCATCTCGCGCTCGCTGCAATAGGAAAAACAAATTTTCCTATTGCGGCGAGCGCGGAGCATACCAGGCCCTTAGGTCTGGTATGGATTATAAAGGGAAGCCCCTACACCGAAAAAACGGCGTGGGGTCCCCCCTAAGATCCATACCAGACCCCGATCCGAGCACGCAGCCTGGCCGGTCAGGAAAGGGGACGAGCGAGCGCCCCCCCCTCCTGAACCGTACCAGGCCGCATGCCCTCAACATGGGGGGTGGGTGCTTTGGGGGAGGGGGGCGCCCTGCAGGGCCCCCCTACCCCAAAGCACCTTGTCCCTATGTTGATGAGGACAAGGGCCTCTTCCCGACAACCCTGGCCGTTGGTTGTCGGGGTCTGCGGGCGGGGGGCTTATCGGAATCTGGGAGCCCCCTTTAATAAGGGGGCCCCCAGATCCTGGCACCCCACCCTATGTGAATGAGTATGGGGTACATGGTACCCCTACCCATTCACCTAGGGAAAAATTGTAAGTAATAAAACACACTACACAGGTTTTTAAAATATTTTATTAAACAGCTCCGGGGGTGGGGATCTTCCTCCAGCTTCGGGGGTCTTCTTCCGGCTTCGGGGGTCCCTCCGCTTCATCTTCTCCCGGCGTCCGGTTGGTTCTTCTCCGCTCTCTTCTCCCGGTGTTCCAGTTCTTCGGCCGGCTCCTCTGCTGTCTTCAGGTAGCTCTCTTGCCAGCAGAGGTCCGGACTTCTGGGCTTCTTGACTTCTTGTCTTCTCTTCCCCAGATGTTGACACGACGCTCTCTCCTGCTGGACTGCTCTCCGAGGGCTGCGTTGTGACTTATATAGTCGGAGACCCCGCCCCCTTTTGATGTCACAGTCCCTGGGCATGCTGGGACTGTGACGTTTTAGGGGGCGTGGTCAACATCACCCAGTGACCACGCCCCCTAAAACGTCACAGTCCCAGCATGCCCAGGGACTGTGACATCAAAAGGGGGCGGGGTCTCCGCCTATATAAGTCACAACGCAGCCCTCGGAGAGCAGTCCAGCCGGAGAGAGCGTCGTGTCAACATCTTGAGAAGAGAAGAGAAGAGAAGAAGCCCAGCAGCTCAGAAGTCCGGACCTCTGCTGGCAAGAGAGCTACCTGAAGACAGCAGAGGAGCCGGCCGAAGAACTGGAACACCGGGAGAAGAGAGCGGAGAAGAACCAACCGGACGCCGGGAGAAGATGAAGCGGAGGGACCCCCGAAGCCGGAAGAAGACCCCCGAAGCCGGAGGAAGATCCCCACCCCCGAGCTGTTTAATAAAATATTTTAAAAACCTGTGTAGTGTGTTTTATTACTTACAATTCTTCCCTAGGTGAATGGGTAGGGGTACCATGTACCCCATACTCATTCACATAGGGTGGGGTGCCGGGATCTGGGGGCCCCCTTATTAAAGGGGGCTCCCAGATTCCGATAAGCCCCCCGCCCGCAGACCCCGACAACCAACGGCCAGGGTTGTCGGGAAGAGGCCCTTGTCCTCATCAACATGGGGACAAGGTGCTTTGGGGTGGGGGGGCCCCGCAGGGCGCCCCCCTCCCCCAAAGCACCCACCCCCCATGTTGAGGGCATGCGTCCTGGTACGGTTCAGGAGGGGGGGCGCTCGCTCATCCCCACCCCCTTTCCTGACCGGCCAGGCTGCGTGCTCGGATCGGGGTCTGGTATGGATTTTAGGGGGGACCCCATGCCGTTTTTTCGGCGTAGGGGCTTCCCTTTATAATCCATACCAGACCTAAGGGCCTGGTATGCCCCACAACGGGGCTCGCAAGGTGTCAATCTCGCCGATAAAAGCGGCAAGATTGACATCCTTTGCTAGTCCCGTCGCACCTGAGTCATGTTCAAAATGAACGGACTTGTCCGTGTGTGGGCAAGTCCATTCATTCTGAAAGTCCGCCGGAAATCCGGCGAAAGTCCGTCGGAAAGACGGGCGGACTTAGCCCGCCGGAAAGTCCCGGCGTGTGTGGGCAAGTCCGTCCGTTTTAAAGTCCGGCGCACCTGGCGGACAAAGTCCGTCGGAAAGTGTGCCGGACCAAGTAGGATAGAAAGTCCGACCGTGTGTACGCAGCATAAGACACAGTAAAAAAATAAGCGATAAATCGGAATTTCCGACACACAAAGTTTGAGAGCAGGATATAAAATTTTCCGACAACAAAATCCGATCGTTTAAATTCTGATTGTGTGTACACAAATCCGACGCACAAAGTGCCACGCGTGCTCAGAATAAATTAAGAGACGAAAGCTATTGGCTACTGCCCCGTTTATAGTCCCGACGTACGTGTTTTATGTCACCACATTCAGAACGATCAGATTTTCCAACAACTTTGTGAGACCGTGTGCATGCAAGACAAGTTTGAGCCAACATCCGTCGGAAAAAATCCATGGATTTTGTTGTCTGAATGTCCGATCAATGTCCGATCCTGCGTACAGAGCATTATTATGTGCACAGATTAATAATATAAAAAATATAAAAATATATAAAAAAGAATATATAGGGTAAGATAAACACCAGTACTGATCTAGGCAATGGTATTACTCATGAAATCAGCATAGTGATATCTATTTATTCTTTTACATGTGCACTGCTACCTTTAGTACACTTTTTTTTCCTACAGAAGAATTATTATTGTGTTTTCACATTATCTATTTTGCACTTTGCACTTTGCACTTTACCAGTCACTTTACCACACACTGAGGTTATTATTTACACTGTTGATTTATTTGTACTGCTACCCTTAGCAGTATATTTGCTCTGATTACTTGGTTCTCTTTTAACCGCTTCAGCCCCAGAAGATTTTACCCCCTTCCTGACCAGAGCACTTTTTTATTCGGCACTGCATCGCTTTAACTGACAATTGCGCATGCGTGCAACGTTGCACCCAATCAAAATTGATGTCCTTTTTTTTCCCACAAATAGAGCTTTTTTTGGTGGTATTTGATCGCCTCTTCGGTTTTTATTTTTTGCATTATAAACAAAAAAATGCAATATTTTTTACTTTTTGCTGTAATAAATACCCCCCAAAAATATAAAAAAAAACAATTTTTTCCTCAGTTTAGACCGATATGTATTCTTCTACATATTTTTGGTAAAGAAAATCGCAATAAGCATATATTGATTGGTTTGCGCAAAAGCTATAGTATCTAAAAAATAGGGGATAGTTTTATGGCATTTTTATTAAGTTTTTTTTACTAGTAATCTGTGATTTTTATCGGGACGGCGACATTATGGCGGACAAGTAGGACAATTTTGACAAATTTTTGGGACCATTGGCATTAATACAGTGATCAGTGCTATGAAAATGCATTGATTACTGTAAAAATGTCACTTGCAGTGAAAGGGTTAACACTAGGGGGCGATCAAGGGGTTAATGTGTAACCTATTGTGTGTTCTAACTGAAGGGGTGAGCGGACTGTACAGGGGAGATGACAGATCGCTGTTCATACTCTGTTTGAACAGACGATCTGTCTGTTCTCCCCTCTCAGAGAATCGGAAACTGTGTGTTTACACACACAGATCCCGGTTCTCGGTGTGCCCCGAGTGATCGCAGGAGCCCAGTGGTGATCACGACCACCGGGCACTCACATCGGCTCCGTGGGCGAGCAGGGGGCATGCGCGCCTCCGGCAGCATGCACACGCCCCCTAGTGGCTGAATATGTTATCGACAAAACATGACGGCGATTCGCGCACCCGAGCCATGTTGCCACAGTACGACTGCGGCGGCTGGTAGGCAAGCGGTTAAACAGCGCAGCACCAACCCCCATTTGTTTTAATACCAGTACGTTGTTGGGCATATATTGCAATGTACTTTTTTTTCATGCAGCCTGTGGGCTGAATGAAAAAAAGAGATTGATCGGTGGGTATGCCCACCATTAGAATACGCCCTTCATCCACCCACTTCTAATGATTTGCATACATGCACCATTTTTTTTAACTGTGGTGGTGAAATCACCTCCGATAGCGTTGGAGTCGCTGATTTTCATATCGTGAGAGAAAACGCTGTTGCTGTCAAGATGAATAAATCAGTGCTGCAGCTGAATGGTGTACCTGAAAATAAAACATGGGTAACGATAAAACTTTAACTGAATAAAACAATTAGATTTTTTAACGCAATCTGTGCCTAAAAAATTCATTGGCGAAGCATGGGAGCAATACGCCCCTAATGTAAGGAGCAAATCGCTCCTCCACCCCTGCCCCCATGCTCCAGCATATATGCTCTTTTTTTTAAAACGTGGTGGTGAAATCACTACCTACAGCGCTGGAGTCACAGCTTTACATATCATGGGAGCAAATGCTGTTGCTGTCAGAATAAATAAACGCACGCTGCAGCTGAATGGCGTACCTGCTAAGCAATTGATGGTTAACAATAAAACTAAGTAACATTACAGTATAACAGTAAGACATACCATACCTGCAAAGCAAATACAATAAAACATGGTAAAAATAAAACATTACAGTTCTAAAATACAGTAACAATAGAGAGAGAACAATAGATATAGAATAATAGAGAGCAAACAATAGAGCGGACAATAGAGAGTGAACATAAGAGAGAGAACAATAGAGAGAGAAGATTTATTTTTTTTATTTTTTATTTATTTTTTGTTTGTGTTTTTGTGTGTGTGTTTTTTTTTGCAGTTTTATATAAACTGTAAACTGTAAACGTTCCAGATTAGGGTCTTTCAAAATGTGATGACCATCTCATCTTTCGGGACCCTGTGTAAGTGTGCCCTAGGACTGTGAAATGCTGTACCCTACGCTAGTACTCCACTAGTGTGTGGTAGCGTTCGAAACATTCACCAATGCAAAGGCCAGGTTGGTCAGGACAGGAGGGACAATAAAGCAGGTGTCACACCTATATCCGCGCTTTCTGCAGACACAACATCTTCTTTGGGGTGATCATTGGGTAGGGGTGCCAGGGAGAATATACAGATAATACCTCCCATGCAGCCGGCTCACTTACACAGGGTCTCGAAAGATGAGATGGCCATCACATTTTGAAAGACCCTAATCTGGAACGTTTACAGTTTACAGTTTATATAAAACTGCAAAAAAAAAACACACACACACACACAAAAACACAAACAAAAAATAAATAAAAATAAAAAAAATAAATCTTCTCTCTCTATTGTTCTCTCTCTTATGTTCACTCTCTATTGTCCGCTCTATTGTTTGCTCTCTATTATTCTATATCTATTGTTCTCTCTCTATTGTTACTGTATTTTAGAACTGTAATGTTTTATTTTTACCATGTTTTATTGTATTTGCTTTGCAGGTATGGATGGTATGTCTTACTGTTATACTGTAATGTTACTAAAGTTTTATTGTTAACCATCAATTGCTTAGCAGGTACGCCATTCAGCTGCAGCATGCGTTTATTTATTCTGACAGCAACAGCATTTGCTCCCATGATATGTAAAGCTGTGACTCCAGCGCTGTAGGTAGTGATTTCACCACCACGTTTTAAAAAAAAGAGCATATATGCTGGAGCATGGGGGCAGGGGTGGAGGAGCGATTTGCTCCTTACATTAGGGGCGTATTGCTCCCATGCTTCGCCAATGAATTTTTTAGGCACAGATTGCGTTAAAAAATCTAATTGTTTTATTCAGTTAAAGTTTTATCGTTACCCATGTTTTATTTTCAGGTACACCATTCAGCTGCAGCACTGATTTATTTATCTTGACAGCAACAGCGTTTTCTCTCACGATATGAAAATCAGCGACTCCAACGCTATCGGAGGTGATTTCACCACCACAGTTAAAAAAAATGGTGCATGTATACAAATCATTAGAAGTGGGTGGATGAAGGGCGTATTCTAATGGTGGGCATACCCACCGATCAATCTCTTTTTTTCATGCAGCCCACAGGCTGCATGAAAAAAAGGTACATTGCAATATATGCCCAACAACGTACTGGTATTAAAACAAATGGGGGTTGGTGCTGCGCTGTTTAACCGCTTGCCTACCAGCCGCCGCAGTCGTACTGTGGCAACATGGCTCGGGTGCACGAATCGCCGTCATGTTTTGTCGATAACATATTCAGCCACTAGGGGGCGTGTGCATGCTGCCGGAGGCGCGCGTGCCCCCTGCTCACCCACATAGCCGATGTGAGTGCCCGGTGGTCGTGATCACCACTGGGCTCCTGCGATCACTCGGGGCACACCGAGAACCGGGATCTGTGTGTGTAAACACACAGTTTCCGGTTCTCTGAGAGGGGAGAACAGACAGATCGTCTGTTCAAACAGAGTATGAACAGCGATCTGTCATCTCCCCTGTACAGTCCCCTCACCCCTTCAGTTAGAACACACAATAGGTTACACATTAACCCCTTGATCGCCCCCTAGTGTTAACCCTTTCACTGCAAGTGACATTTTTACAGTAATCAATGCATTTTCATAGCACTGATCACTGTATTAATGCCAATGGTCCCAAAAATTTGTCAAAATTGTCCTACTTGTCCGCCATAATGTCGCCGTCCCGATAAAAATCACAGATTACTAGTAAAAAAAACTTAATAAAAATGCCATAAAACTATCCCCTATTTTTTAGATACTATAGCTTTTGCGCAAACCAATCAATATATGCTTATTGCGATTTTCTTTACCAAAAATATGTAGAAGAATACATATCGGCCTAAACTGAGGAAAAAATAGTTTTTTTATATATTTTTGGGGGGTATTTATTACAGCAAAAAGTAAAAAATATTGCATTTTTTTGTTTATAATGCAAAAAATAAAAACCGAAGAGGCGATCAAATACCACCAAAAAAAGCTTTATTTGTGGGGAAAAAAAGGACATCAATTTTGATTGGGTGCAACGTTGCACGCATGCGCAATTGTCAGTTAAAGCGATGCAGTGCCGAATTAAAAAAGTGCTCTGGTCAGGAAGGGGGTAAAATCTTCTGGGGCTGAAGCGGTTAAAAGAGAACCAAGTAATCAGAGCAAATATACTGCTAAGGGTAGCAGTACAAATAAATCAACAGTGTAAATAATAACCTCAGTGTGTGGTAAAGTGACTGGTAAAGTGCAAAGTGCAAAATAGATAATGTGAAAACACAATAATAATTCTTCTGTAGGAAAAAAAGTGTACTAAAGGTAGCAGTGCACATGTAAAAGAATAAATAGATATCACTATGCTGATTTCATGAGTAATACCATTGCCTAGATCAGTACTGGTGTTTATCTTACCCTATATATTCTTTTTTATATATTTTTATATTTTTTATATTATTAATCTGTGCATATAATAATGCTCTGTACGCAGGATCGGACATTGATCGGACATTCAGACAACAAAATCCATGGATTTTTTCCGACGGATGTTGGCTCAAACTTGTCTTGCATGCACACGGTCTCACAAAGTTGTTGGAAAATCTGATCGTTCTGAATGTGGTGACGTAAAACACGTATGTCGGGACTATAAACGGGTCAGTAGCCAATAGCTTTCGTCTCTTAATTTATTCTGAGCACGCGTGGCACTTTGTGCGTCGGATTTGTGTACACACAATCGGAATTTAAACGATCGGATTTTGTTGTCGGAAAATTTTATATCCTGCTCTCAAACTTTGTGTGTCGGAAATTCCGATTTATTGCTTATTTTTTTACTGTGTCTTATGCCGCGTACACACGGTCGGACTTTCTATCCTACTTGGTCCGGCACACTTTCCGACGGACTTTGTCCGCCAGGTGCGCCGGACTTTAAAACGGACGGACTTGCCCACACACGCCGGGACTTTCCGGCGGGCTAAGTCCGCCCGTCTTTCCGACGGACTTTCGCCGGAGTTCCGGCGGACTTTCAGAATGAACGGACTTGCCCACACACAGACAAGTCCGTTCATTTTGAACGTGACTCAGGTGCGACGGGACTAGCAAAGGATGTCAATCTTGCCGCTTTTATCGGCGAGATTGACACCTTGCGAGCCCCGTTGTGGGGCATACCAGGCCCTTAGGTCTGGTATGGATTATAAAGGGAAGCCCCTACGCCGAAAAAACGGTGTGGGGTCCCCCCTAAAATCCATACCAGACCCCGATCCGAGCACGCAGCCTGGCCGGTCAGGAAAGGGGGTGGGGACGAGCGAGCGTAGGGGTAGGGGTGCCAGGGAGAATATACAGATAATACCTCCCATGCAGCCGGCTCACTGCATTTAGATTGGGAAATTGGGCCACAGCACCGTCTGGAAACAGAAGAGCTGTGATGATCTCTTCTTGGAATTTAAGAAAGGATCCAGTTCGTCCTGGAGCTTTTTATAGCACATAAGCATTCAGCAGAGCCAATTGGAATAAATATACAGACACTTTTTTATACCAGCGTCTGGCCTTACAGGCAATTAGGTATGGCGCCAACAACTGGTCGTTGAGGTTCACCCCTCCCATATTAGGGCTATATTTGTGGACACAGAGTGGTTTCTCCACAACACCAGCCTCCGTTTGAATTTGGACCATTGTGTCTGTGTGAAGGGAGGACAGAACGAATACATTCTTATTATCCCTCCACTTCACAGCGAGCAAATTATTACATCTCAAGCAGGCTCTCTGATGGTAATCTACAAGCCGCTGGGGTAAGCCCCGGCTATTAGATTGCATGGTGCCACATGCGCCAATTCCATGATCAAATAAATGACTAAAAAGTGGCACGCTTGTGTAATAATTGTCCACATACAAGTGGTACCCCTTTCCGAATAAGGATGACACCGAGTCCCACACAATCTTACCAGTGCTCCCTATGTAGTCTGGGCAGTTCTCTGGCTCTACATAACTATCTCTTCCCTTGTAAACCATAAAACTATATGTATAGCCTGTTGTCCTGTCACAGAGCTTATACATCTTGACCCCATAGCTGGCACGCTTGCTGGAAAGATACTGTTTGAATGAAAGCAGCCAGAAAACGTAATCAGGGACTTATCAACGCAGACAACTTGATCGGGAGTAAACAAGGCTGCAAACTGCTGGTTGAAGTGGTTTATGAGGGGCAGAATTTTGTAGAGTCGATCAAATTCAGGGTCACCCCAAGGACGACAGAGTTCATTGTCATTGCAATGCATGAACCGCAAGATCTGCTTGTATTGTGTCCTGGTCATGCAAGCTGAGAACACAGGCATATGGTGAATTGGGTCAGTGGACAAATATGACCGCAACTCACTTTTTTTAGTTATGCCCCATGAGGAGGGATAGTCCCAGGAAGGTCTTAAATTTGGAGACCGTAATAGGTCTCCAAGCTCTGGCAAGGGTCAACTGGGGATTAGCGGCAATGAATTGATCAGCATACAAATTGCTTTGGTCCACAATAGATCTATAGAAATCTTCCGTGAAAAACAGCGAAAAAAAATCCAGTGACGTAAAATCAACTGTTTCCACCTGAATTCCGGGTTGGCCAGTGAATGGGGGAAGTACGGGTGCTGCAGAAGTGATTGGCAAATGCAGCAGGAAGGGCACTGTTGGCTCAACGGGCCTGTCTTTGTCTTATAGGTGGCTGCGGGACACTAGTTGTGCTAGCCACCTCACCAGCTTTAACTGCACTTATGGGACTCGCCACGTCACCAAGTGTTACTGCAGTGATGTACGACCAGCATGTACTAGGCCACTGGTGCTTGCCAGTTCATCAGAAGGATGAGCGGCAATAGTACTGGCTCTCAGCTCCATACGAGAGCCCTGCGGTTCTTGCACCTCAACAACAGCAGAAGAACAGGGTCGGGTACACCTGACCTTGGCAGGGATCACTACTCTGTCACCAGAACTAAATGACAGGGTGCCGCTGCTGTCTACAGGTTCGTAGTCTGAGCCTGAATCTGACAGATGGGTGACTTCTTCTTCACTCTCATCTGTCATTCTCAGAAACGTGTAGGCCTCTTCACTAGTGTACCTTCGATTAGACATTTTGGCCTCTAAATTTACTGGTACAACTAGTGAGACTCATAGGAAAAAAGAGCACCTGACTGTCAGTGACTGCTTCAAATGCTAATAAAAAAAACTGTTAGCGTTCGCAGGGATCAGGCCTGACTCTGCAAATGCTGCAGTTATATGTTTAGTGTTTTGTAAGTGACAGTGATCGATGGATACTACACTGGAGTGGGCTGGGCGGAGGGGCTAAATGCAGGTGCTAGCAGGTATCTGGGCTGATCCCACTAACGCTGCGTTTTTGGGAACCCTAAACTATTGGGGACGCTAAAATAGTTCTGATCAGATCAAAGATATCGATCCATTCAGACACTATACTACTAAGGGAGGTGTATGGTGCGTGCGTGGGTATTAGTGCTACTGGCCCTAATCTGACGCTGCCCGAGGCAACGCAGACCCTAACTGACGCTAAAACCTAACTGATATCATCTGCCGGGTGATCAGGGGGTTAAACCTTTTATTAGTTAATGTTCGGCGGGTGCCCTGACGCTTTAAAAAAATAACTAACTAACCAGCGTCACCCGTGACACTAGTACGGTGATCACTAGTGACCGGGGGTGATCAAGGGGTTAAACCTTTATTAGGGGGGTTTAGGGGGGTCCCTAAAGCTACCTGGGCCTACCACTAACTGCCCTAATGCTGATTAGTGTCCAAATGACACCAGTACAGTGATCAAAGAAAAATATGAACACTGCACTGGGTGACACAGTGACAAGGAGTGAAGGGGTTAACTGGGGAGGCGATCGGGGGTGATCGGGGGGTGAAATGTGTGCCTATGTGTACTGTGTCAGTGTAGTGTTGGTGCCCTCTCTCCACTATCTGGAACGGAAAAGAATTCCAGAGAGGGAGATGACATCACTTCCCCTGCCTGTGTTTACACTTACAGACAGGGGAAGCATTTAATTCATCAGGAACGATCAGCAGGTCCAGGCCAGAAATCAGTTCTGAAACAAATTTGATCGTTGCAGCTGCCGTACAGCTACGTCATTTCGCCCACCCGTGTCATTCTGCCACAATAAAACTGCAGCAGCTGGTCGGGAAGTGGTTATTCACTATCCCTTTATGGCTGTTACCCAGAGACTTTCACCTATTGCTTATGTTAAGAGGTACCGCTCAGAGGACATTGCACCATATCCCAGCCATTCTCCTAGAGTGCACTCTAAGCTAGTTATGGTATTATTATTCACATTGCAGGTAATGCTTATATGCAGTGTGTATTGCAGACTTTGCTGATTCATGTGTTGATTCCAGTCAAGTGGTACAGAACTCTATTCTAGTTCAATCTTATTTTTTTTTAAAGAAACCTACAAGGAAATGTATTCCACATAAACATCATTAATAATAGTCGTAGGAGATGACAAGAAATCCAGTGTATTCGAAGGATACATAATGTAGTATTGTACCAAGTTCGTTATGTGTGCAGATAACAAGGAAAAAACATTATTTTAAACAACATGTTGAGACAAAACAAGGATAACCAAAGAGCCCTCACCCTGTACGGGAGGGGATTACATGTAAACTTCATGTGTTACTACAATCAAACTTATTCCAGAAACCTGTTATGTTGTAGAGGATTTGCTTGTGGGGGTCGTATTTTGCATCTGATTCTGAGGAGTACATTTATACGAAGAGGAGAAGGATTAGGGGGAAAGTAGGGAAAGCAGAAAGGTTAGGAACAGGAGTCGCTCCAGCATGGTCATGAGGTGGTACTGTCTGCCCTCTTCCCAGGAGATGAAGTCCGATGAGTAGCGGAACATGGACCACAAAGTCCAAGTAAGAGAGAACTGATTGTCTTTATTAGATTCCTCAGCCAACAGATGTTCAAGGTCTCTAATGCAGCCCACCTCAATAGTGCACTCCCCCAGGGAAGGTACAGTTCTTGACTTCCAATATCTTGGAATCACCATTCTAGCAGCGGCCAAGAAATGACATAATACATCTTTTTTAATGGACTTGAGTGTGGATAAGAGAGCTCTCTCGCCAGTCAATGGGGGAGATGGAATGTTGGAGATCTTTTTCCCAAGCCTTCATGTATGGTGGGGATTCAGGGTGAAGAGCATTCAGCAAGAGGGAATAAAGCTGTGATACAAAGGATCGGTTTGGAGGAGCATATCCTCGAATCCTGTTGGTTCAGCTAGAATATCTGGTATTGATGGGAAGATTCGGATATAGGAAGTCAGTTGTTGTTTCTGAAGCCATTGCATAGGGTATCGAGAAAGCGATTGGGGGGGGGGGTATCTGGCATTAGAGTTGGGTCTGTTCGGAGAGCCTGGGAAAGCCTCCTATGGTCTTCTTTTCGCCAAGGTCCAAAGCTTGCACATGCATAGCCGGTGGGAAGGCTGGGGTCCCAAATAGGGGGGTCATAGGCCCCTAAGGATTAGATATGTTACCGCTAGAGATTAAGCGATCCCAAATTTGGATCATTTGAAGGGTGAGGTCACAGAGAAGGTGTGAACCCCTACGAATTGTGAGTGTGGTCCATGGAAGATCTGAGAGATCAATGGAGTTCATATGGCTTTCCAAGTGAACCCAGAGCTTGGTCAGAACTCTATTCTAAGTTACTTTGGCATTATACTGTCTAGCACACTGAACCTACCTTCTCTATGCTCATTTATGCTCGAACCACCCATAATTATACATTAAGATAATTTACCACTAAATGGTCTTGTGTCTAATTCCTGATACTAATTCACAGTAAAGGTATCCACACTTGTATTCCTATAAGTGCTTGCATTAACTTTCAACTCAACCAGGTGTGTCAGAGGGGCTGAGGTTGTTCTTGGAGAATATGACTTCTACCAGTCAAGATGTCTCTGGACATATGGCTGAGCTCTTTTTGTTTTAATGGGAAACAAGAGGAGCACAGAGACATGAAATTGCATCACATCACACACCTAGGTAGAATTACCAATTGCAGTATAAAATATGAAAATAGTTGTTCCACCCTTGTCTGTATGAACAGCATTTTAACAATAATGTACCCTGTGCTGTAAAAACATAATGCAATGAGTCAGTAATTATATACAATTTTCATCGCTGCACTTCAAGGTCTGAAACAGCAGGTCATAAATTAACCTTTAATATTTGTCTTTGTTTTCTAAGAAATGGCATCCAAAAGCAGCAGAGAATGCAATGGGTTGGGCTAGAGCATGTCCTACTGGCCATAGCAAACCAGAGTTTCGGAGAACTATTGGTAAGTAACCATTGGAAATGAAGTTTGGGTTCAGAGCCACCATGGTTTCAAACCACCATTTCTCAGTTTTGCAGTTCAACAAAATTTTCAGTTTATTTAAATTTACACCCATACCCACAATGCAATGCGTTGCCTTTGTCTCCAGTCAGATAATATTAAGGAATGGACAGGCCAACCCCTCACTGTAAAAGGATGGGCTCCCAGCAGTTGCAGCAGAATAGTGGCTTAGTTATTAGCACATTTGCCTTGTAGCACTGGGGCTCCAGGTTCAACTCTGAGTCAGTACACTATAAGCATGAAGTTTGCATGTTCTCCCTGTCCTTGTGTTGGTACCTTCAAAAGAAATGGTGGTAGATAAATTGGTCCTAGTACTGTATGTGTGCATGTGAGGTAAGCAACTTGAAAGCTAGGAATGATGTGTATGTAAAGAATGTTTGTGCTCTACAAATGTCTATAATTAATAAACATGCCCCTGTCTACCTTCCTTTGTTCATAGACCTGATTGTCCTTCACAGGATTTTTTTTCCGTATGAACAGTTGTTGGAGTTATCCTTTGTATACAGCTTGCCACTGCATTGCAGTACAGTAATTAGTGTGCACCAAAAGCACTACACATTCACCCACCTCTAGCAATAGTTTCAGCATACCAAGCAGATAATGAACTGGCATATAAAACCTTCCATACCTACAGTATATCCACCATTAAAAAAATAAAAATAAATGTTTTTAAAATAATGCAGTGCAGTGTTGCAATAAATAGAAGCTCACAAACTATGCCATCAAACTACTGGATACTGGCCAATTTTTAGCAACCTATACCTATTTTCATTGTCTTTTCTTTATAGCTGTAGCTCCAGTAAAAATAAAAATCTTCTCTACTTGCTCCCTTACGTAAGCCTGGTACGCACAAGCCAAATATCAGTATCACCCAGTTTAACAGAAACCATGTTACATTCGGCCCTGGCTGACAGAAGGCGGCCAAAACCTCTGTCAGAACACAATCGGGGCCCCGTACGCAGCTAGGCTCCCAAAAAGTCTCACACATGTGGTATCCCCATACTCAGGAGAAGCAACAGAATGTATTTTGGGGTGTAATTTTACATATTTCCGTGGGATGTTTGAGCAATATATCATTTAGTGACAACTTTGTGCAAAAAAAAAAAAATTGTCTTTTTCCCGGAACTTGTGTCACAATATAAAATATGCCATGGACTCGACATACCTCTCAGCAAATGGGGTGTCTACTTTCCAAAATGGGGTCATTTGGGGGGGGGGGTTTGAACTGTCCTGGCATTTTATGCACAACATTTAGAAGCTTATGTCACACATCACCCACTCTTCTAACCACTTGAAGACAAAGCCCTATCGGACACTTTTTGTTTACATGAAAAAATTATTTTTTTTTGCAAGAAAATTACTTTGAACCCCCAAACATTATATATTTTTTTAAAGCAAATGCCCTACAGATTAAAATGGTGGGGGTTTCATTTTTTTCTTTTCACACAGTATTTGCGCAGCGATTTTTCAAACGCATTTTTTTGGGAAAAAACACACTTTTTTAAAATTTAATGCACTAAAACACATTATATTGCCCAAATGTTTGATGGGATAAAAAAGATGATCTTAGGTCGAGTACATGGATACCAAACATGACATGCTTTAAAATTGCGCACAAACGTGCAGTGGCGACAAACTAAATACATTTTTAAAAGCCTTTAAAAGCCTTTACAGGTTACCACTTTAGATTTCCAGAGGAGGTCTACTGCTAAAATTACTGCCCTCGATCTGACCTTCGCGGTGATACCTCACATGCATGGTGCAATTGCTGTTTACATTTGACGCCAGACCGACGCGCTTGCGTTCGCCTTTGCATGAGAGCAGGGGGAGACGGGGTGCTTTTTTTTTCTTTATTATTTTTTTGCTTTTTTATCTTATTTTTAAACTGTTCCGTTCATTTTTTTTTTTTTTTATCATTTTTATTGTTATCTCAGGGAATGTAAATATCCCCTATGATAGCAATAGGTAGTGACAGGTACTCTTTTTTGAAAAAATTGGGGTCTATTAGAACCTAGATCTCTCCTCTGCCAAGATTGGTGTGATAAAATGCTTTCCCAATTTCCCAATGGCGCTGTTTACAATCGGTGAAATCTAAGTCATGAAATGCTCGTAGCTTCCGGTTTCTTAGGCCATAGAGATGATTGGAGCCATTCTGGTCTCTGATCAGCTCTATGGTTAGCTGGCCAAATTACCGGCTGCATTCTCGGGTTCCCTGTTGGGACAGGAGAGCCAGAGAAAAACATGGAAGATGGTGGGGGGGGGCATTCCCTCCCACTGCTTGTAAAAGCAGTCTAGAGGCTAATTAGCCGCTAGGATTACTTTTACATGAAAGCCGACCACTGGCTGAAAAGAATGATACCAACATGATACCTAAACCTGCAGGCATCATTCTGGTATAACCACTCAAAGTCCAGCAACATACCAGTACGTTGCTGGTCCTTGTTGGGCATATATTGTAAACTTTTTTTTTCATGCAGCCTGTGGGCTGAATGAAAAAAAGACATTGATCGGTGGGTATGCCCACCATTAGAATACCTCCCTTCATCCCCCCACTTCTAATGATGGGCATACCCTCACCGTTTATATATGCCGAAGCATGGGGGCATCCTCCCGCAAAAGGTAGGAGCAAATCGCTCCTCCACCCACTGCTGCCCCCACGCTTCGGCATATATGCTGAAGTATGTAACTGTGGTGGTGAAATCACCTCCGACAGCGCTGGAGTCACGGCTTTATGTATCGTGGGAGCCAACGCTGTTGCTGTCAAGATAAATAAATCCGCTCTGCAGCTGAATGGCGTACCTGCTAAGCAAATGATGGTTAACAATAAAACAAAGTAACATTACAGTATAACAGTAAGACTTACCATACCTGCAAAGCAAATACAAAAAAAAAAATAGTAAAAAATAAAACATTTAAACGCAACCTGTACCTAAAATATATATATGCTGAAGCATGAGGGCATCCTCCCGCAAAAGGCAGGTGCAAATCGCTCCTCCACCCACTGCTGCCCCCATGCTTCGGCATATATGCTGAAGTATGTAACTGTTGTGGTGAAATCACCTCCGACAGCGCTGGAGTCACGGCTTTATGTATCGTGGGAGCAAACGCTGTTGCTGTCAAGATAAATAAATCCGCTCTGCAGCTGAATGGCGTACTTGAAAACAAAAAAATGGTTACCAAACATGATAAAAACATAACAACAGTAAAACATTGCAGAATAGAATACAGTAAAAAAGAGAAGAACAATAGAGAGAGAATAGAGAGAGAGAACAATAAAACTACAACTATTTTTGGTTTTTTATTATTTTATATTTTTTTTGTGTTGTTTTTTTACACTTTTTTTTGTAACTTTAACTTTTGTAACTGGTACCAGGTTTGGGTCTCTCAAAATGCGACGGCATCTTGGGAGACCCTGTGAAAGTGTGTCCTAGTCTGTGCAGTGCTGTACCCTACGCTAATACTCAACTAGTGTATGGTAGCGTTCAAAACATTCACCAATGCAAAGACCAGGATTGTCAGGACAGAAGGGACAATAATACCGGGTGTCACGCCTAAATCCTTGCTTGCTACAGACACGACATCTTTTTTGGGGGGCACGTTGGGTAGGGGTACTCGGGAGGACATAAAGAAAATGCCTCTCATGCAGCCGGCTTACTGCATTTGGTTGGGAAAGGTGAGGTGGAGCACCGTCTGGAAACAGAAGGGCTCTGACGATCTCTTCCTGGAATTTAAGGAAGGATCCAGTCCGTCCTGAAGCTCTGTATAGCACATAAGCGTTCAGCAAAGCCAATTGAAATAAATAAACAGACACTTATTTGTACCAGCGTCTGGCCTTACGGGCAACTAGGTACGGCACCAACAACTGGTCCTTGAGGTCCACCCCTCCCATATTTTGGTTATATTCGTGGACACAAAGGGGTTTCTCCACAACACCAGTCGCCGTAGTAATTTGGACCGTCGTGTCTGCATGAAGGGAGGCAAGAACGAAAACATTCTTATTGTCCCTCCCCTTCATAGCGAGCAAATTATTACACTGCAAGCAGGCTCTCTCCCCCAACCTAAGACGGGAACCTACAAGTCGCTGGGGAAAGCCCCGGCGATTAGGTCGCACGGTGCCACATGCTCCAATCTGATGATCAAAAAGGTGACTAAAAAGTGGCACGCTCGTGTAATAATTGTCCACGTACAAGTGGTACCCCTTTCCAAATAAGGGTGACACCAAGTCCCACACTATCTTGCCAGCACTTCCTATGTAGTCAGGGCAGTTTGTTGACTCTACGTGACTATCTTTGCCCTTGTAAACCATAAAACTACATGTATAGCCTGTGGCCCTGTCACAGAGATTATACATCTTGACCCTGTATCTGGCACGCTTGCTGGGAAGGTACTGTTTGAATGACAAGCAGCCAGAAAATTTAATCAGGGACTCATCAACGCAGACAACTTGATGGGGAGTAAACAAGTCTGCAAAACGTTGGTTGAAGTGGTTTACGAGGGGCCGAATTTTGTAGAGCCGATCGTATTCAGGGTCTCCACGAGGACGACAGAGTTCATTGTTGTTGAAGTGCATGAATCGCAAAATCTGCTCGTATCGTGCCCTGGTCATGGAGGCAGAGAACAAGGGCATATGGTGAATTGGGTCAGTGGACCAATATGACCGCAATTCACTCTTTTAGTTATGCCCATGTAGAGGGAAAGGCCCAGAAAGAGCTTAAATTCGGAGACCGTAATTGGTCTCCAATCTCTGGCAAGGGAGGACTGGGGAATAGTGGCGATGTGTTGACCAGCGTATAAATTGCTTTGGTCCACAATAAATCTATAGAGATCTTCGGTGAAAAACAGTGAATAAAAATCAAGTGGCGTAAAATCAACTGTTTCCACCTGAATTCCGGGTTGGCCAGTGAATGGGGGAAGTACGAGTGCTGCAGAAGTGGTGGGTACCCAATTCGGATTGGCGAATGCAGCAGGAAGGGCACTATGGGCACGACGGGCCTGTGTTCGTCTTCTTGGTGGCAGCGGGACATTACTTGTGCTTGCCACCTCGCCAGCTTGAACTGCACTTATGGGACTCGCCACGTCACCACATGACACTGCAGTGCTGGATGTACGACCAGGGTGTACTAGGCCGCTGGTGCTTGCTAGTTCACCAGAAGGAATAGCGGTGCTAGTACTGCTCTGCTCCATACGAGAGCCCTGCGGTTCTTACACTTCTAAGACAGAAGAAGAAGATTGGGGTCTGGTACGCCTGACCTTGGCAGGGGACCACAACTCCACCGTCAGAGCTATCTGTCATGGAGCCGCTGTCGTCTACAGGATCGTATTCTGAGCCTGAATCTGACAGATGAGGGACTTCCTCTTCACTATCTGTCATGCTCAGAAACGTGTAGGCCTCTTCACTAGTGTACCTTCGATTTGCCATTTTGGGCTCTAAATTTAGGGGTACACTAGTGAGACTCACAGGCAAAAAAGCTCCTGACTGTTAGCGATTGATTCAAAACGCTACCAAAAAACTGTTAGCGATCGCAGGAATCAGGCCTGACTCTGCGAACGCTGCAGTTATGTGTGCTTAGTGTTTTGTAAGTGTCAGTGATCAATCGATACTGCACTTGGGTGGGCTGGGCCGAGGGGCAAAACCCAGGTGCTAGCAGGTATCTGGGCTGATCCCGCTAACACTGTATTTTTGGGAACCCTAAACTGCTGGGGACTCTAGTATAGATCTGATTGGATCAGATATCGATCCGTTCAGATACTATAGCACTAAGGGAGGTGTATTCTGCGTGCGTGGGTGTTAGCGGTACTGGCGCTAAACTGACACTGCCTGGGGCGACGCAGACCTTATCTGACCCTAAAAACGTAACTTATATCAACGCCGGGCAATTAGGGGGTTAAACCTTTATTAGGTAATAAACGGCGGGTGCCCTAAAACTATAATAAACTATAATAAACAATCTAACTAACCAGCGTCACCCGTAACAGTTATACGGTGATCACTGGTGAAAGGGCTAACTAGGGGGCAAACAAGGGGTTAAAACTTTTAGTAGGTAGTATATGGGGGTCCCTGTCGCTATAAAACGCTGACGGCGAACCTATATACTTACCTCCCTAACTAGAGTCACCTGTGTCACTAATACAGCGATCAGAAAAACGATCGCTTAGTGACACTGGCGACAGGGGGTGATCACGGGATTAACCTTTATTAGGGGGGTTAGGGGGGTACCCTAGACCTAAAGGGGGGTACCCAAGACCTAAAGGGGGCTAACCCTAACTGCCCTAACACTTATAACTGTCACAAACTGATGCCAATGCAAAAAAAAAAACTGCTATTGGTGTCACTGTGACAGGGGGTACAGGGGGGTGATCGGGGGGTGATCGGGGGTGACTGGGGGGTGAAAAGTGTGCCTGCGTGTTCTACTGTATGTGTAGTGTTGGTACAACTCACATTGATGTCTTCTCTCCTCGGCGCCGGAATGAAAAAGACCGGCTCGAGGAGAGATGACATCACTTCCTCTGCCGCTGTTTACATTACAGCAGCAGGGGAAGAATTTCATTCGTGGGGAGCGATCACGAGTGGGTGGCCACGAATGAGTGGCCTCCCCCTCAGCCTGTAATGCTTCCCCACTGATACCGACCGCCTCGGGCACTGGGGGGGGGCGCGATGCGCCCCCAGCCCGCGGGAGGCAGATCACGTACCAGGTACGTGATTTTGCCTGCCCGTGTCATTCTGCCGTAGTATATCTGCGTTAGGCGGTCGGCAAGTGGTTAAATTTCGTACCTGGGGGGTGTTTATAGTATGTCTGTAAAGGGGCGCATGTTTCCCATGTTTAGAACAGTCTGACAGCAAAATTACATTTCAAAGGAAAAAAGTCATTTAAAATACTCGCGGCTATATGAATTGTCGGTCCGACAATACACATAAAAGTTCAGTGGTAAAAACGCCATGGGATTTCCCCACAGGGAAACACCGAACCAAAATTTTTAAAAAAATGGTGTGGGGGTCCCCCTAAATTCCATACCAGGCCCTTCAGGTCTGGTATGGATATTAAGGGGAACCCCGCGCCAAGATTAAAAAAAAGAAAAGGCGTGGGGGTCCCCCTCAAAATCCATACCAGACCCTTCAGGTCTGGTATGGATTTTAAGGGGAACCCCGAGCCAAAGTTTAAAAAAGAATGGCATCCCCTCTGATGTCATGGGGAAAGCCTCGGGGAAGTCCCCATGCCTCAGAGGAGGCGGGGTCATGGGGTGGCCCCGCCCTCCATTATTTAAGAACCGTCAGAATACAAGAAGCATCACACGGCGGGAGCCTCCTATCATGGATGCGGAGCAGCCCGAGAACGAAGAAGGGAAGAAGACGTCACGGAGGAAGATGCCAGATGAGAACACCGGAGCAAGAAGCAGAGAATCGGAGGAAGAAGATGGAGGAAGAAACCAAAGGAAGATAGAAGAAAGAAGATAGTAGAAAGAAGAAAGAAGATAGAAGAAAGAAGATGGAAATAAGAAGCATTTAAATAAAGGAATTGTCAAAAACTGTCTCTTGTCATTTTTAACATTTTTGACACTTTTTTGTGAAATGGGAGGGGCACTTTTGTACCCCCTTACCATTTCACACGGGGGGGATCTGGGGGTCCCCTTGTTAAAGGGGGCTTCCAGATTCCGATAAGCCCCCGCCCACAGACCCCCACAACCACCAGGCAAGGGTTGTGGGGATGAGGCCCTTGTCCTTATCAGCATGGGGAGAAGGTGCTTTGGGGGCTACCTCAAAGCACCCTTCCAATGTTGAGGGCATGTGGCCTGGTACGGTTCAGGAGGAGGGGCGCTCTCTCATCCCCCCTCTTTTCTTGCAGCCTGCCAGGTTGCGTGCTGGGTCTGGTATGGATTTTTTGGGGGGACCCCACGCCATTTTTAAAAAAAAAATTGGCACGGGGTTCCCCTTAAAATCCATACCAGACCTGAAGGGTCTGGTATGGATTTTGAGGGGGACCCCCATGCCTTTTTTTTTTAATTTTGGTACGGGACCTGAAGGACCTGGTATGGAATTTATGGGGACCCCCACGCCATTTTTTTAAAAAATTTTGGTTCAGGTTCCCCTGTGGGGAAATCCCATGCCGTTTTTATCAATTAACTTTTATGTGTATTGTCGGACCGACAATTCATATAGCCGCGAGTACTTTTAAATGACTTTTTTTCCTTTGAAATGTCATTTTGCTGTCAGACTGTTCTAAACATGGGAAACATGCGCCCCTTTACAGGCATACTATAGACACCACCCAGGTACGAAATTTAAAGGAATATTACACTTTGACTGTTTCACTTTAAGCATTAATAAAATCACTGCTCCTGAAAAAAACGTCCGTTTTTCAAACTTTTTTTGCATTGATCCATGTCCCCTGGGGCAGGACCCAGGTCCCCAAACACTTTTTATGACAATACCATGCATATAAGCCTTTAAAATTAGCACTTTTGATTTCTCCCATAGACTTTTAAAGGGTGTTCCACGGCTTTCGAATTTGCCACGAACACCCCAAATTGTTCGACTCGAACTCGAAGCTCATCCCTAATGTTCATTACGGATTGCTGACTGGCTCTGCAAAGAGAGACAATCCGCACTGGGAATTGCCCAAATCCTTTGGACCTCTTGGCACTCCATGAATGTGCAGAATCTAATGAGATCCTGCTTTGTTTTTGTTGCAGAGGGCATTGGGGTTTGTGCAGAAGGGTATGGGCTCCTAAAATATGTAGAAGGTGTTCAATGGACCCCTTTACTAGCTCATTTTATTCCAGATTATAAATATCCTCCCAGGTGAGCGAATCCCTCTACAGCAGTGATGGCGAACCTTGGCACCCCTGATGTTTTTGAACTACATTTCCCATGATGTTCATGCATTCTGCAGTGTAGTGGAGCATCATGGGAAATGTAGTTCCAAAACATTGCTCACTGCTCTACACAGAGCAGTAAACACTGCTCTACAGCCTACACCAGCCTTTCTTAATCAGGGTTGAAACCCTAGGCTTCCTCCAGAGGGGTTCCTTGAACAATGAGCAATTTCTGCCTCTTAGGTAACAAACCACTGACAGCACTGATCTCTTTGTAAGAGGGATTCTTTCCAATGACCACAAATGTAAGAAGCATCCTTCCCAGTAACCATGGCACGAATGTGCTGTAAGCTGTAGATAGAGTAATTATTTGCAAGGGATCCCTGAGACCGGAAAGTTATTTCAAGAGTTCCTCCATATTAAAGAGTTTGAGAAAGGTTGGTATACACTATCAAACCTTCAGTGGGTTGTATTTCCTAAAATCAGCTCATCACTGTGTATAATAAAGAAAATGTTCAGACACACTCATTCTTGCCAAACCAATCTATTAACCTTCTATGAGGAGGTGAGTTGCCATCTAGAAAAGGAAGGCCCGTAGACGTGGTGTATCTGGATTTTGCAAAAGCATTTGACACTGTCCCCCATAAACGTTTACTGTACAAAATAAGGTCCGTTGGCATGGACCATAGGGTGAGTACATGGATTGAAAACTGACTTCAAGGGCGAGTTCAGAGGGTGATGATAAATGGGGAGTACTCGGAATGGTCAGGGGTGGGAAGTGGGGTCCCCAGGGTTCTGTGCTGATCTGACCAATCCTGTTTAATTTGTTTATAAACAACCTGGAGGATAGGGTAAACAGTTCAATCTCTGTATTTGCGGACAATACTAAGCTAAGCAGGGCAATAACTTCTAAGCAGGATGACGTGGAAACCTTGCAAAAAGATCTGAACAAAAATAATGGGGTGGCAACTACATGGCAAATGAGGTTCAATGTAGAAAAATGTAAAATAATGCATTTGGGTGGCAAAAATATGAATGCAATCTATACACTGGGGGGAGAACCTCTGGGGGAATCAAGGATGGAAAAGGACCTGGGGGTCCTAGTAGATGATAGGCTCAGCAATGCCATGCAATGCCAAGCTTCTGCTAACAAAGCAAACAGAATATTGCATTAAAAAGGGGATTAAGAGATAAAACGATAATTCTCCCGCTCTACAAGACTCTGGTCTGGCCGCACCTAGAGTATGCTGTGCAGTTCGGGGCACCAGTCCTCAGGAAGGATGTACTGGAAAAGGAGCGAGTACAAAGAAGGGCAATGTGACAGACTCATCTGGGACAGAGGCTATTGGAGGGGACTGAACACAAGCCTCTTGCCCACCAATTATGGGCCCTGACATTTGGGGGAATGGTGCTCTCTGTGAGCTGTATGCCTGGGGACCCTGGGGTTGGTGTTACTTTGGATTCAGCTCCATGTCCCCCCAAGACACACAGACTCTGGGAACCCTTTATATACCATATTAGAATAGTGACTGATTCATACCATTGGGACTCCTACTGTTAAAAGCTAACGTCATCAATTCCAGGTACCTGTCTGTTGTCTGCTATAATGTGTTTATTGTAAATAAGTCTAGTGTGGCTCTAAGAGTCTTTTCACCCATTGTTGTTTGTGTGAATTAACTCTGTTACTGTGTGAAGCTCGGTGACCACAAGTCTGGGCAAAGGGTCATGTCTCAGTCACCTAGGCTGTATAAAGGATTAGATAGCTCATGTTAATTAGGTTAGCTTTTAGTCATCCTGCTGTATATATTTGTGTGAGATCTCAAATAAAGAGTCAGTCCATGTTAGCAGTGAAACAAGTGTCGCCTTGTTTTGTGCTTGGGAGCATTTGGAATATCTGATATCTGTATCCAGACTGGGAGGAAGTGGTATACTGACGGAAACACCCAAGTGGAGTGTGGGACGTTCCGTGACAGGCAACAAAGCTAATAAAGAGTCTGGAGGATATTAGTTATGAGGAAAGGTTGCAAGCACTGAACTTATTCTCTCTGGAGAAGAGACGCTTGAGAGGGGATATGATTTCAATTTACAAATACCATACTGGTGACCCTACAATAGGGATAAAACTTTAATGTGGACGGGAGTTTAACAAGACTCGTGCCGTCTCATTAAAATTAGAAGAAAAGAGGTTTAACCTTAAACTATGTAGAGGGTTCTTTACTGTAATGCCCCGTACACATGGTCGGATTTTCCAAGGGAAAATGTGTGATAGGACCTTGTTGTCGGAAATTCCGACCGTGTGTAGGCTCCATCACACATTTTCCATCGGATTTTCTGACACAAAAAAGTTTGAGAGCAGGTTATAAAATTTTCCGACAACAAAATCCATTGTCGGAATTTCCGATCGTGTGTACACAAATCCGACGCACAAGGTGCCACGCATGCTCAGAATAAATAAAGAGATGAAAGCTATTGGCTACTGCCCCGTTTATAGTCCCGACATACGTGTTTTACGTCACCGCGTTCAGAATGATCAGATTTTCCGACAACTTTGTGTGACCGTGTGTATGCAAGACAAGTTTGAGCCAACATCCGTCGGAATAAATCCTAGGATTTTGTTGTCGGAATGTCCGATCAATGTCCGACCATGTGTACGGGGCATAAAAGCGGCAAGAATGTGGAATTCCCTTCCACAGGCGGTGGTCTCAGCGGAGAGCATAGATAGTTTCAAGAGACTATTAGATAAGCACCTGAATGACCACAACCTACAGGTATGTACAAGGTAATACTGACATATAATCAGACACATAGGTTGGACTTGATGGACTTGTGTCTTTTTTCAACCTCACCTACTATGTAACATACACCTGAATACCTGCTAGAAGGAATCTGCTGGGGGCCATGTAGAAAGTATCTGAGAATGATGGACTTGTGTGATCCCGAAGCTGCTGGGGCATGGTGAATACTAATGTAATAAACAAAAGATATACAGTGGCTTGCGAAAGTATTCGGCCCCCTTGAACTTTTCAACCTTTTGCCACATTTCAGGCTTCAAACATAAAGATATAAAATTTTAATTATTTGTGAAGAATCACCAACAAATGGGACACAATTGTGAAGTGGAACGAAATCTATTGGATTTTTGAAACTTTTTTAACTAATAAAAAAATGAAAAGTGGGGCGTGCAAAATTATTCGGCCCCCTTGCGTTAATACTTTGTAGAGCCACCTTTTGCTGCGATTACAGCTGCAAGTCGCTTGGGGTATGTCTCTATCAGTTTTGCACATCAAGAGACTGGAATTCTTGCCCATTCTTCCTTGCAAAACAGCTCGAGCTCAGTGAGGTTGGATGGAGAGCGTTTGTGAACAGCAGTTTTCAGCTCTTTCCACAGATTCTCGATTGGATTCAGGTCTGGACTTTGACTTGGCCATTCTAACACCTGGATACGTTTATTTGTGAACCATTCCTTTGTAGATTTTGCTGTATGTTTGGGATCATTGTCTTCTTGGAAGATAAATCTCCGTCCCAGTTTCAGGTCTTTTGCAGACTCCAACAGGTTTTCATCCAGAATGGTCCTGTATTTGGCTGCATCCATCTTCCCCTCAATTTTAACCATCTTCCCTGTCCCTGCTTAAGAAAAGCAGGCCCAAACCATGATGCTGCCACCACCATGTTTGACAGTGGGGATGGTGTGTTGAGGGTGATGAGCTGTGTTTCTTTTACGCCAAACATATCGTTTTGCATTGTGGCCAAAAAGTTCGATTTTGGTTTCATCGGACCAGAGCACCTTCTTCCACATGTTTGGTGTGTCTCCCAGGTGGCTTGTGGCAAACTTTAGACGAGACTTTTTATGGATATCTTTGAGAAATGGCTTTCTTCTTGCCACTCTTCCATAAAGGCCAGATTTGTGCAGTGTACGACTGATTGTTGTCCTATGGACAGACTCTCCCACCTCAGCTGTAGTTCTCTGCAGTTCATCCAGAGTGATCATGGGCCTCTTGGCTGCATCTCTGATCAGTCTTCTCCTTGTCTGAGCTGAAAGTTTAGAGGGACAGCCAGGTCTTGGTAGATTTGCAGTGGTCTGATACTCCTTCCATTTCAAAATGATCGCTTGCACAGTGCTCCTTGGGATGTTTAAAGCTTGGGAAATCTTTTTGTATCCAAATCCGGCTTTAAACTTCTCCACAACAGTATTACGGACCTGCCTGGTATGTTCCTTGGTCTTCATGATGCTCTCTGCGCTTTCAACAGAACCCTGAGACTATCACAGAGCAGGTGCATTTATACAGAGACTTGATTACACACAGGTGGATTCTATTTATCACCATCAGTCATTTAGGACAACATTGGATCATTCAGAGATCCTCGCTGAACTTCTGGAGTGAGTTTTCTGCACTGAAAGTAAAGGGGCCGAATAATTTTGCACGCACCACCTTTCAGTTTTTTAATTGCTAAAAAAGTTTAAAATATCCAATAGATTTCGTTCCACTTCACAATTGTGTCCCACTTGTTGGTGATTCTTCACAAAAAATTAAAATTTTATATCTTTATGTTTGAAGCCTGAAATGTGGCAAAAGGTTGAAAAGTTAAAGGGGGCCGAATACTTTCGCAAGCCACTGTATGAATAATTTTATATCCATGTTAAACTTTTTCTTTCAGATTGGGGATGTGGAGAGAACCTTTACTTTTCTAGCAGACTGGTCAGCTGGCTTAAGGTTTTGCTAGGCTGGTGGAATGAAAAGAATGATTTTGAATATGGAAAAGGAGCAGTAGCAGAAGGCAAAGTTATTGGCCATTATACCCAGGTATATATAGTATCTTCTACAATTTATTTCACTTTATTTTGTTATAAACACACTTTTAAACATCTTCACTGACTAGCTTAATCAAAACTGTTTACCTGGATTGCTGAACTGCTTCATGCGATCATTGATCCATTATTCACTTGCATACAACCTGCTCTTATAGCACAAAACTTCAATGCAACTACTTTAAGACCCCATTCACACTGGTGCAGCATTGAAATGGCACTACCTCAGTGAGAGTTCAAAGTCGCATATCAGTGCGATTTACACTGCCAATTTCACTGTGCCTTGCGACTTCATTTAACCAAATTTAATGCAAGTCGCAGTGAAATCAGGAAAAAAAAGTCCTGCAGGAACCTTTTTCAATGTCGCCGCAACATGAGTCATGGCTATTTGGATGGTTCCATTGCCAGCAATAAGCTGCGACTTCTCATGCGATTTTGAACTGTCAAGTTGCATGACAAATTTCACCGGTGTGAATGGGGGCTTAGGTATAATGTCTCACTTTTCAGTAAGTCAGCGGGTAACCAATGTACTCTACAAAAATGAAAATATATGTGTACCTATTTGGAGTTTATATCCCACTTCCAAATGCTGATCCAAATAGGTATGATGCAATGTCAACATCTTCTTCACCAGAGGTCTCCAAATAGTAGCCCGGGGGCCAGATGCGGTCCTTTGCTTGCCTTTATCCGGCCCTTGAGGCACTATTTCTCCTTCTGACACCAACAATCAGGGGCATAGTTCTTGCCACTGACACCAACAATGGAGCACTATTTCTCCCACTGATACCAATGATGCAACACTATTCTTCCCACTGATACCAATGATGGGCACCCTTCTGCCCACTGACACCAATGATGGGGCAATATTTCTTTCACTGATACCAATGATGGAACACTATTGATCTTTTATTGAAAAGAATCAAGCAACCAATTTTATACAAAAGTAAAAAACAAAACCATAGTACAAAACTTCAACAGAAATCCAAGGAATACACATCCATGTTCAGAATATATACAATATATACATAATCCACTACCAAAATTATTTACATAAAGCAGCAGAGAGGGCCTAAGAGGCACAACCCATCACCTATGTACGCAGCCATTTATCAAAAATTAATCCAAAAAATAATCTAGGGTGATAAGAGACAGACAGCCACACCCGGGAAAGAGACTCCTGGCAGTCAGGGAGGCTTGAAACCCCTCCACGCCTTCAAACAAGCCCCCTGACTCCGCTTGTCTCTCTCGAGCACCCGAATCTTCTCCACCTCATGCAGAATGTCATACACCACCACCTGAACAGAAAGGATTTTACGCCGAATGCTGACCTGACACTGTGCATTCCAAGTGAAATAACGGACTACTAGGCCAACTAAAAAAAGTGTATCCAAACAAAAAACACCACCGGTATTGAATGCTCCATACACCCACTCAGCATAAGCCAGCCTGGAGAGGAAAGGAACACCGAGGGCCCGCCCCACCTGTTTGTACACCTCTATGTTAAAAGGGCAATGAAGCAGAAAATGGTACATAGTCTCCTCCTCACCTGCACACTCCTCCCGAGGACAGCTACGATCCATCCCACTGCGGAATTTCAAATTGCCCCTAACATAGAGCCTCCCATGGAAGCACAACCAGGCCAGATCCCTAAATTTAGGGGGTACTCTGTCCAAATTAATAAGTCTTAACCCTGCCCTCAAAACTGGGCCTGGGCAATCCCTTAAGGCCAGTGGGTCATGAAAGACTTCGCTCAAGACTCGACTCATAAGGACTTTCCTCGGAACCGATCTGAGATCTTCAGCCGACAATCGCCACTGCCGTAGTAACTTCAGGCACGGAGCGACATAGGCTGGTAGCTGACCACGATGACCCCTGAGATTCTTCACTTGGCCACCTTCTTCCCAAAGTCATAGAAAAGGCCTAAACCAAGATCTAAATATGCCTGCCCATCCAGGAGGTTCCACTGCAAGCATATTACCAATATTAAACTTGAGAAAAAGCAGTGAAAAGAAAAGAACTGGGTTGACCATACCTAAGCCACCCTCCCTCCTGGATAGATAGGTGACATTTCTCTTGATGGGGTTCAGTCTGTTCCCCCACAACATCTGGAAGAACACACTACTGACCCTAGCATAGAGAGACACTGGCAAGATGCAGACAAAGCTGACATACAAGAAGATCGGAATCAGGTAAGTCTTAATCAGATCAACCCTTTCACTCATAGATAACTTCCATCTCTTCCAGCTGACCACCTTAGTATTGGCAATTTCCAGTCTGCCTTCCCAGTTTTTGAGGCCATAATCGCCGGGTCCAAATTCAATGCCTAGAATCTTAATTCTTTCCTGGGGCACTGGAAAGGTGTCCGGGAGATCAAAACCCTCACCTTCCTTTCCCATCCAGAAAACTTCACTCTTTTCCTGATTGATCTTGGAGCCTGATGCTTCAGAATACCGTGATGTCAGAGAGACCACCTCCTCTGCTTCATCCACCCCAGTGACAATCACGGACACATTGTCCGCATAGGCAACAACCCTCAAAGGCGGCTCACCCGGGAGCCCCACTGGCACCCCACACAACATGCTGCTCTCCTGATGAAGGGGTCGATTGCAAACACATAGAGCAGGGGACTCAGGGGACAACCCTGGTGCACCCCGGAGCCAACCTCAAAGGACTGCCCAACCCAACCATTAACAAGAGGAAAGCTTTCTGCCCCCTTATACAAGACTTTTAACCAATCGACAAAACCACCCGGCAGACCGTACTTACTAAGGAGCAACCACAGGTACTCATGGTTAACACGATCAAAAGCTTTTGCCTGATCCAATGTCAGCAAATACTTTCCCCAGCCTGCAGCCCTGCACCGCTCCAAGGCCTCCCGGACAGCTAAAACTGCTGTGAAGGTGCACCTACCCTGGACCGAACAGTGCTGATGGCGAGAAAGCAAAGACTCTGCTACTGACGATAGGCGCCAGAAAAATATCTTTGCCAGTATCTTTCTATCGACATTAAGAAGGCTGATGGGGTGCCAATTCTCAACCATCGAAGGATCTTTACCCTTTGAAAGAAGACTCACAGCTGAGTGCCTCATGGAAGGGGGAAGTACCCCCTCAGCAAGGCAACTGTTAAAAACTTCTACCAAATGTGGGGCCAGAATAGACTTAAAAGCTTTGTAAAACT
Organism: Lithobates septentrionalis; assembly: GCA_037952835.1. Lineage (NCBI taxonomy): Eukaryota > Metazoa > Chordata > Amphibia > Anura > Ranidae > Lithobates > Lithobates septentrionalis. The sequence continues at coordinate 4,501,539 of JBBDGP010000554.1, forward strand.
CAGCCGTCAAGCCATCCGGTCCAGGTGACTTTTTGATGGCAAGCTGTTCAATTCCCCTCATCACCTCTTCAACTGTGATCTCCTCTGTCAAATTCATCAATGGGACATCTTCATCATTTAGACCTGGAGTAGAGTCCAAAAAGCTTTCCATCTTGTCACGGTCAAGCTCTTTCCTCCCAAGAAGGTCAGCATAAAAGGACCTCACGACCTCCAGAATCCCTGACCTGGACTTTGTCAAGGAACCTGTACTGTCCTTAAGGCCAACGACCGTTTTAACAGCTACACCTTGTTTGCAGTTCTGGTAAGGGTCAGGCGAGTGGTACTTCCCATAGTCCCTCTCTAGAACCAAAGAGGCATGCCGGTAATATTGACACTTCTTGAGAAGGAGTTTCATTTCGGAAACCCAGGATTGCCCCAGGATCTCCTCCTCTCGAGACAAGAATATCCAGCTTCCTCCATAAACGTTGGTAGGTCATGTATTTATTAAACTGCTTTCTGTTGGCTAGGCCCCTGAAGAATCCAGCGATCCTCTTTTTGGTCAGCTCCCACCACTCAGCCTTGCTGCTACAAAAGTCCAGAATGGTCACCTGTGCCTGAAAGAATTCCTCAAAGGATTGTCTAACATGTTCTTCCTTGAGTAGAGTCGAATTCAATCTCCAGATGCCCTTACCCCTCTGAGGGGCGTCTGAAGCATTCAGGACCACAGATAGCATACAGTGGTCAAAGAACTCTACTGCCTGCACCACTGGGGGCGAGAAAGCAGAGGTCTCCTTAAAAAAAAAAATATTCTACTCTGACTATTACCTCGATGAAAGGTGAACCCAGTGTCATCCGGGAGGTGCTTAATGTGCACATCCACAAGACCAGCATCCCTAACCATACTATTTAAAATAACGCTATCATATCCCAGCCTGTCCTTGAAGTCCTTCCTGTCCTTGGGCCTAGTTACTGCATTAAAGTCACCTCCAAAGACCACTTGCCGGGATGTAAAAAGAAATGGCTTGATCCTTCTAAAAAGGCATTTCCTGTCCCACTTTGTGTGCGGCCCATAAACATTAATTAGGCGCAGGTCCTGCCCTCCCACAAGGACGTCTAAGACCATACATCTCCCAATCTCCACCTCAATAACCCGCCGGACAGTTACCATGCTGGTTTTAAACAACACCGCCCCACCGCCGTAAGGCTCGGCCGCAAGAGACCAGTAAGATGGACCATACCTCCACTCTCTCTTGGCCATATGAATATCTGCCAAGGAGGTGAGCCTAGTCTCTTGCAAAAATAAAATTTCAGCATCTAATTGGCTGAACAAAAAGAAGGCCATAGAACGAGCTCTTACTGACCTAATGCGGGCGACTTTTATTGTCACCACTTTTAACGGAGGGGGAACCGCCATTTGGGTTATTGGGTGGATTGCTTCTTAGCTCCCCTCTGCTGCTCATCACCAGAAGCCTCTCTCTTTCTTGAGGCCACCTCAAACTCCATTTCGGAATCAGAACTTCGCTCCGAAGAAGCTCCAGATGCAGAGATATCCCAATTAGAGGACCTATAACGGTTGGAGACAGGCACTGGAGCCTGTTCCGTCCTCACCACCTGCTTCTTCCGCTTCCCAACCTTCCTTCTCTCCTCCAGGTACTGCAGTTCAGCTTCAGAGATGCCTTCATCTCTTACTTTTTTCTGTGAAGTCTTTCCACAAGACTTCTTTACAGAGGAAGAAGCAACCTTTTTAGTACCCACTACCACTCCTGGTGGGGGGGTGCTCCCTTTGAATCAGACTTAGGAGGGGTAGACTCCTGGGGGGTAACTGACTCGGGGGGCACAGACTTTGACACATGAGGAGAGGGTACAGTAGGCTGGTGGGACACAGAGACAGATACAGAAGGAATACTTACAGACACAGGAGGGGTGGCCACAGGAACTGGGGAGGGATCCTGAGCAGGACCAGGGGAGTCAGTCACCGCAGAGGAGGATGGTACACCAGGGGCCTCACCCTCCATCCTGTCCAGCCTTGACATGTCATCAATTACCTCCTTCTCCATTAGGGATGAGCCGAACACCCCCCTGTTCGGTTCGCACCAGAACATGCGAACAGGAAAAAAGTTCGTTCGAACACGCGAACACCGTTAAAGTCTATGGGACACGAACATGAATAATCAAAAGTGCTAATTTTAAAGGCTAATATGCAAGTTATTGTCATAAAAAGTGTTTGGGGACCTGGGTCCTGCCCCAGGGGACATGGATCAATGCAAAAAAAAGTTTTAAAAACGGCCGTTTTTTCAGGAGCAGTGATTTTAATAATGCTTAAAGTCAAACAATAAAAGTGTAATATCCCTTTAAATTTCGTACCTGGGGGGTGTCTATAGTATGCCTGTAAAGGGGCGCATGTTTCCTGTGTTTAGAACAGTCTGACAGCAAAATTACATTTTGAAGGAAAAAACTCATTTAAAACTACCCGCGGCTATTGCATTGCCGACAATACACATAGAAGTTCATTGATAAAAATGGCATGGGAATTCCCCAAAGGGGAACCCCGAACCAAAATTTTAAAAAAAAATGACGTGGGAGTCCCCCTAAATTCCATACCAGGCCCTTCAGGTCTGGTATGGATATTAAGGGGAACCCCGGCCAAAATTTAAAAAAAAAAAATGACGTGGGGTTCCCCCTAAATTCCATACCAGACCCTTCAGGTCTGGTATGGATTTTAAGGGGAACCCCGCGCCAAAAAAAAAAACGGCGTGGGGTCCCCCCAAAAAATCATACCAGACCCTTATCCGAGCACGCAATCTGGCAGGCCGCAGGAAAAGAGGGGGGGACGAGAGTGCGGCCCCCCCCTCCTGAACTGTACCAGGCCACATGCCCTCAACATTGGGAGGGTGCTTTGGGGTAGCCCCCCAAAACACCTTGTCCCCATGTTGATGAGGACAAGGGCCTCATCCCCACAACCCTGGCCGGTGGTTGTGGGGGTCTGCGGGTGGGGGGCTTATCGGAATCTGGAAGCCCCCTTTAACAAGGGGACCCCCAGATCCCGGCCCCCCCTGTGTGAAATGGTAAGGGGGTACAAAAGTACCCCTACCATTTCACTAAAAAACTGTCAAAAATGTTAAAAATGACAAGAGACAGTTTTTGACAATTCCTTTATTTAAATACTTCTTCTTTCTTCTATCTTCCTTCATCTTCTGGTTCTTTTGGTTCTTCTGGCTCTTCTGGTTCTTCCTCCGGCGTTCTCATCCAGCATCTCCTCCGCGGCGTCTTCTATCTTCTTCTCCTCGGGCCGCTCCGCACCCATGGCATGGGGGGGAGGCTCCCGCTCTTCTCTTCATCTTCTTCATCTTCTTCTCTTCTTCTTTTCTTCACTTCTTCTCTTCTTCTCTTCTTCATTTTCTTCTCCGGGCTGCTCTGCCCCCATGCTGGCATGGAGGGAGGCTCCCGCTGTGTGACGGCGCTCCTCGTCTGACAGTTCTTAAATAACGGGGGGCGGGGCCACCCGGTGACCCCGCCCCCCTCTGATGCACGGTGACTTGACGGGACTTCCCTGTGGCATTCCCCGTGACGTCACAGGGAAGTCCCGTCAAGTCACCATGCGTCAGAGGGGGCGGGGTCACCGGGTGGCCCCGCCCCCGTTATTTAAGAACTGTCAGACGAGGAGCGCCGTCACACAGCGGGAGCCTCCCTCCATGCCAGCATGGGTGCGGAGCGGCCCGGAGAAGAAAATGAAGAAGAGAAGAAAAGAAGAAGAGAAGAAGAGAAGAAGATGAAGAAGAAGAGAAGAGCGGGAGCCTCCCCCCATGCCATGGGTGCGCAGCGGCCCGAAGAGAAGAAGATAGAAGACGCCGCGGAGGAGATGCTGGACGAGAACGCCGGAGAAAGAACCAGAAGAGCCAGAAGAACCAGAAGAACCAGAAGTTGAAGGAAGATAGAAGAAAGAAGAAGTATTTAAATAAAGGAATTGTCAAAAACTGTCTCTTGTCATTTTTAACATTTTTGACAGTTTTTTAGTGAAATGGTAGGGGTACTTTTGTACCCCCCTACCATTTCACACAGGTGGGGGGCCGGGATCTGGGGGTCCCCTTGTTAAAGGGGGCTTCCAGATTCCGATAAGCCCCCCGCCCGCAGACCCCCACAACCACCGGCCAGGGTTGTGGGGATGAGGCCCTTGTCCTCATCAACATGGGGACAAGGTGTTTTGGGGGGCTACCCCAAAGCACCCTCCCAATGTTGAGGGCATGTGGCCTGGTACGGTTCAGGAGGGGGGGGGCCGCACTCTCGTCCCCCCCGCTTTTCCTGCGGCCTGCCAGGTTGCGTGCTCGGATAAGGGTCTGGTATGGATTTTTGGGGGGACCCCACGCCGTTTTTTTTTTTTTGGCGCGGGGTTCCCCTTAAAATCCATACCAGACCTGAAGGGTCTGGTATGGAATTTAGGGGGAACCCCACGTCATTCTTTTTTTTAAATTTTGGCCGGGGTTCCCCTTAATATCCATATCAGACCTGAAGGGCCTGGTATGGAATTTAGGGGGACTCCCACGTCATTTTTTTTTTAAATTTTGGTTCAGGGTTCCCCTTTGGGGAATTCCCATGCCGTTTTTATCAATGAACTTCTATGTGTATTGTCGGCAATGCAATAGCCGTGGGTAGTTTTAAATGAGTTTTATCCTTCAAAATGTAATTTTGCTGTCAGACTGTTCTAAACACAGGAAACATGCGCCCCTTTACAGGCATACTATAGACACCCCCCAGGTACGAAATTTAAAGGGATATTACACTTTTATTGTTTGACTTTAAGCATTATTAAAATCACTGCTCCTGAAAAAACGGCCGTTTTTAAAACTTTTTTTTTGCATTGATCCATGTCCCCTGGGCAGGACCTGGGTCCCCAAACACTTTTTATGACAATAACTTGCATATTAGCCTTTAAAATTAGCACTTTTGATTTCTCCCATAGACTTTTAAAGGGTGTTCCGCGGCATTCGAATTTGCCGCGAACACCCCAAATTGTTCGCTGTTCGGGGAACTTGCGAACAGCCAATGTTAGAGTCGAACATGAGTTCGACTCGAACTCGAAGCTCATCCCTATTCTCCATATTGTGCCAGGCTTCACCTGCTGTAGGGGTGGCCAAGGCGCAGGCACAGGTTGCACCTGATCATCTCAGTGCAGTCCTTAGCCATATGACCCTGACCCCGACACACTGAACACATCAAGGCTGAACAGGAAGAGCTCAAATGCCCCTTTTCTCCACAGCGGTGACACAGCTTCGGCTGACCAGGGTAGAAAATAGTCATCCTATCCCTCCCTATAAAAGCTGAGGAGGGCAGGTGACGGACAACATTCCCATCCCTGGCCAACCTGACTGTTACTGACCAACCCCCAGTCCAGAAATTTATGCTCATCAAGGATTTTGCTGGGCTTAGTCAAAACTTCACCATAGTTCCTTAACCAGACCTCTAGGTCCCGAGCAGGAACACTCTCATTGGTGAGTATGATGGTTATCTTTTTCACCGTTGACCTTTGCGAAACCGCAACTGGGGCCAGACCTTCCCATTCAGGTCTTGACGTGCACCGAGCCTCATATCGCTCCCAAAACAGGTCAAGACCCTCTGGCCTGGTGAAACTAATGGTATAATCCTGTGTCCCAGCTACATGTATTAGAGCATAGAGGTCATTTGCCCAAAAACCCATCTCTAAAATCAAATCCACCACTGCACGCCGTGCTGGAGGGATTGCACCACCTTCCCATTTGAGAATTACTACATTTCTTCTCGGACCCCCAGCAGAAGCCAGAGACCCAAGACCAGATCCCGGGGTGCCCAAAGTGATAGGCTGCAGGGGGAAAACCCGCTTGGGGCGGAGCTACCAGGAGCAGAGCTTACCACCTGAGCAAATGTAGGTTTATCAGGGCCAAGGCCCCACACTGAAGTTACAGTAGTCTGTACAGTACTATTATTATTCACTGCTTGAACAGAGTTGGTAGGACTGTCTATCACACTTGTACTGGGACCATTGTGCATCACACTGGTACTGGGATGATTTTTATCAGTCACACAAACATTCACATTCCCATCAGAAATAATCACAGTTTCTGCTGCAATACCAGCTGTCTCCTGAAGATGTGCTGTAGAGTCTTCAGCAGGTTTGGGGCAAACAGCTTTAGACTTTAGATGTCATTTTTTAAATGCAAACTTTGCTGTACTGCAGCATCAGCAGGCACAGCATTGCTACAAATGGGATTAGCAGCCTGATTGTCACTGGGCACATTGTCTGTATCAGTCACAGTGTTCACAAAAACAGTTTTATGCACCACATGGGGCTTGACAGGCTTTACCTTGTCAGGCACATTATCAGTAATGTCCTCCTCATGAAACACCAACTGATCTTCCCGTATAGGAGACTCCATTGCCTGGATGGCCCTGAGCATGCCTCCTGAGTCCTGGGAAGGCATGGGGCTGCTTACCTCTCCCTGAGGGGGCAGGTGGTCTGAACTGGGGGTCTCCTCCTCCACCTCCATTTTTGTCATCCTGGCAAACCTTCTGTCATTGCAGAATTTTTCTTTGAAGGGCCCATCTCTGCCTTCCATCATGGACACAATGGTTTCCTGGTGTTCAACCCGGACCTTGGCCAGTTGGAACTCCGGATCCATGGACCCACGTCTCTGGCTATGCAAGCCCTCACGCTGCCTTCTCAAGCGCTTCAGCTCTGCTCTGAGCTTGTAGAGCTTGTCTCTCTCCTTATTCAGGACCTTAATCCCGGCCACCATTCGCTCCCGAATGGCCCCAGAACCTTCATCCTCACCAGGGGTAGAGAGATTCCCAGCCATGGTTTGTACAGGGGCAGGCATGTTACCTGATGGCCCAGGAGACGGCTGAGAGCTTCCAGCAGGAGAGACCCCGCTGGCCTCCATGGCTTCCCCAGATAGGGGCCAGGAGGGCTGGGAGAGATTTCCCCACCACTCCCCTCTCACACGGATCACCTGCAAAAGCTTCAGAGAGACACCTTCCTCCTGACACACCTCTGCTCCAATGATGGGTGGGGCACTATTCCTCCCACTGACACCAATGATGGAACAAAAGAAACAAATTGATTAAAATGCACTACATACTAGCACAATATGACAGACTTACCATTAAGATAGAGCCCTCCAGTGCTGAGCTGTCACTGCTCCCAGCACTTCCATCTTCCCTTGGTCTTCCCTCCAGGTGTTTGAATGGTCAGTCTGTGATGATGTCACTCCCATGCATGCGCACAGGAGTCACCATCACAACACAATGCTCTCTGCATTCACAGCATACTCAGTATTCCGTGAATGCAGAGAGTACTGCACATGTGCCAGTGACATCAGCAGCTGGAGCCAATATCAGTACCTGCTAAACTGCATAAGTTCAGGCAATTTCAAAGGAACCTACAGGTAAGACTTTTTAAAAGCTTACCTATAGGGCAAAGTTAAACTTTTGACTTCAATACCACTTTAAAGCCAGTGGGTCAGCAAAATACACTAACAATTAAGATTTTCATAAGGAGTTCAGCAAAGAGGGAAAGTAGGACCACCAAGTAACGGAGAATGTTCTGGAAACTCAGGCCTAGATGCAACGCTGTATCCTGGCCTAGGCCGACAAGGCCCAGGCCTAGGGCAGCACTTTGCAGGGTGTCCCTGCCTTTGCAGGAAAGAGTCCCCGCCATCCTGCGCTACACTGTTAGTGTAGCGCCGGTCTTATGGGGCAGACTGGGCTGAGAGGCAAATTAGTCTAGCGCCCCCATAAAGCGGCCACACTGCTTCCGGTATGCGGGCGGCCGGCATTCCGCAACTGTGGGGGGGGGGGGCGCCGTTTCTAATTTTGACTGTCCTATCATCCCAGACCACAAACTTTCCTCACTGTGCTATATTTTTTCTGCTGCACCATTGGCATTGTTATCTCTTCTTAGTCCTCTCCATAAAATTATCAGAAAGTTGTGCTTAATAGCCAAACAGGAAGTGAGAGGAAATCTATGCAATTTAAGGGAATCCATTGTCCCCCCCCCCCCCTCCTGCCCTCAGAACTAGTTTCCCCACTCAAAAATTTCAGGGCAGGTCTTAAACAGCAAGGGGTATGGCCTTGACAGGAAGGGGTGGGTCATATTTAAATTAGGGGGTACACGAGTTTAGTCAGGCTTAGGGCAGCACAAAACCTAAATACACTACTGCCTAGATGTATCACCACCATGAGTCCCTAACAGATGTAAGAAACATTTTACATTAAACTGATAGGTATCAATTGACTTTTTAGGGTGAGAGTGATGGTAATCTACTTTGATAATGATGTTTTTTTTTCTATCCATTGCAGTTTGTCTGGCACAAATCTTGGCAATTAGGTTGCGCTTTACATTTTTGTCCCCAGAATTCTTTAAGCTATGTCTACGTGTGCCACTACTGCCCTTCGTAAGTGCAACACATTTTTTCTTTTACCTGAATGACATTAACATAATATTTTATACCAACAGGTCTGAGGTTTTTGTTTTTTTTATAACCTGTCAACAAATGCTTAAAGGGAGAAGATAGATAGATAGATAGATAGATAGATAGATAGATAGATAGATAGATAGATAGATAGATACAGTCAGGTCCATAAATATTGGGACATCGACACAATTCTAATCTTTTTGGCTCTATACACCATCACAATGGATTTGAAATGAAACAAACAAGATGTGCTTTAACTTCAGACTTTCAGCTTTAATTTGAGGGTATTTACATCCAAACTAGGTGAACGGTGTAGGAATTACAACAGTTTGTATATGTGCCTCCCACTTTTTAAGGGACCAAAAGTAATGGGACAGATTAACAATCATCCATCAAACTTTCACTTTTAAATACTTGGTTGCTAATCCTTTGCAGTCAATTACAGCCTGAAGTCTGGAATGCATAGACATCACCAGACGCTGGGTTTCATCCCTGGTGATGCTCTGCCAGGCCTCTACTGCAACTGTCTTCAGTTCCTGCTTGTTCTTGGGGCATTTTCCCTTCAGTTTTGTCTTCAGCAAGTGAAATGCATGCTCAATCGGATTCAGGTCAGGTTATTGACTTGGCCATTGCATAACATTCCACTTCTTTCCCTTAAAAAACTCTTTGGTTGCTTTTGCAGTATGCTTCGGGTCATTGTTCATCTGCACTGTGAAGCGCCGTCCAATGAGTTCTGAAGCGTTTTGCTGAATATGAGCAGATAATATTGCCCGAAACACTTCAGAATTCATCCTGCTGCTTTTGTCAGTAGTCACATCATCAATAAATACAAGAGAACCAGTTCCATTGGCAGCCATACATGCCCACGCCATGACACTACCACCACCATACTTCACTGATGAGGTGGTATGCTTTGGATCATGAGCAGTTCCTTTCCTTCTCCATTCTCTTCTCTTCCCATCACTCTGGTACAAGTTGATCTTGGTCTCATCTGTCCATAGGATGTTGTTCCAGAACTGTGAAGGCTTTTTTAGATGATGTTTGGCAAACTCTAATCTGGCCTTCCTGTTTTTGAGGCTCACCAATGGTTTACATCTTGTGGTGAACCCTCTGTATTCACTCTGGTGAAGTCTTCTCTTGATTGTTGACTTTGACACACATACACCTACCTTCGGGAGAGTGTTCTTGATCTGGCCAACTGTTGTGAAGGGTGTTTTCTTCACCAGGGAAATAATTCTTCGGTCATCCACCACAGTTGTTTTCCATGGTCTTCCGGGTCTTTTTATGTTGCTGAGCTCACTGGTGCGTTCTTTCTTTTTAGGATGTTCCAAACAGTTGATTTGGCCACACCTAATGTTTTTTCTATCTCTCTGATGGGTATGTTTTGTTTTTTCAGCCTAATGATGGCTTGCTTCACTGATAGTATTTTTCACTTTTTGTTTGTGCACTTATCACTGGTGTTAGTGAATGATATTTCATATATGCACAACTGTATACCCATAACTTGCAAAGGTTTTGGTAGGGAATTTCAAATTAATATATAGCGCAGCTTAATATTTGGTATGACTTAGTACTTGTTGGCAATCAGAGAGGTCAGACGTTTCTTGTAGCACACATCTCAGGAAGGATTTTGTCCCTTTCTTCTTTGCAGATTCTCTCCAAGTCATTAAGGCTTCAAGGCTGACGTTTGGTAACTCGAACCTTCAGCTCCCTCCACATATTTTCTATGGGATTAAGGTCTGGAGACTGGCTAGGCCACTCCAGGACCTTAATAGATAGATATGGACACCTGACAATTACACCTACTATATGATGAAAAGTATGTGGGCACCACTCCAAATTATTGAGTTCAAGTGAAGGGGAATGATAATGTTACAGAGTACAAAGACAGTTTAGACTATTGTTTGTTTTCGAACTTGTGACACCAGTTTTTCTGTTACAACATGACTTTGTCACTGTGCACAAAGCCTACTCCATAAAGCCTTTGTATGACCAGCTTAGCAAAGAGGAACACAAGTTGCCTATATAGAGCCCTGACCTCACATCTACTGAACACCATAGGGTTGAATAGGAGCACCGATTGTGAATCAGATCTTCTTATTCCACATTAGTACTTGATCTCACAAATGTTCTTTCGGCTTGAAAAGTGTTACTAAACCCTCATTTGTTTTTTAGATTACCATAAGAAACATGTTATAATTACCTGCTCAGTAGCGATGAGCTTCGTGTTCGAGTCAAACCCATGTTCGACTCAAACATCGTGTGTTCGGTGATTCGCCCAATTTAGAACGATATGGGCCGTTCGCGCCAAATTCGAGTGGCACGTCACGGCCCATAATTCACTGCGGCATCGCAGTGCATTGCTGGCTGATGATTGGCCAAGCATGCACTATGACCCGCATGCTAGGCCAATCACAGCACCGTCTGAACAGAAAGCCATAATTGGCCAAAGCCAAGGAGGCTTTGGCCAATTATGACACAAGGGGTTTAGTCCACGCCCACACTATATAAGGCCGCCTGCACTGCGGCCCTGTGTAGTGTGTTCCGGCATTCAGATAGAGAGATAGAGAGAGAGAGAGGCAGGTTGAGTCAGTTAGTTGCAGTTACAGTGTATTGTGTATATATATGCATCCCAGGTGTTTTATATATATATATATATATATATATATATATATATATATATATATATATATATATATATATATATATATATATATATATATATATATACACTGTATTCAGTTTAGCTAGATCCTGTTCTTCTCTTCCTAATATACTGACAGGCAGGAAGGTGTTTTTACAGTATTTCCTGCTACTGTACTGTGTACCCTGCACAGTCTCACCAACAGTATAGCAACCTGCAGCCAGGTGCTTGTGTAGGCTCATTGAAGTATTTCCAGCTACTGTACTGTGTACCCTGCAAAGTCTCACCTACAGTATAGCAACCTGCAGCCAGATGCTTGTGTAGGCTCTTGACGTATTTCCAGTTACTGTACTGTGTACACTGCACAGTTGCACCTACAGTATAGCTACCTGAAGACAAATGCAGGTGTTATCATACTAATAATACTACAGGCAGGCAGTTGATTCTGCTAGCTGCAGTATAATCGGTGTATATATATATATATATATATATATATATATATATATATATATATATATATATCCCAGTTTTGTGCAGCTCATTGCAGGTCAATAGTATGTCTGGAAGGCCAACAAGGAGAGGCAGACAGTCACAAGCCAATAAAAGAGGGCAAGCTGGCTCTGTGTCTAGAGGTAACAGTGCTGGTCGTGGACACGGTGCATCCTCATCAGCACGTGGCCATGGGACACGCTTGGCCTGTTTTTCGGCAGCTGGCCGTGTTGAGCCTCAACATGTGGAAGACTTGGCTGAGTGGATGGCCAAGCCGTCCTCATCCTCTCTCACCCAGGCTCAGGGTACTTTGTCTGGCAAAGCAGCTGCCAATACAGCCTCTTCCCTCGGCTTAATGTCATCAGTGACTCCTTCCCTAGCCCCACCATGTCCTCCTGAGAAGTCCCTCAAACTGTTTGACCACAGTGTTGGGTACATGCTCCAGGAGGATGCCCAGTGTTTTGAAGGCTCTGAAGATGATACTGAGCTAGATGAAGGCAGTAACGTGAGCACGGACAGAGGGGGTGCCCAAGAAGGACAGCAATCTGGCAGTCATGTTTCCCCTGCTGCAGCATACTGCCAGGTTTTCTCCAGTGATGAGGAGGGAGGGGATGATGAGGTCACTGACTCAATGTGGGTGCCTAAAAGGAGAGAAGAGGAGGAGGTACATCAGCAACAAGACAGGATGCCCTCCAGGGGCCAGCCTAAGGGCAGCACACTGACTGCATCACACCTCAGAGCTCCGCATGTGCAGGGCGCTGCTGTCTCTGCGCGTTATTCCAAAAGTTCTTTGGTGTGGGCCTTTTTTGAGACGAGTGCATCAGTTCGCACTGCTGCTATTTGCAACATATGTCTCAAGCGTATCTCGCTTGGCCAAAACATCTCCTGCTTGGGCACTAGGGATGAGCCGAACACCCCCCTGTTCGGTTCGCACCAGAACATGCGAACAGGAAAAAATTTGTTCAAACACGCGAACGCCGTTAAAGTCTATGGGACACGAACATGACTAATCAAAAGTGCTAATTTTAAAGGCTAATATGCAAGTTATTGTCAATAAAAGTGTTTGGGGACCCGGGTCCTCCCCCAGGGGACATGAATCAATGCAAAAAAAAGTTTTAAAAACGGCCGTTTTTTCAGGAGCAGTGATTTTAATAATGCTTAAAGTCAAACAATAAAAGTGTAATATCCCTTTAAATTTCATACCTGGGGGGTGTCTATAGTATGCCTGTAAAGGGGCGCATGTTTCCCGTGTTTAGAACAGTCTGACAGCAAAGTGACATTTTGAAGGAAAAAACACATTTAAAACTACCGCGGCTATTGCATTGCCGACAATACACATAGAAGTTCATTGATAAAAACGGCATGGGAATTCCCCACAGGGCAACCCCGAACCAAAATTTTTAAAAAAAATGATGTGGGAGTCCCCCTAAATTCCATACAAGGCCCTTCAGGTCTGGTATGGATATTAAGGGGAACCCCAGCCAAAATTTAAAAAAAAAATTGACGTGGGGTTCCCCCTAAATTCCATACCAGACCCTTCAGGTCTGGTATGGATTTTAAGGGGAACCCCGCGCCAAAAAAAAAAAAAAAACGGCGTGGGGTCCCCCTAAAAATCCATACCAGACCCTTATCCGAGCACGCAACCTGGCAGGCCGCAGGAAAAGAGGGGGGGACGAGAGTGCGGCCCCCCCCCCCTCCTGAACCGTACCAGGCCACATGCCCTCAACATTGGGAGGGTGCTTTGGGGTAGCCCCCCAAAACACCTTGTCCCCATGTTGATGAAGACAAGGGCCTCATCCCCACAACCCTGGCTGGTGGTTGTGGGGGTCTGCGGGCGGGGGGCTTATCGGAATCTGGAAGCCCCCTTTAACAAGGGGACCCCCAGATCCCGGCCCCCCCCGTGTGAAATGGTAAGGGGGTACTTACCCCTACCATTTCACTAAAAAACTGTCAAAAATGTTAAAAATGACAAGAGACAGTTTTTGACAATTCCTTTATTTAAATGCTTCTTCTTTCTTCCTTCATCTTCTTCTTCTTCTGGTTCTTCTGGCTCTTCTGGTTCTTCCTCCGGCGTTCTCGTCCAGCATCTTCTCCGCGGCGTCTTCTATCTTCTTCTCCTCGGGCCGCTCCGCACCCATGGCATGGGGGGGAGGCTCCCGCTCTTCTCTTCATCTTCTTCTCTTCTTCATCTTCTTCTTCATCTTCTTCTTCTTCTTCATCTTCTTCTTCCTTCTTCTCTTCTTCCTTCTTCTCTTCTTCCTTCTTCTCTTCTTCCTTCTTCTCTTCTTCATGTCTTCTCCGGGCCGCTCCGCAGCCATGCTGTGGCATGGAGGGAGGCTCCCGCTGTGTGACGGCGTCTCTTCGTCTGACGGTTCTTAAATAACGGGGGGCGGGGCCACCCGGTGACCCCGCCCCCCTCTGACGCACGTTGACATGACGGGACTTCCCTGTGGCATTCCCCCCGTGACGTCACAGGGAAGTCCCTCAAGTCACCGTGCGTCAGAGGGGGGCGGGGTCACCGGATGGCCCCGCCCCCCGTTATTTAAGAACCGTCAGACGAAGAGACGCCGTCACACAGCGGGAGCCTCCCTCCATGCCACAGCATGGCTGCGGAGCGGCCCGGAGAAGACATGAAGAAGAGAAGAAGGAAGAAGAGAAGAAGAAGAAGAAGATGAAGAAGAGAAGAAGATGAAGAGAAGAGCGGGAGCCTCCCCCCTCATGCCATGGGTGCGGAGCGGCCCGAGGAGAAGAAGATAGAAGACGCCGCAGAGAAGATGCTGGACGAGAACGCCGGAGGAAGAACCAGAAGAGCCAGAAGAACCAGAAGAAGAAGAAGATGAAGGAAGAAAGAAGAAGCATTTAAATAAAGGAATTGTCAAAAACTGTCTCTTGTCATTTTTAACATTTTTGACAGTTTTTTAGTGAAATGGTAGGGGTAAGTACCCCCTTACCATTTCACACAGGGGGGGGCCGGGATCTGGGGGTCCCCTTGTTAAAGGGGGCTTCCAGATTCCGATAAGCCCCCCGCCCGCAGACCCCCACAACCACCGGCCAGGGTTGTGGGGATGAGGCCCTTGTCTTCATCAACATGGGGACAAGGTGTTTTGGGGGGCTACCCCAAAGCACCCTCCCAATGTTGAGGGCATGTGGCCTGGTATGGTTCAGGAGGGGGGGGGGCTGCACTCTCGTCCCCCCCTCTTTTCCTGCGGCCTGCCAGGTTGCGTGCTCAGATAAGGGTCTGGTATGGATTTTTGGGGGGACCCCACGCCGTTTTTTTTTTTTTTTTGGCGCGGGGTTCCCCTTAAAATCCATACCAGACCTGAAGGGTCTGGTATGGAATTTAGGGGGAACCCCACGTCAATTTTTTTTTTAAATTTTGGCTGGGGTTCCCCTTAATATCCATACCAGACCTGAAGGGCCAGGAAAAGGGGGCGCCACTGAATATGTATCAAATAAAATTTATTATTAAAAATAACATCCACTCACATGTGAGACTGAAGAGTAGATCTCAGGTACATCTTGTGACACACAATGGAGGGAAGGACTACAAATGTCAGCAAGTCCAATAGCACTGGCATCACTCTGATGGGCTAAAGATGAGCTGCGCTGAGTCAGAAGTAGTTTATGGGCACACCACGAACAGGAGAGCTGAAGAGCCGTCTGGGGTAGTGTGGGTTCCAAGAGTGGAGGATGTGAGGGCGTCCAGCCTGCTGCTGTTAGTGTGAAGCGAAAGTCCCAGCAAGTCGTCCGGCATCCGTGATGGTATGGAAAGCACGGCCGTGTGATCGGAGCCAGAACGAGGCTAGGATCGCAAACACTGCGGCGCCGGGCTGTGACGTCACTCCTGTGCGACGCGTTTCCGAGATAGCTCGCTATCGATGGAGAGGATAGCGGCACTCCTTTGTCAAGCATAGGGCAATGGTGTGAAGTGGAGGTATTATATAGTCAATGAGGAGGAGGGGCCTTAGCAAGGAACATTCAGTACAAATTAAAAACATTAGCAAAAGAAAAATAAAAATAACAATAACGGACATCTAATGGACATATAATGAAAACATATGAGTAAAGCAGCATATGGGCCATAGAAAAAAATAATAATAATAATAACAGGTGGGGGATGCAGGATGAGAAGGCTGCCGACAATAAAACGAAAATACATGGAAGGATCTTTCCCATCTAAAGGGTAAATAAATAAGCATAAACAATATTAATTCATAAATGAGAAATAAATAAAAATAAATGATAATAATAATAAGGAATGATAAATAATATGTAGATACTATAAACTCCGAACATGTAAAGACTGTGACAATATGAACTTAAAATAAAGCTGGATGATAATCATGATAATAATAATAAAATGATGAACTGAAATATTAGGTGGAAAATTAATATGGATATGTCAGTATTATTGTGGTCAATAACTAAATAAAGATGGGTGGTGGTGGTAGTGGCTCAGGACTGGTAATAGTACCACACACATTGTCAACATGTATAAGCAGCACAATCTATGGAGCAAAAAGTGGGTATGTGATCTTCAAAAAATTAATTAGAATTTTTAATATATAGTATATAATATGTCCATAAAAAACGCTGACGTCTAGATAGAGCAGATATATAAAGGGTGTCCAGTCTATAGAGCACTTGTTATAAGATATGGAGAAAATGATAGAATTAATGTTATAAAATGAATTTATATTTAAAAAATATATGTACATAAAAATATATACATATATTTTATCATAAAACAGTGGAAATTTCTATACTCTCGTTAAGGCCACCCGGCGAAAGGACGTCGAGAGTATAGATCCAAAAGGTTTCCCTGGCGCAAAGCCTTTTGAAGCGTTCTGCTGCAGTAAAACATGTTGGAATTTGTTCAATAACCCACACACGGAGGCCAGTGGTGGATTTATTATGAAATTCTGCATAATGTCGCGGCACACTGTGCATGTCCTTCCCTCCCTCTATAAGTCGACGATGTTGTCCGAATCGCTGTCTCAAAGGGCAGATGGTTCGGCCCACGTAAATGAGACCGCAAGGGCAGGTGAGGGCATACACCACAAAATTGGAAGAACAGTTATAAAATTGGTCCAGCTGGTACATTTTATCCTTACAAGAAAAAGATTTCTGTCCATGTGTAATATAGGGACAGGTTTTACACAGCACCTTTTTGCATTGAAACATGCCAACTAGGGGTATG
The DNA here is from genome assembly GCA_037952835.1 of Lithobates septentrionalis. NCBI lineage: Eukaryota > Metazoa > Chordata > Amphibia > Anura > Ranidae > Lithobates > Lithobates septentrionalis. The sequence goes on from JBBDGP010000554.1 coordinate 4,518,295, forward strand.
AGGGTGATAGAGTGGTTGGTGAACTGACTAGATGGCAAAGAAGGTAGTTTGCTGGGAGCGATTTTGTTCTTTAAGTTGGGGGCTTTCCGATATGTGACTCTAGGTTTGGTGGGAATGATAGTATTCAGAAGGGGATCCTGTAATAAAATATCCCAATGTTTTCTCATTATTTTTTCCATTTTCTTGTGTTGAAAATGGAAGGTGGTAATGAATCGCATGGAATGGTCAGTTTCACCTTTCTCTGGTCTCGGAGGTTTGCCCTTGGAGTAGTAGGTGCATGCTTCATCGACCAAATCGTTGGGATAGGATTTTTCTGCAAATTTTTTCTTGAGAGAAACACTGGATGCAACATAGTCGGTGTCAAGGGTGCAGTTCTGTCTGAGGCGACAGAACTGCCCTTTTGGTATATTTCTAATCCACTTGGGGTAATGGCAACTATGGAAGTGTAAATAAGAGTTGCCAGCCGTGGGCTTAGTATAATTTCGAGCTATAATATTCCCCTCTTTGTGACCCAATTCCAGGTCCAAAAAAACTAGAGTCATTGGGTCAAGAACATGAGTAAACGCAAGTCCATATGGATTACGATTACAATGTTCCACAAAGAGGGAAATAGAGTCAACAGGGCCATCCCAAATCACGATAATATCGTCGATGTATCGCCCAAAGAAAACGATATTAGCTGAATGCGGGTTATTGTACCAGATGTAATTCTTCTCCCAATAGCCCATAGCCAGGTTGGCATAGGAAGGGGCGAAGTTGGCTCCCATGGCGGTTCCCTGCAGCTGTAAGAAGAAATCGCCATTAAAGTCAAAATAATTGTGACACAGGCAAAAATCTGTGGCTTCCAAAATAAATTTGGCCTGCCTGGCATTAAGCATGGGGTCTTGGGCTAAAAAGAATTCCAAAGCCAGAAGTCCAAATTGGTGTGGAATGGAAGTATATAAGGACGTAACGTCCAACGAGAGCCAAGTATAGGAAGATTCCCACCTATAGGGGGCCAACAGATCTAACAGATGGGATCCATCTCTGATGAAAGATGGAAGTTGCTGTACTATGGGCTGTAAATATAAATCAATATATTGACTAAGGCCAGTAGTTACACTGTCCATTGCGGCCACAATCGGCCTGCCAGGGGGGTTAGTGGAATTTTTATGGACCTTGGGCAGATGGTAGAAATACGGTACCTGATAAAAGTTTTTTAGAAAAAATGAAGCTTCCAATTTGGTGATGACTCCGCTGGTAAGGGCAGACTGTACCACACGGCTGGCTTCAAGGGCAAATTCATTAGTAGGGTCTTTAGATAATTTGGTATAGGTGGCCTTATCTGAAAGAAGTCTGTATGCCTCTGCGATATAATCGTCCCTATTTTGGACAACTATACCCCCTCCCTTATCGGCTGATTTGACCACAATATCAGTGGCATGGATCAAGGTGTCTAGTGCTTTTGTTTCTGCAACAGTAAGGTTGTGAACATGAGCAGGGATGGTGGAGGAAGACTGGCAGAGTTTTACAAAGTCGGCATAGACGACCCTGTAGAAACTCTCGAGATAGGGTCCTTTAGACTGAGCGGGGTAAAACACAGATTTAGGTTTTAGCGATGAGTGTGCTATAGGAGGAGAAGTAGCCAAATGCTGTGTAAGCAGCATAAGCATATCGTCATCCTCAGTATGAGATTCCAACATGTCAAGGATGTCACCATCATACTCGAATACATCTGAAGAGGGATTGGGCTGAACATTAGAATTGGAATCAGCATTGGCTGGGGTGGGTTTAAGAGATTTAGCTTGAAAAAATCTTTTGAGGGTGAGGTTGCGAATGTACCTATTAAGGTCCTTGAACAACAGAAAAGGGTTGGGCTTATTGATGGGTGCAAAATTTAATCCTTTACTAAGAAGACTGGTATCTGCAGTGGAAAGTACTCGAGAAGATAGATTAAAAATCTTTACAGTTTCCGAAACTTCAGTTGATTGTTTTCTAGACTTGTTTCGTCCCCCTCTGCAACCTCTCCGGTAAACTTTCTTTTTCCCGGGTTTGTCCGAGGGGGGCTGTAAACTAAAAAAGAACAACCAGTGGAAGGGGGAGAGCTCGAGTCGTTACTGGGATTACTCTGTAGAAGAGGGGGAGAAGTGTGGGAATGAACAAGAGAAAAATGAGAGGTATTATTGGAATCAGGTCCAATGGGGAACTCAGTACCCATTGGATCCTCAGTGTTTGTAGGTCGAGCGTCCATTTCCTCAGCCTGAGTAATCGTCCGCATGGGCATACGAAACGGAGCAGCCGAACCACTAGGCTGGGTCTCACGAAGTGTAACTGTGGGACCAGTGTCAGGGACAGAACTGGGCACGAGCTGGGGAACTAAGGTGGCAGTGGGGTTGTTCCTACTAGTGTAGAGGGGTCTATTGTAAAATTTATTGAGATCAGCCAATAAATGCAAAGTTTTGGAATTGGTAGTTTTATTAGGTAGTGATGGACGAGTTTTTACATGGGGTAAAGAACAATGTCCATTGTAATGTGGAATGGACAGACTCATCAGGGGAGGGGGGTAGGGTCATGGAGCGAGGGAGTGACTGAATGTGACTCCGTGTGGGTTTCTTGGAGGGCAAAAGGGGTGGTGGAGGATGAAAAGCAGGAGAAGAACGTGTGATGCTGTTGTCATCAGTGGGTGGTCTATTTCTATTATTATTTTTCCAATTAAAGACACGATCAGAGTTGAAATCATCTAGATCCCTTTTAAATTTACCTATCTTGGTCTGAATGACCATATCTTCATCGGATTTGGTATTGTTTTTAAGTATCATCAACCAAGAGAGAGGGACAGTGGTGTTCTGATCTACAATCCCTTGGGCCAAGAGGGTGGCCTCCGATTTGAGTTTTTCAAAGAGGTGTAGTCTATGTTCCATGAGGATTTCCATCCACTTGGACGTACAAAATTCGGAGATGGTTTCCCATTCCTTAGTGTGGGTGGCATTTAAAAAAGGACAGTCCTTAGTTATTCTCAGGCCTCTAGGGGAAATTTTGGTGGATATATATTTCTCCAGAAAGAATCTATCCCACCATTGTTGGTTGAGATGTTTGATGATTCTTTCCAAATGTTTGAATTTCCCACATAATGAGTATCTGATGGAGCCTGTAAGTTTAGTATCAGCAGAAAAGATATGGCTAGGTACCAAGGAATATAGTTCCTCCAAAATGCCATACCTATGTGTATCTATGTCCATAAGAAAATCCATGATAAAAATATATATAAAAATAAATCGTGAAAAAATGAGGGGAAGAAGGGGGAAAGGGGAGGAGGGGGGGGGGGGGAAGAAAAAGGGCAGAAGGGGGACAAATGAGGGATAAAAAAGTGCACTATAAGGTCATCTAGACAATGTATAAATCATAACCGATATACTTCATCCAAAATGACAATGCAGATGCAGTAAATCAAAAGATATGGGCTGGAACAAGGAACCAATTGTTAAATTTAAAAAGGAAAATAATGACAGATGCAATATTTATGAAACAGGCAGTATAAATATGATATAAGTATGCAGCACAAGCAAGGCTAAAAAAGACACAATAAACAAGTAGAAGAAGGCGCAATACCATATACCTTATATACTGTTGCCTATACGCACAAAGGCAGGGTCCATACAAACATATATATAAACTGTATATGTAGGTATAAAAAGAGTCATTCAAGGCAGCCACCGAAAGGAACCAAAGCCAGATCCAATGTGCTAAGATAAAAACAAGGAAAAGGGGGCGCCACTGAATATGTATCAAATAAAATTTATTATTAAAAATAACATCCACTCACATGTGAGACTGAAGAGTAGATCTCAGGTACATCTTGTGACACACAATGGAGGGAAGGACTACAAATGTCAGCAAGTCCAATAGCACTGGCATCACTCTGATGGGCTAAAGATGAGCTGCGCTGAGTCAGAAGTAGTTTATGGGCACACCACGAACAGGAGAGCTGAAGAGCCGTCTGGGGTAGTGTGGGTTCCAAGAGTGGAGGATGTGAGGGCGTCCAGCCTGCTGCTGTTAGTGTGAAGCGAAAGTCCCAGCAAGTCGTCCGGCATCCGTGATGGTATGGAAAGCACGGCCGTGTGATCGGAGCCAGAACGAGGCTAGGATCGCAAACACTGCGGCGCCGGGCTGTGACGTCACTCCTGTGTGACGCGTTTCCGAGATAGCTCGCTATCGATGGAGAGGATAGCGGCACTCCTTTGTCAAGCATAGGGCAATGGTGTGAAGTGGAGGTATTATATAGTCAATGAGGAGGAGGGGCCTTAGCAAGGAACATTCAGTACAAATTAAAAACATTAGCAAAAGAAAAATAAAAATAACAATAACGGACATCTAATGGACATATAATGAAAACATATGAGTAAAGCAGCATATGGGCCATAGAAAAAAATAATAATAATAATAACAGGTGGGGGATGCAGGATGAGAAGGCTGCCGACAATAAAACGATACATGGAAGGATCTTTCCCATCTAAAGGGTAAATAAATAAGCATAAACAATATTAATTCATAAATGAGAAATAAATAAAAATAAATGATAATAATAATAAGGAATGATAAATAATATGTAGATACTATAAACTCCGAACATGTAAAGACTGTGACAATATGAACTTAAAATAAAGCTGGATGATAATCATGATAATAATAATAAAATGATGAACTGAAATATTAGGTGGAAAATTAATAATTAATATGGATATGTCAGTATTATTGTGGTCAATAACTAAATAAAGATGGGTGGTGGTGGTAGTGGCTCAGGACTGGTAATAGTACCACACACATTGTCAACATGTATAAGCAGCACAATCTATGGAGCAAAAAGTGGGTATGTGATCTTCAAAAAATTAATTAGAATTTTTAATATATAGTATATAATATGTCCTGAATGTTCCTTGCTAAGGCCCCTCCTCCTCATTGACTATATAATACCTCCACTTCACACCATTGCCCTATGCTTGACAAAGGAGTGCCGCTATCCTCTCCATCGATAGCGAGCTATCTCGGAAACGCGTCGCACAGGAGTGACGTCACAGCCCGGCGCCGCAGTGTTTGCGATCCTAGCCTCGTTCTGGCTCCGATCACACGGCCGTGCTTTCCATACCATCACGGATGCCGGACGACTTGCTGGGACTTTCGCTTCACACTAACAGCAGCAGGCTGGACGCCCTCACATCCTCCACTCTTGGAACCCACACTACCCCAGACGGCTCTTCAGCTCTCCTGTTCGTGGTGTGCCCATAAACTACTTCTGACTCAGCGCAGCTCATCTTTAGCCCATCAGAGTGATGCCAGTGCTATTGGACTTGCTGACATTTGTAGTCCTTCCCTCCATTGTGTGTCACAAGATGTACCTGAGATCTACTCTTCAGTCTCACATGTGAGTGGATGTTATTTTTAATAATAAATTTTATTTGATACATATTCAGTGGCGCCCCCTTTTCCTTGTTTTTATCTTAGCACATTGGATCTGGCTTTGGTTCCTTTCGGTGGCTGCCTTGAATGACTCTTTTTATACCTACATATACAGTTTATATATATGTTTGTATGGACCCTGCCTTTGTGCGTATAGGCAACAGTATATAAGGTATATGGTATTGCGCCTTCTTCTACTTGTTTATAGACCTGAAGGGCCTTGTATGGAATTTAGGGGGACCCCCACATCATTTTTTTATTTTTATTTTGGTTCGGGGTTGCCCTGTGGGGAATTCCCATGCCGTTTTTATCAATGAACTTCTATGTGTATTGTCGGCAATGCAATAGCCGCGGGTAGTTTTAAATGAGTTTTTTCCTTCCAAATGTCATTTTGCTGTCAGGCTGTTCTAAACACAGGAAACATGCGCCCCTTTACAGGCATACTATAGACACCCCCCAGGTACGAAATTTAAAGGGATATTACACTTTTATTGTTTGACTTTAAGCATTAATAAAATCACTGTTCCTGAAAAAACGTCCGTTTTTAAAACTTTTTTTTGCATTGATCCATGTCCCCTGGGGCAGGACCCGGGTCCCCAAACACTTTTTATGACAATAACTTGCATATAAGCCTTTAAAATTAGCACTTTTGATTTCTCCCATAGACTTTTAAAGGGTGTTCCGCGGCATTCGAATTTGCCGCGAACACCCCAAATTGTTCGCTGTTCGGCGAACTTGCGAACAGCCAATGTTCGAGTAGAACATGAGTTCGACTCGAACTCGAAGCTCATCCCTATTGGGCACCACATACTTGACCAGACATATGTTGACCTGCCATGCAGTTTGTTGGCAAGTGTACCTAAAAGACCCACACCAAAGAAAAAAAGGATCTCTCCTTGCTCCTCATCAGCTGGGATCTCCAACCCCACTATACCTTCAGTCCTCTCTGAGACCTGCACTGAGAGGAATGAAGGTGTAGAATTAGGTGTGTCACAGCCAAGTACTTGCGGGCAATCTGTAATCGGTACACCGACGTCAGATTGTACCATGCAAATTTCCCTGCCATAGCTGCTGCACCACAGAGAGAAGTTCGCTCCCAGCCATCCACATGCCCAGCAGTTGAATGCTAGCTTGGCAAAATTGCTAGCACTTCAACTGCTACCTTTTCAGTTGGTAGACTCTGCCCCCTTCCGTGAGTTTGTGGAATGTGTGGTTCCTCAGTGGCAGGTTCCCAAATGCCACTTTTTCTCACAGAAGGCGATGCCGGCTCTCTACTGGCATATGGAAGGCAATGTCTTGGCCTCGCTGGACAGGGCGGTCAGCTGTAAGGTGCATATTACCGCTGACTCATGGTCCAGCAGGCATGGACAGGGACGTTACCTAAGTTTCACGGCGCATTGGATGACTCTGCTGGCAGCTGGGAAGGATGCAGGACAAGGTGCAGTAGTGTTGGAGGTTGTTCCACCACCACACCTCCAAAATGCCACTACTGGTGATTCTGACACACCTCTCTCCTCCACCCCCTTCTCTTCTTCTTCCTCCATGACCTCTTCCTGTGCTTTGTCCTCGGAAGGAGTGGTGCTCCGTAGGCGTTCAAGGGGCTATGCAAGTACGCAGGCCAAAAGATGCCATGCGGTGCTTGAGCTGGTGTGCTTGGGGGACAGGAGCCACACTGGGGCAGAGGTTATGTCAGCTCTGCAGGGGCAGGTTCAGAGGTGGTTGACGCCACGCCAATTTAAGGCAGGAATGGTGGTTTGCGACAATGGCACCAACCTCCTCTCCGCCCTCCGACAGGGACAAATGACCCATGTGCCCTGTTTGGCCCACGTCCTTAACTTGGTGGTGCAGCAGTTCTTGGCCAGGTACCCGGGCTTACAGGATGTCCTGAGGCAGGCCAGGAAAGTCTGTGTGCATTTCCGCCGGTCATATAATGCCAGTGCTTGGCTGGCAGACCTCCAAAAGGAATTTAACCTGCCCAAGAACTGCCTAATCTGTGACATGCCCACCAGGTGGAACTCAATGTTGGCCATGCTGCAGCGACTGCACATGCAGCAGAGGGCCATCAATGAGTACCTGTGCGACTATGGCACCAGGACAGGGTCAGGGGAGCTTGGTTTTTTTTCCCCACGCCAGTGGGCCATGATCAGGGATGCATGCACTGTCCTGTCACCATTTGAGGAGGCCACGAGGATGGTGAGCAGTGACAGTGCATGCATCAGTGACACTGTCCCCCTTGTCCACCTGTTGGAGCACACGCTGCGTGGAATAATGGACAGGGCACTTGAGGCAGAACAGAGGCAGGAAGAGGAGGACTTCCTTAGCTCTCAAGGCCCCCTTTATCCAGACAGTGTTCCTACGCGCCTGCCGATCACACAGGAAGAGGAGGAGGAAGATTGTGTCAGTATGGAGGTGGAGCCTGGCACTCAGCATCAGCAGCAGTCTTTAAGGGATCAGTCCCAAGAAACACATGGACTTGTACGTGGCTGGGAGGAGGTGGCTGCGGACCATGTCATCCTTAGTGACCCAGAGGACTCCGGACCAAATGCCTCAGCAAACTTATGCTGCATGGCCTCCCTGATCCTGCAAAGCCTGCGTAAGGATCCTCGTATTCGTTGTATCAAGGAGAAGGACCAATACTGGCTGGTAACCCTCCTTGATCCACGTTACAAGGGTAAGGTTGCGGACCTTATCTTGCCATCGCAGAGGGAGCAGAGGATGAAACATCTTCAGGAGGCCTTGCAGAAAGGTCTGTGCAATGCATTCCCAGAGACTGGGAGGTTACAAACTCCTGTTTCTGGACAACGTGTTGCTGAGGCTTCGGTCAGTCAAAGAAGGAGCGGTGGAGAAGGTGGCCATCTGACCGATGCGTTCAGACAATTTTTTGGTCCGCAGCCCCAAGGTATGATCGGTTCCAGCAACCATCGCCAGCGTCTGTTTTACATGGTGCAGGAATACCTAGGGGCAAGATCTGACTTGGACACCTTTCCCACCAAAAATCCTCTGGGTTACTGGGTCTTGAGGATGGATCACTGGCCAGAGCTTGAACAGTATACAATTGAGCTACTGTCCTGTCCTGCATCCAGCGTTCTTTCGGAATGCACATTCAGTGCTGCTGGAGGCTTTGTAACCGATCACAGGGTGCGTCTGTCCACTGACTCGGTCGATCGACTGACCTTCATAAAAATGAATCAGTCTTGGATCACCACCAGCTACCAAGCACCTGATGCTGATGTAACCGAATAATTTTTTTTGAAATCTCAGATCCCTTCAAAGACTGCCTATGCTGATGCTGAGTGACTATCCCTGAGTAATTATCCTCTTCCTCCTCAATCATCACGCTGATAGCTTGTAAGAACATTTTTGGTTCTGGGCGCCACCACCAGTGCCTAAGCCCAATTTTTCAGCCCCTGTTTAACAGGGGCATGTAATTACAATTTTTGATGCAATACTTTGCAGCAGGGCTCATTTCTGCGTTCCAACTAGAGTATCTGTGAGGGGTTGCAGTGTTGTGGCACCAGCACCAGTGCCTAAGGCCTAATTTTTCAGCCCCTGTTCAACAGGGGCATGTAATTACAATTCTTGATCTAATATTTCACAGCAGGGCCCATTTCTGCACCCACCAAGAGCGAGTGAGGACTTACAGTGTTTTGGCACCAGCAGCACCACCACCACCACCAAAGGCCAAATTTTTCTGCCCTTGTTCAACAGGGGCATGTAATTACAATTCTTGATCTAATATTTCACAGCAGGGCCCTGTGAGGGCTTACAGTGTTGTGGCCACAACAACACCTAAGGCCCAAATTTCTGCTGAGTATATAGGGCAGGCCCCTACTTTCAAACATCTAACTTACAAACGACTCCTACTTGCAAACGGAAGGAGACAACAGGAAGTGAGATGAAATCTTCCCCAAGGAAGGGAAATTCTCTCCTGTAAGAGTTATTATGGGAAAAACATTTCTCCTTTCCACTGATGCTTTCCAATCCTTGTTCCACAAAAAACCCCAAATTTTCAAAAATCATTTGTCATTGGGACAAAAAGTGAGGTGAAATCTTCTGAAGAGGAGGAAAGACAGCAAAACAAATGTCACAGGGGTGATAACCCTTCCCTATGTTTTCCAAAAAGCTTAAAAAAGATTTTTTGGCTGGAGCTAAACACGTTAAAAATGTACCCGTTAAAAATTACAAACAGATTCTACTTAACAACAAACCTACAGTCCCTGTCTTGTTTGCACCGCCTGTATACTGCTGTTCAGAGTATATAGGGCCTGGTGGCCCCACACCTTTCCTTATTTTAATTTGGGTGCGGGTTCCCCTTAATATCCATACAAGACCCAAAGGGCCTGGTAATGGTCTGGGGGGTACCCATGCTGTTTGTCTCACTGATTTTCATCCATATTACCAGGACCCGACATTACATTAAACCCGCAAGCAGTTTTAAATGAGATTTTTTACTTTAAAAATGACATTTTGTGCAGGGACTGTTCTAAACACGGGAAACACTCGCCACTTTACAGGCATACTATAGACACACCCCAGGTACGAAATTTAAAGGAATATTTCACTTTTTTTTTTTACTTTAACCACTTCAGCCCCGGAAGGATTTACCCCCTTCCTGACCAGAGCACTTTTTACAATTCGGCACTGCGTCGCTTTAACTGCTAATTGCGCGGTCATGCAATGCTCTACCCAAACGAAATTTGCGTCCTTTTCTTCCCACAAATAGAGCTTTCTTTTGATGGTATTTGATCACCTCTGCCGTTTTTATTTTTTGTGCTATAAACGGAAAAAGACTGAAAATTTTGAAAAAAAATGATATTTTCTACTTTTTGTTATAAAAAAAATCCAATAAACTAAATTTTAGTCATACATTTAGGCCAAAATGTATTCGGCCACATGTCTTTGGTAAAAAAAATGTCAATAAGCGTACACTACCGTTCAAAAGTTTGGGGTCACATTGAAATGTCCTTATTTTTGAAGGAAAAGCACTGTACTTTTAAATGAAGCTAACTTTAAACTAGTCCTAACTTTAAACAAATATACTCTATACATTGCTAATGTGGTAAATGACTATTCTAACTGCAAATGTCTAGTTTTTGGTGCAATATCTACATAGGTGTATAGAGGCCCATTTCCAGCAACTATCACTCCAGTGTTCTAATGGTACAATGTGTTTGCTCATTGGCTCAGAAGGCTAATTGATGATTAGCAAACCCTTGTGCAATCATGTTCACACATCTAAAAACAGTCTAGCTCCTTCCAGAAGCTACAAAACTGACCTTCCTGTGAGCAGATTGAGTTTCTGGAGCATCACATTTGTGGGGTCAATTAAACGCTCAAAATGGCCAGAAAAAGAGAACTTTCATCTGAAACTCGACAGTCTATTCTTGTTCTTAGAAATGAAGGCTATTCCATGCGAGAAATTGCAAAGAAATTGAAGATTTCCTACAACGGTGTGTACTACTCCCTTCAGAGGACAGCACAAACAGGCTCTAACCAGAGTAGAAAAAGAAGTGGGAGGCCGCGTTGCACAACTAAGCAAGAAGATAAGCACATTAGAGTCTCTAGTTTGAGAAACAGACGCCTCACAGGTCCCCAACTGGCATCTTCATTAAATAGTACCCGCAAAACACCAGTGTCAACATCTACAGTGAAGAGGCGGCTGCGGGATTTTGGGCTTCAGGGCAGAGTGGCAAAGAAAAAGCCATATCTGAGACTGGCCAATAAAAGAAAAAGATTAAGATGGGCAAAAGAACACAGACATTGGACAGAGGAAGACTGGAAAAAAGTGTTGTGGACGGATGAATCCAAGTTTGAGGTGTTTGGATCACAAAGAAGAACGTTTGTGAGACGCAGAACAAATGAAAAGATGCTGGAAGAATGCCTGACGCCATCTGTTAAGCATGGTGGAGGTAATGTGATGGTCTGGGGTTGCTTTGGTGCTGGTAAGGTGGGAGCTTTGTACAGGGTAAAAGGGATTCTGAATAAGGAAGGCTATCACTCCATTTTGCAACGCCATGCCATACCCAGTGGACAGCGCTTGATTGGAGCCAATTTCATCCTACAACAGGACAATGACCCTAAACACACCTCCAAATTGTGCAAGAACTATTTACAGCAGAAGCAGGCAGCTGGTATTCTATCGGTAATGGAGTGGCCAGCACAGTCACCAGATCTGAACCCCATTGAGCTTTTGTGGGAGCAGCTTGACCGTATGGTACGCCAGAAGTGCCCATCCAACCAATCCAACTTGTGGGAGCTGCTTCTAGAAGCGTGGGGTGCAATTTCTCCAGCTTACCTCAATAAATTAACAGCTAGAATGCCAAAGGTGTGCAATGCTGTAATTGCTGCAAAAGGAGGATTCTTTGATGAAAGCAAAGTTTGATGTAAAAACAATGTTATTTCAAATACAAATCATTATTTCTAACCTTGTCAATGTCTTGACTCTATTTTCTATTCATTTCACAACGTATGGTGGTGAATAAGTGTGACTTTTCATGGTAAACACAAAATTGTTTGGGTGACCCCAAACTTTTGAACGGTAGTGTATATTTATTGGTTTGCGCAAAAGTTATAGCGTCTACAAACTAGGGTACATTTTCTGGAATTTACACAGCTTTTAGTTTATGACTGCCTATGTCATTTCTTGAGGTGCTAAAATGGCAGGGCAGTACAAAACCCCCCCAAATGACCCCATTTTGGAAAGTAGACACCCCAAGGAAATTGCTGAGAGGCATGTTGAACCCATTGAATATTTTTTTTTTTTGTCCCAAGTGATTGAATAATGACAAAAAAAAAAAAAAAATTACAAAAAGTTGTCACTAAATGATATATTGCTCACACAGGCCATGGGCATATGTGGAATTGCACCCCAAAATACATTCAGCTGCTTCTCCTGAGTACGGGGATACCACATGTGTGGCACTTTTTGGGAGCCTAGCCGCGTACGGGGCCCCGAAAACCCAGCACCACCTTCAGGATTTCTAAGGGCATACATTTTTGATTTTACTCCTCACTACCTATCACAGTTTTGAAGGCCATAAAATGCCAAGATGGCACAAACCCCCCCCAAATGACCCCATTTTGGAAAGTAGACACCCCAAGCTATTTGCTGAGAGGCATGGTGAGTATTTTGCAGCTCTCATTTGTTTTTGAAAATGAAGAAAGACCAGAAAATTTTTTTTTTTTTTTCTTTTTTCAATTTTCAAAACTTTGTGACAAAAAGTGAGGTCTGCAAAATACTCACTATACCTCTCAGCAAATAGCTTGGGGTGTCTACTTTCCAAAATGGGGTAATTTGGGGGGGGTTTGTGCCACCTGGGCATTCCATGGCCTCCGAAACTGTGATAGGCAGTGAAGAGTGAAATCAAAAATTTACGGCCTTAGAAAGCCTGAAGGCGGTGCTTGGTTTTCGGGGTCCCGTGCGCGGCTAGGCTCCCAAAAAGTCCCACACATGTGGTATCCCCGTACTCAGGAGAAGCAACAGAATTTATTTTGGGGTGTAATTTCACATATTCCCATGGCATGTTTGAGCAATATAACATTTAGTGACAAGTTTGTGCAAAAAAAAAAAAAAATTTGTCTCTTTCCCGCTACTTGTGTCACAATATAAAATATTCCATGGACTCGACATGCCTCTCAGCAAATAGCTTGGGGTGTCTACTTTCCAAAATGGGGTCATTTGGGGGGGGTTTGAACTGTCCTGGCATTTTATGCACAACATTTAGAAGCTTATGTCACACATCACCCACTCTTCTAACCACTTGAAGACAAAGCCCTTTCTGACACTTTTTGATTACATGAAAAAATTATTTTTTTTTTGCAAGAAAATTACTTTGAACCCCCAAACATTATATATTATTTTAAAGCAAATGCCCTACAGATTAAAATGGTGGGTGTTTCATTTTTTTTTTTTCACACAGTATTTGCGCAGCGATTTTCAAACGCATTTTTTGGGGAAAAAACACACTTTTTTAAATTTTAATGCACTAAAACACACTATATTGCCCAAATGTTTGATGAAATAAAAAAGATGATCTTAGGCCGAGTACATGGATACCAATCATGACATGCTTTAAAATTGCGCACAAACGTGCAGTGGCAACACAATTAATACATTTTTAAAAGCCTTTAAAAGCCTTTACAGGTTACCACTTTAGATTTACAGAGGAGGTCTACTGCTAAAATTACTGCCCTCGATCTGACCTTCGCGGTGATACCTCACATGCATGGTGCAATTGCTGTTTACATTTGACGCCAGACCGCCGCTTGCGTTCGCCTTAGCGCGAGAGCAGGGGGGACAGGGGTGCTTTTTATTTATTTATTTTTTTTCTTTATTATTTTTTTGCTTTTTTATCTTATTTTTAAACTGTTCCTTTCATTTTTTTTTTTTAAATCATTTTTATTGTTATCTCAGGGAATGTAAATATCCCCTATGATAGCAATAGGTAGTGACAGGTACTCTTTTTTTGAAAAAATTGGGGTCTATTAGACCCTAGATCTCTCCTCTGCCCTCAAAGCATCTGACCACACCAAGATCGGTGTGATAAAATGCTCCCCCAATTTCCCAATGGCGCTATTTACATCCGGCGAAATCTAAGTCATAAAATGCTCGTAGCTTCCGGTTTCTTAGGCCATAGAGATGTTTGGAGCCACTCTGGTCTCTGATCAGCTCTATGGTCAGCTGGCTGAATCACCGGCTGCATTCTCAGGTTCCCTGTTGAGACAGGAGAGCTAGAGAAAAACACGGAAGACGGTGGGGGGGGGGCATTCCCTCCCACTGCTTGTAAAAGCAGTCTAGAGGCTAATTAGCCGCTAGGATTGCTTTTAAATGAAAGCCGACCGCTGGCTAAAAAGAATGATACCAAGATGATACCTAAACCTGCAGGCATCATTCTGGTATAACCACTCAAAGTCGTGAATGGTGTACCTGAAGACAAAAAAATGGTTAACAATAAAGCACAGTAAACGGTAAAGTATAAAAAATTGCATACCTGAAAAGCAAACATGATAAAACATAATAACAATAAAACATTGCAGAATAGAATACAGTAAAAAAGAGCAGAACAATAGAGAGAGAGAATAGAGAGAGAGAACAATAAAACGACAACTATTTTTTTTTATTTTTGTTTGTGTTTTTTTTTTTTTTTTACACTTTTTTTTGTAACTGTAACCGGTTCAAGGTTCGGGTCTCTCAAAATGCGATGGCATCTTGGGAGACCCTGTGAAAGTGTGCCTAGTCTGTGCAATGCTGTACCCTACGCTAATACTCAACTAGTGAATGGTAGCGTTCAAAACATTCACCAATGCAAAGACCAGGATTGTCAGGACAGGAGGGACAATAATAGCGGGTGTCACGCCTATATCCGCGCTTGCTGCAGACACAATATCTTTTTTGGGGGGGTTCGTTGGGTAGGGGTACTTGGGAGGATATATAAATGCCTCTCATGCAGCCGACTGCATTTGGTTGGGGATGTGAATGGGGGAAGTACGGGCGCTGCAGAAGCGGTGGGTTCTCAATTAGGATTGGCGAATGCAGCAGGAAGGGCACTATGGGCACGACGGGCCTGTGTTTGTCTTTTTGGTGGCAGCGGGACACTACTTGTGCTTGCCACCTCACCAGCTTGAACTGCACTTATGGGACTCGCCACGTCACCAAGTGTTACTGCAGTGCTGGTTTGACTACGACCGGGGTGTACTAGGCCGCTGGTGTTTGCCAGTTCACCAAAACGCTACAAAAAAAAGTGACAGTGATCGATCGATACTTCACTTGGGTGGGCTGGACTGGGCTGGGCCGGGCGGAGGGGCAAAACGCAGGTGCCAGCAGGTATCTGGGCTGATCCCGCTAACACTGCGTTTTTGGGAACCCTAAACTGCTGGGGACGCTAGTATAGATCTGATCGGATCAGATATTGATGCGTTCAGATACTATACCACTAAGGGAGGTGTACGGTGCGTGTACGGTGCGTGCATGGGTGTTCGCGGTACTGGCGCTAATCTGACGCTGCCTAGGGCGACGCATATCACCGCCGGGCGATCAGGGAGCTAAACCTTTTTTCAGTAATAAACGGCGGGTGCCCTGACACTATAAAAAATAAACAAACTAACCAGCGTCACCCGTAACGGTTATACGGTGATCAGTGGTAAAAGGGTTAACTAGGGGGCCATCAAGGGGTTAAAACATTTATTAGATAGTATATGGGGGTCCCTGTCGCTATAAAACACTGACGGCGAACCTAAATATTTACGTCCCTAACTAGCGTCACCAGCGACACTAATACAGCGATCAGAAAAATGATCGCTTAGCGACACTGGCGACAGGGGGTGATCAAGGGGTTAAAACTTTATTAGGGGGGGTAAGGGGGGTACCCTAGACCTACAGGGGGCTAAACTTTTATTTGGTAATAAACGGCGGGTGCCCTGACACTATAAAAAATAAACGAACTAACCAGCGTCACCCGTAACGGTTATATGGTGATCAGTGGTGAAAGGGTTAACTAGGGGGCAATCAAGGGGTTAAAACATTTATTAGGTAGTATATGGGGGTCCCTGTCGCTATAAAACACTGACGGCGAACCTAAATATTTACGTCCCTAACTAGCGTCACCAGCGACACTAATACAGCGATCAGAAAAATGATCGCTTAGCGACACTGGTGAGGGGGGGTGATCAAGGGGTTAAAACTTTATTAGGGGGGGTAAGGGGGGTACCCTAGACCTACAGGGGGGTAACAGTCACTACCCTAACACTGCTGTCACAAACTGACACTATGCAGTAATCAGGAAAAAAAAAAAAAAACCTGCTTGGTGTCAGTTTGTGACAGGGGGGGGGGGTGATTGGGGGGGATCGGGGGGCGATCGGGGGGGGGATCGGGGGTGTAAGGTATGCCTGGCATGTTCTACTGTGTGTGTGTGAGTGTTGGTGCACTTACATGTCATCTCCCCTCGGCGCTGGAACGGAAACTCCCGAGCCGAGGAGAGATGACATCACATCCTCTGCCTCTGTGTACTATACAGAGGCAGGGGATGTTTCTCATTGGCTGGGAGCGATCGCGAGGGGGGGGCCACGATCGGATGGCCTCCCCCTCGTCTCCCATCGCTTCCAACCAAATGCCGACCGCAGCTGGCACCGGGGGGGGGTCCGATCGGACCCCCCACCCGCGGGAAGGCAATCACGTTTCAGGTACGTGATTTTGCCTGCCCGTGCCGCTCTGCTCACGTATATAGGCGTGAGGCGGTCGGCAAGTGGTTAAGCATCATTAAAATCACTGCTCCCGAAAAAATGGCCGTTTTTAAAAGGTTTTTTTGCATCGATACAAGTCCCCTGGGGTAGGACCCGGGTCCCCATACCCTTTTTAGGACAATACCATGCAAATTAGCCTTTAAAATTAGCACTTTTGATTTCGAACGTTCGAGTCCCATAGACGTCAATGGGGTTCTAACGTTCGTGCGAATTTTCGGTCCGTTCGCAGGTTCTCATCCCTACTGGCAACATTAGTTAGGGATAAAGCACAGAAGTGTGAGCTTAACATGTTCCGAATAGACACATAAACCCCATACCTAAATAGAAATTCCCTCTGACCCTCGGCTAGCCAAGTGGCGGAGCTAGGGGAGGTTCCGCTGGCACCCCAAAAGGGATCACACTGTGACCAGCCAAATCTCAACAAGCCCTCCTGATCGTCCTCAAAAAAAAAGGACTTGTGGTCTAGGGAATCTATCGAGAGAGCTAACAAATGAGATAAATGCCCCCCGGTGAAGACTCCCCTTAGAGGTCCTAGGTGCATTTGCATCTGGAGAATTTTCTACATACTGGGGAAGAATAAACAAACAAGGGGGGGAGAGAGGGAAGGGGAAGGAAGGGGAAAAAGGGGTAGAAGAAGGGGATGAAGGAAAGAGAGCCTGTCAAAGGGAGGGGGCCCGGCTGCCGATGGTATCCCTCGGAGTATTACGGTTGCACTCCCAGAATCAGGGAAATACCCATAAACTTTGCCCAGTGTTCCCAGGTAGCTTCAAATTGCTCTTTGGTGTTGTAAAGAATACTGGCGAACTTCTCTTGGGACATGATCCAAGATATTTTACGAATAGCCGCCTTAACGGAAACCTTGGGTTGTTTCCAGGCTTTGGCTATGGTGAGCTTAGCACCTAGGAGAATGAAGTGTACTAGTTTACGCGTAAGTTTTGGAGTTTTAGGTAAATTTGCTTTAAGGAGCTCTAAGGCCGGGGTTTTTGGAATTTGTACTTTAGTGACTTTTCTGATCAGGTGGAAGATCCTGCTCCAGAATGGCCGCAATCTCGGACATTCCCACCATATGTGGGCTAATGAACCCCTGAGTTGACAACCCTGAAAACACCTGGAGTCTGCTGAGGTGAACATTTTGGCCAATCTGTCTGGGGTTAGGTACCACCTAGTAATGACCTTGAGACTGGATTCTATCAGGGATATGTTCTTAATGCCCTAAGGTCCCACTGTAGGGACAGATCGCTCTCCCACGTGAGCATGTATCGAGTCTTGACAGATTGATTGGAAAGTGACTGGTAGATGATGGAGATTCCACCCCTCTGTTCTGTGGACTGCCCACACCATAATTCATATGGCGTAAATGTACGGGGTGAGGATTTGTCTCCCCCAATGTGTCGGAGAAAGTGTCTTATTTGGTGAAATCTATAACGTTCAGAATTAGGAATCTCTAGATGGTTAACACAAAAATCAAGGGAGATAGGGTCAGCGGTAGTGAAGTAGTGTCCGATCCAATACAACCCCCTGCCCAGCCACCATCTAAATTCTTTGATGTCTAGTCCCGGGGGAAAATCGGGATTGTTAAAAATGTGTGCTAGAGGGTGGCAATTCAAAATTAAAGCTGGGTTATTTCTTAAGTTATCCCATATTTTGAAGGATTGAGAAAGAGTTGGGGATAGGATAGGAGGTTGTTTTCTGGGGGGGGCCCACAGGAGGAAATCAATGGTGTAGGATGGTACAGCCTGTCGCTCTATTTGAATCCAATCTGGTTTCTCAGCCTTCGAGTAAACTGACGAGATCTGGGCTAGCTTGGTAATACCCGAATAGCTGTGGAAGCCCCAACCCCCCTTGTGGTCTGGATAGGAAGAGGGTGCTTTGCTTAATTCTGTGTCCCTTGCCCCCCCAAATAAATTTGACTACTTTTCTTTGAAAGGAGGACAGGTGCTCTTTAACAATGCATATTGGGAGGGCTCTGAAGAGGTAGAAGGGTTTGGGGAGCAATGTCATCTTAACTGCGTGGATTCTCCCTAACCAGGATATCCTTCCCTTTGACCAGTTTCCTAAGTCAGCCTCGAGCTTACGGTATGTATGAGGGAAGTTTGCTGAATAAAGAAGCTCCGTTTTAGCCGTGAGCTTAACTCCCAAATAGTCAA
Organism: Lithobates septentrionalis; assembly: GCA_037952835.1. Taxonomy (NCBI): domain Eukaryota; kingdom Metazoa; phylum Chordata; class Amphibia; order Anura; family Ranidae; genus Lithobates; species Lithobates septentrionalis. Next base: position 4,537,113 of record JBBDGP010000554.1, read on the forward strand.
TAGAGGTGTCACTCCATTTAAAGCCAAAGGAACTTTGGAGAGCGGCCATCGTGTCTGATTTGAGGGAAATATTTAAAGCTGATGACTTAGAGAAGTTTACCTTTAACCCTGAAATGCAGGAGAACTCCTTCAGGAGTTTGCAGAGGTTTGGGAGGGAGGTGGTCGGGGACATGATGAAGAGGAGCATGTCGTCCGCAAACAATCCTCATTTGTTGACTTGGCTTCCACAGGACACCCCTTGAATGTTGGGATTAGATCTTATTGCAACTGTAAGTGTTTCGATCGCGATAGTGAAAATTAGAGGGGGGAGAGGGCAGCCCTGCCTAGTGCCTCTAGCTATGGGAAGGGGATTAGAGTACTGGCCTTGTAGACGAATCACCGCTCATGGAGTGGAGTACAATGATCGAAGGGTCCCTAGAAAACGAGTCCCAAATCCCCATTTCTCCAATAGGGAGAAAAGATATGGCCATTCGATCGAGTCTAAGGCCTTGTGAAGGTCAAGCGAAAGGATCATCCCATCCTGCTTGGGTCCTCCTTCCCAGTTTGATTGGAGAATGGAGACGATATCTATCACTCTCCTGATTTGGTCAGGCCCTTGTCTGCCATGAATAAAACCTACCTGGTCTTTATGAACATATAGTTTGATGAAGGAGGCAAGACGATTGGACAGGATTTTAGTCATGATTTTAAGGTCATTATTAATTAGGGAAATGGGTCTGTAATTTTCAACTTCCTTGTGATTTTTGTTGAGTTTGGGGTGAGTTTTGTGGCTAACATCGAGCCGATTCTGTCTTTATGGCAGTAATATTTGGCTCCAATCCATCTAATGTTTTTCTCTGCTTTAGCCGTTAACACTAGATTAAGCTCGAGTCTTATTGCCTCTAGTCTTTGTAATAGCTCCCTAGATGGGTGTTTTTTGTGGTCTGCTTTTAGGGAAATAAAGGAATTTTCTAGCCGTTGGATATCGATTAGACGCTCCTTTTTGGACTGGGTGGCTAACCTGATGAGTACACCTCGAATGGTAGCCTTATGGGCAGCCCAGAGGACCTCAGGTGAAATGTTATCCACGTCATTTAGAAGGAAGTATTCTTTAATGGCGTTTGCTATCACCTTGGTGTGGCTTGGGTCGCTCAAGAGCGACTCATTTAGGCGCCAAAAGGAGCCACCTCTCCCCGAGAGGATGTTTCTCAGGGAGAGGAGGACCAATGAATGGTCTGACCATGCCGTGTCTATAATTGAAGCCTTATTTGCCAAGGGTATGAGATGTGCAGGGATGAGGATGTGGTCAATTCTGGCGTATGATTGGTGGGGAGAGGAGAAGTGTGTGTAATCTCTACTTTTGGGGTTCAGTTCCCTCCAGATGTCAACTAATCCCTAAGAATGTAGAATTATTGCAACTCTGGTGCTTAATTTCGTGGGGCACGTGAGCTGGTCTTTGGGGGGTTTTGTTTTATCTAGACCCTGATCAAACGCCACGTTTGAGTCTCCCCCTAGTATGACCTTGCCTTCCAGGAGTGGTTCTAGGGTTGCAAAGAGATCCTGGAAGAAAGTAGCTTGACCCTTGTTCGGGGCGTAGTACGAGATAATAGAGTATAGAACTCCTTCCAGAGTGCTCTTCACAAGAACAAACCTCCCCTCTGGATCTTTAAAGTCAGAGATGTGTGAGAATATGGTGTTTGTAGAGAAAAGAATTGCCACCCCCTTCGTCTTATTAGGAGCATTAGCGAGGTAAAAGGATGGGTAGTGTGAGTGGAGGAACTTGGGGTCGTACCGGATCGGAAAGTGTGTCTCCTGAAGCAGAACTACACCTAGTTTAAGAGATTTGTAGTGGTCAAAAGCTAGTCTCCTTTTCCTGGGAGAATTCATGCCCTGAATGTTATGAGAAGCCACCCTTAGAGCAATTTCCTTTAGATTCGTGTCAGTCATTAGAACAGAAGGGAGAGATGCCACTGATCCAGCAGTCACTTATCGTTAGATGTCTTCTACTTTTCTCATGGTAAATGGCGTTGTGGAGACCTCCGAGGACTGTTAGGGTGTTGTGTGGGATACTCTCCCATTGACAGGCTAGAAAAGAGAAGAGGGATGAGAGGGGAAGGAAAGTGGGGGGGGGGGGGGGACACACAATCAATAACAAAGACATGGGTCTCCTGACAGGACCCATGGGGAGTAACGGATTAGTATCCACTTATTCCCCACTATTCGCCTTCAGTCTACCAGCAAGTATGACTGAAGCCTCAAGTCCAAAGGACACTAGCGGTTCTCTGGAAATGAGTGGAGGCGCAAGGGGTCCACCCTGGCCCCTTTCTAAACAATGCGTTTACAACAAAACTTTCGCACTAATGAAAAAAAATTACAACTCAGGTTTAATCAGCCCAAAACTCCCGGCTCAAAATGGGAGGCCAATATGAAAACTCATAAAAACTGAGGCCGGGAGACATCACCCCCCTCCCTTCCACCTCCCCCAACCCACCCCCCCGGCCTAGCGGGGAGGAGGGGTTCAGAGAGGCCCGGAACGCTGAGGGGGGGGGGGAGACCCCGTAAACCGGGTCATATTCAAAAAAGGTGTGAGGAATGGATTAGGGAGTAAAAATGTTGACCCCAAAACAGTCGGGGTAGGACCTATAACAGTAGCCCCGTGTAAACCAGTCCCAAAAAGACTCTTCTGTGGGGGAGACATCCCCTGTCGACCTAAGGGAGCCTGGTACATGTGGATCGATTCTTCACCCGGAGGGCAAAGGGTTACGCTGACCAGCTCCAAGAAGTCGTGGACTGCAGGTAAGTTGGTCGAAGACGATGTCTCTCGTCAATGCACTTAGGATGTTTGCAGTGGAAGTAGTTCAAGAAGAAAGGAATGACCTTGAATAGGGGCCTACAGAGCCCGGTTGTGGGGGGGGGGTTGGAGCTCCAGCTCCGTCAACAGAAGGGACTACTGCCCAAAAAAAGACCAATAAAGGCCATTGGTGAATGAAGGACCATGCTGACTCTTACGGAGGTCTACCGTCCTTGCTCTTCTTGGAGGGACCTTTGTTCCAGAGGGGGGAAACGGGGCTGCCAGGAGGAGGACGCTTGGTCGAACCTGAAGAAGAAGTGGAAAAGTCCATAGGTGCCTCCTGGGAGATTAACTTAAGGGACAGAAACAGTCTTTCGCCATCTGGGAGGCTGGAAAATGAATGGGTCTTGCCCTGCAAAGTGAACTTTACGGCAAAAGGGAAGGACCAGCGGTACTTAATGTCCCGTTGTAAAAGGACCGTAAGGAGAGGTTTTAGTGTTCTTTGGATGGGGGCCGGGCTCAAATCTGCAAATACCTGAATCTGGTGCCCCCGGTGTTGCAGCTTAGGTTTCAAGCGTGATTGTCGCATGACCTCCTCCTTAACCGCAAAAAAGTGCGGTTTCACAATTATGTCTCTGGGCGATCCATCCTGTCTGGGGGGCCCGAGAGCCCTGTGAGCCCTGTCCAGCTCAAGACGTTGTGGCGGGATATTTGGTATAAGTTCAGAGATAATATCCTGTACCGTGGAGGGGATATCTGTGTAGGTTTCCGGGAGGCCTCTGATTCTAAAATTATACCTCCTAGACCTGTTTTCCAGTTCGTCGATCCTGGAGAGGGCCAAGTCCAGTTGTTCTTGAATAGTCTGGAGGTGGGCAGTGTTTTGGTTGGTTCTTGAGACTGTGCTCTCTATTTTATCCTCCATGGCTTCTATTCTGGAGCCCAAACTAGAAAGGTCCGCTTTAATAGTGCCGGTTATCTGATTAGCTGTGCTGGCAAGACCTTTCTCTAGTAAAGAAGAGAATTTTGTGAACAGGTCTTCCTGGAATGCTGTGAAGTCACTGACTGAGTAACCTGTAGACTGGTGTGCAGCAGAGAGTTGTTGGGCCTGTATGGACGCGGCCTGGGCATATTGCTCCTGGTGTGCATGGTTCAAGGGGTCCACGGAGGGGCCTGGTGTTTTAGGGGGCCCAGATGGGCTGCCTGGGGCATATTATAGGGTCCTTGTGCTGCTTGGGCATAGGTTAGGGTCGGTGGGGTGAGTACTGGCCTGTGATCCGGAGCCTTTGTGTGTGGGGCTGCATGCTGCTGGAACATGTCCACGCTGGCGGCCATCTTGGTACTCCTGTCCGCTCCCGCCGTGTCAAATTGCGGGCCGAGATCTCGATGGACCGGGGGACCGGACATCACTGCGGATTCCCCCGAGTGACCCGGGCACCGATGGGGCGGTGGGATGCTGATCGGTGGGCTAAGGCGGTGTCAGAGTCCTGGATGTGAGGCCGAATTGCAGAGGGGGCGCCCCTTGCGGCTAAGTGCAGCGTAACCCTGGGAGTGAGACAGGGAGTACGGTGCCCAAAGGTGCACGGGTTGCCAGATCGCAGTTGCTGAGTAGCAGATAGCAGGGAGCTGCTAGGGTGCGCTGGTAAGGTTGAAGGGCAACCGTGCAAGGAGGGATTCCAGGTATGGAGCCGTGGAGCAACCAGGAGCGGAGTCAGAGCCAGGCCAATGGTCATTCAGCACAGGAATCAGTCCAAGGTGAGGTACAGCAGGATAATCAGGAACAGAGAAGGTAGCCGAGCCGGGGGTCAAACACAGGAGGACGATCAAGGTACAAATGCGGAGCCGAAGAATAGTCAGATACAAGCCGGGGTCAATGCAGGCGGAATACTGGAGCAGTCAGGCAAGCCGAGTAGTAACAGGAAGCAGATATCACAACAGGAACCAGGAACACAGGAACAAGGAAAACAGGAAGCTGATGATAATCCAGCAACCAGCATGAACCAGCAGCAGGCTTAAATAGGCAGAAGGGCGCCACCATGAGGAATACTGGCAGAATTACCCGTCCTACGGTTATCACCCTGACAGTGCCCCCCCCCTAGGGGCAGCCTCCGGATGCCCAATCTGGCCCATTTTTCAGGGTATCGGGCTTGAAACCTCTGCAACAGTCTAGGGGCATGAATGTTATCTGCTGGTTCCCAAGAATTATCTTCTACAGAGTAACCTTTCCATTTAACAAGAAATTGAACAGTCCTACCTCTCCGACGGCAGTCCAGAATGGCTTCTACTTCGTATTCTGTTTCATTGTCCACCAAGATTGGAGGGGGCGGAGCTTCTTCTCTCCCTGGAAAAGGACTGGAGACAACAGATTTTAATAAAGAAACATGGAACACTGGGTGAATTTTATAGGAACTTGGTAAAGACAATTCAAATGCCACTGGGTTAATTTCCTTCTTAATTGTGAATGGACCGATAAACCTTGGTCCTAACTTCTGGGAGGGGCAAGGCAGCTTAAGATTTGTTGAGGAAAGCCACACTCTATCTCCAACCTTAAAGACGGGATCTCTCCTCCCCTTGTCATAATGTTTCTTATAATTCTCTTGGGCTTTCTGCATAGTTGCCTGGAGAGTTAGGAAATTAGCCTGAATGGCGTTTATCCTGTCCTGGACTGCGGGGACTGAGGTCTCTGGTATAACATTAGGCAAGAATGAGGGATGGAAACCGTAGTTGGCCCAGAAAGGTGACTGATTGGTGGAAGCGTGGATTGAGTTGTTGTATGCAAACTCCGCACACGGGAGTAGCAAGGACCAGTCATCCTGGGAGAAGGAGCAGAAGCAACGTAAGTACTGTTCTAAAGTTTGATTAGTTCTTTCGGTTTGGCCGTTGCTCTGAGGATGGTAAGCTGAAGATAGGCACACTCTAATGGAAAGCGTTTTGCAGAGCTCCTTCCAGAACTTAGAGGTGAATTGCACCCCTCTGTCGGACACAATGTTGCTCGGTAGGCCGTGAAGTCTGACTATCTCCTTTATGAATATCTTCGCCGTGTCAGCAGCAGATGGTGTACCCATCATGGGCAAGAAATGCGCCATCTTGGACAGGCGGTCAACGACTACCAAGATGGTTGTAAATTTCTCCGAGGGTGGTAACTCTACTATGAAATCCATAGATATTTCTTTCCATGGTTGCTCCGGCACAGGCAATGGGCGTAGTAGACCCCAAGATCTGACGTTAGACCCCTTGTTACGTTGACAAATGGTGCAGGAACTGACATATTCCCTGCAGTCAGGCTTTAGAGTGGGCCACCAAAAAGATCGTTGAACAAGCTCCAAAGTCTTTCTTACCCCGAAGTGACCAGCAAGTTGGTGGTCATGTAAAGTCTTTAGGACCTGGGCTCTGGCTTGTTGCGGAACAAAAATTTTGTTCTGATACCAAAGAAAACCTTCCTGGTTTCTTAAAGACAGTGCTTCTGGTTCAGAGCATTGGGAGGAAGCTTGTTTCAGTGAGGAACTCAGGTCGGTCTGAATCATGAGAAAATTCTGTGGAGATAATATAGTGCTAGGAGTAATTTCTTCGGGAGTGTCAGGAAACATCCGGGACAAGGCATCGGCCTTCCCGTTCTTAGACCCCGGGCGGAAGGATATATGAAAATTGAATCTGGCAAAAAACAAGGCCCATCGAGCTTGTCGGGGTCTCAATCGTTTAGCCGTGCGAAGATACTCCAGGTTTCTGTGATCCGTGAATATCATGATGGGATGCTGAGCACCTTCAAGGAGGTACCGCCATTCCTCCAGGGCAGTTTTAATAGCCAAGAGCTCTCGATCTCCCACATCATAATTCCTTTCAGACGGACTCATCTTCCGCGAGGAGAAGGCCACAGGATGGAGTAACGACTTAGAACCCTGACGTTGGGATAAGACTGCTCCTGTGGCAACTTCAGAGGCGTCAACCTCTAAGATGTAAGGGAGGGCCGGATCAGGATGTTGCAGGATAGGTGCGGAGGTAAAGAGGGATTTGAGCTTATCAAAAGCTGATTGGGCTTCTGAAGACCACAGGAACCGAGTATGTAAACGGGTAACTTGGGTGATTGGTGAGATGATGGAGGAAAAGTTCTTTATAAACCTCCTATAAAAGTTTGCAAACCCCACGAATCTTTGTACTCCCTTTTTATCCGATGGAGTTGGCCAGTCCAAGATTGCCTGTACCTTTTGCGGGTCCATGGCAACACCACCAGTTGAGATAATTAGCCCCAGGAATTGTATTGACTCTTTTTCAAAATCACACTTCTCTGCTTTTACATAGAGTTTGTGCTTACGTAGAGTGTGCAGAACTGTCCTTACATGTGTACGATGGAGCTCCAGGGTGGTTGAAAATATCAGGATATCATCCAGGTAGATGATGACGAAGTAATCCAGAAATTCTCGAAAGATATCGTTTACAAAATGTTGGAATGTGGCCGGGGCGTTGCACAATCCAAATGGCATCACTAAGTACTCGAAATGTCCAAAGCGAGTTCTAAATGCTGTCTTCCATTCGTCACCCTCTCGGATGCGAACGAGATTGTAGGCTCCTCGAAGGTCAAGCTTAGTAAATATTCGGGCAGTACGGAGTCTCTGGAAAAGTTCCGGAACTAGAGGAAGAGGGTAACGGTTTTTTATAGTGATTTTATTGAGCTCCCTGTAATCCACACATGGTCTTAGGGATTTGTCCCTTTTTTCGACAAAAAAGATTCCGGCTCCAGCAGGAGAAGAGGAGGAACGGATGAAGCCTTTCTCCAGGTTTTCATCAATGTATTGTCGCAATGTTCCTAGTTCCACCTCCGAGAGGGGGAATATGCGACCGAATGGGATTTCGGCTCCTGGGAGTAATTCAATTGGACAATCGTATGACCGGTGTGGTGGCAGGACATCAGCCTTTTTCTTGTCAAAGACATCTGCAAACTCCTGGTAGGCCGGTGGAATACTCTGGTTGTTGACAGGTACAGGTTGGACTGACAGGCAACTGGCTACATTACTGGTTTCAGGGGCAAGACAGTGCTGTAGGCAATAAGGTGAAGTGAATGAAATTTCTTTCCTGATCCAGTTGATCTGGGGGTTGTGGGCTTGGAGCCATGGGGTACCCAAGATGACAGGGAACATAGGTGAGCTTAGAATGTCGAAACGTATGAATTCCTGATGACCATCAGGGGTAGTAACCAAAAGAGGAGTGGTCTCTTGTGTCACAGGACCGGAACTAGGCAGGGTGCCATCAGCCAGGAGGACTTCCAATCTACGGTTCTTGGGAAGAAGGGCCAGACCGAGCTTTAGTGCTAAGTCCAAGTCCAAGAAACAACTGCATGCCCCGGAGTCGACTATGGCCTGAAGCTGAACCCCCTTGTCGGCCAACTGTAGCGTGATGGAAAGGATAAGGTGAGAAGTGGAAGTTCCGGACATCTGGAAGTACACTGGAGAGTTCTTGGGTACCTTGCTGGGCCTTATGGGGCAGTTGCTCAGGAAATGTCCGTTTCGGCCAGAATAGAGACAGAGATTGGCTTGACGCCGACGCTGCTTTTCCTCGGGAGTCAGTGCGGATCGCACCAAACCAACAGGCATAGCGCCAATCTCTGGTCCCTGCACCTTGGGAGTCTGAGAACGTTCAGCCTGGCGCTCTCGAAGGCGTCTATCCAACTGGATGGATACTTGAATGAGCCCCTCGAGGGTAGCAGGGATGCCGACCCTGGCCAACTCGTCCTTAAGGGATTCAGAAAGCCCCAGGCGAAACTGGTATTTCAACGCAGCCTCATTCCAGTCTGTATCGGCAGACCACCGGCGGAAGTCCACAGCATAGTCTTCCACCGGGCGCCGTTTCTGTTGAAGAGAATGCAGAGCGGCCTCAGCGGCGGCTGTACGCTGGGGGTCATCATACAATTGCGACAGGGCCGTAAAGAACGTTTCCACTGAACTAGTAGCTGGGTCCTTCTGTTCCCATAACCTGTGGGCCCATGCCTGGGGTTCATTGGTCAGCAGGGAGATAAGAAAGCCAACTTTGACAGTCTCAGTGGAAAAGGTACGGGGTTGCAGAGCCAGATATAACAGGCAGGCATTCTTGAAGGATCTGAATTTCTGCCGGTCTCCAGAGAAACGTTCAGGGGTAGGTACCCGCGGTTCTGGGGGCAAAGTCAGTACCGAAGAGGCCGTAGCAGGGAGATTGGTGGAGGAGGAACCAGGATCCAAAAAGGCAGATGGTAGCATAAAATGTTGGAGTTTTCCTTCTAATTGAAGGTATCTTTCCTGAAGAACTTGGACCACTCGTGTAAGGGTAGCGGCCTGTTGGCATAAAGTCTCTATTGGGGACGCACCTCTGCCGGCCTCAGTCATGGCTGGATTATACTGTCAGAGTCCTGGATGTGAGGCCGAATTGCAGAGGGGGCGCCCCTTGCGGCTAAGTGCAGCGTAACCCTGGGAGTGAGACAGGGAGTACGGTGCCCAAAGGTGCATGGGTTGCCAGATCGCAGTTGCTGAGTAGCAGATAGCAGGGAGCTGCTAGGGTGCGCTGGTAAGGTTGAAGGGCAACCGTGCAAGGAGGGATTCCAGGTATGGAGCCGTGGAGCAACCAGGAGCGGAGTCAGAGCCAGGCCAATGGTCATTCAGCACAGGAATCAGTCCAAGGTGAGGTACAGCAGGATAATCAGGAACAGAGAAGGTAGCCGAGCCGGGGGTCAAACACAGGAGGACGATCAAGGTACAAATGCGGAGCCGAAGAATAGTCAGATACAAGCCGGGGTCAATGCAGGCGGAATACTGGAGCAGTCAGGCAAGCCGAGTAGTAACAGGAAGCAGATATCACAACAGGAACCAGGAACACAGGAACAAGGAAAACAGGAAGCTGATGATAATCCAGCAACCAGCATGAACCAGCAGCAGGCTTAAATAGGCAGAAGGGCGCCACCATGAGGAATACTGGCAGAATTACCCGTCCTACGGTTATCACCCTGACAGGCGGCTCTAGTGCGGCTCAAAGGTCCGGGGTGGTGCGGAGCTCCCGGCTCAGGTAGCCATGTCGGAGCTCTCGCGCATGCGCACTCCCCGTTCAGACAATTTTGTAGTCCGCAGCCCCAAGGTATGATCGGTTCTAGCAACCATCGCCAGCGTCTGTTTTACATGGTGCAGGAATTCCTAGGGGCAAGATCTGACTTGGACACCTTTCACACCGAAAATCCTCTGGGTTACTGGGTCTTGAGGATGGATCATTGGCCAGAGCTTGCACAGTATGCAATTGAGCTACTGGCCTGTTCTGCATCCAGCGTTCTTTCGGAACGCACATTCAGTGCTGCTGGAGGCTTTGTAACCAATCACAGGGTGCATCTGTCCACCGACTCAGTCGATCGACTGGCCTTCATAAAAATGAATCAGTCTTGGATCACCACCGGCTACCAAGCACCTGATGCTGATGTAACAGAATATTTTTTTTTGAAATGTCAGATCCCTTCAAATACTGCCTATGCTGATGCTGAGTGACTATCCTGTTATGCTGAGTAATTATCCTCTTCCTTCTCAATGATCATGCTGATAGCTTGTAAGAACACTTTTGGTTCTGGGCGCTGCCACCAGTGCCCAAGGCCCAATTTTTCAGCCCCTGTTTAACAGGGGCGTGTAAATACAATTTTTGATGCAATTCTTTGCAGCAGGGCTAGTTCCTGCACTCCAACTAGAGTATCTGTGAGGGGTTGCAGTGTTGTGGCACCAGCACCAGTGCCTAAGGACCAATTTTTCAGCCCCTGTTTAAAGCGGTTGTATACCCGCTGTCATTTTTTTTTTTTTTTTTACACCTGCAAGGGAAAAGGCATAATGAGCTAGTATGCACCGCATACTAGCTCATTATGAGATACTTACCTTAGAACGAGGCGCCGGCATCTCACCTGGTCCACGCCGAGGGAGCCGACATCTCCCCTCGGCGTGTCTTCCGGGTATCGCGGCTCCGGCGCTGTGAGTGGCCGGAGCCGCGATGTCGTCACTCCCGCGCATGCGCGCGGGAGACTTCTGCCCGGCAAGCTCCGGAGTTTGCCGGGCTGTCAGCCGAGAGTCCCCTGTGCGCATGCGCCGCTGCAGTTAGCGGCTCATTGCGAGGGGAATATCTCCTAAACCTTACAGGTTTAGGAGATATTTTTTTTACCTACAGGTAAGCCTTATTATAGGCTTACCTGTAGGTAAAAGTTACAAATATAGGTATACAACCGCTTTAACAGGGGTGTGTAATTACAATTTTTGATGCAATTCTTTGCAGCAGGGCTAGTTCCTGCGCTCCAACTAGAGTATCTGTGAGGGGCTGCAGTGTTGTGGCACCAGCACCAGTGCCTAAGGCCCAATTTTTCTGCCCCTGTTCAACAGGGACATGTAATTAGAATTCTTGATCTAATATTTCACAGCAGGGCCCGTTTCTGTGCCCACCAAGAGTAATTGTGAGAACTTACAGTGTTGTGGCACCAGCACCACCAAAGGCCCAATTTTTCTGCCCCTGTTCAACAGGGGCATGTAATTACAATTTTTGATATAATATTTCACAGCAGGGCCCGTTCCAGCGCCCACCAAGAGTAACTGTGAGGACTTACATTGTTGTGGCACCAGCACCACCATCACCAAAGGCCCAATTTTTCTGCCCCTGTTCAACAGGGGCATGTAATTACAATTCTTGATCTAATATTTCACAGCAGGGCCCTGTGAGGGCTTACAGTGTTGTGGCAACATCCAACTTACAAATGACTCCTACTTGCAAATGTAAGGAGACAACAGGAAGTGAGATGAAATCTACCCCTAGGAAGGGAAATTTTCTCCTGTAAGAGTTAATTTGGGAAAAACGTTTCTCCTTTCCACTGATGCTTTATCACCAATCCTTGTTTCACTAAAACCCCCAAATTTTCAAAAAACATTTGTCATTGGGACAAAAAGTGAGGTGAAGAGGAGCACAGACAGCAAAACAAATGTCACAGGGGTGATAACCCTTCCCTATGTTTTCCAAAAAGCTTAAAATAGATTTTTTTTCTGAACATGTTAAAAATGTACCAGTTCAAAATTACAAACAGATTCTACTTAACAACAAACCTACATTCCCTGTCTTGTTTGCACCGCCTGTATACTACTGTTCAGAGTATATAGGGCCTGGTGGCCCCACACCTTTCCTTTTTTTAATTTGCGTGCGGGGTTCCCCTTACTATCCATACAAGACCCAAAGGGCCTGGTAATGGACTGGGGGGTACCCATGCCGTTTGTCTCACTGATTTTCATCCATATTACCAGGACCCGACATTACATTAAAGCCGCAAGAAGTTTTAAATGACTTTTATTCCTTTAAAAATGACATTTTGTGCAGGGACTGCTCTAAGCACGGGAAACACTCGCCACTTTACAGGCATACTATAAACACCCCCCAGGTACGATATTTAAAGGAATATTTCCCCTTTTTTTTTTTTTTTTCACATTAAGCATCATTAAAATCACTGCTCCCGAAAAAACAGCCGTTTTTTTGCATTGATATATGTCCCCTGGGGCAGGATCCGGGTCCCCAAACCCTTTTTAGGACAATACCATGCAAATTGACCTTTAAAATTAGCACTTTTGATTTTGAACGTTCAAGTCCCATAGACATCAATAGGGTTCTAACGTTCATGCAAATTTTCGGTCCGTTCGCAGGTTCTGATGCGAACCGAACCGGGGGGTGTTCGGCTCATCCTTACTGCTCAGTGCAGTGGTTTTGCACAGAGCAGCCCCGATCCTCCTCTTCTCGGGTTCCACATCCTCTTGGCCCCTCCCTCCTGCTGGATACCTCCACAGCAAGCAGCTTGCTGTGGGGGCACCCAAATGGGTGCGCTCCCGAGCCACAGCTCCATGTGTCCAGCCCCACATGGAGCCGTGGCTCGACCCTGGGCCCTCTGTCTCCTGATTGGCTCACTGGCTGTGATTGACAGCAGCGGGAGCCAATGGCTCCCACTGCTGCCAAAAGCCAATTAGGAATGCGAGTCCCCAGAGAGCCAAGGTTCTCGTGGACATCGCTGAATCAAGAGGGGGCTCAGGTAAGTATTGGGTGGGCTGGGCCGGCTTCTGCACACAAAAGGTTTTTCACCTTCATGCATAGGATGCATGAAGGTAAAAAAAACCTTGTGCCTTTACAACCACTTTAATGGACACATATTTCCACAGACATTCTCCAAAATCTGATGGAAAGCCTTCCCAGAAGAGTAGAGTCCAAATTCATATTAATGCCAATGGTTTTGGAATGGAACATCCAACACGTTCATATACGTGTGATGGTTTGATGTCCACTAGTTTTGGAGCTCTACTGTTTCATCTTTTTGCCATGTATTTGTACAATAATTAATTTGGACCAGCATGCAATCTCTCCTTTACACTGAATTCTCTATGATTGCTTGAGCTTGTTTTCTGTGTCACATTCATGGTTTACACTACATTGAATATATAACTTTAATGTATGTTAAAGTGATTGTAAAGTTTTTTTTTTTAAATAACAAACATGTTATACTTACCTGCTCTGTGCAATGGTTTTGCACAGAGCAGCCCCTCCTGGCTCCTCCTCCTTATCGTGTGCCCCCACGGAGAGCCGCTTTCCATGGGGGCATCCATGCGGGTGCGTTTATGAGTCCCCCTGCTGCGTCCATTGACATTGGTTCCCGCGTCATTAGACTTGATTGACAGCAGCTGGAGCCAATGGCTCATGCTGCTATCAATCTATCCAATGAGGACCCGAGACAGTGGCTGGAGCCTCTGGGCTCATGCTCGTTGCTGGAATGATCAAGTTCAGGTAAGAAAGCGGGGGGGGGGGCTGGGGGGGCAGCTGAAGCACAGAAGGTTTTTCACCTTAATGCATGGAATGCATTAAGGTGAAAAGACATGAGACTTTACAAGACCTTTAAGGTTTTGGGATTACATCCTTAATAATGTTCTCTATAATATATTAAATGATGTATTTGTAAGTTTGACCTGGGTCTTGTCCACACTAGTAAACATTTATATTCGCTTGGTGGTGTTATTATTTCTGATCATTTTTTGAAAGATGCCCTTGTGGATATCTTGCGGGTTGTTTAAAGTAGTTGTAAAGCCTTAGGATTTTTCACCTTAATGCATTCTATGCGATGCATACTAGCACATTATGCCTTTACCTTGCAGGGCACAAGAGAAAATGTTTAAAAACGCCCAACGGTTTACTACCATTTTTAGGGTGAAAAACCTTCTGTGCTCCAGCGCCCCCCCCCCCAGACCCCCCCTTTTTTTAACCTGAGCCGATTCAATCTAGCCACTGTCTCTCTCCTTAATGGATAGATTGATAGAAGGGGGAGCCATTGACTGCCTTCAATCAAATCCTGTGACACGGGAGCGGAGGTTGAGGCAGAGTCCCGCTGTCTGTGTCAATGGATGCAGCAGTGGGACTCAGAGTGAGCCCGCACGGGTACCCCCATGGAAAGAGTCTTTCAGTGGGGGCCCCCGATGAATAGGAGGGGCCTGGAGCACCAGCAGGGGACCCCAGAAGAAGAGGATTGGGGCTGCTCTGTGCAAAACCATTGCACAGAGCGGGTAAGTATAGACATGTTTGTTGTTTAAATACAAAAAAAAAAAAGGTTTACAGCCACTTTAAATGCTTTTATGGGTTAGAGTCTTTTAATACATTGTACAGTATATTACAGTATATTAAGATGGAATTCAAGCCTAACACTAACTATCCCTAAAGTGTTCCCTATCTCCTTCTGCTAACTATCCTGCCTAACTTGTGTAAAAAAAGAGCTATATACCTATTTTTTTTAGTCTGTTCTGGTCCAGTCACGTAATCCCACAGCTTTGGATCCCCTGTGTCAGGTGGCTGCTGCAGGAGAGAGGATGGAAGCGCCAACAACAGTTGAGACATGGAGCCTATGGGTTATGTCACGCCTCCTGGAATTCTCAGCTGTTTTTGAGTGTTCAATAAAACAGTAGAGCCAGATCACATGACCAGACGGGACTAAAAAAAAAGAAGGTAAGTATACAGATCTTTCTTAAACAAGGCAGGAGGATAGGTAGGAATAGGGGAATTATGTAGAGGCAAAACATTTTAAACACATTTTGGATAGAACAGGAAAAAGTTGGATCCTCTTTTTGTTTTCCTGCTGGGGAGATTCACCTCTCTATTTGTTCTGGTGGCCATTGTCAGTGAGACAGAAAGTGAAGGGAAATTCAAAACTTTAAATTGTCATCAGAATAAGTGGTAAGGGGAAATCTTCCAAAGGATGTAAATGCTCTGGTCACAACTGTCTAGGATGGAAATTCCTCTTACTCTGGGGAGATATCTTTTCATATCTTGTCGCTTCTCCAGGACAGGAAGCAAAAAGCAATCTCCTCAGTAGGACACATACAGTAAAATATAACCTATTGAGAGTTTTGGGTATGGTTTTCAAAGTATACTTGAGGGTAACCAATCAGGAAAGTGAGCCGTAAAGGCATAAGCAGTTAGATTTTGATAGAAGTGTCAGTCAAAGTATGGTAAAAGAAATCTGGTGAAAAATAGTAATAAACTGTTCTCCAAGCGGAGAAGTGGTCCATCACCTAAGGACACTTGCAAAAAACTGAAGCTTCATGTTGTGGGAGGGGTTTTATTGGATACACTATAGGGAAGACCCAGAAAAAGCTTTTGCCAGTGTCTAGTCACTTGAAGGTAGCGGCCTATAACCTATGGTCTAGAAACTGATTATTGTGTCCTGTACTCTATGATAAGGACAAAATGTTTTAGGTTTACATACAGTATAAGGAGACAGAAAAGTTCCTGACACTGAAAGCTGCACAAGCTGCCTGGACAAATTGCAATATGCTTTTAGCATTGCACTACACCTTCAGCGTTACAGAACAAGGCCATTTATATTAAACCATCTATTACTGGATACTGTATACCATGACCTGGATAAGTGAGAACCTTCACAGACCAAGATCAATCAAGAAACAATGAGATTTGATTATAGCAAGGAAGCCATGTGTGGAACACGTTTTGTCTTGCGTTGAGTAATAGTTGGCATGCTTGGGGTGATGTGGTCCTATTTCTCTTAATCTGTGTGTTTGTGTGTGTGCTTTTGTCACATTTTTTTTCTTTTATTACAGAGGAAATGAACAGAAACGTATCAATATCCCTTATACTCCAGGACAACGATGTGCCAACTGTACAGGTGCCTGTACAGAGGAAGGTTTATGCAGTAAGTCCTTTTTTTTCACTAGAGATAATGGAGGCAATTAGGGATGAGCCCGATGCTCGAGTGTCGGGTGTTCGGGTGTTCGCCTGTTCGAAAACCACAGAACACCCTTTAAAAGTCTATGGGAGAAATCAAAAGTGCAAATTTTAAAGGCTTATATGCATGGTATTGTCATAAAAAGTCCTGCCCCAGGGGGCATGTATCAATGCAAAAAAAAGATTTAAAAACGGCTGTTTTTTCGGGAGCGGTGATTTTAATAATGCTTAAAGTGAAACAATAAAAGTGAAAAATTCCTTTAAATTTTGTCTCTGGGGGGTGTCTATAGTATGCCTGTAAAGTGGCGCATGTTTCCGGTGTTTACAACAGTCCCTGCACAAAATGACATTTCTAAAGGAAAAAAAACGGAAAATTGTATACTCACCTTTCCGTAATTTTCTTTTCCTGTCGCATCTTCATGGCAGCATACACTTTGGGTTGTGACTCCGCCCCCACAACCTGATAGGACCACATAACTATAAGTTTCAGAAAGGGCCCCCGCCCCAGTACTCTCTGTATATATACACACATCACCTCAGAAGGGTGGGCGATTGCATGCTGCCATGAAGATGCGACAGGAAAGGAAAATTACGGAAAGGTGAGTATACAATTTTCCATTTTCCTGTCGCATCATGGCAGCATACACTTTGGGGAATAACTCGCAACTGGGTGGGAATGCAAATTAAGTTTATTAACAAAGAATAGAAGAGTTGGCCTAGAACGGTTCTTCCGAAATCCACTGTGGATAAGCGAGCAGAATCCACCTTATAATGAGATATAAAGGTGTTCCTGGAAGACCAGGCGGCCGCTCTGCAAATGGTTTCCGCCGAGACTCTACAGTAGGCCACCCAGGAAGTTGCCACTGCCATGGTGGAATGTGCTTTTAAGCCCTCACGTATCTCATGGTTACTTAGCGAATAAGACTTCTTGATGGCTTTTACTAGCCAATAGTGCGTGAAGATGCGGCCTGACCTCTCTTGAATCCATGCGGGATAATTAGAAGGCTCTCAGTTTTTCTGATGGATCTGGTTGCCGAGAGGTACTCCTGATCCGTGACAAGTGCTGGGAGATTAAACTCTTGGTTGAAATGGAAGGATGAGGATACTTTGGGGATGAAGCGATCTGAAGGCCTCAGGACTAATCTGTCTGGGTAAACGATCAGGTATGGTTCATTAGCCAGTAAAGCTTGCATCTCTGACACCCTTTTAGCCGATGTTATAGCTATCAGGAATGAAACGTTTAGTGTTAGGTCCCAGAGGGAGATGTTCTCGAGTGGGAAGAAAGGTTCATTGGAGAGGGCTTCCAGAACAAATGAGAGGTCCCAGACTGGGAAGGAAGGTTTTCTAGGGGGCCTTCGTTTTAGGCAGGCCCTTTGAAACTGGATAATAAGGGGATCTTGTGCCCATTTAACTCCTGTCAAGGCGGATAGGGCCGACACTTGGACCTTCAGGGTGCTTGACCTAAGGCCTTTTTCTAGGCCCGACTGTAGAAATTCTAGAATTTGTGATACCGAAGGGGAGGATGAGTCCCAGCCTTGCTGCTGAATAAAGGCGACAAATTTTTCCCAGACCCTTCTGTAGGTGTTGTTGGTGGTAGATCTTCTGGCCTGGAGTAAGGTGTCTACCAAGCCATCAAATGTAGCTTTTCCGGGTTCGGGTGAAGTAGATGGTCCACTGAAAACGGGAGGGGGAGCGGGTCTGTCGTGTTCAGTTGCAGGAGAGTGGTGAACCATGGCCTCCCCGGGCCAAAAGGGGATCACTGCAATTAGTAATGCCGTTGATCTCTTGAGCCTTAGAAGGAATCTCGCTATGAGGGGAGTCGGGGGAAAGATGTGAATGCAAAAACTCCAGGGGTGTTGGAGGCAATCCGTTCCCTCTGCTGTAGGAAAGGGAATTCTTGACAAGAATCTCTGGCATTTTGTATTTGCTGGTGTTGCTGCAAGACCTATATCCGGTGATCCCCAGGTCCGAGATATGAGAGCGAACGCCTGGGGACTCAGGGACCACTCGTTGTTGGAGATGAAGCTCCTGCTCAGTGAGTCAGCCAAGAGGTTCTGGGCTCCCGGGATGTAAACCGCCCTCAAGTCTGACAGGTTCAGCTTTGCCCATTCTATAACAGGACGGACCTCCTGCATCATGGAGCTGCTTCTGGTGCCCCTCTGCCTGTTGATGTAGGCGACAGCCATTCTGTTGTCCATTCTCAGAAGGACCTGCTTCCCCCTCAGGTGAGGGCTGAAGGCCAGGAGAGCTTGGAATGCTGCCTTCATTTCCAGCACGTTCAAAACTGAATCCTGTGACCTGAATGGCCAGCGGCCCTGAGCCACGTAGTTCTGATTGTGTGCCCCCCACTCCTCCATGCTGGCATCTGAGGTCACTGTCTCCTGCAGAGGTGTGACTATGTGCTTGCATCTCTTCAAGTTGTGAGGCCGTGTCCACCATCGCAGTGATTGCTTGACCTCCTCTGAGATGGAGATCGGCTGGGACATAGATGTGCCATCCCACTGGCGCATTGGACCATTGGAATGGTCGCTGATAGTGAGCCTAAGATACTGAGGCATGCTCTGGCTGGTAATGTTGTGGATGAGATTGACTTCCTCACTCTCTGGATTAGGAGAGGTATTTTTTCTGGAGGGAGCTCCACTGTATTCCCCTGGTGTTCAGTTCTGCTCCCAGGAAGACCATTCTCTGGGTGGGCTGGATATTGCTTTTCTTCCAATTTATTAGCCACCCTAGACCCTGCAGTGTGGAGAGTCTGGAGACTAGAATTTCCCGATGTTGGATGAGAGACTCCTGGCCGTCTGAGAGAAGCAGGATATCGTCCAGGTAATGGTGGACCCTTAGTCCTTTTTCCCTCAAGTAAGCTATTACGGGTAACAGAACCTTCCCAAATGTCCTGGGTGCCGTAGAAATCCAGAACGGGAGGCTTTGGAATTGGAAGTGCTGATGGTTTAAGGTGAAACAAAGGAATTTCTGGAATGCGGCGTGGATAGGGATATGCAGATATGCGTCCTGGAGGTCGATTGAAAGCATCCAATCTCCGAGGTTTATTGCTTGGAGGATCGATTGTAGGCTTTCCATTTTGAACGACTCTATCTGGATTGATCGGTTGAGGTTTTTCAGGTCCAAGACCGGACGCAAATCCCCTGACTTCTATTTGACTAAGAAAAGCGGGGAGTAGAAGCCTTTGCCTCTTTGTGTTAGCGGAACCTCCACTATTGTCTGTTTTTGAAGAAGATCCTGGATGTACTGGATTAATGACAGCTTTTTCTCCCGGGATGGTGGTAGTTTGGTTGATCAAAACTGATCCCTTGGGGGGCGTCTTTTGAACGACTATCTATGCCCGAATTGGATTGTGGCCACCGTCCATGGATCTTTTATTGTTTCCGCCCAAACCAGCCTGAACTTTGTGAGTCTGGCATCCACTACCGCTGGCTGGGCGGGCGCACCTTCAAAAGGACTTCTGGTCGCCGGAGGGGTTTTGGGTTTCTGGAATTTAAGGAAGGATGTCTGAGGGTTCTTCCAGCTCCTTCTATATTCCTTCCCAGACCTATAAGATTTTGCATCCCTGTATCTCTCCAAGAGATTGCGTCTGAAGGGAGGCGGTCTCTGCTGTTTCAGTCTTTTGTCCGAAGGGATAAAGCCTGACTTTCCGCCTGTCACTTTCGAAAATTGCTGTATCCAACTTCGTCCCGAAGAGGTTTTTCCCGTCATACGGTATTCGGCACCAGTTGGACTTAGAGGCGGGGTCTGCCGACCAGGGCTTTAGCCATAGCACCCTTCTGGCCATTACAGAGGCCAGCATAGAGCTTGATGCAGATCTAATAGTGTCCACAGAAGCTTCTGCTATGAAATCCCCTGTAAGGCTAAGTTCTTGTAAGGCCTTGACTATCTGCTCTTGGTCCGCGCCCTCAGCAGCGAGTTTTGCATTGCTTGAGGACCAACTGGAGATAGCTCTTCCCACCACGGCCAGTGCCACAGCTGGTCTGCAGGCACCTCCCGCAAATATGTAAGCTCTTTTAAGGTCAGTGTCAACTTTCCTATCGAGCACATCTCTAAACGTCACAGCGTCTTCGATAGGGAGCGTCACATGTCTAGCTAAACGCATCAAGGATGCGTCTACTACTGGAGGGGAGACTAGAGGGGACACCTTGGGCTTCTTGAGTGGGTACAATTTGGCAAGTCTGTTAGTTAGACTAGTCTTCTTTTTAGGATTCTGCCATTCCTCCTTGATCAGCTCATCTAACTCATCGATGAACGGGAAAGCCTCTGGAACTCTTTTGAGATTTGGGAAATATTTCCTCTGTTTCTGTTGGGTCTCTTTGGGCTCCTCCCAGTTTATCGCTTCCTTGACTGATTTAACAAATGATTCTATTAGCGAAAAATCGAATTCTGCTTATGTTTCCAGCTGTCAGACAGGAGTTCTTGCTCCCTTGATGTACAGGGATGAGTGGGTCAGGCGCTTTGGGCTGTAAACCCTGCATCAGGAGTTGAGACTTGCGGAGTTGAGACTCCGGAGAGTTCTATGGCGTCTGGCTCTTTCCCTTTGGTGGCTTTGTCGATGCATCTGCGACAAGACAATTTATCGGTAGGGTGGTGGCCCCGCAAACCCAGCAAGCATTCCCGACAGGACGGGAGGGGTGCACTGGTGACTGGTGTCTGCATGCAGGGGAACTTCTGCAATAAGAGCGGATATGTCTTGAGTAGGATCTGGATCGACTCCTTCTGCGATTTCCCCTGTGAGCGGCTTCGTCTGTGCGAGGTCTCTTTTTGTCTTGATTTTGACGATCTTGAGGACCTGATAGGGCTGACTAATTTAGGCAGCATTAGTGGAATACTGCTCTCTTTTTCAGTCTTCACTACTTACCAAAAGGATCCTCCCCCCTTACCTATTAGGCTGATGGTGATCTGCTGGGGCAGTGGCCTCCATAGAGAAAAAGAGTGATTCAACTAAGAGAGACAGGAAGGTAAGAACCTGCAGAGTAAGACAAAAAGAGTGTACGTGCGATAAGACAGCCACTTACCCAGAATGGGGGGAACACCAGGATCGCAGACAGAGCACACAGATAGCCAAACACACAGTGAACGGGCAGGAGCAGAGAAGAACAGCATCAGGAGGTGTTTAAAGCTGCCGCCCAGTGAAGGAAACAGAATCTTTGAGACCGCTGCAAAACAACTAAGCCTGTTTAAGGCTTATACTAAAGCTGCTAACATATCCCTGAGATCACCAGAGTGGGGCTCCTTCCATCTAGCTCGTTTAGAGGCTGTACAGGTAAGGACTTCCACCCAGGAGAGGCTAGAACCTGGCTGGGGTGAAGTGGTAAGGGGGTGCTTCTTAATCCGTTCGGTCCTGACAGGTGAGGAAAAATAAGAGTATAATGGGGCGGGGGCCCTTTCTGCATCTTATAGTTTTGTGGTTCTATCAGGTTGTAGGGGGCGGAGTCACAACCTAAAGTGTATGCTGCCATGATGCGACAGGAAAATTCATTTAAAGCTACTAGCGGCTATAATAAATTGTCGGTCCCGGCAATACACATAAAAGTCATTGAAAAAAACGGCATGGGATTCCCCCACAGTCCATTACCAGGCCCTTCAGGTCTTTTTTTAAAAAAATGGCATGGGGGTCCCCCTCAAAATCCATACCAGACCTAAAGGGTCTGGTATGGATTTTAAGGGGAACCCCTGTGCCAAAATTTAATAAAAAATGGCGTGGGGGTCCTCCCAAAAATTCATACCAGACCCTTATCCAAGCATGCAACCTGGCAGGCCACAGGAAAAGAGGGGGGACAAGAGAGCGCCACCCCCTCCTGAACTGTACCAGGCCACATGCCCTCAACATGGGGAGGGTGCTTTGGGGTAGCCCCCCAAAGCACCTCATCCCCATGTTGATGGGGACAAGGGCCTCATCCCCACAACCCTTTTCAGGTCCAAGACCGGACGCAAATCCCCTGACTTCTATTTGACTAAGAAAAGCGGGGAGTAGAAGCCTTTGCCTCTTTGTGTTAGCGGAACCTCCACTATTGTCTGTTTTTGAAGAAGATCCTGGATGTACTGGATTAATGACAGCTTTTTCTCCCGGGATGGTGGTAGTTTGGTTGATCAAAACTGATCCCTTGGGGGGCGTCTTTTGAACGACTATCTATGCCCGAATTGGATTGTGGCCACCGTCCATGGGTCTTTTATTGTTTCCGCCCAAACCAGCCTGAACTTTGTGAGTCTGGCACCCACTACCGCTGGCTGGGTGGGCGCACCTTCAAAAGGACTTCTGGTCGCCGGAGGGGTTTTGGGTTTCTGGAATTTAAGGAAGGATGTCTGAGGGTTCTTCCAGCTCCTTCTATATTCCTTCCCAGACCTATAAGATTTTGCATCCCTGTATCTCTCCAAGAGATTGCGTCTGAAGGGAGGCGGTCTCTGCTGTTTCAGTCTTTTGTCCGAAGGGATAAAGCCTGACTTTCCGCCTGTCACTTTCGAAAATTGCTGTATCCAACTTCGTCCCGAAGAGGTTTTTCCCGTCATACGGTATTCGGCACCAGTTGGACTTAGAGGCGGGGTCTGCCGACCAGGGCTTTAGCCATAGCACCCTTCTGGCCATTACAGAGGCCAGCATAGAGCTTGATGCAGATCTAATAGTGTCCACAGAAGCTTCTGCTATGAAATCCCCTGTAAGGCTAAGTTCTTGTAAGGCCTTGACTATCTGCTCTTGGCCCGCGCCCTCAGCAGCGAGTTTTGCATTGCTTGAGGACCAACTGGAGATAGCTCTTCCCACCACGGCCAGTGCCACAGCTGGTCTGCAGGCACCTCCCGCAAATATGTAAGCTCTTTTAAGGTCAGTGTCAACTTTCCTATCGAGCACATCTCTAAACGTCACAGCGTCTTCGATAGGGAGCGTCACATGTCTAGCTAGACGCATCAAGGATACGTCTACTACTGGAGGGGAGACTAGAGGGGACACCTTGGGCTTCTTGAGTGGGTACAATTTGGCAAGTCTGTTAGTTAGACTAGTCTTCTTTTTAGGATTCTGCCATTCCTCCTTGATCAGCTCATCTAACTCATCGATGAACGGGAAAGCCTCTGGAACTCTTTTGAGATTTGGGAAATATTTCCTCTGTTTCTGTTGGGTCTCTTTGGGCTCCTCCCAGTTTATCGCTTCCTTGACTGATTTAACAAATGATTCTATTAGCGAAAAATCGAATCCTGCTTATGTTTCCAGCTCTTCGGTGTCAGACAGGAGTTCTTGCTCCCTTGATGTACAGGGATGAGTGGGTCAGGCGCTTTGGGCTGTAAACCCTGCATCAGGAGTTGAGACTTGCGGAGTTGAGACTCCGGAGAGTTCTATGGCGTCTGGCTCTTTCCCTTTGGTGGCTTTGTCGATGCATCTGCGACAAGAAAATTTATCGGTAGGGTGGTGGCCCCGCAAACCCAGCAAGCGTTCCCGACAGGACGGGAGGGGTGCACTGGTGACTGGTGTCTGCATGCAGGGGAACTTCTGCAATAAGAGCGGATATGTCTTGAGTAGGATCTGGATCGACTCCTTCTGCGATTTCCCCTGTGAGCGGCTTCGTCTGTGCGAGGTCTCTTTTTGTCTTGATTTTGACGATCTTGAGGACCTGATAGGGCTGACCAATTTAGGCAGCATTAGTGGAATACTGCTCTCTTTTTCAGTCTTCACTACTTACCAAAAGGATCCTCCCCCCTTACCTATTAGGCTGATGGTGATCTGCTGGGGCAGTGGCCTCCATAGAGAAAAAGAGTGATTCAACTAAGAGAGACAGGAAGGTAAGAACCTGCAGAGTAAGACAAAAAGAGTGTACGTGCGATAAGACAGCCACTTACCCAGAAGGGGGGGAACACCAGGCCCAGTGAAGGAAACAGAATCTTGGAGACCGCTGCAAAACAACTAAGCCTGTTTAAGGCTTATACTAAAGCCGCTAACATATCCCTGAGATCACCAGAGTGGGGCTCCTTCCATCTAGCTCGTTTAGAGGCTGTACAGGTAAGGACTTCCACCCAGGAGAGGCTAGAACCTGGCTGGGGTGAAGTGGTAAGGGGGTGCTTCTTAATCCGTTCGGTCCTGACAGGTGAGGAAAAATAAGAGTATAATGGGGCGGGGGCCCTTTCTGCATCTTATAGTTATGTGGTTCTATCAGGTTGTGGGGGGCGGAGTCACAACCTAAAGTGTATGCTGCCATGATGCGACAGGAAAATTCATTTAAAGCTACTAGCGGCTATAATAAATTGTCGGTCCCGGCAATACACATAAAAGTCATTGAAAAAAACGGCATGGGATTCCCCCACAGTCCATTACCAGGCCCTTCAGGTCTTTTTTAAAAAAAATGGCATGGGGGTCCCCCTCAAAATCCATACCAGACCTAAAGGGTCTGGTATGGATTTTAAGGGGAACCCCTGTGCCAAAATTTAATAAAAAAATGGCGTGGGGGTCCTCCCAAAAATTCATACCAGACCCTTATCCAAGCATGCAACCTGGCAGGCCACAGGAAAAGAGGGGGGACAAGAGAGCGCCACCCCCTCCTGAACTGTACCAGGCCACATGCCCTCAACATGGGGAGGGTGCTTTGGGGTAGCCCCCCAAAGCACCTTGTCCCCATGTTGATGGGGACAAGGGCCTCATCCCCACAACCCTTGCCCGGTGGTTGTGGGGGTCTGCGGGCGGGGGGCTTATGGGAATCTGGAAGCCCCCTTTAACAAGGGGACCCCCAAATCCTGGCCTCCCCCCTGTTTGAAATGGTAATGGTGTTAAAAAAATAAAAATGTCCCACAAAGTCCATTTATCTTCTTCTCTCGGTCAGTCGGCAGAGCAAGAGAAGAAGAAAAAGACGTTGTGGTACATTTTAATTTTTTTATTTTTTAAGAGAGAAAATTGAGTACTGTCCGTGATACTTTTTTTATTTGCACTAACATACAATTTTTCAGGACAAGCTTTCGGGGATTGTCCCCTTCTTCAAGGTCCAAGCAGTACTGCTTGGACCTTGAAGAAGGGGACATACCCCGAAAGCTTGTCCTGAAAAATTGTATGTTAGTGCAAATAAAAAAAGTATCACGGACAGTACTCAATATTCTCTGTCACAATTGCACTAATACGGCTACAATCAAATCAAGTTTATTTTTTAATAAAGGACTTTTCCCAAGCCGTGTCATGTCATTTTTACCATTTTCACACTTTTTTTGTGAAATGGTAGGGGTACATTTGTACCCGTTACCATTTCACATGGCGGAGGCTGGTCTCTGCCAGTTCCCTTATTAAAGGGGACTTCCAGATTCCGATAAGCCCCCCGCCCGCAGACCCCCACAACCATGGGTTGTGGGGATGAGGCTCTTGTCCCCATCAACATGGGGACAAGGTGCTTTGGGGGGCTACCCCAAAGCACCCTCCCCATGTTGAGGGCATGTGGCCTGGTACGGTTCAGAAGTGGGGGCACTCTCTCATCCCCCTCTTTTCCTGCAGCCTGCCAGGTTGCTTGCTCGGATAAGGGTCTGGTATGGATTTTGAATGGGACCCCCACGCCATTTTTTTTTTAATTTTGGCACGGGGTTCCCCTTAATATCCATACCAGACCTGAAGGGCCTGGTATGGAATTTGGGGGGCACCCCACACAAGTTTGTTTTTTTTCATTTTTGTTTGGGGTCCCCCTTAATATGCATACCAGACCCAAAGGGCCTGGTAATGGACTGTGGGGGAATCCCATGCCGTTTTTTTAAATGACATTTATGTGTATTTCCGGGACCGCCAATTCATTATAGCCGCGAGTAGTTTTAAATAACTTTTTTTCCTTTAGAAATGTCATTTTGTGCAGGGACTGTTGTAAACACGGGAAACATGCGCCACTTTACAGCCATACTATAGACACCCCCCGGGTACGAAATTTAAAGTAATATTTCACTTTTATTGTTTCACTTTAAGCATTATTAAAATCACTGCTCCAGAAAAAACGGCCATTTTTAAAACTTTTTTTGCATTGATACATGTCCCCTGGGGCAGGGTCCCCAAACACTTTTTATGACAATAACTTGCATATAAGCCTTTAAAATTAGCACTTTTGATAATTCATGTTCGTGTCCCATAGACTTTAACGGTGTTCGAGTGTTCAAACACATTTTTTGCCTGTTCGCATGTTCTGCTGCGAACCGAACCGGGGGGTGTTCGGCTCATCCCTAGAGGCAATTCAATATAACATTTGCAACACATTTCTGGCTGGCTGAGTAATGCATCTGGCTGCCTTCTCCCTTTGTTGGCTTTTTGGGGTGATCGGTAGAGGTACTCACACTGTCCCTATAACTCCTGCTGTTTTGGCTAAGACTGCTGTGCAGGCCTCCTGCTGTACAGGTCCTCCCATGCTAGACAGGGTGTCTTCCAGTTAAGACTGAAGGGTGGTGAAGATCCCCCTAATCAGCTTCTTCTGCATCCTTTCTCAGCTCCAGCCTGGAGGCAGAGCCCACGTATCCCCCAACCCAGGCCTCACGATCCTCAGCTCAGCACTCCATCCTCCAACCAGCGAAAAAACCTCACTGGCCAGGCTCTTCAATATTTAAGGGACACCCCCCACCTTCTGAGCCGTCCTTGCCCAGGGTTTGGCAAAGATCCCTTGAATATTCAGACTTTCCACTCTACACACCCTCTAATTAAGTTCTGGAACTTTCCAGAAGCTTCCAGAAGCTAGGGTAGGTACTAAATTCTCAGCCTGAAAAGTCTGCCAAAGGTCCTAAATCTGAATCCACAGCAATTGCACAGACTCACTTAAGCTACTGTGAGTCAACTACATTTTCCTACCAACTATGTACACTAGAGGGTGCTACAGGTAATTAAAGTGGAGTTCCACCCATATAAAAGTCAGCAGCTACACTTTTTGTAGCTGCTGACTTTTATTTATCGGACACTCACCTGCCCCACGAGCCCCGCTCCTCTCCCCCCCTCAGCATTGTCACTGTGGGCGCCCGGCTGTGGCTTCACAGCTGAGCACGCACTGCACATGCACGAGCCGCGCTGCATACTGTGACTGGCCGGGCAATCATCTGGGACCTGCGACATGTCCCAGATGATTGCCAAGAGGGAGGGGGGAGAGGTGAACTTGCATCTGTCGCCGCGGTGCCCTGGGAGGAAGTGGGAGCTGAATCCCTCTAAAAAGAGGATATCCCCCCCCCAAAAAAAAATGACATTCCAAATGTGGCATGTCAGGGGGTCACCTGCACTTAAAGCGGAAGTTCCATTTTTGGGTGGAACTCCGCTTTAAGGCGGACCTTCACCATAGTGTATATTCATATTGCCCTGCCTCCTCCCCCATGCCTGGATATCAATTTATGTATTTATTTTTATCTGGGACAGTTATTGGTGCCTAGGCAAGAATAACATTTGTGGGACCTCAGTGAGCCCTGTGGCTCACCTGTGCATGAGTGGGTTTTACCCACACTTGCACAAAGATGGGGCATTATGGAGTTTCAAACCTTCCTGGCATTTACTTCCTGCCCATAACTCAGGCATGCAGGCAAGAGGGTGTATTTAGCTTAGAAATTCCCTCCTCCCCCTCCAAATGAAAGACAAAAATGCCTATGAAGACTCCGAGGGTGTATGACAAAATTTTGGCCTAGGCCAGAAAACAGGAAGCAAGTGAAGAAATCTAAAAGAAAAAAGGTTAAAGCCAGTAAATATAATATTTATCTTATATACTAATGTGAGCCACATTAAGGATTACAAATAGTTAATGCTGAGTAGTTGGTAGTTGATTGAGAGAGTTTAGTTCTGTGTCAAGTGTACAGCATAAATAAAACTGTGCTTCAATGATTTCAGCCAATTACTGCCCATACACGGATGATTATGATGTGTGTGAAGACTTAGAGTATATGTGTGATGAATCAGAAGAAAGCATGGAAGAGGAGCTCAGAGTGAAAATGATATGTAAAGAAACTTGTCGCTGCAATAGGAAAACGTATTAGATATATCTTATCTTTATACTTGTCTTGTCATGTATACCAAAAGCAATTAAAATTGCAAAGCAGAAGTCAATAAAATATTCATGGGAAATAAAAAATAATAATTTGTGATTGTTTTGCCTTTAGTATTTGATTAAAGTATATGTAACACTAAATGCTAGAATCTCATTTAATCATTACCATGTTAATGTAATTTCAAAACTGATTTTTCAATATTTTAAAATCTGCAGCTTTCAATAAAATAATACTCAGTAACCCTGCCATAAATGTCCATGTTTAGGCATTTCCTTTTGTAGGGTGACAATGCTCTGTTCCTGTTTTCAAATTGTGCTCCTGTGTTGTCACCACACTGGCTTCCAATGGAGACTGGCCATTTCAATACAACTTAGACACCTATAGCCTATTGTTGTCATATATGGAGTGCACATAGACAGAAAGCCGCTGCTAAGAAGCTGCACAAGATTAGCAGCACTGAGATGCAACAAAGAATTTAAAAAAAGGTGAAAATGGTATTTTATTTAACCACTGACCTATTTTTCAGACTTGGTGTTTACAAGTTAAAATCATTTTTTTTGCTAGAAAATTACTTAGAACCCCCAAACAAAGCGGTATGTGTGGAGAAAACCAGGCACTGCTCATCACCTGTCCAATACAGTCCCAACAGTGAAGCATGGTGGTGGCAGCATCATGCTGTGGGGGTGTTTTCCAGCTGCAGGGACAGGACGACTGGTTGCAATCGAAAGAAAGATGAATGCGGCCAAGTACAGGGATATCCTGGACGAAAACCTTCTCCAGAGTGCTCAGGACCTTAGACTGGGCTGAAGGTTTACCTTCCAACAAGACAATGACCCTAAGCACACAGCTAAAATAACGAAGGAGTGGCTTCACAACAACTCAGTGACTGTTTTTGAATGGCCCAGCCAGAGCCCTGACTTAAACCCAATTGAGCATTTCTGGAGAGACCTAAAAATGCCTGTCCACCAACGTTTACCATCCAACCTGACAGAACTGGAGAGGATCTGCAAGGAGGAATGGCAGAGGATCCCCAAATCCAGGTGTGAAACTTGTTGCATCTTTCCCCAAAAGACTAATGGCTGTATTAGATCAAAAGGGTGCTTCTACTAAATAGTGAGCAAAGGGTCTGAATACTTAGGACCATGTGATATTTCAGTTTTCCTTTTTTAATAAATCTGCAAAAATGTCAACAATTCTATTTTTCTGTCAATATTGGGTGCTGTGTGTACATTAATGAGGAAAAAAATGAACTTAAATGATTTTAGCAAATGGCTGCAATATAACAAAGTGTGAAAAATTTAAGGAGGTCTGAATATTTTCCGTCCCCACTGTATGTTTAGAGTTACAGAGGAGGTCTAGTGCTAGAATTATTGCTCTAACGATCACGTCAATAC
This sequence comes from Lithobates septentrionalis, assembly GCA_037952835.1. Classification (NCBI taxonomy): domain Eukaryota; kingdom Metazoa; phylum Chordata; class Amphibia; order Anura; family Ranidae; genus Lithobates; species Lithobates septentrionalis. The sequence goes on from JBBDGP010000554.1 coordinate 4,566,456, forward strand.
CTCCCATGTCTGGTTTGAACACCGTTTTCATATGCGGGTGCGACATACGTATGCGTTTGCTTCTACGCGCGCGCTCGGCGGGACGGGCGCTTTACATTTTTTTTTATTATTTACTTTACTTTTTATTTTTTATTTTTACACTGTCCTTTTTAAAAAAAAATGTTTGGGTCACTTTTATTCCTATTACAATGAATGTAAACATCCCTTGTAATAGAAGAAAAGCATAACAGGACCTTAAATATCAGATCTGGGGTCAAAAATATCTCAGCTCTCATATTTACACTAAATGCAATAAAATAAAATTGAAACGTCATTTTTTTTTTACAAAAAAAGTCCCCTTTAAGAGCCTTGGGTGGAAGTGCCATTTGACATCGCTTCTGCCCTCCAATGCTATGGAGCCCAGCGGGGGCCATCTTTCCCTCACTCGGCATCCAGGCAGTGAGGAAAAAGGACGCAATCATCTCCACCGTTACCGACGGCTCCGGTAAGAGGCGGAGACAACCGGAGCTCGGCTGGAGGGCCCCTCTACCACTCGATAAAAGTGATCTTGCGGCAAATCCGCCACTGACACCACTTTATCTGAAACAGGCTTACCGGCCTTTTTTAAAAATACCAGGGTTATGACAGCTGCTGCCATAACAATGGTATTTAACGTCAAAGTAGTGACATATAACGACGACGGAGTTGTTTATTACTAGAGATGGGCCGAACACCCCCGGTTCGGGTTCTCACCAACATCGCCAAAAAGTTTGAACCCCAACACTGAACCCCATTGAAGTTTATGGGACCCGAACTTGAAAAATCAAAAGTCCCCATTTTGAAGGCTTATATGCAAGTTATTGGCCACAAAAAGGTTTATGGGGTCCAGGAACTGTCCTGGGAGACATGTATCAATGCAAAACATTTTTTTTTAATTCCTTTATTTAAAAAAATAAAAAAAACAATGTCTCCCGATATAGAGCCAACGCCCGCCGCCACCGCTGTACCCAAAACAAGAAAAAGAAAAGAACGTCCTACTGTCAATGAAGGCTGACTGCATACTGCAGGCTCCGCTGTTTGACAGTACTTATATAAATAAGGGATGGACCCACCTGGCGATGTTACCTGGTGGCCCTGCCCCTTTGTGACATCACCGACTGGTGCATGCTGGGTCGGTCCACCCTGCTTTGTTTCTTTTCGGGTCTAGCAGTGGCGGTGTGTGGGGGATCTACATTGGGAGGACATTGCTTTTTCGGGTTTTTTTTAATAAAGGAATTGTCATTTATTTTTGACATTTTTTTTGGTGAATGGGTGTGGGTACAATGTGACCAATACTCATTCACATGGGGGGGCGGGATCTGGGGGCCCCTTGTTAATGGGGGCTTCCAGATTTTGATAACCCGCAGACCCCCACAACCACAGCCCAGGGTTGTCGAGTGGAAGCCTATGTCCCCCTCCAAGCACCCACCCCCATGTTGCGGGCATGTGGCCTTTTATAGTTCAGGAGGGAGGAGGCACCCGCTCGTCCCCCCCCTTCTTGGCCTGCCAGGCTGCATGCTCAGATAAGGGTCTGGTATGGAATTCGTGGGGGACCCCACGCCGTTTTATTTTTTAATTTGTCATCTGACAGCTGATCACTCATTTGTTGTTAAGGACATGGTGGCCAGCTTCCCGGCCCTGCTCATAGCAACATATTGACTGTGTGCTCGGCAGGCGAACATCCCACCGAACGCACAGAAAATTCAGGTGTTCGGCAAACAGCGATGTTATAGCCAAACTTTTGCTTTGCCCGAACCATTAGCCCAACACTTTTACACTATACAGTACTTTATAAAATTAAATTTCACCCATGTTAAGGATCATATCTTCTTTAATAAGTTAGTAAGAAGTTAGGCTCTCATATTTGTGCCACATCCCTACATTTTTGAAACATACAGTATACAGAGTTTTATGATTGACTTTTAGGGCCCCACATAGTCACAACTTTTTTTCTTAAAATAAAGCAACAAAATGTATTCACATAATTTGTACCTAAAACAGCTAATAACATATAAAAGTTCATTGTTAAGTCACCTTAAGGCTAGGTGACAGATGCACACCGTTGGGATCAGGAGTGCGCCGCAAGGTAGTGGACCCTATGGCTGACTGCTGCGGATGGGAGTCAGCATGGTAAGGAAGGCAGGGCCGCTGGAATGCCAACACGGATCCCACCGGGGTTAGAGCGTAAAATTCCCTGGGGCGCGGAGTCTAAGAGCCAGCAGGTGTTCACCAGAACCTCTAGTGGTGAGGATGGACTGGGCTGCAACTGGCTCCACGTCGCGACCCCCAGGGTCCCCCAGCTCACACCCACAGTAGGCAACAGGAGGATAGGAATAGTAAGGGAAAAAGCCAAGGTCGGGGCCACAAGCAGACAAGGACAACAGAGTTCACACCAAGGTTCAGGGTCACAGGAAAACAGGGATAGTCGGGGACACGCCAAAGGTCAGGGTCACAAGCAGACAGGGAAAGTCGAGAACAGGCCAAAGTCGGTAACTGGAATCAGACATAGGAAACACAGCAAGTACACACAAAAGCTAACACACAATGGCTGATCAGCACTGCTGGCTTGCAGTGCACAGGTTAATATAGGGTTTCCTGATAGGGCCTGGGGTGGGGCCATGCTTAGAGGAGAGGTTTTAAAACCAGCCAGGTGTGAGTGGCTGGCCTCTTAGTCTGATCACATGAGGAGAAGGTAAGCTGACAGAGAAAGATTACTGCATAACCATGACATTCATTAATAAAAATATAGAGAGGGAGGCGCATGTGCGGCGTGTAAGATGGCGGATGAGAGCTCTCCTTGTCCGCAGCTCCTGCACCGCTACTTCAGCATCCATAGCCCTAGGAGCAACTCCACCAGCAGCCAGTGGCCCTCGGGCATCCTATGGGAAAAATTGGATACCAAAAAGATATATACTGCGGATTTATCCCGCCATCACAGTTCCGGCCCAGCCAGCACATGGAGCGCTTCCTTCTTAGGCCTCAAGTAGCCTGGCCAACCCGCAGGAACATGTCCCAGCAAATCCAGCCACCTGATTCTACAGCAGTAGTGACGGTTGCTGTGCTGGATTTAAAACTACAATCCCTACTCCAGGACCTGACTCACAACATTGCCAAAGAGGTGGGTAAAATTGCACTTGAGTTTAGAGGGGAGATAGATCTACTTGGGGAACGCACCGATTCTTTGGAAAACAAATTTGATGAACTAGTACAGTACCGGAGGTCCCTGAGTTACGAACCTCCGTCTTGCGAACGACTCCTACTTACGAACGGGAGGCGGCATTGGCGGGCACATCGGAAAACAGTGGAAAACATCAGAAAACATCAGAAAAAAATGTCAGAAACAGCGGAAAACAGCGGAAAACATCTGAAAACGACGTTGGAAAACATTGGAAAACGACGTCTCTGCTGTTCTGCGCATGCGCTTCCGACTTACGAACAAATCCCACTTAAGAACAAACAGGCAGTCCCCGACACGTTCGTAACTCGGGGACTGCCTGTATGTACATGTTTTAGAAGAAGACAATGCTGCCATGAAACACATAGTCTCACAACTCCAATTACAACAAGAGGATTTGGAGAATAGGGAACATCGTCAAAATTTAGGATCCATAGGGTCCCTGAGACTGTCAGTGACAAAGAATTGCGTTAATACCTCCTGGGCCTGTTTGTCACCCTGGCCCCCCACATCCCAGACATTGATTGGCGCCTTGATAGAGCCCACAGATCTCTGGCCCCCAAACCCCCCCTGGCTCCAACCCTAGAGACATTATTGTCCGCTTCCACTACTTTGAAAGCAAGGAAGCTCTCACTGTTGCAACCCGCAATAAATCCCGTATAGACTTTAAGCACGCTAAGATTAAAATTTTCAGCGGCCTTTCCCCCATCACATTGGCTTAAAGGCGCAGTCTACGCCCTGTCACCACTCACTTACAGAACCATCAAGTACCCTACCGTTGGGGTTTCCCCCTCCGTCTATCTGCCTCTAAAGATAGTGTCCAGTTCTCGTTGACAGCTGATCACTCATTTGTTGTTAAGGACATGGTGACCAGCTTCCCGGCCCTGCTCATAGCAACATATTGACTGTGTGCTCGGCAGGCGAACATCCCACTGAACGCACAGAAAATTCAGGTGTTCGGCAAACAGCGATGTTATAGCCAAACTTTTGCTGGGCCCGAACCATTAGCCCAACACTTTTACACTATACAGTACTTTATAAAATTAAATTTCACCCATGTTAAGGATCATATCTTCTTTAATAAGTTAGTAAGAAGTTAGGCTCTCATATTTGTGCCACATCCCTACATTTTTGAAACATACAGTATACAGAGTTTTATGATTGACTTTTAGGGCCCCACATAGTCACAACTTTTTTTCTTAAAATAAAGCAACAAAATGTATTCACATAATTTGTACCTAAAACAGCTAATAACATATAAAAGTTCATTGTTAGGTCACCTTAAGGCTAGGTGACAGATGCACACCGTTGGGATCAGGAGTGCGCCGCAAGGTAGTGGACCCTATGGCTGACTGCTGCGGATGGGAGTCAGCATGGTAAGGAAGGCAGGGCCGCTGGAATGCCAACACGGATCCCACCGGGGTTAGAGCGTAAAATTCCCTGGGGCGCGGAGTCTAAGAGCCAGCAGGTGTTCACCAGAACCTCTAGTGGTGAGGATGGACTGGGCTGCAACTGGCTCCACGTCGCGACCCCCAGGGTCCCCCAGCTCACACCCACAGTAGGCAACAGGAGGATAGGGATAGTAAGGGAAAAAGCCAAGGTCGGGGCCACAAGCAGACAAGGACAACAGAGTTCACACCAAGGTTCAGGGTCACAGGAAAACAGGGATAGTCGGGGACACGCCAAAGGTCAGGGTCACAAGCAGACAGGGAAAGTCGAGAACAGGCCAAAGTCGGTAACTGGAATCAGACATAGGAAACACAGCAAGTACACACAAAAGCTAACACACAATGGCTGATCAGCACTGCTGGCTTGCAGTGCACAGGTTAATATAGGGTTTCCTGATAGGGCCTGGGGTGGGGCCATGCTTAGAGGAGAGGTTTTAAAACCAGCCAGGTGTGAGTGGCTGGCCTCTTAGTCTGATCACATGAGGAGAAGGTAAGCTGACCGAGAAAGATTACTGCATAACCATGACATTCATTAATAAAAATATAGAGAGGGAGGCGCATGTGCGGCGTGTAAGATGGCGGATGAGAGCTCTCCTTGTCCGCAGCTCCTGCACCGCTACTTCAGCATCCATAGCCCTAGGAGCAACTCCACCAGCAGCCAGTGGCCCTCGGGCATCCTATGGGAAAAATTGGATACCAAAAAGATATATACTGCGGATTTATCCCGCCATCACAGTTCCGGCCCAGCCAGCACATGGAGCGCTTCCTTCTTAGGCCTCAAGTAGCCTGGCCAACCCGCAGGAACATGTCCCAGCAAATCCAGCCACCTGATTCTACAGCAGTAGTGACGGTTGCTGTGCTGGATTTAAAACTACAATCCCTACTCCAGGACCTGACTCACAACATTGCCAAAGAGGTGGGTAAAATTGCACTTGAGCTCAGAGGGGAGATAGATCTACTTGGGGAACGCACCGATTCTTTGGAAAACAAATTTGATGAACTAGTACAGTACCGGAGGTCCCTGAGTTACGAACCTCCGTCTTGCGAACGACTCCTACTTACGAACGGGAAGCGGCGTTGGCGGGCACATCGGAAAACAGTGGAAAACATCAGAAAACATCAGAAAAATGTCCGCTTCCACTACTTTGAAAGCAAGGAAGCTCTCACTGTTGCAACCCGCAATAAATCCCGTATAGACTTTAAGCACGCTAAGATTAAAATTTTCAGCGGCCTTTCCCCCATCACATTGGCTTAAAGGCGCAGTCTACGCCCTGTCACCACTCACTTACAGAACCATCAAGTACCCTACCGTTGGGGTTTCCCCCTCCGTCTATCTGCCTCTAAAGATAGTGTCCAGTTCTCGCTGAGAGACCTCTATGAAAGTGAAGCTTTCGTCCGCAATTTGGGACTTCCATCCATCCCTGAGGATGAACTCTAGCCTCCTGCCTCGAACCCTAAACCACTCACGACACCAGCCAAGATCTGGACCCCAGTCCGTCGGAGATCGCAGAAGGCCTCTTCAACCCCTCAACAAGTTAACCCTACCAGATTCCCAACCTGATGTCCTAACACCTCCAGCAGATCTTTTTCAATTCCATACACAGACGGCAATTAGTTTGTCTATGCCACAGACTCCAATATGGGAGCCATTTACCTCTACCTAGAGGCTCCCCCCTTCGGCTGTTTTGAGATTTTTCTATACTTTTTGTTATGCCGGTTGACTCCCACTGAACTTTGTTACCTGTTAACTCAGAGGAGACTGGACCTCACCATTGGATCTTGCAGGCAGCCATGTACCTCACCACTGTCCTAGGCCCTTACCTTGGATTCCTGAAGATATTTTTCTTTTCAGGCCTCTCAAAAAAAATGTTTTTATATGATTGTTTCAATTTTTGTTGTTTTTTTTTACTTCATTTTTCAGGTCCTTTTTTGACCTTCTTTTGGTTTCTTAGTGCTGTTTTTATTGCACCATTTCAACATATATGCTTTAATGTTTTTTATGTTTGTTGAACCATGGATCAATATTTGTTTGGTTAAAGTCTGTATTCCATTAGCTATATGCCTATGTGAAATATCTTGGCTCTTAAGATCTTTTCTTGCAATGTGAAGGGCTTGAATTCCATCCAAAAAAGATGGATAGCTTTGAAGGAATTTGGATCGTCCAAAGCCCATGTGTTTATGATTCAGGAGACCCATTTTAGACCTGGCAGTTCCTTTAAGTTTGCCTCAAAACATTTCCCTACTGCCTTTAAGGCTTCCGATCCCTCTGGAAAAGCTGGAGTTGCAATTCTAATTAAACATGCCAACCCAATAGGTGTCCTTTCTTCCTATCTAGACTCCCATGGTCGATTTGTTCTCCTGAGTTGTAGTCACCAAAAGACATCATTTACCTTGGCTAATATCTATGCCTCAAATGTGGGACAGATTGGTTTCCTTACAAAGGTATCTGAGAAGCTACAATCCTTCTTACAACCTTTTATGGTTATAGGAGGAGACTTTAATGTTTGCATGTCCCTGACCAAGGATAGATATGCCCTGTTTCAAAACACCCCACGGATCCAAACTCAGAAACTGTCCGCCTCTTTTCGGAAATTGACTAGATCTCATAACCTTTATAATACGTGGAGAGTGAAACACCCTACTCAGAAAGAATACACATTTTATTCCCCCGTTACAAACTATATTCTAGACTAGAACATTTCTTTGTAATCGCCTCTCTACTATCTTATGTAGTCTCATCAGAGATAAACCCTATCACTTGGTCGGACCATGCACCAATTAATCTGGATATTCTGTTATCTGGATATCTGTTACAATGCCCAAAACTTGTCATTGGTGTCTCAATGAATCCTTGATACGAAATCCCGAGATCCAACCCCAACTGCAACAAAAATTGTCAGAATTTTTTCAATTAAATGAAGGTTCGGTGTCGGAGATTTCCACCTTGTGTGAAGCCCATAAGGCTTTTTTCAGACGTGAATGCATCTCTGCGAGCTCTCACCTAAAACGAGACTCCACTAAGCTGAAAGCTGAACTCACCTCCCAGCTGAGAACTGCAGAGATGCACCTACTTAACTCCCCCATGGTGGAACGATTACGGGCTGTTGTCTCGATCCGTAACCACATTAAATCATTCGACATGAGCAGGATATCCAAATCTTTACTGTGGTCCAGACAAAAATATTACGAGTATGCCAACAAACCACATAGGATGCTGTTTAAAGGACTTAAACCACGTCCTTTCTTATCAATCCCTGATCATCTAATGCAGCCAGATGGTACCCCCACCTACTGTCCCAGGGCTATGTCTAAGGTGTTTGGCGACTTTTACCAGGGACTTTATGACTGTTTGAGCCCCGAATCTACTTCCCATTTTACACAGGCAAAGTTCGACGACTATTATGGCCTCCTTAAAAGTACTTGAGATTTCCCCCCGAACAACGATCTTGCGTAACGCACCTATCACTGCAGAGGAAATAGCTGAAGTGATTAAAGGTTTACCATCCCATAAATCCCCAGGTCCAGATGGGCTCCCTTATATCTACTACAAAATATTTTCCCCAGTTTTAAGCCCATATCTATTGACCCTATTTTCCTCCTTACTAAAACCCTCCCGCACTCAGAGTTTTTGCATGCATTTATAACTGTTATTCCTAAACCGGGTAAGGACCCCTCATTGCCAGACAACTACCAACCGATCGCTTTATTAAATTCAGATTACAAAATATTTACAAAATATTAGCCAGCAGACTCTCACCATTGTTGACGTCATTAATACACAGAGACCAAGTAGGTTTTGTTCCGACATGCAGGGGACAACACAAGACAAACGATAGACCTGATAGACCTCCTGACTAAGACTAAACATCCTGCCATTGTTTTAAGTTTAGACGCACAAAAAGCCTTCGACTGCCTAAGCTGGCCATTTTTGTTTGCTGTCCTTTCTAGATTCGGGTTCACGGGCCCTTTCATTCAGGCCTTACAGGCTCTATACTCAAATCCTTCGTCCCAGGTACAGCTGTCTTTTCATCTGTCGCAGACATTCCCCCTAAGCAATGGCACCAGACAGGGCTGTCCATTGTCACCCTTGCTCTTTATTATCAGTTTGGAACGCCTTGCTTTGGTCATCAGGTCCCATCCGGACATTCGGGGGTACCGCTGCAACAGTGGTAATATACGCTATCACTTTTTGCAGATGATTTTTTGTTGACTCTCACCCATCTCCATATATCTTTACCCTCCCTACATAGCACCTTTGCCTCCTTTGGATCCTTATCGGGGTTTAAAATTAATCCTTCAAAAACTGAGCCTCTACCCATTGACATCCCACCGGACCAACTCACTCGTCTCCAACACAACTTCAAATATCGTTGGTGCACTCACACACACTTAAATACTTGGGCATCTATGTCACACTCTCTTACTCCTCGCTATATCAAGCCAACTTTCCCCCTATGTTCATGGAAATAACTTGTCTTTTAAATCAATGGACCACTGTCTCTATACCTCTGCTTGGAAGAATTAACGTTCTCAAGATGTCGATTCTTCCCAAACTACTATACTTATTTGAGACGCTCCCATTCTCAGTTCCAATGTCACAATTGAAGGCTCTCCAAAGGAAATGTCTCCACTTTGAATGGAATAACGCCTCCCATAGGATCGCAAGTTTAGTAGTCCTAGCCTTAAAAAATAGGGGATTTTGGCCATTCTGGACATCATTATATATTACTATGCATCTCATCTCCGAGTATTGACTTCCTGGACATCTAGGAAGGCCCCAAATAGATCGGCTGAGATTGAAATGGGGGTTACCGTCCCGGTACACCCATGTTACATGTTATGGCCCTCCTCAAACAAACTCATACCTCAACGAAGATCCCTATGCTTGGCTCCAATGCTCTTTACCCTATCTATTTGGAAGAGATGCTCGGAGTGGTTCTCCCTCTCATCCTCATGCCCTCCATTTTTTTATGTATTTTGATTTTTTTATCCGGACATCCCTGATCGTCTATCCTATGTACGGATGCTCCCATGGACTCAAGCGGGAATCTTTCAATTGCGACAACTTGTACATCCAGTGACACGTAGACTCCTGTCTTTTGCAGGCCTCCAAGCGAAACATCAGCTCCCTACATCACTTTTGTACTCATATATACATTAAAAAAATGTTTCCTCTTTATATTCCCCTCATTATCTCTAGAGAAACCCACCAACTTTGAACTTTTATGTGCCAATGGACCATATGAACCCAAACTAATCTCATCCATATATAAAATCTTACATGAAGCCCCCCCCCCCTTTAACGGAGTCCACTCATAACTATATGAAGAAATTGACCCATATATTACAGCAACCTATATCTTTAATAGATTGGGAAAAAATATGGGTGTCCTCCTCCAAAATCACTGTGTAGTGCTGAGAGAAACTGCAATTAAGATTTTTCTCTTCTGGTATAGAACTCCAGACATACTACACGCCCGCAACCCAGCAGCCCCTAGACAATCAAAATATAGGTGTCTTGCGAGCCACAGATGGACTAGTGCCTCTAAGGAGTAAACTATTTAAGCTGCAAGCACTGAACCACGTTTCATTGCGTGTAAATTGATATAAAATAGTAAATGTGCCCGCGCTAGTATAGTGTCACATATAAAATATATAATATATGAAACATATTTTACACATAAAGGACACATATAATGTGATAAATGAAACCATACAGGTAAAATATAATGCAAACAACTAAAAGTGATGAATCACCAAGTGCATATAAAAGTGCAATCGTGGTAATAATTAATAAAAGTGCAACATGCTGAAATATAAATGTCAAAACACTTTCATGTGACAAATGAGTGTATATCCCAATTATTAAATACAAATCACTAAAAACGTGAATAAATAGTGTCCATAAAATGAGTATTCATCATGCTTCTTCTGATGGGTGTATGAATCACAACACATAAAAACTGTGCTCTCCCGTGACACCCCACATGTGCTTGCGCTCACCTTCAATCATGTGACACAGTAATTAAACGGTGTCAAAATACGCATTGGGGCCACCGCTAGGCTCACTCAGGATACAATGATGCAAAACACTCCTCTCAGGTGAGACCAAGATCCACAATCATAGAAGAAACAAACAGAGGGACTCCATAGTGCAATATAGCCAAGACATTTATTAAATGAATAAAGCCCTCCAAGAGGGTACTCACATTAGATGGGTGCTAGAGTGCACCAGACTGTACAGGTAAAAATAGTAAGCAGCTGATCATATGGTGTGCGGTATGGCATGTGCAATCCTCCTCCTCTGCTGACAGCTCCGTCCTACCCCTCCCCGACGCGTATTCGGCACAGGGGTTTCGTGCCTTCCTCTGGGGGATAACGTTACCTGAGAGGAGTGTTTTGCATCATTGTATCCTGAGTGAGCCTAGCAGTGGCCCCAATGCGTATTTTGACACCGTTTAATTACTGTGTCACATGATTGAAGGTGAGCGCAAGCACATGTGGGGTGTCACGGGAGAGCACAGTTTTTATGTGTTGTGATTCATACACCCATCAGAAGAAGCATGATGAATACTCATTTTATGGACACTATTTATTCACGTATTTAGTGATTTGTATTTAATAATTGGGATATACACTCATTTGTCACATGAAAGTGTTTTGACATTTATATTTCAGCATGTTGCACTTTTATTAATTATTACCACGATTGCACTTTTATATGCACTTGGTGATTCATCACTTTTAGTTGTTTGCATTATATTTTCCCTGTATGGTTTCATTTATCACATTATATGTGTCCTTTATGTGTAAAATATGTTTCATATATTATATATTTTATATGTGACACTATACTAGCGCGGGCACATTTACTATTTTATAGCCCCTAGACAATGCTGGAGCTGTAATGAAACTACGGGAACTCACTTCCACATCTTCTGGGAGTGCTCTTCATTTGGCCCTTTCTGGATTCAGATTCAAGAGCTCTTGCAGAAGTTAATAAACACTTCCATACCTCTAAACCCCATACACTTTCTATTAGGCCTCCCCGCCCCTTTTTCAGGTATCTCTAAAGCCTCAGGAAGACTAGCATCTTTCATTCTACTAGCTGCAAAACGAGTTATACCTAGAAACTGGTTGTCCACTCCCCCCCCACATTCCATCAATTGCTTTCTATAATGGTTGATATCGGTAGGATGGAACATCTGACTGCAATGGTCGATGATTCATTATCCTCTTTTTTAAGATATGGAAAATTTGGGATGATTCTGAGTATTCCCTCGAAAACAATGCATCTTGAATACCTTATCCCACGTACACCACCTGTTATGTTTTTGGTGACATTTACGTTTCCTGATCTTCTTGGTGCTAACTATTAGCTAAGTTGTCTTTAAGACTTTTTGATTTTTTACTTCCTTTTATTATTTTGTATGGTATAGTAAATATGCGTTCTTGATCCAAGATGGAAAACTATATTATCTGACTATACCATGCTCTTGTTATGTCTCACTCACTTGCACATGTAATGCCCTTTGAACAAATGATTGGTCATGGAGGACACAGCCAGCAATTGGCACCAATCCCCAATTGAGCATAGAGACTGAGAGAAGAAGGGGTGGGGATTTTTGAGGGTGCAAAATATCGTCACATGTATTCAATAAAAAATATTTTATTTTGTTTTAAGAGGTAAAACAAAAAATGTACATAAAACCAAAAGACACAGGCATGTACAGTGCTAATGACGGGATGTTTAAGCAAGACAACCAGACTACACCCGACATGTTTCGCCCACAGTTCGGGCTTCTTCGGGGGAGGGGGGGGGCTGTCTTTACGGAGGTACAAGCCTTCTGAAAAGGACAACACGCAAACAACACAAAAATAAATAAATAAATAAATAAGTGTCAAGCCATCAGTGGGAAAATGTGTACACATTAGGGGCTTTTGATAGATGGACACTAAGCAATCATATTCAAATAATTATAAAGACAGTACAAAGTGTGTAAATAAATATATGCACTTGTGTCTCCAGTCCCAGGGCAGTGCTACAGTCCCAGTCTATCCAAAGTAATGGGGGCAGCAATCCCGTCACAGTCTCACCCACAGCCGACTATATAGGTCAGGACCGCAGGCGAAAGGGGGTCACAGAGGGGACAAAAGGACCAGCTAAAAATGTAGGGGGTCAAATAAGCCGTGACAGATATTGTATATCTAATAATAAATAGAAAATTAATGGAATCTCTCTCTCTATATATAATATATATATATATATATATATATATATATATATTATATATATATATATTATATATATATATATATATATATATATATATATATATATATATATATATATATATATATATATATATATATGGTACAATATACAACAGTCTTGTATTCAAATAAGTGAAAAAAGAGGAAGGTAAACTTACACTCTAGACCCTGGAAGAGCTCAAAACCGAGGGACTTGATAGAACCACCTCACAGAACCAAAGGCAATAAATGGTCTAATACACAAGAAAAAGAAAGGGGAAGAAAGGATGGGACAAAAATGGGCAATAAGTGAACGGTGATCCAGAAGAGGAGAACCAACACTTTAAGCAATGATAATGTAACAAAGAAAATCTTTAGAAGCCTGAGTAGTCAGAAACAAGACAGCCCGGCATCAAAATTTAGGTATAAACTAGGTCTCAAACAGGCAGGGATTCTCAGAGGGGTAGAAAAGAATACCTTGGGGCAGACAGTGGTACTTCTTGTCCCTGGGGCCTCCAGCAGCATGTGAACGCCGGAGCAGCGGCGTTTTATCCTCTCCATCCGGTCCTGAAGGGCCGGAAGCGGACGTAGAGCTGTGTCGCACCTGCTCTACGTTTCTGGCTACTCAGGCTTCTAAAGATTTTCTTTGTTACTTTATCATTGCTTAAAGTGTCGGTTCTCCTCTTCTGGATCACCATTCACTTATTGCCCATTTTTGTCCCATCCTTTCCTCCCCTTTCTTTTTCTTGTGTATTAGACCATTTATTGCCTTTGGTTCTGTGAGGTGGTTCTATCAAGTCCCTCCGTTTTGAGTTCTTCCAGGGTCTAGAGTGTAAGTTTACCTTCCTCTTTTTTCACATATTTGGATACAAGACTGTTGTATATTGTACCACATATAAATATATAGAGATTCCCTTAATTTTCTATTTATTATTAGATATACAATATCTGTCACGGCTTATTTGACCCCCTACATATTGTTTTTAGCTGGTCCTTTTGTCCCCTCTGTGACCCCCTTTCCCCTGCGGTCCTGACCTATATAGTCGGCTGTGGGTAAGACTGTGACGGGATTGCTGCCCCCATTGCTTTGGATAGACTGGGACTGTAGCACTGCCCTGGGACTGGAGATACAGGTGCATATATTTATTTACACACTTTGTACTGTCTTTATAATTATTTGAATATGATTGCTTAGTGTCCATCTATCAAAAGCCCCTAATGTGTACACATTTTCCCACTGATGGCTTGACACTTATTTATTTATTTCTTTTTTTGTGTTGTTTGTGTGTTGTCCTTTTCAGAAGGCTTGTACCTCCGTAAAGACAGCCCCCCCCCCCCCCCCCGAATAAGCCTGAACTATGAGCGAAACATATCGGGTGTAGTCTGGTTGTCTTGCTTAAACATCTCGTCATTAGCACTGTACATGCCTGTGTCCTTTGGTTTTATGTACATTTTTTGTTTTACCTCTTAAAACAAAATAAAATATTTTTTATTGAATACATGTGACAATATTTTGCACCCTCAAAAATCCCCACCCCTTCTTCTCTCAGTCTCTATGTAATGCCCTTTATTTTTATATGTTGAAATGCCTTACTCTATGCACCCCATTGTAAGATTTCTAAAACTGTTACAAATAAACAATTGAAAAAAAATATATAGAGAGAGAACCCACTCTGATATAACCTTCAATAACACATATGATAAATCCAGATTTCTGCGCTACATGAACACAAAAACTTGTACCACAAAAATATTTTGGACAGCTGCTGCTGCAAGATGCAAAAAGCAAGTGGAAGATTGCTCAATAAACCTCCAACAGGATCAGAGCCTATCACCCAATCCAAAACTATGTATTAACACAAACCCATGAAGAGCATAAGCGTATAAACACTTCTGCGCTGCAAAAATAATCATTTAGAATTGTTAATAAATTAACTTTAAGCTCACATAAAAGTCCACACTTCTAGTGCTCAGTTTTTTCATGTTCATATTCACACCACATGCATGCAGATGTGTTGAGTGATAATACCCAGTATCTCTGCAGCACTACCCCCTTGAGGGCCGCTGGAAGATGACTGACCCCAAAGGTTGCCTTGACCTTGCAAGCCTCCTGACACCACTGACACCCTGGGTTCAAACATATTTCAAAGTGATAATGAATTACACAAACACCAGACTGTAGAAAAGTAAACAAGTATTTTACTTAATATTTTTGAAGCAGACAAGAACAAGAATGACTTAAGCAGATATTTTTTCAACTCCTACGCTTGATAAATATGCAAAGGGTATAGAATGCAAATAAAATCACAAGTCAAACAATAGTAACCAGTAGGTCTTGAAAAAACCTATGACCCCAAGTATACAAGGGAAGAGAATGACCTTTTATGTCAGACTGCTCCCTTCAAATCCTGATGCCACAGACCCAACAAACTTTGTGGCACAATTATAAAACAAGTTACAAGAAATGCAATACTTAATCTCTGAATAGAGTTCCCCTTAAAGTGTGCAGATATTGTGCACAGAGTTCTTTAAGTGGGGGAAGAAGAGGAGAGTGGAAGAGTCCTTGTAATGTAGAAGTTCAGTGTCTTCAGCTAGCTCAACGAGTGCCCAGAAGTATTGCTGTAAAATGGAGACCATCCATAGAAAATAGCAAGTGCAAAGTGTTTCCTTTATGAGGCTTTAATGTAAAGAGATGGGATAAGGTTGTTTGCATGCAGTGTCTTTGTAAGGTGTACACAGGGTGATCCTCTACCCGCTCACCAATCCTGATTATACCAAGGCTGAAGGGAACAGGATGTCCCGGAATAGGCTCTTGAAGAATCGGCAACCAGTGAAGGGTGCCTGGCCATGTACCTAGCGATCATGGGATTCTGCTGTAACTGTACCGGTGATGATGAGTGTGACCTGACACAATCACGCTGCCAATGTCGTGACGTCACCAGCCTGTCACTCCGTAACGTCAGCTACTGTGCTGCTGGCCGGAGGGACATTGTGAGCCTCTTCCTGGATGGGGAACTTCGTGTAGTGATATCAGATGGGAGCTCCTCCGGCCTCCTCCTCCTCCTTCTCCACCCCGGGGACAGCCTGCTGAGACGCCGTGAAAACCCACAAATTGCTGTCTATGATCAGTAAGGAGCTTTGAATGAAGCATACGGGAGCTGCATAGTGGAGGCTATCCCTCTGAGATGATCCATGGGAAGGTTTGCCATCCATTTCAAAGATAATTCCCTCAGGAGTCTGGATACATTTGGAGTTTTGTCGCCATCCAGTTGGGAGGTCCTTCCTTTTGATTGCCTGTTGGTGATACAAGCTAGATTGACTCATTGAACGTATGTTCTTATGAGTTCAATCCCTCTGGTAAGCCTTCACTTTTTCTATGTGGAGGGTCCATCACACCTAAATCCTTGCGCTCTACTATGTTGTGCTATTGAGTGCTATAAGACTATAAAACTTACTAAGTGGATCGCTCATACCTATACACACTCTCTAAACGTGTATCAATGTGAAAAATGCTATTCAAAAGTGGTGTCGCACTCCCAAATGCCAATGTGTCCCTTTAAATCTGCTTGCATAGCAATTTTCAAAATCAGCATATCATATCAAACCATATATAACAATAAAAACAGGCTTATGTTCACATATCCAAACAACTGCTTCCTTAAATAGTGTTCCCCACTATGTGCTCCAATCTTCCAAATGCATTAGTGATAATCCCCTCATCCGATGCGCCCTCACCTGGGGGGGGGGGGGAAGACCGACCAATGGTCTATATGTGCTTTTGTCCCTCTCTGGGGATCTCTTTTATGCTGTTTCACCCCTTTGTTGGCGATCCTGAGATTAGAATCATCCATTTCTTACACTTATCTCCATACACCCAAATCATAAAGAGAGAAAGCTGGACATAGTGCTTTATCTTTTAAAACAACTGGTTTATTAAACACTACATACACTTGCATTTTCCTGGTGCTTAGAGTGCACCGAACTGTAGAAAGTATTCAGTCCTCACAATGCGGGTATAAGACAGTATTCCAAGGTATGCTCACAGTGTGCACCTCAGTGTGATCACAGATTGGCCAGGGTCACGTGGCTTCCTCAGGGGAATACACCTGGCATCACGCCTGGCCAACTTTTATGAGTCATAGTTAGGGACCCTAGATTGTAAGCTCCTTGAGGGTAGGGACTGATGGGAATGAACAATGTATATGTAAAGCGCTGCGTAAATTGACAGGGCTATTTAGGTACCTGAAATAAAATGAAAAAATAAAACATATAGCCTGATTGGGCACCATTTTCCCAAAGCTCCTATTCCACAACAATATAAGGGCACCATCTTGCCTCAGTCCCCGGACCTCTAGTGGTCAGAGTTAGCACCATTTTGCCATGGATCCAAAGCTCTATATACTGCTCTATACTATACACAACACACGGTGAGATCCGATATACAATCCCATCATGATCTCGTCTGTGCTGCAAATATGTGTCCCCAAGAGATACCCTGCCATTGTGTCAATCCACAAACGACATACAATATACAATGAACAATATTCCATCCATTTTTTGATTACCTATGTGTGGTTAGCATTCGATGTTATAGAAATCATGCTATTATATACGACCACTTTTGCTTATGCTGGTAAAATGCAAAAACACAAACAATAGAATAATAAAATATTTTTAAATAATAAGTCCAGTAAAATCTACTTTTATATATAAGTATATTATGCAATTTTTTAAATGTAATTTTTTTTATGTGATTTTAAAAAAATGCATTTTTTTATTATTAAAAAACAACTTATTCATTATTAAAAACAACTATTCCCAAATGATACCTATATTATAAACAAAACTCCCCCTTGTTCAAATCTCTAATCCTCTACAAGATAAATAGAGCCAACTAATATAAAATTAAATACATAAAACCCCCATAGGTGAGATTACATTTTAGGGAATATAATGTGTTATTAATAAGGTGGATAGCAATGAATAATTCTCTCTACCTGTATACATCATGTATACATCACTCAGAAAGCATGTCAGAGCAAATTCTTTGTTGAGGCCTTTTGGCGCCAGGAAGCTCAGCTCATGAATCTACTTTGATTCTTTTTTGCACAGCTCCCTAATTTTATTGCCACGCCTCTAATGACTTTTATGTGTTTCTATGCCACAAAAGTGCCTGTCCTTCCTACTTTTGTTATGAACCTTACAGAAATGATTAGAAAGGTGGCGTTTTACATAGCCCTTATGTATGTTGTATATGTGTTCTTTCATTCTATCTTTCAGTGCCCTTTTTGTTCTTCCTATATATAATAAATTGCATGGACATTTATTTGCATACACCACCCCTTGGGTGTCACATGAGATAAAATCCCTAATGGTATATTCCTTTCCTGTATGGTAGTTTATGAATGAACCCATACGCCTCATATTTCCAACTATTCTGCTGCAACTATAGCATCTTCCACACACATAAAAGCATTTTCCAATAAAAAAAATTCTTTCTGGGGGGTGACATTTTTCACTAGTTTATCTTTTAGCGTCGGGGCTTTCTTATAAATGAACATGGGCCCACTCTGCTATGTTCCCCTCACTCTGCTGTGGATCAAACTTGGGTGACCTTGGGCCAAGTAGTACATAGGCCACCAACCACACCAGCACACTGACAATTAAAACTCAGTCTAGGGGTTGTCTTTTTAGGATTTATTGCTGAAGAATTTTAACAGGAGGACATAATTTAGGGTCATGAGATACTACAAAAAGGATCAGAAACAGTAGCAAAAGAACAAGCTTCTCTCTAATCTTCCAATAGAAGCTTCTCTGGAGGTAGCTAGGGGTGTTGGTATCTAAAGCCCCACAGCTGTAGATCGCAGAGCAATCATTAGAAAATGATTCTCTTTTCACCTCTGTGCAACTATCAGACCCCAGTAAGATATTTTCTCACAATAGCCCCGAAACTGTCTGCCGCCCAACCTCCACGGGTAGGTCCTTAATGAGGGAAATGACATGAACAAAGTTCTCCTTCAAACCTGTACTCTGAAACAGTGTCCTTCAACAGTATCCCCTTCTTAGCTGTCTTCCGCAGACCCTTAGAGCAGCCAATACTGAGGCCCAAATGGTGGTTTCTTGTCTTAGTGATTCTTCTCCTAGTGCCGGGAGTGCCAGAACCCTTCCTGATGAGAAAGGAACAGTCTGCTCAAGGATCCTGCCCATTTATTACCTCCTCAACCACATTCTGGATACCCCCTTCCAGGAATTGGAAAGGGCATGATAAATATTCAGCTGATCATTTGAATCTTTCTCCCTATGCTGTACGGTACAGGACCAGTCATCTAAGGGTCAATTCACACCAGTTTCTGCACTGCAAGGCAGTGAATGGATGGATGGATGGGGGAATCCCTCCCACTAAGATATGGTATTCTAACAGTTGGGTGAGTTCTTCACTGTCAGAATAGAATAGTCAGTGTTGCTGCCAAGCAAAAAAATAAAATCCTGACAGGCTGGTTGTACCTAAGTTGAACAAAAGATTGACTTCTGTAAAATCAACCTGCCCATAGATGGATCAAAATTTGGTCGATCCCTTCTGAACTGTCCACATTTCGATCCATTTATGGCTATCTATAGGCTGGAGTTCCACTTTAAGGGGTAGAAGTTCCCCATTGAATACTCAGATTGCACATTGTAACATTATGGCAGCTGTCAAGATGAGGGGTAACATTTAAACACACAGCCAAGAACATAGAGACTTCTATACAGGCACCAGGGCTAGCATCCAGGAAGTAGATGTTGACCCTAAATAATGTCTAACCTAAAATTATGCTGTCCTTCGAAGAATAAAATTAAGGCTTTGTCAATTGTGATTTTTTTGGGGGGTATTAAATACCTCTGAATAGTGGTACACTTAAAAGAGAAGCATTGACATAAAAAAATTATACTCACCTAAGTGGGTGCAGCAACGATCTGATGCATCCGTTCCCCCGCCGGCTCTGCAGTGTGAACTGAGCGATCAAACGTGACTGATCGCTCAGTTCTCCCCCTCCACTCTGAACAAACATCCATGACTATTTGTCACCAGCTCTCTGCTCTGCCCCTCCAGCTCTCACTGGAGCTCTGGGCTGTGGAGGGGCTGGCTCAGGCTCTCAGCAGATTGCTGAAAGGCTTGGCCAGCTGCCAGTCCAGGCATCTGGGTGGATCCCGACTGTAAAGATGGGATCTTTCCCGAGCCTTGAGTGACCTCAGCTGACAGTGGACTTTAGCCTGCTGTCGGAGGAAAATGGGTCACAGGAGTGCAGAACGACCTGCACTCCAGTGACCTACAGGAGAAGTATAGTCAAATTAGCTTTGACTATACCTCTCCTTCAAGCATTTCTTAGCATGTATGCCCTTTATTTGGAAATATCTAGTTTAATATATTCTGATTATAAGTCCCCTTTAAAATCGCATTGACATCAACTAACGTAATGGCCATGCAGTTTGAAATATCTTCAGATGGATTGCTCTTTTACTGTGAAAAAGAAATGTTATACAGTATGCCAAAAAATTTCCTATCATATATTTGCAAAAGCATGGATTTTGGTGAAGAAATAGTAACACTACATGGCTCTTATCCTAAAGCATCTGAAATAAGGACTGGCACACTAGGTATGCAAGTACAAGAAAAATCTGACTGCTAGCTATTGAGGATTGAGCACTGGTAACACATCTGACCAAAATTATTTCTGATGGTCCTTCATAGAGGTTTGATGCTTGAAATGCATCTACATCGACATAATTACATACCCTGTTTCCCCGAAAATAAGACCTTGCGTGATTGTTAGTGATGGCTGCAATATAAGCCCTACCCAGTTTCCCCGAAAGTAAGCCCTAATCTGAAAATAAGACCTACAAGGACTTTAACTAGGGCTTATTTGGGGGGTAGGGCTTATATTGCAGCCATCACCGACAATCACACTAGGTCTTATTTTCGGGGAAACAGGGTAGTTAGGTTTTAAAAAAAAGACACAAGTCCATGTCGTTTAGCCAATAGAAACAATGAAGAAATAGAAAAAGTCCATACACAATCCTATACCCACAGGTGATCCAGAGGAGGGCAAAAAAAACCCAAAACATGGTAAAATTTTCCCCTCCATTCAAATAATCCTGGAATAAACAATCTCTGATATTACCTATTAATGTTAATATCCAGTTATATTTTGTGCATTTAGTAATGCATCCTGTTTTTTTTTTTTTTTTTTTTTTACAACATTCCATATAGCTGGCCAGACCTAGTTCTTAAAGGAACCTATTTCAGATTTCCACAGATCTTAGTGCCTTTCCATATATGACGGTTAAATCTGTTTTTCAATGTCATATGTCATTCTTTCCTTCCACCCTACCCTATCATCGGAATTATTCTGTCTGTCCACTATACTAAATATTGCCTGCCCCAATTTCAATCATCTACCTCAAGACGACAACCATAAGGTGGATGTTAAGTAAATGCCTACCAGAAATTTCACTTACTGACAAAAAAATTAGCAATTGTGAATAGAAGACCGGAGACCTTAGAGAAGCACAGTATGTACACGTAAACAAGTAACGTTCAAACAGGCAGATTTGCTAACATTTAGTTCTGTGGAATGGCTAGCAGGGCTGATTCAGCTGATCACCTGAGGAGTAAAATCTCTCCAAACCACCCCACCCTACACGCCACATGTTTTTAGATTTTGCTGCCAAGTTCTATGTGAAAACTAAGTTCATGGTGACTTTTTAGTTTTAATTGATATTTAGGAAGGACACAAATAACAATATAAAGCTGGTAATTGATGAAGAAAGTTTTGTCATAAGGGTCACACTTGGCTGAGAACACATTGATGTAATTCGTTTTTTAAAATGCAATCTCCGGGAAACAGACATAAATCAACCTGTAAGAAAAAAAAACTGCTTAAAGCATAAATGCTTCGCCTAAATTCAACATCCGTAATAAAGATAAAGAAGAGCGTGGCTGAAAGGTAAGCAATCTCTATCTTTCTCTTTTTTTTAAATTATTATTTCTCTGTTTTTTTTCTTTATACACTATAGTAATTAAAAAAAGTAACTAAGCATAACTCATACATCTATTAAATTTACCATTTAAAAAAATATATATTTTTATGTACAATAGGCCAACCTTACTCAACCTTTTTAACAAGGAGGAACCCTTGAAATAACTTTTTGGGCTCACACAACTCCTATTTATAATCGCTAAATCCATAGCTCACAGTTCATTAGTGTGATGGTCACTAAAACACTTCTTACGTTTGTGGCCATTGGGAAGAATTCCCCTCTTACAGATATCTAAAACAATCATTGGTGTCAGTAGCATTTGTCTAAAGGGTGGAAGTTGCTCATTGCTCAAGGAACCTCTAGCAAACTAGAATACACTATACAATACTGTCTTCCTTTGAGCCTCCTTTTTTATTTTTCTGTTCTCTTTAGTTTTTGAAGGTTGACTGCAAAAAAAGTCCAAGTAGTCAACTTAGTTTTCCCTTTTTTGTTTTTCTTTTGTATGTTCCAAGCACTTCAGTTCTCTTTCTCTAAAATAATACTTTTTAATGATATCTTGAAATGTACTATGACTAGTTTCAGGTCAAGCCCCAATGTTCTTGATCTCATATTAAAAATACTACCTTCCTTTGCAGCACCAAAAAATGTCTCAAATAATTTTTTATTTTTTTTAAAAAAGTATATCCAACTGTGAGGAGGAGGGGGCAATATGACTCCTAGGTTCGGGAGAAGGTCTGCTTTAACCGAACACAGCTAATGGAGAGTTTGGCAGGCATTACCGCCTCCGAATGTGACCCATTCAAGTAAATGGAGCCACGTCAAATGTTTTAATTATATAAAAAGGCTCAAGCGCTGACGTGGTTAAAAGTTACTACTAAAATACTGATATGGAAACCGAACGGTTAAGATGAGATGATCAAATAATATAGCTGCAACCAAATGAGTGATAAATCAATAAATAATAAAGTGGTCAGTTGCGCTTATATTAACCTCATCTGCCCATTAAAATAGTGAAAGGAGAAAATAAACTACTAAAAAACACCTCCCAATAATCTTAATCTACAAATTCTATCAAAACTGATTTAAAATAAATACATAAATATATAAATGAATAGATTAATCAATCTAATCCCATCATACTGCATATAAAAAATGCATTAATGATAAAACTGCTCAAATGTGCATGTGCTCTTCAACATATCTACTATTCATATTAAATACATGGCATATGTCTGATTAAATATATTAAACCGTGCTGCTTGAACTTCCAAGAATAAAATAAATAAAATATAAGTGTGCCAAAAATTGTGCAAGAAATCTTTCTTTTAACTAAAAAAATCCTTCCTGTGAACTGGAATGATAAGACTGCTCAAATGTGCATGTGCTCTTCAACATATCTACTATTCATATTAAATACATGGCGTATGTCTGATTAAATATATTAAACCGTGCTGCTTGAACTTTCAAGAATAAAATAAATAAAATATAAGTGTGCCAAAAATTGTGCAAGAAATCTTTCTTTTAACTAAAAAAATCCTTCCTGTGAACTGTGGACAATACAACAGTATTATGTAACCAAACACCTCAGTGTCAATTACACTGTGAAATTTAAACAAAATATATAAACTAAGTGAAAACAAATGTGTTACTTTCCTTTTTTCACTTCTTCTTAAATCGCTCCTCCACTCAGATTGCGGGCATGTAAGAAGAAAAATTAAACATCCATTGCTCAGAGAACAACCACTGATTAAATGCTATCTAACAGATAGGGTTGTTCCACTCACATAACCTCCTAGTAGGGATCGCTTTTATTGATCAGCTGCAAAAACCGAAGCACAGCGGTGAGATGCTTCATTCACCGCTGCTGCTATCTCACACACTGCAAATACTAGGGACTTCCAAGGGTACCTCCTACATGTTACGTCACTGCCACCTTGAAAAAGTCATGTGGCAGTGACGTAACATGTAGGAGGAACCCTTGGAAGTCCCCAGTATTTGCAGTGTGTGAGATAGCAGTAGCGGTGAATGAAGCATCTCACCGCTGTGCTCCGGTTTTTGCAGCTGATCAATAAAAGCGATCCCTACTAGGAGGTTATGTGAGTGGAACAACCCTATCTATTAGATAGCATTAATCAGTGGTTGTTCTCTGCTCAATGGATGTTTAATTCTTCTTTTTACATGCCCGCAATCTGAGTGGAGGAGCGATTTAAGAAGAAGTGAAAAAAGGAAAGTAACACATTTGTTTTCACTTAGTTTATATATTTTGTTTCAATTTCACAGTATAATTGACACTGAGGTGTTTGGTTACATAATACTGTTGTATTGTCCACAGTTCACAGGAAGGATTTTTTTAGTTAAAAGAAAGATTTCTTGCACAATTTTTGGCACACTTAGATTTTATTTATTTTATTCTTGAAAGTTCAAGCAGCACGGTTTAATATATTTAATCAGACATACGCCATGTATTTAATATGAATAGTAGATATGTTGAAGAGCACATGCACATTTGAGCAGTCTTATCATTCCAGTTCACAGAAAGGATTTTTTTAGTTAAAAGAAAGATTTCTTACACAATTTTTGGCACACTTATATTTTATTTATTTTATTCTTGGAAGTTCAAGCAGCACGGTTTAATATATTTAATCAGACATATGCCATG
The DNA here is from genome assembly GCA_037952835.1 of Lithobates septentrionalis. NCBI lineage: Eukaryota > Metazoa > Chordata > Amphibia > Anura > Ranidae > Lithobates > Lithobates septentrionalis. The sequence continues at coordinate 4,591,027 of JBBDGP010000554.1, forward strand.
TATTTAATATGAATAGTAGATATGTTGAAGAGCACATGCACATTTGAGCAGTTGTATCATTAATGCATTTTTTATATGCAGTATGATGGGATTAGATTGATTAATCTATTCATTTATATATTTATGTATTTATTTTAAATCCGTTTTGATAGAATTTGTAGATTAAGATTATTGGGAGGTGTTTTTTAGTAGTTTATTTTCTCCTTTCACTATTTTAATGGGCAGATGAGGTTAATATAAGTGCAACTGACCACTTTTATTATTTTTTATTGAAGTCAAATGTTTTAACATAAATTCCTCACAGCCCTAGGGGTTGCAGATAGACGTTCATTACTGCAGTACACAAAAACACACATTATGTACAATAAGAACGTTGCTGGCCTCCAAAACATTAGAGCAACAAAGCTCTCATTCATGTGTTGGAAAAATACCAAATGTCCATCTTTTGGCCCATTTCTGTGCATTGCATCTTAAAGCGATGCTCGTTAAGATGTGAGGCAACGCGCGTTAACGCAACACACAGGAATGGGGAAGAGTTAACACGCGTTGTGTATTTAACTGACTAAATGATGTTTCCTGTTTCTTTTCATTTTTCAAGTTTGTACATATTAAGTTCTTCTATTCTCTCCTGAAATGTTTTATCCTTCAAGTCTTGCACCAATTCTGCTGTCCATCTGTGGATTTGCTCTATGACTTTATACCAAGACTTTTTTTCGTCATTCACATTTTCATTCCACCCAAAACATGCCTATGATATTTTGGTAACTGCTAGAGAATAAACCCCTCCAATGGCTCCTTGCATCACTCAAGCACTTTGATGGTGAGAAATCTGCTCTTGAGTTCCAGGGCCTGACCTGCCATGGTTATTATGGGGAGGTCCTAAAACTCTAAAATCAAAAGGAACAGAGTCGAGAACTATGAAAGGGTATGTTATGGCTAGTGTCCCCAAAATAAATAAAAAGGGCACTGGATAGCTTGCCACAGGAACTGAAATAACAGCTTGGGGGTGCACTTAGCTGTACCCTTTAAATATATACTGTAATAGACATCAGCTGCTTTACTTATGTTTTGCCTTTTTCCTAATTGCCTGTACTAAAGTGTAAGGAATAATTCAGTTTGAGTATGATTATATAAAGCCATTTTTCCTCTTTCTTGGTCCCTTCCTATAAGAAGGGATCTATAGAGAATGAAATGTGCCACTTTTTGAAGTTGAACATATTGTTTATACCATTATTTAAAATGTATCAATAAACATTGTTTATCAGTTTTGAAAAGAGTAGAGAGGGGGTTGGTTTTGTTCCGTTGTCTGTCCTGTTGGGGAGAATTCCCCTCATTTCCTGTCCTAGAGACACACTAGGAACAAATCAGAAATCTCTTCAGAGTGAGGGACACCCCCTCTTAGACAGTCACTGAAACAGGTGTGCTCATTGGAAGATTTGCTTTCATCTCCTGTTCCATTGACAACTGTAACATTTACTGATTTCACTTTTGGTCACTACGACAAATGATAGGGGTAAATTGCTCTCTCAGGAACACAGACAGTGAAAAAAATCCTGAACAACATGGTCAAAGAGGCACTGAAAACTGGGAAGTTAAATGAAGGAAAACTTAAAGCAAGCTCAATAGCTAAGCACCCAATGATAGCTCAAACAGTAGAACTAGAGAAAGGACCACCAGACCAAACCCACATAAAAAAGTCAAAAATATGTTTAAATGTTGGTAAACAAATGCATTTCAGGGGAAAAAACACTCCCTCTTCATCATTAAAAATGGCAGATTATAAGCTCCAACCTTTATTACAGCTGAGTCTCCTTGTACCAGATTTGAGTCAAAACTTTGTGGGGCACCTTACATAGTTACATAGTAGGTGAGGTTGAAAAAAGTCCATCAAGTCCAACCTATGTGTGTGATTTTATATATTTTATTTATATGTATATCCCTGTATGTTGTGGTCGTTCAGGTGTCTATCTAATAGTTTTTTGAAATTATCGATGCTCCCCGCTGAAACCACTGCCTGTAGAAGAGAATTCTACATCCTAACAGCTCTTACTGTAAAGAACCCTCTAGGCAGTTTAAGGTTAAATCGCTTTTCTTCTAATTTTAGTGAATGGCCGCGTGTCTTATTGAATTCCCTTTCGCGGAAAAGCTTTATCCCTATTGTAGGGTCACCAGTACGGTATTTGTACATGGAAATCATATCCCCTCTCAAGCGTCTCCTCTCCAGAGAGAACAAGTTGAGTGCTCGTAACCTTTCCTCATAACTAAGGTCTTCCAGTCCCTTTATTAGTTTTGTTGCCCTGGGCTTTCTCCAGTTCCAGCACATCCTTCCTGATGACTGGTGCCCAGAAATGGACAACATACTCAAGGTGCAGCCAGATAGGAGTCTTGTAGAGTGGGAGAATTATTGCTTTATCTATGGAGTTAATCCCTTTTTTAATGCATGCCAATATTTTGTTTGCTTTGCTTGCAGCAGCAGCTTGGCATTGCATGCCATCGCTGAGCCTGTCATCTACTAGGATCCCCAGGTCCTTTTCCATCCTAGATTCCCCCAGAGGTTTTACCCCTAGTGAGTAGATTGCATTCATATTTTTGCCACTCAAATGCATTATTTTACATTTTTCTACATTAAACCTCATTTGCCATGTAGTTGCCCACCCCAATAGATTGTTCAGATCTTCTTGCAAGGTTTCCACATTCTGCGGGGAAGTTATTGGTCTGCTTAGCTTAGTATTGTCCGCAAATACAGAGATTGAACTGTTTATCACATCATACAGGTCGTTTATGAATAAATTAAATATGATTGGTCCCAGGACAGAACTCTGGGGGACCCCACTTTCCACACCGGACCATTCCGAGTACTCCCCATTTATCACTATCCTTTGAACTCGCCCCTGTAGCCAGGTTTCAATCCATGTACTCACCCCATGGTCCATGCCAATGGACCTTACTTTGTACAGTAAACGTTTATGGGGATCTGTATCAAATGCTTTTGCAAAATCCAGATACACCACATCTATGGGCCTTCCTTTATCTAGATGGCAGCTCTCCTCCTCATAGAAGGTAATAGATGGGTTTGGCAAGAACGATTCTTCATGAATCCATGCTGATTACTGCTAATGATAGCATTCTCATTACTAAAATCTTGTATATAGTCCCTTATGATCCCCTCCAAGAGCTTGCACACAATTGATGTTAGGCTAACTGGTCTGTAATTCCCAGTGATGTATCTTGGCCGTTTTAAAATATTGGTGCTACGTTGGCTTTTCTCCAATCAGCAGGTACCATTCCAGTCAGTAGACTGTTCATAAAAATTAGGAACACTGGTCTGGCAATTACTTGACTGAGTTCCCTAAGGACCCTCATGTCCAAGCCATCTGGTCCTGGTGACTTATTAATGTTGAGTTTTTCAAGTCTATTTCTAATTCTGTCCACTGTTAGCCATGAGGGTGCTTCCTGTGACATGTTATGAGGATAAACATTGCAGTTTTGGTTACTGAAGCCCCTCGATTGCCTTGTGAAGACTGAGGAGAAGAATAAATTCAATACCCTGAGCTTCTGTTGTTCTTTCCTTTATGAGTCCTGGAATCGTGATTCAAGGGTCCTTCCATCTATGCTTCCCTATATGGTATCAGCCTCAGTAGTACCCACTGTCAGTTGTGTTTGAATGGTTTAGTTACTTTACTATGTTATTTTGAATTATACCATTGGTCTATTGGATGTGGATACTCTATTTAGCTGTAGTCTCACAATCCCATGCGAACAGCCTCTGCTGGCTGTTTAGCCTTTAGATGAGCAGCTGGGAGGGAGGGGGAACATAAAACTGTGGCTCAGCCAATTTTTTTGCCACCCCCTAGCCACCTGTGTGAAAGGGGCCTAACTGTGGACCTACCATATGCAAGCAAAAAACATGGCTACCAGAACAATTTGGCTTTTTCCTCCTCAGTATAATGAAAACTTTAACGACCTTTACTACTACTTAACTGACTGACAAGTAATAAAGATTATTCACAGCTGATATGGTATCATGGAACAGTGGTTAACACTGCTGTTTGTCACAAACACTAAAACACTAAACAGCTGTCACTTCAGGATCTGTATTTCTGTACATCCAGTCCTGACATTTACCCAGAACTATCACACAGCCTGGTGACCTGGATTTTCTCTGCTTCTCATCTCTTTGTCTCCAGTCTGTGGCTAGGCAGTGAAAGAGCAGCAACAGCCCAAAAAGGTAATCTCTCTGCTCTCTCTTTCTATGAGCATGTTCCTTGCAAGCACATGTGAACAGAGCACACCTGATTGGCTCCTAGTGGTGCCCCTCCCTCTCCCAGTCTAATGCTGCTTTGGGGAGAGGGGGATTGAAGGAGCCTAAAATCAAGTGTAACTTAGGTATTAATAGCTGTTGCCTTTGAAATATGTGTTATGATTTTTTATATAGGTACCTAAGTCTTTTATTTTTGCCTGCCTGGAGTTCGGCTTTAATGTTCATTAGTATATGTATACAGATAATGTGTCCTGTGTAATTTAATTCATTAAAATATATATTTCAGGGAAATATGAAGCTGATCACATTCCTTTCCTTGATCGTGTTTAATACTCTACAGGTATGTATGGATTTTTTTATTCTATTCGGAAATTATATTGTGCCTGGTAAAAGGCAGAATCCATCAAAAAGGGTTTTTTTTTTATTTCAGTAGATGGACACTTTCATGTGTAATTGCCTGCTGGCCTTGTATATCTTACAGAGATTCTAAAGGCCCAATAACACGCCTATATGCATACATTGACATGTGTTGTGTTACAGTAAGTGTTAAATGTGTTAGGGCAGCCCATTCAAATAAAAGTAGAATACAAAAGTACTGTGAGTCCAGTACAGCCAGTGATACGTTGTCCTCAAGACAAAAAAAACACAGCCGGTATTTGACTTAATAAAAGTTGCAGCTGTGTTTCCACCTTCATGCTTTGTCCTTTCTAAATAGGTAAAAGGCTTACCAGATTGTCATGACTCTTTATAAACAAGTGAGTCATGAAACACTTTCCCAAATATCCAACCTGGCCATAATGCGTACACCAGCATCTTCCTGCCAGACTCCACCAAAGGTTCTTTTTCTTCTTTATCTGATGTTACATTTTAATGAGGTGTAATAAACACATGAAATGTATTCATTGTTGCCTTGTGGTGTGCCAATAAACTCTCTATAAATTGGAGCCTGGTGAGGAGCCTTTCCAGTTTCCAGATTCCATTTTTTTCCCCTTTTTAGACTGCAACTCCTCTCCTTCACTTCTCACGCTGTGATTCAACACCACACTCAATGTTCCCCAGCTCTGGACCTGCATCAAAACATAAATATCTCCATAGGGTACTATAGTTACATAGTTGGTAAGGTTGAATAAAGACAATAGTCCATCCAGTTCAACCTGATTTCCCATATCCCCATATATTGTTTTCGCTAAGATGCACGTTCAAGAGTCTTTTAAAACTAACCATACTTCCTGCCAACACCACCGATTGTGGAAGAGAATTCCATATCCTTACCACCCTGACAGTGAAAAACCCCTTATGCAGCTTAAGGTTAAACCGCATCTTTTCCAGTCTCATCGTGTGGCCCTGTGTCCTCTTACACTCCCTGGGACTGAAACATTTCATACTTACGCTGGGATCACCGTTGAGATATTTGTATATCACTATCATATCTCCTCTCAAGCGTCTCTTCTCCAGTGAGAATAAATTTAGCGCTTGTAGTCGTTCATCATAATTGAGGTCCTCCAGTCCCCTTATTAATTTAGCTGTCCTTCTTTGGACTCTCTACAGCTGAGGATTGGTAACCAGAACTGGACAGAATACTCCAAATGGGGCCAAACCAGAGTTTTATAAAGTGGCAGGATTATCATTTTATCCCTGGAGTAAATCCTTTTTTAATGCATCCTAATATTCTGCCAGCTTTGGTAGCTGCAGCTTGACGCTGCATGCTGTTACTCAGCCTTCTGCTAGGATCCTTCTCCATCCTGGAGTCCCCTAGAGGTTCTCCCCACAATAAGGAACTTGTGTATATATTTTTACCCCAAGTGCAATACCTTACATTTACCAATGTTAAACTTCATTTGCCATCTAGCAATGTACTAATTAAAGATATAAAACCTCATACACTATTCTACTCACAGAACAATAAGCCTCTTTAAATATTACGATCCCGGTGCTGTAGGTAGATGAAAGGCTCACCAGGTTTTTATTACTCACTACTCACTCTCTCATACTGGTCACTGGAAGTTCAACATGGCACCACATGGCAAAGAACTTTCTGAGGATCTGAAAAAAAGAATTGTTGCGTTATTTTGACGGGACAGCAAATTTACACTGTTATACAAGCTGTACATTCACTACTTTACATTGTAGCAAAGTGTCATTTCTTCAGTGTTGACACATGAAAAGATATCAAGGAGACATAGAGCTCCTGCAAGTTTGGGACTTTTGAGAGTTTTACCAAGAAGACTCCTGAAAGAGAAAATTTTGCTACTGATCCATTAGAGATTGATATCACTCCGAAGGGAGTACAATCCAGGATCCAATTTTGTGTAGAGAAGGAAGTTTGTCCTTAAATTGTTCTGCTGTGTCAAGTTGAGCATCCTATACTCCCTCATCCCTATCCAAGTTGTTCTCCCTCAATAAAACAACAAAATCAAGTCCATGGACTGGTTACTGTTTTTTGACTGTGTGGAAGTTAGAAAATGCATATTACCTGGCTGTGCAGGAATAGGGGGGCCCAAAATTCAGCAGCCCTCTAGGGAGTAGCACTACATATCCTTCAACTCCAGGATTGAAATATTTAAAGGGACCTATTGCCCTGTGAGTAGAATACTGTATGAGGCTATATAAATGTATTTATTACATACTACACTATTGAGATATTTATGTTTTGATGCCAGTCTTAAGCTGAGGAACACAGAGGGTGGTGTTGGACCAAAGCAGGAGAAGTGGAGGAGAGGAGTTGGAGTCTGTCTCTTTGTGCTGCTCATACTACATACATGTAGCTCCACCCCTATGAGGGTCACTGGAAGATGACTGACCCCAAAGGTTGCCCTGACCTTGCAAGCCGCCCGCCACCTTTGACACCCTGGGTTCGGACATATTTCAAAGTGATAATGCAATTACACAAGACTGTAGCAAAGTAAACACGTATTTTACTTAATAAGATTCTTCAAGCAGATAAGAACAAGAATGACTTAGGCAGATATCTTTAAGTGTAAAACTCTTACTCTTGGTAAATATGCAAAGTGTATGCATTGCAAAGTAAATTACCATAAGTCAAACAGTAGTAACCAGTAAGTCCTGAATAAACTTTTGACCCCAGGTATAAAAGGGAAGAGAATAACCTTTCATGTCAGACTGCTCTCTTCAAATCCTGATACCATGGGCCCAACAATCTTTATCGCACAATTATAAAACAACAGGTTACAAGAAATGCAATACTTAATCCCTGAGTAGATTTACCCTTAAAGTGTAAAGATATTGTGCACAGAGTCATTTAAGTTGGGGGGGGGGGAGAAAAGAAGAGTGGAGGAGTCCTTGTGGTGTAGATGTTCAGTGTCTTCAGCTATCTCAACAAGGGCCCAGAAGGATTGCTGTGCAATGGCGACTAGCAACAGAAAATAGCACGTGCAAAGTGTTTCCGTTTTAAGGCTTTAAAGTAAAGAGATGGGATAAAGGTGTCTGTATGCAGTGTCTTTGTAGGGTGTACACAGAGTGGACTTCTGCCCACTCACCAATCCTGATGATACCAAGGCTCATGGGAATAGGATGTCCCAGAATCTGCAACCAGTGAAGGTTGCCTGGCCATGCTCCTAGTGGCGCTGGGATTCTGCTGTAACTGTACTAATACCGATGAGAGTGATCCCCGACAGTCACTTGGTCAACAGGGAGCTGGCAATGGTGGATCTGCTCGCTCATTCGCTGGAGACTTTCCACGCTGTCTAGGCCGTGACAACCCCCGGAACGGCCAGGTCCCTGCTTTCAGCTTTAGGCCATGGTCCCAAGAGTAGGACTCCTCCCTGGACCAGGCTATTTATGTCTTCACCCAGACTTCTTCTCTCTCTCCCAGCAGGCTGGAACTTGAAGCTTGCAGCAGTCTGGCTCCAATGCAAATCCTGGCTCCTCGGACCACATATCCCATAATCCCTTGCTCTCAGCTGTGGTCTCTGCTTGCTCTGCATTCAGAAGATGACAGTGTCCAGGCTGAGCACTAGAGGGAAACAGGCTCACGGCAGCTGGTGTTGCAGAATGTCCCACAATGACACAGGCAAAGTTAGTCACCACCTGGCTACATACACTATATTACCAAAAGTACTAGGATACTTCCGGTTCCGGCGCCGTATGAGCATGGAGTGAACTGCCTCAGCTCCCGCAACCCCCCGCTCATCTGCCCGCATACACCGCGCCACAGCTATAGCCTTAGCGAGCAGCAGACACCACTACAATCCGGAGGGGTGAATGGACCATTTTGTGGAGTGGTCTGCTCCCCGCCAGGCTCCCTGCAGCATGTCCGAGCCAGCGGCAGCCATAGCGGCTAAGATGGCGGCCGCTATCCCAGCCAAGAATATCTCAGCCCAGCCTCCCTCTTCACAGGCTCTGCATCTCCCTGATGACACAGAGGCGACACATGCCAAGATAGCATTAGCGGTAGCTCAGCTTCTCACCCCCATGATAACAAAGGCAGTTGACAAGGCTATCCAGCATGGCATGGAGCAGCTGAGACAAGACATACATAGCCAGACGCACAGGCTGCAGGAGGCAGAGCAGCGTATAGCCTCAGTGGAGGAACGTCTACATCAGGTGTCGGCATCTATATCCACACATGCAGGAGTACCCCAGTTGCTGATGGACAAGCTCGAGGACCTCGAGGACCTCGAGAACAGGTCCCGCAGGAACAAACCTGCATATCATAGGCCTTCCTGAGTCCTACAAGACGACCTGCCTGATGGAGCTGTGTGGCCATCGCATACCGAAAGCTCTGGGTCTTCGTTACCCCTGTGTAGTGGAATGAGCTCATCGCATAGGCCCAAAGCAAGACCAGCAGCCCAAGCCCCAACCGGTAATTGTACAATATTTGAACTATGCAGAAAAACATACTCTTCTACAGTACTACCGCAAAGCTAAGGGTCTTTCCATAGATGGCCACAAGCTATTACTATTTGCTGATTACTCAGTGGAGGTCTCTAAACAGCGAAAAGCCTTTGCTCCTATTTACACACAGCTACACCAGCACAATCTAACATTTTCCCTGGCATACCCAGCTGTTCTGTGCCTGCAATCCCCTCAAGGCGACCAGATGTCCTTCTCATCCCCAGCAGACGCCCAGCAATATTTTGAATCTCTGCTGGTGGAGGACATGGCTTCCACCAGTATTATGGACGACACACCCTCTGCTCCTTCCTCTCCGGCTCCGAACTTATCCAAGCACCAAAGCAGCCCAGTTTATTATCCATCTAAGCGGGAACGCTATGCATCTCTCCCTCAAAGGTCAGGTATACGTTGACCTAGGAACTGCCCCACTCTATGCTGCATGGGACAGGATTGTGCCCATTAATTTTGCGGTGTTAGTATATTTGTTTTCTTGATATTCTCTCCTCCCTGTAGGTTTACAAGCTGGAGAGCTATGTTTGAAATTTTGTACCATGTTTGTATTAGTACTCAGGAGGTGTCGGCTTCCCTACCAAGATGCAGATCGGGTGGGAAATCCGGGGCGAGGGCTAAAATTACCATCATGCCTTGGTTTCTTTCTCTCTAGTTCACTTTGTTTTGAGAGCAAGCCCTATATTGGCGTGACACCAAAACCCATCTGATGGGGGCATGGAAGCTAGATTCTCCTGTGTACGTTTTTTGATTTCTCTTCAGATTTCTTTTTCTCACACGGAAAAAAGTGAAGTCAGTAATTGCAGTCGGTTGTTGTTTTTTTTCTGTATACCCCTGGTTAGCACTTGACTGACTTATCCCCCCTTTCTGCTCACGCAGTATAATTCCCAATTTCTGCTGTCACCAAACTAAGTTCGCTAGGGTGATCTATCCACTCCCTAACTATCGAATGTCCCTACTGACCAAGGGTTAATTACAACTTGAGGGAAGGTTCACGTGCTGTCCCTTTCTTCTTTTTTTTTTGTTTTCTTTTTTCTTTCTCCACTTGTAGGGTGGTGGTATCCCCCGAATAATCTGTATATTGTCTCAGTATCCAGCATGCAGATAGTGTCGTGGAATGTTAAGGGACTCCGATCATCAAACAAGCGGATGAAAATTCTTCGTCATCTAAAACGCATGCGTGCAGACATCGCCCTCCTTCAGGAGACCCATTTTGGTGAGCAAGATTTCGAACGCCTCAAGAAACTATGGGTGGGTGAGGTCCTTGGTTCCCCAGCATTAGGGCGCAAAGCAGGGGTGATCATCCTTCTACACAAAAACCTGCCATACTCTATTAGATCAGTTGACAAAGACCAAGAAGGCTGCAAACTAACGATCCATCTAACTATTGCCTCAAAAGATCTAGCCATATCTAACATATATGCAGTCAATTCCCCGGGTACTGCATCTTTCCAAGACCTCTCCTCGTGGGTACTTCGTTCCTCAGACACACTTCACCTAGTGGGTGGGGATTTTAATAGTGTTATGAACAAATATGAAGACAAATCATCACCACGCCCATCAGTAGGCACCCCCTCATCATCTATCCATCAGCCCGCTACATTACTAGCCACTACAATGTCCCTATTACATCTGTCTGATATTTGGCGTCTAAACCATCCTACTGATAGAGAATACACTTTCTATTCTTCACCTCATGACACTCTATCACGCATAGACTATTTCTTTTGCACTTCTGCCCTAATTCCGAAGGTACAGGATTCCGCAATTTCGGAAATAGTAATTTCCGATCACAGCCCTATAGTGGTAGTGTTGGACGATTTCAAACCCCACAATACCCCCCCCTCCCCCGTGGCAGTTCCCATCATATTTAGCAGACAATGAGGACTTTCGGCGGGCAATTAACAAGGTATGGAATGACTATGTGCTCACTAATGCTGAACATATATCCAACCCCAACCTATTTTGGGAAACAGGCAAAGCCATTTTACGGGGTGTAATTATCTCCTACACTACCCAATATAAAAAACACTCTTTAGAGCAATATTGCCAGGCAAACACTGCTCTAAGGAAAGCTCAAGTGGATCTGACCCTACGCCACTCTCTGGAGAATTGGCAGGCATGGCTAGCTGCTAAATGATGTTTTGACCTATGGGCAGAACAAAAAGAACAGATAAAGATCTCTTACCATTCCCTCCATCTACATAAATATGGCAATAAAGCAGGCAAACTTCTTGATAATCTCTGCCGTGAGGCATATACCCCTACCCACATTACAACATTAAGGGACAGTGCAGGGACCCTTACGACCTCCCAATCAAAGATAACTGCCCTGCTGACTGAATTTACCAACAACTTTACGCTGAGGACCCAATCGACTTAGACAAAGCACAATCCCTCCTCGCCTCGGTCAAAATGTCTACATTATCAGATGCCCAACTAGACTCCCTAAATGCTCCTATCTCCCTGACTGAAATTCTCTCCACTATCCAACATTTATCAAACAACAAAGCACCTGGCCCTGATGGGTATTCGGCGGAGTTTTACAAACTAACCAGGGAATACATATCACAAACGCTACAACAAATCTTTACAGGTATATGGGAGGGTGGGCCATGTCTCCCTACGGGGTCTATGGCATTCATAAAATTACTGGCAAAAAAGGTAAAAGACCCGACTTTCCCGGGATCGTATCGCCCCATCTCCCTTATTAATGTTGACTCAAAAATGTTATCCAAAATCATTGCATCCCGCTTAGCCTCTATACTCCCCACTCCACCCGGCGCATTCTTTCTCTTGACGCCGAAAAAGCTTTTGATAATATCAGCTTTCAATGGTTGTTTTTAGTAATGAGAAAGTTTGGGATCATAGGTCCAGTAGCAAATTTTATACAAACAATGTATTCTGCCCCCACAGCCTGTCTAGTGATGTCAGGTAACATATCAGCCCCGATCCATTTGACAAAGGGAAGGCGCCAGGGGTGTCCTCTTACTCCCTTACTATTCAATCTAGCCATAGAACCACTGTCCCGATTGCTTAATGACCACCCATTTCAGGAATCCAAATTGGAGACGTTCAGATGAAAACAGCACTCTTTGCAGACGACATCTTTATTTTCTCCTCGGCCATGCCCACTGACCTCCCTATTATTCAAGATATTTTTTCTAACTTTCGCCACTGCTCGGGACTACGCATTCATTTCACTAAGAGTGAGGTACTTCCACTACAATTGACACACTTCCAGCGTTGGACCCAATCCTCCCCATTACACATAGCAAAGCATTCCATAACGTACCTAGGTATTAAAATAGGCCGGGATCCCTCTTCTCTCTACCACCTTAACTATCCACCCATCTTTGGTAGGATTAAAAGGGAGCTGGAGGCCTGGAGGACTCTCCCGCTATCATTTTTCAGAAGATGCCATTTATACAAAATGGTCTCATTTGCCAGATTGCTATATCCCCTTCAAACACTTCCACTGCTACTTAAACACAAAGACATCCAAAACCTCAACAAGGTATTGATGACTTTTCTTTGGCAATCCAAGAGACCGTGCATTGCTAGACACAAATTACATCTTTCAAAACACGAGGGAGGAGTGGGGCTACCTGACCTCCGCCTGTACAACCATTCATGTCTCCTTAGACAGGGTATGGACTGGTTATTACATAGATCCAACTATTCCAATCATGCCTTAAAGGCGGCCGTAGTCTCCCTCCTATACCTATTGGCAGTACTCCACTCTCCTCTCAAGACCTTGCCTTCTTGTCTGAGAAGCAACTCTTTGACAAGAGACACAGTGGTGGCATATACTATCTCAAATCACCTCCCAATACAAGGCAATCCACTGTTCCCCACAGGAATGGCACATGAAGCATTCCTAATATGGTCTACATTGGGCCTAACCCGGGCAGCATCACTACTTTACCCAGGCACATGCAACATCCAACCTTTTCAGGTGGTCGCAAAACAATACAATCTTCCCCGCACCATCACTACCACTATCTTCAACTGGCAGCTTTTGTTAAATCACAACTGGGCCGGACGAGAACCAACATATTTCATCCAGTGGTTGACAAGGCAGTACAACAGAAAACTTACTCTCGATACTATATTCCCAAATTCTGCAACACACTACGTCTTCCACAGGGCACTCCTTTGGGAAAGCTTGGTCTATGGATCTTCCAGAACTGGAGGACACTACACAAATACTGGAAGGATACAAGGCTGTACGCAAGATCATTACCAATGAACAATGGAGGGAGACTCAATTTAAAATTATGCACAGGGCGTTTATAGCTGCCCTGATGGATTGTGCAAACCCATTTCTTGCAGTTTGTCCCTGGTGCAACGCTAGCAGGCCGACACTCCTACATTGCTTTTGGTCCTGCACTTCAATCCAAGCTTTTTGGGATCAAATAATTCAATATATTTATGGTATTACGTCCACAAAATTGCCTAAAGATCCGCTGATTTGTCTTTTCAGTCACTCCTCACATGTGGTTTCAGACACCCCAAACAAAGGGAAAGCAATACCCCTGACACCATGGATGCACTTATGTCTCTTGACAGCTAGGAGCGTCGTCACGCGAGCCTGGACATCTACTCACAGTCCTTCACTCTCTACGGTGAAGAAAGATCTGAAATCACTTCTGTACCTTGAAAAGCTGGATGCTATGCTACCTCCCAATACACCTGGTATGCCAAGGCAAATCTAACTAACTCTCTGGGCAAACTAAAGCTACCTGACTCTAGCTCCTAAGTGGGCAGTGAACCCCCTTACCCCAACAGAGGAATGCCTACTTACATCTCCTATAGGGGCTTTCTACAATCCCCTACTCCTTTTTTGTAATCCTGGAACGGTATCTAATATCTATGAGTCCATGTAATATGTAAAATCATAGGTTCAGCACTAATGTACAGCGATTTTAGAGCCACCCTTACCTCCCCCAAGTCTTTTCTCTCCTTTTTCTTTTTTCTTTTTCTTTTTTGTCTAATCTGGAAATCTGTAAGCATGTATTGTTTACTTTTCTTTGTCTGAACGCTGTTGTAATATTTAAACTTGAATAAATGTTTTAAAAAACAAAAAAACAAAAAAAAAGTACTGGGACACCTGCTTTTACACGCACATAAAATTTAATGGCATCCCAGTCTTAGTTTGTAGGGTTCAATATAAAGTTGGTCCATGGTTTGCAGCTATAAACGCTTTAACTCTTCTGGGAAGGCTGTCCACAAGGTTTAGGAGTGTGTCTATGGGAATGTTTAACCATTCTTCCAGAAGCGCATTTGCAAGGTCAGGCACTAACTGGCTGGCTCGCAGTCTCCACTCTAATTCATCCTAAAGGTGTTCTATCGGGTTGAGGTCAGGACTCTGTGCAGGCCAGTCAAGTTCCTCCACCGCAAACTCGCTTATCCATGTCTTTATGGACCTTTTTTGTGCACTGGTGCGCAGTCATGTTTGAACAGGAAGGGGCCATACCCAAACTGTTCCCACAAAGTTGGGAGCATGAAATTGCCCAAAATGTCTTGGTATGCTGACACCTCAAGTGTTCCCTTCACTGGAACTATGGGGCCAAGCCCAACCCCTGAAAAATAACCCCACACCATAATCCCCCCTCAACCAAATGATTTGGACCAGTGCACAAAGCAAGGTTATATTTCTATTTTATTCTATTCTATTGTTTTTTTTCTATTCTATTATTTAATTTTAAATTCTATTCTTTTTTATTCTATTCGAATTTGAAGTTATTCTTTTCGAAATTCAAATTCTGGAAGATGGTTATATTCTTTCTATTTTAGTATATTCTATTGTATTGTTTTTTTTATTCTATTTTTTTTCTGTTCTCTTCTATTCTTTTTTTGAATTTTTGAATTAAAATTTATTCTATTTAAAATTCGACTTTCAGAAGATGGTTAAATTCTTTCTATTTTATTCTTTTTTTTTATTCTATTCCCTTTTTGTCTATTCTATTTTATTCCGTTTTTTTTCTGTTCTATGTTGTTCTGTTCTATGCTATTCTTATCTATTCTATTCTTTTATTTTTTATTCTATTCCTTTATTTTTTATTCTGTTACCTTTATTTTCTATTCAGTTTTTTTCCATTTTTTTTTGTATTCTGTTCTGTTTTACTCTATTATATTCTATTTATTTCTTTTCTTTTCTATTCTATTCTTTTCTATTCCATTCCTTAATTTTTTAGTCTATTTTATCTATCTATCTATTTTTCTATTCTGAAATTTGAATTTCAGAAGAGAAAAATAGATAGATAGATAAAAATAGACTATAATATATAATATAATATAATAGAAAATAATAGAATAGAAAATAAATTAATAGACTATAATAGAGTAAAATTTGAAAACAATTCAAATTCTATTTGAAAACTATCCAAATTCTCATCAAAACTATCCGAATTTCTTATGAAATTTTCATCTCGCTATTTCGGATTAGTTTAAATGTATTACTATTGTAATTCAAAAATTCGGATACATCCGAATTACCGAAAATTCATCCGAATTTTGGATTTGGAATAAAACAAACTGCACATCAGCATTCCTATCACTTTGAAATGTGAGATTGAAAGGCAGGGAGCTCTATGGCTGCAGCTGATTGGACCAGCAGCCTGCTATCATGCGATGGTCACGTGGGAACCTTGGCTCATCCTTATATACTTGCGTTTAAAAAAAGGTACAAAGCTTTTTCTTAGATATATTTGTCCAATTAAGATAACAATTATGAACCTAATTATTTTCACCCTCCCAGGCTAACAATCAAGAAGATTCATTCAAATCACTTTCAACTGAGGATGTTGAAGTCCAAAAATTGATTGTTGACAGACACAATTATTGCAGAAGAAATGTTCAACCAACTGCAAGAAATATGTTTAAAATGGTAAGGCAAAATACTGTGATCTTAAAGTGGAACTATAGGCAAAATCAAAGATGACATACTTTATATAATGCTGTGTTTTAAAGGCATTAACATAACAGTACACCTGTAGCATAATTTTATCACTTGATCCTGCCAGTGAGTCTTCTAGGCCTCTTGTAAATGGACTCCTAAATGCCATATTTTAATGCCCCGTACAGACGGTCGGATTTTCCGATGGAAAATGTCCGATCGGAGCGTGTTGTCGGAAATTCCGACCGTGTGTGGGCTCCATCGGACATTTTCCATCGGATTTTCCGACACACAAAGTTGGAGAGCAGGAGATAAAATTTTCCGACAACAAAATCCGTTGTCGGAAATTCCGATCGTGTGTACACAAATCCGATGGACAAAGTGCCACGCATGCTCAGAATAAATAAAGAGATGAAAGCTATTGGCCACTGCCCCGTTTATAGTTCCGATCTACGTGTTTTACGTCACCGCGTTAAGAACGATCGCATTTTCCGACAACTTTGTGCGACCGTGTGTAGACAAAACAAGTTTGAGCCAACATCCGTCGGAAAGAATCCTAGGATTTTGTTGTCGGAATGTCCGAACAAAGTCCGACCGTGTGTACGCCCTATTTGACTTTAAGGGATTTTTTGCTGATCTAAATGCAGCCCATTTTTTTAACCACCTCAGCTCCGGAAGGTTTTACCCACTTCATGACCAAGACATTTTTTGCTATTCAGCACTGCACAACTTTAACTGGCAAATGCAAGGTCATGTAATACTGTAACCAAATTAAATTTATATATATTTTTTTTCACACAAATAGAGTTTTGTTATGGTGGTATTTAATCACCACTAAGTTTTTTATTTTGTTTGCGATATAAACTTTGAAAAAAAAATATATTTTTTACCTTCTGTCATAAAACATCCATATTCTTCATACAGTACATTTAGGCCAAAATGTATTCTGCTCAATGTCTATGCTAAACCCCCCCCCCCCCCAAAAAACATATTAAGTCTACAAATTATGGAACACTATATTGCCAAAAGTATTAGGACGCCTGCCTTTACACCCACATGAACTTTAATGGAATCCCAGTCTTAGTCCGTAGGGTTCATTATTGAGTTGGCCCACCCTCTGCAGCTATAACAGCTTCAACTCTTCTGGGAAGGCTGTCCACAAGGTTTAGCAGTGTGTCTATGGGAATGTTTGACCATTCTGGTGTCTTCTCCGCTGTTTTCTCGCTTTTTTGCCAGGTCTTCTCTGCTGTCTTCTTGCTCTATTATTCATCCGATGTTGACTCAAAGCTCTTTCCCGCTCTAATACTGGGTGTGCAGTGTGCCACTACTAATTTTGGCATGGGGCGGGGTCAACAAGTGACGTAATCCAGGGGCCCCGCCATTATGACCTCACCACCCCATCATGCCCCAGATGGTGACATCATAAGGGGCGGGGCCTCCGGGTGACATCACTTGGTGACCCCGCCCCATGCCAATATAAGTATTGGCACACCGTGCACCCAGAATTAGAGCGGTAGAGAGCATCGAGTCAACATCGGAAGAAGGACGGAGGGAGAAGACAGCAGAGAAGACATGGCAAAAGAGCGAGAAGACAGCGGAGAAGGCCCGGCAGAGGCAGAAGATAGCGGACAGAGGGAGAGGAACTGGAAAGAGCTAGAAGACATCAGTGGAGAAGACCCGGAGAGGGGAGAAGAACCAGCAGAGGCAGAAGACATCAGCGAAGGAGGCAGAAGAGCCGGAGAAGGGGAGAAGAAATCGGAAGCGATGCCGGAACTGCCTTAATAAATTACTTTAAAAACCTGTGTACTGGGAGATGGCCGCTTGATACTGCTGCTCTGTGTACAGCCAACTCGCCGGAGCTCACAGCGCTCGTACAGTGCCAGGAAACCCAGCGGTTTTAGCCTCATCCAGGTCGGGCACAACCACAGTACATGGCCCGCAGGAGAAAAGAACACAGCATGTCTAGGAAAATGACGAACTTCTACTCGCAGCCTCACGGCTCCTCTATCCAAGATGGCCCTGGCAAGTCTCATGACAACAAGCGTGGCTTCCCCAGCACAACGGAAAGACGCTTGCAGCATTTATCCCAGGACTTCTGCCGCTCTCCACAGGCAAGTGGACGGACCTCACAATCCTCCTCATGCTCCTCCAGCCCAGTTAAGGCTAAGTACAAGCAACAGGAGCCATCTGACTCTGTCCTGGAGGTAAGTGACATGGCAGGCTCTCTTGATGACACCAGGGAGCTCCAAGACTCCATATCAGAGTTCCCCACTGCAAATCAACCAGTGCTTGACACAACACTGAATGACATGTTGGTATCCCTGAGAAGCACCCTCCATGCAGACATTTTGTCACTAGCCCAGCAGTTTAAATCAGATGTGACAGAAATCGGTAATAGAGTGACGCATATTGAGGATAAAATGGGTGATTTTGCCTCCACTATTAACAATGTGATTGATGCCCATAACGCTCAGGAAGATGACATTATGTGGATGAAGTCGAAAATTGCGGACCTGGAGGACCGCTCCAGGCGCAATAATGTAAAAATCAAAGGGGTCCCAGAGTCGGTTAAACAGGCTGATCTGCTGCCCTTTTTCACAGATGTGATGAAAGCAGCCTTGCCAGAACTCCCTTTAGAGGAACTACTAATTGATCGAATACATAGACTTCCAAAACCGAAACATATTCCTGCTCACCTGCCCAGAGACACCATCGCTCGTATACATTTCTACCAAACTAAAGAAAAATTAATAGCTGCCTTCCGGCAAGTGGATCAACTTCCAGAACAACTAAAATCACTTTCATTGTTTATTGACCTGTCAGCGTACACCACACAGCAACGTAGGCAGCTGGCCACTATAACAAAACCATTAAGGAATCACCACATCTCCTATCAATGGAGGTATCCGGCTAAACTCCTCATCGCTAAGGATGATCGATTGTACACGATTAATTCTTTAGCAGATGGCCTCCGCTTACTACGAGTTTGGCAAATCCTAGAAGCTGAAAATTCCACATTAGAAGGACCGTCATCTCCTCATCAAAAATTGCAAGAGCGGACATCCTCAACTAAACACAGGCCTGTGTGACTCATAACATACCTAAGCTACTATGGCTCTGGCGAGCTTGTATTGTACATACAATAGTCATTGACATTTTACGCTGCAGTTGCTCCACAGAAAGTCGCGGTTTACACTCCGCTCAGATTCCGGCTGGAATCATACTTTTTTTTTGTTTCCCATTTTGGTTAGTTAACCCCAGACGGAATTTTGTATTCTGTTCTTTACCTTACAGACTGTCTTTCCCTCACCCAGATACTCGATCTTCATACTTCTTCACCTCCCATTGCTTGAAAATGCTCTGCAGCCTGGACCATATGCCTAGTGTCAGGGTACATTGCAGAACGACCGCTGGCAGTGATATCTCTACTGGATCACCTTCTGGTGCCCCCAAGGTTAACACCCTGCAAGATGCAGTTTAAAATTTCTTCTTTAAACGTTAAAGGCTTAAACAGTCCCGCTAAATGTCATATGGTATGGAACGAGGCGCTAAGGCTCAACTGTGACATTCTCTGTTTACAGGAGACACATTTTGCTTCACAGAAACCTCCTGTTTTCCACCATAAGAAGTTCCCCCATGTGTATCAAGCTAATGCTTCCTCCAAGAAAAGGGGAGTTCTTATTGCAGTTAAGGACACTGTCGCTTTCACGTTGATCTCACAGGTATCGGATCCGCAGGGACGATACTTAATTCTAATTTTTCAAATAAATAATGTGCTATACTCTATTATCAATGTCTACCTACCAAATATCAGACCAATTTCCTCACTAAGAAAAATTTGGAAGAAGGTGCAACCTATCTGCCAGGGGCACATCGTGTTGTGCGGTGACCTCAATGCCATTGTAAATCGTCAGATGGACACTTGTATTTCCTCGCCGAGTCGGTCCCATAGAGCAACCCTGTCAAATTTCTTGGACTCCTCCTCTTTATTCGATGTATGGCGATGTCAACACGCCACAGAAAAGAATTTTACTTTTTTTTTCTAATGCCCACAAAACTTATACCCGTATTGACTTTTTTTAACAGATAAGTTTCTTTTACAGAACATACAGAGGTCGGAAATAGGTAACATCACGTGGTCAGACCACGCACCGGTGTCTATCACGGTTGGGGAGGGGGGGCTGGGGATGAGGGCAAACAGATGGCGTAACGATGCTGTGCTGATGGCTCGCCCTGAGCACAAGCATCAGATACAACAAGCGCTACGAGAATTTATTGATCTGAATGCTCCGTCCATAGAAGACCCCTTCACATTGTGGAATACTCACAAGGCATTCATACGTGGTATTTTAATGAAGCAGAGCTCCAGAGCTAGGATGCTTATGACACAGCGGCTGAATGATACACTATCCTCCATAAAACATTTAGAACAATCCCATAAACAAAACCCCTTACCTCATACTCTAACGCAACTTAATCAAGCAAGACTGGACCTTAGAAACATCCTACTGAGTCAGCACCACACACAGGTAAAATCACTAAAGGCAAATTTTTACATCCATGGCAATAAAGCGGGTAAACTGCTAGCCCACCAACTCAGAGATAGAACGTTTAAACAAAAATTGCCTTACCTTTACCACCCCCACACAGGTGAGAAATGATTAAACCCACAAGATATGGCAGACGCCTTCAGTGCCTATTATAGCTCATTGTATAACTTAAAGAACCAAGAAGGTGCACCACAACCCACTTCAAATCTAATAGACGAGTTTTTGACCTCAATAACCCTGCCTTCATTGTCCTCAGAAGATAGGTCAATTTTGAACCAGCCTTTCACACAAAGAGAAATTCTTAAAGCTATTCAAACACTCCCACACAACAAGGCCCCTGGTCCGGACGGATTTACATCAGAATACTATCATCTGTTTCACCATATATTATCTAAATACTTGGAGGAGGTATTCAACCCTGCTGTGTCCAGGGCTTCCTTCCCGGCAGAAATGTTGACTGTAAATATAATCACTCTACCAAAACCGGGCAAAGACTCTGCAGCACATGTACAAAACTTTAGGCCTATATCGTTATTGAACGTTGACCTAAAGATTTATGCAAAACTTATATCCACCAGACTGCAGTCCTTTGTACCTACCCTTGTAAAGCCGGATCAGGTGGGATTTGTGCAGGGCCGTCAGGCTCCAGACGCCACAAGGTCATAGATCTCATGCACAAAGCTGGATCCTCTCGAAGGCCTTCTCTACTATTGACGCTAGACGGCGAGAAGGCCTTCGATAGGGTCCATTGGGGTTACCTGTCCAAGGTACTGGAGAAATTCGGTATCCGAGGTGAGATCTTCTCAGCCATTACAGCTTTATATACAGTCCCCTCAGCATATGTATACGCAGGGTCTATTTTCTAAAAACTTCACAATCTCAAATGGCCCGAGGCAGGCCTGCCCCCTGTCTCCGCTCATTTTTGCATTGGTAATGAAACCCCTGGCGGAGAGAATTAGGTCCCATATTGATATCAAAGGTATAACGGCAGGAGGAGAACCACACTCAATAACACTTTTTGCGGATGACATTATATTGACATTAGATGATCCAGCACGATCATTACCAGCTGTTCACCAGGTCCTAAACGAATTCAATGCAATCTCCTTCTATAAAGTAAACAAATCCAAATCAAATATTCTAGGAATAAATATTGATAATTATGTGAAGAGCACTTTACAATCCCAGTTCTCTTACCCTTGGGCCTCCAACTCATTGTCATATTTAGGAATTACATTGACGTACCCCTTATCCAACTTATACAAGGAAAATGTTGCCCCATTACTAACAGAAACCCAAAAAGACACCTCTAAAATGGGTAAACAATATTTGTCATGGGCGGGTCATCTAGCAGCATTTAAAATGTCTATACTTCCCAAGATTTTGTATGTCTTTAGGACACTGCCAATTCAAATCCCACTCACCTTCTTCTCAAATATAAGGAAAATTATTTCTAAATTCCTCTGGTCCAGTGGTAAATCTAGATGCGCCCATGATATACTACGTAGGCATAGAAGGGTGGGTGGAATGGGGGTGCCCGACATTCAAGATTACTACACAGCTACTTTGCTAGACCAACTTAGATTCTGGTTTATACAACCAAACACAAAACCATGGTGTTCCCTAAAGCAGGAGGCAATACCATTAGGGAGCCTGCAATCTCTCTTACATGCCATTGCAATATCCTCTAATATCAAAATTGGCATGGATCATCCTACAATATCGGCCTCCATACTAGCATGGAAACGTTTTTTACAACTCGGTAACCATTTGACTAAGCAAATAAAGGTCCCAATCCATTTGAGATTCATTAACCCCAATATAGTAACTCCTAGATGGGAAGCAAAGGGGATAAATGACATACCAACAATTCTTAGGAAAGGCAAACTCATTCCCTATGAAGAATTGTCCTCGAGTTTTACTTTGCCAAAAGGAGAATTCCTAACATATGCCCAAATAAAATCTACACTACTGCCTAATACGATATCAGAAATAGAGATTTCCCAAGAAGCGTGGCAATTTTTGTCATCTTTGAATCCCAAAGGAAGGGGCATTTCTTTTTTCTATAATTGCCTACATGACAAACTTGACTTTAAAGTATCCAACCCCATGCGGAAATGGGCTGCAGAACTTAATGTCACCATCACGGAGACCCAGTGGCAAAAAGCAATTATGCATAATCTGTCTGCCTCGAAATGCTCCATGTATTGGGAGATGGCACAGAAGTTACACCTTAGGTGGTACTACACACCTTACTTGTTGGCTAAATTCAAGGCCGAGAAATTCAATCAATGCTGGTGGAATTGTGGTCTAGTGGGCACATTATCTCACATGTTGTGGTACTGCCCTAATATGCGCAGTTACTGGAGCTCAGTGTTTAAACTTATAACAAAATTGACTGGGTTTATATCTAGGCCCGACATCAAGCTGGCTATCCTAAGCATTGTAATAGAAAAATTTCCCCCAGATCTTAGACACATAGTCATGCATACGCTTTTTGCCGCAAGTTTAATACTTATGAGGAAGTGGAAATTAGATATGGCCCCGAATGTTGGTGAAGTAATAAATCTCATTTCCGAGACTTATGCCCCGTACACACGGTCAGATTTTCCGATGGAAAATGTGCGATCGGAGTGTGTTGTCGGAAATTCCGACCGTGTGTGGGCTCCATCGGACTTTTTCCATCGGATTTTCCGACACATAAAGTTTGAGAGCAGGCTATAAATTTTTCCGACAACAAAATCCGTTGTCTGAATTTTCGATCGTGTGTACACAAATCCGACGCACAAAGTGCCACGCATGCTCAGAATAAATAAAGAGATGAAAGCTATTGGCTGCTGCCCCGTTTGTAGTCCCGACGTACGTGTTTTACGTCACCGCGTTCAGAACGATCGGATTTTCCGCCAACTTTATGTGACCGTGTGTATGCAAGACAAGTTTGAGCCAACATCTGTCGGAATGTCCGATCAATGTCCGACCGTGTGTACGGGGCAATACTCCTTTGAACAAATTATGGCGTACAAACATGGCATTCTACCTAAATTTTTCAAGCGGTGGTCTCCATGGAGAGTTCACCAAGGAGAGGTGTAAAACAAATTCCATATATACAGGTGGTTTAAGAGCACACATATAATAGGTTGTGATCAGAGATATCTGGGTACACGTAATGCCCCATTCCTTTCCCTAAAATTTCCTGCTCCTTATGTTGGTTAACACGGATAAAACTTACAAGTTTATAAGAGTGGTAGATATATCTAATAATTTATTAGATGGTTATAACATTTTTGAAGTCTATAACACACTTAACTATGGATCCCAATTCCTCTGAACATAGAGCTAACTCAAAATTTTGGAAGTTGGTAAGCTGGGGTTGGCTGTGTTGCCTCCCTCCTTTAGACACAGCTTGCTCCCGGATGGGGTGTCTGGGTGGGGGGACGATGCCCCAGCTGATAATTTAATGAGAAAGCCTCACTCTCTGTTCGGATGTAGTGTGATTTATGTAGCTTCAAAGTAAATCACTCACCAATTCTTTGTTATACGATTGTGCATTTAACATGATTTGAAATTATTTCTGTTTATGTCTGTACTTCTTCCTTTTGAAAATTTAATAAAAATGTATTGAATTATAAAAACCTGTGTACTGCGCTTTATTTTTGACACTTTTTTTTAGGTGAATGGGTAGGGGGTACAATGTACAATGTACCCCCTACTCATTCACATGGGGGGGGGGCGGAATGTGGGGGCCCCCTTGTTAAGGCTTCCAGATTCCAAAAAGCCCCCTGCCCACAGACCCCGACAACCAACGGCCAGGATTGTCGGGAAGAGGCCCTTGTCCTCATTAACATGAGGACAAGGTGCTTTGGGGTGGAGAGCACAGGTCCCCCGTCCCAAAGCAACCCCCGAGTTGAGGGCATGCAGCCTGGTACAGTTCAGGAGGGGGGGGTTTGTCGGAGCGTTTGTCGTACAAGTGTGAACCTGGCTTTCTATCACTTTTGTGCTGTGATTGGCCCACAGCTATCACATGGTACAGGGTGCTGTGATTGGCTCAGGTAACATGTGATAGCTGTGGGTCTTTTACAACATCACTGTAGGAATCACAGCTGTTGTGAATGAAATTAATTCATACCAGCTTTGTTGATGTTGTGATTGCATAGCCAGGTACTGGGAGCCGCAATCCGCTGTGTTCAGTGGAGCAGCATGCTGCACGCCTCTAGCCCAGAAGAGGCAGGATCACATACATGTATGTGATCCTGCCTGCTGGTGCCCCCTTGCCGCAGTAAATACTGTGGCCAGGTGGCCAGTGGTTAAGTAGACAATTAGCAAAATACACAATACACATGGTAATAACTGGTATGTACCAGACCCTTCAGGTCTGGTATGGATTTTAAGGGGAACCCCGCGCCAAAATTAAAAAAAAAACGGCGTGGGGTCCCCCCAAAAATCCATACCAGGCCCTTATCCGAGCACGCAACCTGGCAGGCCGCAGGAAAAGAGGGGGGACGAGAGAGCGCCCTCCCCTCCTGAACCGTACCAGGCCACATGCTCTCAACATTGGGAGGGTGCTTTGTGGTAGCTCCCCAAAAAAACTTGTCCCCATGTTGATGGGGACAAGGGCCTCATCCCCACAACCCTTGGCCGGTGGTTGTGTGGGTCTGCGGGCGGGGGGCTTATCAGAATCTGGAAGCCCCCTTTAACAAGGGGACCCAGAGATCCCGGCCCTCCCCCCTGTGTGAAATGGTAAGGGGGTACAGAAGTACCCCTACCATTTCACAAAAAAAGTGTCAAAAATGTTAAAAATGATAAGAGACAGTTTTTGACAATTCCTTTATTTAAATGCTTCTTACTTCTATCTTCCTTCGGTTTCTTCCTCCATCTCCTTCTTCTTCTGGTTCTTCTGGTTCTTCCTCCGGTGTTCCCGTCCGGCATCTTCCTCCACAGCGTCTTCTTCCCTTCTTCTCCGGGCCGCTCCGCATCCAAGATGGCATGGAGGGAGGCTCCTGCTGTGTGACGCTTCTCTCTTCATCTTCTTCTCTTCATCTTCTTCTCTTCATCTTCTTGTCTTCATCTTCTTTTCGGGCCACTCCGCATCCATGATGGCATGGAGGGAGGCTCCCGCTGTGTGATGCTTCTCCTCTTCTGACGGTTCTTAACTAACGGGGGCGGAGCCACCTGGTGACCCCGCCCCCTCTGACGCACGGGGACTTGACGGGACTTCCCTGTGGCATTCCCCGCCCCCATTATTTAAGAACCGTCAGAAGAGGAGAAGCGTCACACAGCGGGAGCCTCCCTCCATGCCATCATGGATGCGGAGCGGCCCAAAAAGAAGATGAGGACAAGAAGATGAAGAGAAGAAGATGAAGAGAAGAAGATGAAGAGAGAAGCATCACACAGCGGGAGCGTCCCTCCATGCCATCATGGATGCGGAGCGCCGCGAGGAGAAGAAGGGAAGAAGAGGCCGACGCCGCGGAGGAAGATGCCGGACGAGAACACCGGAGGAAGAACCAAAAGAACCAGAAGAAGAAGAAGATGGAGGAAGAAACCGAAGGAAGATAGAAGAAAGAAGGAGCATTTAAATAAAGGAATTGTCAAAAACTGTCTCTTGTCATTTTTAACATTGTTGACAGTTTTTTTGTGAAATGGTAGGGGTACTTTTGTACCCCCTTACCATTTCACACAGGGGGGAGGGTCGGGATCTGGGGGGTCCCCATGTTAAAGGGGGCTTCCAGATTCCGATAACCCCCCCGCCCACAGACCCCCACAACCACCGACCAAGGGTTGTAGGGATGAGGCCCTTGTCCTCATCAACATGGGGACAAGGTGTTTTGGGGGCTACCTGAAGGTCTGGTATAGATTTTGAGGGGGACCCCACGACATTTTTTTGGCCGGGGTTCCCCTTAATATCCACACCAGACCTGAAGGGCCTGGTATGGAATTTAGGGGGACCCCCCACGTCGATTTTTTTTTAAAATTTTGGTTCGGGGTTCCCCTGTGGGGAATTACCATGCCGTTTTTATCAATGAACTTTTATGTGTATTGTCGGACTGGCAATTCATTAATAGCCGCGAGTAGTTTTAAATGACTTTTTTTCCTTTGAAATGTCATTTTGCTGTCAGACTGTTCTAAACACGGGAAACATGCGCCCTTTACAGGCATACTATAGACACCCCCCAGGTATGAAATTTAAAGGGATATTACACTTTTATTGTTTCACTTTAAGCATTATTAAAATCACTGCTCCCGAAAAAACGTCCGTTTTTAAAACTTTTTTTTGCATTGATCCATGTCCCCTGGGGCAGGACCCAGGTCTCCAAACACTTTTTATGACAATAACTTGCATATAAGCCTTTAAAGTTAGCACTTTTGATTATTCATGTTCGTGTCCCATAGGCTTTAACGGTGTTCGCGTGTTTGAACAAATTTTTTGCCTGTTCGCAAGTTCTGGTGCAAACCGAACAGGGGGGTGTTCGGCTCATCCCTATTGGCCAGTGGTTAAGTAGACAATTAGCAACATACACAATACACATGGTAATAACTGGTATGTACTGTAAGTGTAAACACACATATATCAGCCTCTGGGGGCGAATCTTCTCACAGAAGGACATGCTTCCTCAAAGAAATTCCAGCATCCACAGGCACCGGGTTGCTTCTACACCCCCAAGCGCACGCCCTTGCCATGTATCCCGGGCTCTGCTTGACCATCTGGGGCCCAGGACCGGCATGGCAGAATGCCACTGGGTAGATAGGAGGGAATTGAACAGGCATGCTTCTGCTCCCCTCCCCTTCTTTTTGCTGACCCAGAAGCTACATGCAAAACCTAATTTCCAGGTCCTCATGTCAATTTTCAAGGCCAGCATGGCCAAGGAAGAATATATTGCAGTGCATTGGATTCATTGGAGCACAGGGGAGACATCCAGGGTCTTGTAGACCCCGGATGTCTCATTAAAGGAAACCCATCACCAAAAAGTTATCAAAAAAGTTAAGTACATTTTTTTTAATTGTGAAAACTTAATGTTACACCCAAGCATATAAAATCCCCCTCAAAAATGTTTTTTTTTGTACACATGTATGGATGTAAACACATGCGTCAGGGAGGCCTACACACAAAAATGTTGATACCCATGTTGCTTTTCACCAGGCATGCCGGAGTGAGAGCAATAATTAAAATATATACAGTATATATACAGTATATATATATATATATATATATATATATATATATATATATATATATATACTATATCTCACAAAAGTGAGTACACCCCTCACATTTTTGTAAATATTTTATTATATCTTTTCATGTGACAACACTGAAGAAATTACACGTTGCTACAATGTAAAGTAGTGAGTGTACAGCTTGTATAACAGTGTCAATTTGCTGTACCCTCAAAATAACTCAACACACAGCCATTAATGTTTAAACCGCTGGCCACAAAAGTGAGTACACCCTTAAGTGAAAATGTCCAAATTGGGCACAATTAGCCATTCTCCCTCCCCGGTGTCATGGGACTCATTAGTGTTACAAGATCTCAGGTGTGAATGGGGAGCAGGTGTGTTAAATTTGGTGTTATCGCTCTCACTCTCTCATACTGGTCACTGGAAGTTCAACATGGCACCTCATGGCAAAGAACTCTCTGAGGATCTGAAAAAAAAGCATTGTTGCTCTACATAAAAATGGCCTAGGCTATAGGAAGATTACCAAGACCCTGAAACTGAGCTGCAGAACGGTGGCCAAGACCATACAGCGGTTTAACAGGACAGGTTCCACTCAGAACAGGCCTCGCCATGGTCGACCAAAGAAGTTGAGTGCACGTGCTCAGCGTCATATCCAGAGGTTGTCTTTGGGAAATAGAGATATGAGTACTGTCAGCATTGCTAAAGAGATTGAAGGGGTGGGGGGTTCAGCCTGTCAGTTTTCAGACCATACACCGCACACTGCATCAAATTGGTCTGCATGGCTGTCATCCCAGAAGGAAACCTTTTCTAAAGATGATGCACAAGAAAGCCCACAAACAGTTTGCTGAAGACAGCAGACTAAGGACATGGATTACTGGAACCATGTCTTGTGGTCTGATGAGACCAAGATAAACTAATTTGGTTCAGATGGTGTCAAGCGTGTGTGTCGGCAACCAGGTGAGGAGTACAAAGACAATTGTGTTTTGCCTACAGTGAAGCATGATGGTGGGAGTGTCATAGCCTGGGGCTGCACGAGTACTGCTGGCACTGGAGAGTTATGCCGCGTACACACGGTCGGACTTTTCGTCTACAAAAGTCCAACGGACGCTGACGGACTAAAGCTGGCTGGTAATCCGATCGTGTGTGGGCTTCTCCGGACTTTCAACGTACTTTTTTAGCCTCAAATCCGACGTACTTTAGATTTAAAACATGCTTCAAATCTTTACGTCGTAACTACGACGGACCCCGAAATCCGCTCGTCTGTGTGCTAGTCCGACGGACAAAAAGCCACGCTAGGGCACCTATTGGCTACTGGCTATGAACTTCCTTATTTTAGTCCAGTGTACGTCATCACGTACGAATCCGTCGGACTTTTGTGTGGTCGTGTGTAGGCAAGTCCGTTCCTTAGAAAGTATGCCGCAAGTCCGCCGCAAGTCCGCCGAAAGTCTGACAGGCTGTCTGACTTTTGTAGACGAAAAGTCCGACCGTGTGTACGCGGCATTATAGTTCATTAAGGGAAACATGAATGCCAACGTGTACTGTGACATACTGAAGCAGATCCCCTTCCTTAAGAGACTGGGCTGCAGGGCAGTATTCCAACATGATAACTACCCCAAACACACCTCTAATGCCGCGTACACACAGTCGGACTTTTCGACCGGACTGGTCCGACAGACTTTCCAGCGGACTTTCGACAGACTTTTGACGGACTTCCGATGGACTTTTTAACGAACGGACTTGTCTACACACGATCACACCAAAGTCCGATGGATTTGTACGTGATGATGTACACCGGACTAAAATAAGGAAGTTGATAGCCAGTAGCCAATAGCTGCCCTAGCGTCGGTTTTTGTCCGTCGGACTAGCATACAGACGAGCAGATTTCTGGGTCCGGCGGAGTTACGACGTAAAGATTTGAAGCATGTTCCAAATGTAAAGTCCGTCAGATTTGCGACCGGAAAAGTCCGCTGAAGGTCCAGTGAAGCCCACACACGATCGGATTGTCCGCCGGATCTGGTCCGTCGGCGTCCGTTGAACAAGTCTGGTCGAAAACTTCGACCGTGTGTACACGGCATAAGACGACCACTGGTTATAGCCAGAAGATCCGCGCTCCAGGGTATGTTTGCAACTGCAGCCCCCCTATATAAACCGAGGATACTCACTGGTACCCTCAAAGATAAATTCTAAAAATATATATATATATATATATATATGTACAGGGAGTGGCGCTGTGCATGAGGGAAATAATAAATAATAATCTGCTGGTTACAATTTAGTGCCTATAAGTCATAGAGGAGAAAACATAGTATGAATAAATTGGATAAGGTATGTATCCCACATGAGGATTAATGACTGCCAGTGGGATGGGTGTGTCCCATATACAATAACCGCTGATAATCTCAAATAGTGTTGTATGTTGTGTATTAATAGGTGCCAAAGTGTCAAAAATAATCCAATGGAGTGTTCCAGCCTCTGCGGGAACAGACTCAGTTGATTGAAATATAAGAGGGGGTATCCACACCCTCTAAAGTGCAGTGCTAAAAAATATATATTAAATAAATCCAAATATATGAACTAAATAAATATACATATGTGCAAAATAAAATTCCAATAAATAAAGAATATAAATTTAAAGTGGATTAGTGAATAGTAAAATTAATAAATAATGATGGGTATAACCCAATACATAAGCAGCATGAGATCATATGTGACAACACAAAAGTGAAAGTGAAAAAGTCCAGTTCCAAAAAAATTTGTATAGTATCTTCCACCCGACAACTTCCAAACTCTCTAGACATACAATCCCCCTGTTGTGATTCCACTCACCGGAACGCTGTACCCCTACAGGGGTATAAGCATAAGATGTTTCCACTCAGCCGATCACATCCGGATGCCGATCGAATCCTGGTATCCTCTTGCCTCTGATTTCCCAGTCCAGATCAGCCTCTCCAGCCGGTCAGCAGGACGGGGGAACTGGATAATCCCCTAGTGTACTCCTATCTCCAGCCGGACATCCGCTCCAAAGGAATTTGTATGTAATGAAAGGAATTATATCCACATAGCGTAACTCCTTTTTAAATGTTTATTAAATAAAAACGACATACAGTCCAAACATAAATTGCTTCAAGAAATGGATCTAAAACGGGGGAGAAAATAATGAGGAGCTGACAAGCTCACTGGCTCCCCTTGCTGTCCCGGGACGCAGCGTTTGTTCGTAACCACCGCTTGCGTTCCACCGGTCACACAGCAGAAACCACAGCGGCAGGAAGTGACGTTGTGCGTACCAAGATAGTCCCGCCTTACGCGTTTCGTCATACGGACGTCATCGGAGGCGCTGCCATCTTGGTCCTCCCAACGCCTTATATCTGGGTGCACTACATACCATGGCCAATCGCGCACCAAATGTCGTTTGACGGACAGAGTGCAAGGCCAATTCAGAAACCGCCTAAACTACAAAGAGGAGAGCCAAACCCATACATTTTAAACCTCACTGAATGAGGAAAAAACTGTATACGAACAGGTGGCATCTCGCTCGACGCCATCTAGTGGAGAATTTGTATATACATAATGTGATGGCGGCCATGGGAAAATTGTATTTGCAAACCAGATATTAGCCGGTAAAACTAATTTATAACATTTTACGTCACATAAACGAGATAAAAATATTACTACACAAAGGCTTGGGAGAGATATATTAAAATAGAGAAGGAAATTTTTGAGAAGGAAATTCTTTTAAAATTGAGAGGAAAAAAAATTTTTTACATAAATATAATTATATGCTATATCGAATAAAAATTATTGTAGAAATAAAAATAAATATAAAATTACAAATAAAAATACAGGAATCGGTTTAATAGTGTACCACTAGGGTTATAACAAACCCTATTCCATAAATTTTTTTTTTAATAAATATGTAAAATAAAATCAGTTAGAGTGTGCAATATGTAGGATTAGGAAGGAGTAGGACCTAATTGTGTGATGTTTTTTAGCCATACTCGTTAAGCATCCCAGACATGATTGTAGTATATTCAAAAATATGTGTGAACTGCAGGGGGTATCCCAACTAATACATAAGAAACAAAGACCCCTTACGTATAGTAAATCCATACATTATAGAAAAAATTGGTGATATAGGGAACTCAGAAATAAATTGAGAGCGCCTATAAACCTATTCGAATTGGAAGCCTATTTGCAATAATTCTTAAAAATAAGGTAAAAACATATTAAGAATTATGCATATGTTAAATTAGTAGTTTTAAAAGTGGAATAAACCAATAATAATAACGGATAGTAGAAAAAGGATAGTAGAAAAAAGGGGGACACCCATCTAAAAATTAGATAAAAAACAGTTCAGATCGATATCCACATTCAATCCCCTAGGAACCAGACTCCCTAAACGGTATATCCATTTAGTTTCGTTCTGAGAGACTTTTATTCTTTTATTGCCTCCTCTCCAATGGTCTTTAATCAGATCTATACCGTAGAAAATTAATCCCGTGGGGTTCCTATTATGGACCTCATCAAAATGCCTAGACAGATTGTGCTTTGGAAAGCCTTTCTTAATATTATTAATATGTTCTCTAATCCTGACGCGGAGGGGCCTAGTGGTTCTTCCCACATACTGTAGCCGGCAGGGACATTCAATCACGTACGTGACATGAGTACTTTCGCAAGTGATCAGTTCCCTGATTTGGTACTCTTTTCCTCCTCTTGATTTAAAAGATAGCTTTCTCTTCGGTTGTTTTTTGCTCACGCTACAAGGTAGACATCTTTGGCACCTATAAAAACCTTTCATTTCAGGGAACAGTTTCACCATTTTAGGTGGGTCAGTCACATTGTGTACTAACTGATTCCTTCGATTCGGTGCCTTTCTGTAAATAAATCTTGGTTTTTTTGGGAGTATCTTTACCAAGGTTCTATCAGATTTTAAAATGGGCCAATATTTTCTAAAAATGTGTTCGACCGAACGATATTGCTTGTTAAAACCAGTAATAAAAGCCATATCCATCTTACTATGATGGTCAGTTTTCTCCTTCTTTCTTAGTAGGAGGTCACGGTCAAGGTCCCCTATTATCAATTTTTGCTTCATTAAAGATTCTTTCTGGTAGCCTTTGTCGGTAAATTTCTTAATCAGGGTGTCAGCTTGTACATAGTAGTCATCTATCCTGTGGCAATTTCTTCGCAGCCTCATTAGTTGGCCTTTCGGGATATTCTGTTTCCATTTCGGATGGTGGCAACTTGATGTTGGTATGTACCCATTGCGATCTGTAGTTTTAAAAAAAGTTCTCGTATGCAATTCATTACCTTCCTTAAAAATCTGTACATCCAAATAGTCTATCTCTTGGAGATCGCAATTCCCACTGAAGGAGATGTCGTATTTGTTTTGGTTCATTATTCTTAGGAAATCCTGAAATGAGTCTACCGTGCCCCTCCACACTATGATCACGTCGTCAATGTAGCGACGGTAAAATTCAATCTCCGGACGTAAATTCTTATATATGTGCTCCTCTTCCCACATGTCCATGAACAAATTCGCCACGCTCGGGGCGTATCTGGCTCCCATGGCGACGCCCTTCGTTTGAACATAGTAATCCTTCTGGTACCAAAAATAATTGCTTTCCATTGCTAATTTTAAGGCTTCCAAAATAAAGTTAATCTGTTCCTGTTTAAGGCTGCCATCTTTATGAAGTGCCCTCTCCACTCCTTTTAGGCCATGTTTTTGAATAATACTGGTATATAAGGAATTCACGTCTATAGTCGCTAGGAGGCAGTCTTCAACCCCAGTTATATTTTTTAACTCATTTATCAGTTGCGTGCTGTCCTTTAGATACGACCTCCCTTTGGTTACCAATGGTTTCAAGAAACAATCAATGTATTCCCCCAGCCTGGAGAACAGGGAATTTATCCCACTAATAATCGGTCTTCCTGGGGGTTTCTCTAACCGCTTATGCACTTTGGGTAGATGGTATATGACTGGAGTCTTTGTGGACTCACTGATAAGATATTTGGCTTCTTTCTTATTTAAAATTCCTCTGTCTTTCCCTTTTTTAATGAGAGCTTTCAGTTTTTTACTGTAAATTTGTTTGGGGTTTCCTTTGAGTTTCTTATAGGTGTTTTCCACTCTAAGGAGGTTCTTCATTTCTTCCTCATAGTCCTTTTTCCTCAGTATAACCAGCCCGCCCCCTTTGTCTGCGGGGCGTATCACTACTTCTTTTCTTTTTCCTATGTCTTTGATGGCTCTCCATACGTTTCTCCTTTTGGGATTCTTAATCTCAAGTTTAGTCAGGTCACTTTCCACCATCTTCTTAAAGGCGTTCATACATTGATCGCCCGGTACTTTAGGGTTGAAAATCGAGTTATTTCTAAGATTGGTGTGTACGAAACCAGATGTTTCTTCTGCTGGTTTCTTATCTTTATTAAGAGCATAGTGTTTTTTTATTCTCAATTTGCGCATAAATTTTTGCAGGTCGATAAAAACTTCAAACTTATCAATATTCTTGTCTGGTGCAAATTTTAATCCTAAATCTAAAACTTTCATTTCCTCTTCAGTAAAAACAACATCACTCAAATTAAAAATTCCTTCACCTAATATTCTCTTCTCCTTTTTATTCTTCTTTCCTCCTCGCTTCCCTCTTGCCTGTAGCCTCTTTCTGTGTCTCTTAGATCTTGATCTAATTGTCTGCCAGGGTTCCTGTTCAGTCCATTCCTTGTCTCCTGTGGATGTCCGTAATTGCCAGAGTTCCTTTGTTGTGGGCGTGCGTAAGTCCCTGTATCCCTTTGTCCTCTGTATGTAGGTGGGCCCCCATGCCTCTGAGGATCTCTGTTGTTCTCTGATTGGTCTTTCCAGCCCTGCCTCCTGTATGGGGGTCGTGTCTTCCATCTCCCAGGTGGGCCCCCCCTGTGAAAATCCCTATATTCCCTAGGGGGCTCCCTAGGGTAGGAATTGTAGGTACCCTGATAACCCCTATCTCTTAAGGGGGAGTATCTATTGCGGATAGGGATACTATATCTCGGGGTGGCTGGGGATCTTCCATACCCAGGTTCTGGGGGGTATCCCTCCATCCCCCTCACCCTAGGACCATTTTGTCGATCATTAGGTGTGCGTGGTGGGTTAATACGTCTAACATTGGGGGAATGTTCAAATCTAGTTTGTCTTATGTTCTCCAAAATTTCTTCCTCTTCTACTGGGCTCTCATCCATAGAGTCTACATCTTCTTCATTGCTCAGTACATCTACTTCTTCTTGCCACTTGTAGACCCTTTTATTTGCGTAATCTAAGACATCTCTCTTGAATTTTTTCTGTTTCTTAGTTTGTATTTCCACATCGTATTTCTTTATGATCTCTTGTAGTTCTTTATCCTTATCCTTATACTCTTGTTGCCCAACAAACGGATGCAGCAAGTTCTTAATCTCAGTGATCTTTTCCTCTACTTTTCTTAATTTAAAATGCCTCCTAACTAATATTTTTTGCAGGAGTTCATTCTCACAACCTAAGAAGAATGAATACCATTCTTCATTTAGGGAGGCATCGTCAATGCCATCATTAGGGCTCAAATCCCACCTCAACCTCCTAGGTGTGATTTTTTCTTTCACATACATCTCAAGGGTAACAACATCCCACCACACCGTCAGCTGTTTTTCCAGGGTGTGTCGCAGCTGTTTCAACAGCCCATTCATGTCTTGACTATTATTGACATGTTCCTGGTTGAAAATCCCTTTTATATCAATCTTCCTGTTGGACATATATCCAAATATGTCCATAGCTGCAGATCAAATAGTAAGCGCCCGTAGGAGCCAAAGAATAATGGTTATAGCCAGAAGATCCGCGCTCCAGGGTATGTTTGCAACTGCAGCCCCCCTATATAAACCGAGGATACTCACTGGTACCCTCAAAGATAAATTCTAAAAATATATATATATATATATATATGTACAGGGAGTGGCGCTGTGCATGAGGGAAATAATAAATAATAATCTGCTGGTTACAATTTAGTGCCTATAAGTCATAGAGGAGAAAACATAGTATGAATAAATTGGATAAGGTATGTATCCCACATGAGGATTAATGACTGCCAGTGGGATGGGTGTGTCCCATATACAATAACCGCTGATAATCTCAAATAGTGTTGTATGTTGTGTATTAATAGGTGCCAAAGTGTCAAAAATAATCCAATGGAGTGTTCCAGCCTCTGCGGGAACAGACTCAGTTGATTGAAATATAAGAGGGGGTATCCACACCCTCTAAAGTGCAGTGCTAAAAAATATATATTAAATAAATCCAAATATATGAACTAAATAAATATACATATGTGCAAAATAAAATTCCAATAAATAAAGAATATAAATTTAAAGTGGATTAGTGAATAGTAAAATTAATAAATAATGATGGGTATAACCCAATACATAAGCAGCATGAGATCATATGTGACAACACAAAAGTGAAAGTGAAAAAGTCCAGTTCCAAAAAAATTTGTATAGTATCTTCCACCCGACAACTTCCAAACTCTCTAGACATACAATCCCCCTGTTGTGATTCCACTCACCGGAACGTTGTACCCCTACAGGGGTATAAGCATAAGATGTTTCCACTCAGCCGATCACATCCGGATGCCGATCGAATCCTGGTATCCTCTTGCCTCTGATTTCCCAGTCCAGATCAGCCTCTCCAGCCGGTCAGCAGGACGGGGGAACTGGATAATCCCCTAGTGTACTCCTATCTCCAGCCGGACATCCGCTCCAAAGGAATTTGTATGTAATGAAAGGAATTATATCCACATAGCGTAACTCCTTTTTAAATGTTTATTAAATAAATAAATAATGTATGTCGTTTTTATTTAATAAACATTTAAAAAGGAGTTACGCTATGTGGATATAATTCCTTTCATTACATACAAATTCCTTTGGAGCGGATGTCCGGCTGGAGATAGGAGTACACTAGGGGATTATCCAGTTCCCCCGTCCTGCTGACCGGCTGAAGAGGCTGATCTGGACTGGGAAATCAGAGGCAAGAGGATACCAGGATTCGATCGGCATCCGGATGTGATCGGCTGAGTGGAAACATCTTATGCTTATACCCCTGTAGGGGTACAGCGTTCCGGTGAGTGGAATCACAACAGGGGGATTGTATGTCTAGAGAGTTTGGAAGTTGTCGGGTGGAAGATACTATACAAATTTTTTTGGAACTGGACTTTTTCACTTTCACTTTTGTGTTGTCACATATGATCTCATGCTGCTTATGTATTGGGTTATACCCATCATTATTTATTAATTTTACTATTCACTAATCCACTTTAAATTTATATTCTTTATTTATTGGAATTTTATTTTGCACATATGTATATTTATTTAGTTCATATATTTGGATTTATTTAATATATATTTTTTAGCACTGCACTTTAGAGGGTGTGGATACCCCCTCTTATATTTCAATCAACTGAGTCTGTTCCCGCAGAGGCTGGAACACTCCATTGGATTATTTTTGACACTTTGGCACCTATTAATACACAACATACAACACTATTTGAGATTATCAGCGGTTATTGTATATGGGACACACCCATCCCACTGGCAGTCATTAATCCTCATGTGGGATACATACCTTATCCAATTTATTCATACTATGTTTTCTCCTCTATGACTTATAGGCACTAAATTGTAACCAGCGGATTATTATTTATTATTTCCCTCATGCACAGCGCCACTCCCTGTACATATATATATATATTTTTAGAATTTATCTTTGAGGGTACCAGTGAGTATCCTCGGTTTATATAGGGGGGCTGCAGTTGCAAACATACCCTGGAGCGCGGATCTTCTGGCTATAACCATTATTCTTTGGCTCCTACGGGCGCTTACTATTTGATCTGCAGCTATGGACATATTTGGATATATGTCCAACAGGAAGATTGATATAAAAGGGATTTTCAAGGGATGTCAATAATAGTCAAGACATGAATGGGCTGTTGAAACAGCTGCGACACACCCTGGAAAAACAGCTGAGGGTGTGGTGGGATGTTGTTACCCTTGAGATGTATGTGAAAGAAAAAATCACACCTAGGAGGTTGAGGTGGGATTTGAGCCCTAATGATGGCATTGACGATGCCTCCCTAAATGAAGAATGGTATTCATTCTTCTTAGGTTGTGAGAATGAACTCCTGCAAAAAATATTAGTTAGGAGGCATTTTAAATTAAGAAAAGTAGAGGAAAAGATCACTGAGATTAAGAACTTGCTGCATCCGTTTGTTGGGCAACAAGAGTATAAGGATAAGGATAAAGAACTACAAGAGATCATAAAGAAATACGATGTGGAAATACAAACTAAGAAACAGAAAAAATTCAAGAGAGATGTCTTAGATTACGCAAATAAAAGGGTCTACAAGTGGCAAGAAGAAGTAGATGTACTGAGCAATGAAGAAGATGTAGACTCTATGGATGAGAGCCCAGTAGAAGAGGAAGAAATTTTGGAGAACATAAGACAAACTAGATTTGAACATTCCCCCAATGTTAGACGTATTAACCCACCACGCACACCTAATGATCGACAAAATGGTCCTAGGGTGAGGGGGATGGAGGGATACCCCCCAGAACCTGGGTATGGAAGATCCCCAGCCACCCCGAGATATAGTATCCCTATCCGCAATAGATACTCCCCCTTAAGAGATAGGGGTTATCAGGGTACCTACAATTCCTACCCTAGGGAGCCCCCTAGGGAATATAGGGATTTTCACAGGGGGGGCCCACCTGGGAGATGGAAGACACGACCCCCATACAGGAGGCAGGGCTGGAAAGACCAATCAGAGAACAACAGAGATCCTCAGAGGCATGGGGGCCCACCTACATACAGAGGACAAAGGGATACAGGGACTTACGCACGCCCACAACAAAGGAACTCTGGCAATTACGGACATCCACAGGAGACAAGGAATGGACTGAACAGGAACCCTGGCAGACAATTAGATCAAGATCTAAGAGACACAGAAAGAGGCTACAGGCAAGAGGGAAGCGAGGAGGAAAGAAGAATAAAAAGGAGAAGAGAATATTAGGTGAAGGAATTTTTAATTTGAGTGATGTTGTTTTTACTGAAGAGGAAATGAAAGTTTTAGATTTAGGATTAAAATTTGCACCAGACAAGAATATTGATAAGTTTGAAGTTTTTATCGACCTGCAAAAATTTATGCGCAAATTGAGAATAAAAAAACACTATGCTCTTAATAAAGATAAGAAACCAGCAGAAGAAACATCTGGTTTCGTACACACCAATCTTAGAAATAACTCGATTTTCAACCCTAAAGTACCGGGCGATCAATGTATGAACGCCTTTAAGAAGATGGTGGAAAGTGACCTGACTAAACTTGAGATTAAGAATCCCAAAAGGAGAAACGTATGGAGAGCCATCAAAGAAATAGGAAAAAGAAAAGAAGTAGTGATACGCCCCGCAGACAAAGGGGGCGGGCTGGTTATACTGAGGAAAAAGGACTATGAGGAAGAAATGAAGAACCTCCTTAGAGTGGAAAACACCTATAAGAAACTCAAAGGAAACCCCAAACAAATTTACAGTAAAAAACTGAAAGCTCTCATTAAAAAAGGGAAAGACAGAGGAATTTTAAATAAGAAAGAAGCCAAATATCTTATCAGTGAGTCCACAAAGACTCCAGTCATATACCATCTACCCAAAGTGCATAAGCGGTTAGAGAAACCCCCAGGAAGACCGATTATTAGTGGGATAAATTCCCTGTTCTCCAGGCTGGGGGAATACATTGATTGTTTCTTGAAACCATTGGTAACCAAAGGGAGGTCGTATCTAAAGGACAGCACGCAACTGATAAATGAGTTAAAAAATATAACTGGGGTTGAAGACTGCCTCCTAGCGACTATAGACGTGAATTCCTTATATACCAGTATTATTCAAAAACATGGCCTAAAAGGAGTGGAGAGGGCACTTCATAAAGATGGCAGCCTTAAACAGGAACAGATTAACTTTATTTTGGAAGCCTTAAAATTAGCAATGGAAAGCAATTATTTTTGGTACCAGAAGGATTACTATGTTCAAACGAAGGGCGTCGCCATGGGAGCCAGATACGCCCCGAGCGTGGCGAATTTGTTCATGGACATGTGGGAAGAGGAGCACATATATAAGAATTTACGTCCGGAGATTGAATTTTACCGTCGCTACATTGACGACGTGATCATAGTGTGGAGGGGCACGGTAGACTCATTTCAGGATTTCCTAAGAATAATGAACCAAAACAAATACGACATCTCCTTCAGTGGGAATTGCGATCTCCAAGAGATAGACTATTTGGATGTACAGATTTTTAAGGAAGGTAATGAATTGCATACGAGAACTTTTTTTAAAACTACAGATCGCAATGGGTACATACCAACATCAAGTTGCCACCATCCGAAATGGAAACAGAATATCCCGAAAGGCCAACTAATGAGGCTGCGAAGAAATTGCCACAGGATAGATGACTACTATGTACAAGCTGACACCCTGATTAAGAAATTTACCGACAAAGGCTACCAGAAAGAATCTTTAATGAAGCAAAAATTGATAATAGGGGACCTTGACCGTGACCTCCTACTAAGAAAGAAGGAGAAAACTGACCATCATAGTAAGATGGATATGGCTTTTATTACTGGTTTTAACAAGCAATATCGTTCGGTCGAACACATTTTTAGAAAATATTGGCCCATTTTAAAATCTGATAGAACCTTGGTAAAGATACTCCCAAAAAAAACAAGATTTATTTACAGAAAGGCACCGAATCTAAGGAATCAGTTAGTACACAATGTGACTGACCCACCTAAAATGGTGAAACTGTTCCCTGAAATGAAAGGTTTTTATAGGTGCCAAAGATGTCTACCTTGTCGCGTGAGCAAAAAACAACCGAAGAGAAAGCTATCTTTTAAATCAAGAGGAGGAAAAGAGTACCAAATCAGGGAACTGATCACTTGCGAAAGTACTCATGTCACGTACGTGATTGAATGTCCCTGCCGGCTACAGTATGTGGGAAGAACCACTAGGCCCCTCCGCGTCAGGATTAGAGAACATATTAATAATATTAAGAAAGGCTTTCCAAAGCACAATCTGTCTAGGCATTTTGATGAGGTCCATAATAGGAACCCCACGGGATTAATTTTCTACGGTATAGATCTGATTAAAGACCATTGGAGAGGAGGCAATAAAAGAATAAAAGTCTCTCAGAACGAAACTAAATGGATATACCGTTTAGGGAGTCTGGTTCCTAGGGGATTGAATGTGGATATCGATCTGAACTGTTTTTTATCTAATTTTTAGATGGGTGTCCCCCTTTTTTCTACTATCCTTTTTCTACTATCTGTTATTATTATTGGTTTATTCCACTTTTAAAACTACTAATTTAACATATGCATAATTCTTAATATGTTTTTACCTTATTTTTAAGAATTATTGCAAATAGGCTTCCAATTCGAATAGGTTTATAGGCGCTCTCAATTTATTTCTGAGTTCCCTATATCACCAATTTTTTCTATAATGTATGGATTTACTATACGTAAGGGGTCTTTGTTTCTTATGTATTAGTTGGGATACCCCCTGCAGTTCACACATATTTTTGAATATACTACAATCATGTCTGGAATGCTTAACGAGTATGGCTAAAAAACATCACACAATTAGGTCCTACTCCTTCCTAATCCTACATATTGCACACTCTAACTGATTTTATTTTACATATTTATTAAAAAATTTTTTTATGGAATAGGGTTTGTTATAACCCTAGTGGTACACTATTAAACCGATTCCTGTATTTTTATTTGTAATTTTATATTTATTTTTATTTCTACAATAATTTTTATTCGATATAGCATATAATTATATTTATGTAAAAAATTTTTTTTCCTCTCAATTTTAAAAGAATTTCCTTCTCAAAAATTTCCTTCTCTATTTTAATATATCTCTCCCAAGCCTTTGTGTAGTAATATTTTTATCTCGTTTATGTGACGTAAAATGTTATAAATTAGTTTTACCGGCTAATATCTGGTTTGCAAATACAATTTTCCCATGGCCGCCATCACATTATGTATATACAAATTCTCCACTAGATGGCGTCGAGCGAGATGCCACCTGTTCGTATACAGTTTTTTCCTCATTCAGTGAGGTTTAAAATGTATGGGTTTGGCTCTCCTCTTTGTAGTTTAGGCGGTTTCTGAATTGGCCTTGCACTCTGTCCGTCAAACGACATTTGGTGTGCGATTGGCCATGGTATGTAGTGCACCCAGATATAAGGCGTTGGGAGGACCAAGATGGCAGCGCCTCCGATGACGTCCGTATGACGAAACGCGTAAGGCGGGACTATCTTGGTACGCACAACGTCACTTCCTGCCGCTGTGGTTTCTGCTGTGTGACCGGTGGAACGCAAGCGGTGGTTACGAACAAACGCTGCGTCCCGGGACAGCAAGGGGAGCCAGTGAGCTTGTCAGCTCCTCATTATTTTCTCCCCCGTTTTAGATCCATTTCTTGAAGCAATTTATGTTTGGACTGTATGTCGTTTTTATTTAATAAACATTTAAAAAGGAGTTACGCTATGTGGATATAATTCCTTTCATTACATACAAATTCCTTTGGAGCGGATGTCCGGCTGGAGATAGGAGTACACTAGGGGATTATCCAGT
Source organism: Lithobates septentrionalis (assembly GCA_037952835.1). Lineage (NCBI taxonomy): Eukaryota > Metazoa > Chordata > Amphibia > Anura > Ranidae > Lithobates > Lithobates septentrionalis. The sequence continues at coordinate 4,633,430 of JBBDGP010000554.1, forward strand.
TCCCCCGTCCTGCTGACCGGCTGGAGAGGCTGATCTGGACTGGGAAATCAGAGGCAAGAGGATACCAGGATTCGATCGGCATCCGGATGTGATCGGCTGAGTGGAAACATCTTATGCTTATACCCCTGTAGGGGTACAGCGTTCCGGTGAGTGGAATCACAACAGGGGGATTGTATGTCTAGAGAGTTTGGAAGTTGTCGGGTGGAAGATACTATACAAATTTTTTTGGAACTGGACTTTTTCACTTTCACTTTTGTGTTGTCACATATGATCTCATGCTGCTTATGTATTGGGTTATACCCATCATTATTTATTAATTTTACTATTCACTAATCCACTTTAAATTTATATTCTTTATTTATTGGAATTTTATTTTGCACATATGTATATTTATTTAGTTCATATATTTGGATTTATTTAATATATATTTTTTAGCACTGCACTTTAGAGGGTGTGGATACCCCCTCTTATATTTCAATCAACTGAGTCTGTTCCCGCAGAGGCTGGAACACTCCATTGGATTATTTTTGACACTTTGGCACCTATTAATACACAACATACAACACTATTTGAGATTATCAGCGGTTATTGTATATGGGACACACCCATCCCACTGGCAGTCATTAATCCTCATGTGGGATACATACCTTATCCAATTTATTCATACTATGTTTTCTCCTCTATGACTTATAGGCACTAAATTGTAACCAGCAGATTATTATTTATTATTTCCCTCATGCACAGCGCCACTCCCTGTACATATATATATATATATATATATTTTTAGAATAAGACGACCACTGCCTTGCTAAAGAAGCTGAGGGTAAAGGTGATGGACTGGCCAAGCATATCTCTAGACCTAAACCCTATTGAGCATCTGTGGGGCATCCTCAAACAGAAGGTGGAGGAGCGCAAATCTCTAATATCCACCAGCTCCGGGATGTCATCATGGAGAAGTGGAAGAGGACACCAGTGGCAATCTGTGAAGCTCTGGTGAAGAGGGTTAAGGCAGTGCTGGAAAATAATGGTGGCCACACAAAATATTGACACTTTGGGCCCAATTTGGACATTTTCACTTAGGGGTGTACTCACTTTTGTTGCCAGCAGTTTAGACATTAATGGCTAGGGGTTGAGTTATTTTTAGGGGACAGCAAATTTACACAGCTATACAAGCTGTACACTCACTACTTTACATTGTAGCAAAGTGTCATTTCTTCAGTGTTGTCACATGAAAAGATATAATAAAATATTTACAAAAATATGAGGGATGTACTCACTTTTGTGAGATACTGTATATATAAAATTCATAATAATACTAGACCTCTGCAACACTAAACTGGTGACCTGCAGGGGTCTTTTAAAGCATCAAGTTAGGAACACAGTGACCACACACAACCAGGTAGCCATAAGCTTGCCTGATAGTATACTGGCATAAACCCCCTTCAAAGAGTCACCTAGCCCCACTCTTAATTGAATCAACCAGTATAGCAAAAACCATTATGGCTTTTCTAAAAAGAAATCTAGTATCTTGAACGAGGAGCCAGCCACTATTTCACAGTACTCATCTAACATTTATACCTCAGTAAAGAGATAAATAAACCTCATTACCACTGTATCCTAATATTGCCTTGCTTAAAGCTGGGTTCATGCTGGTGTGATGTTAGATATCACATGTGATTCGTGCCACACTGCTGTGGAGATCACATACAATGTCTATGTGATGCGAATTCAGCTATTCTGATTGTATGGCTGAATTTGCATCGCTTTCACACCAAAATGGTGCAGGACCCTTTTTTTGGTCCTCACTGGATTCCTGCAACATTTGACAGTTTGCACTGCGATATGCAAACTGATCTGGGGGTGCCATTAACTTTCTATTGACACCTGCAAGGATTCGCATAGGGCAGTGTGAACTGCCTGCAAGTCCTATGCGATGCGGGAACTAGAATCACGTGGGAACCGGCACTTAAACATGCAATTAAACAGGCTCCCCTCTCATACTTATGATATTTATGCTAAACCAGCCAGTCGGAATCACAAGCAACCTTGTGGCTCAGTTCACATCTAGGCATCCCGGATTGCGGGCGGAATCACCGTGATTTTGCCTGCGATTCCAAGTCACAGCAAATGGCGGGACACCCTTGCGAGCCCCGTCACTTCCAATGGTTATCCCGATCACGACGCGATTTTGTCGCGACTGTCGCCCAACAAATCGCAGCAATATTATGCAAACATAATCGCGGTACTCCTGTCACCCAAAAGAAGTTACGTGAACGGAGCCTTAGTGTCTTTATTCCATCTCTGGTATCATCCAGGAGGCATAGCTGTCACCAAGGGGCATACTGCCCCATATATATTCCCCAAAATGGCCACTTCTCCTGCCAAAACCAGACACATATCAGCATCAGAGAGGACTTAAAGCAGAGTTCCACCCATATAAAATTCAGCAGCTACAAAAAGTGTAGATGCTGACTTTTAATAATCAGACACTCACCTGTCCTATGGTCCAGCGATGTGGGCGAATGAAGCCCCGCTCCTCTCCCCCTGCTCTCTGTGGTGCCGGCATTCGGACTGTGGGTGCCTGGCTGTGGCTTCACAGCCAGGCACAAACTGCGCATGCGTGAGCTGTGCTGCGCGCTGTGATTGGCCAAGCAATCTTCTGGGACCTGTGACATGTCCCAGAAGATTGCACGGAGGGAGGGGGGAGAGGTGAACTTTCTTCCGGCGCTATGGAGCCCTGGGAGGAAGTGGGAGCTGGGTGCCTCTAAAAAGAGGGTATCTGCTCCCCCCTCAAAAAATGACATGCCAAATGTGGCATGTCAGGGAGTCACCTTCACTTAAAGCTGAAGTTCCATTTTTGGTTGGAACTCCGCTTAAATATGGTGGTTCCCACTTCTTCTGTTCCCCCGAGCGCATGCAGCTAGGCTTTCCCATTGCCATCTTTATAACGTCATGACGCAAAATCTGATGTCATGGTGGCCCAAGGGCTGAAGGTGCATATGCTCAGTACCCACAAGCCCATGATTTCCATTAACACATGGGCGGCAGGGAGGTAGACCAATTCCTCTGGCCCACAGATGCACAAGGCAGAAGGGATACCCTACTACTTCATCTATACATAAAGTGCCCTGGCACTTATCATGGATCCAGTAGCTGCAAGGGACCCCTACCAAAAGCTGGATCACAAATAAAAGCATGAAAAACACTTTACAATCATAATCAGTAAGAATATTTGGCCCAGAATGTCCTAACTATTTACATGAACTAATCTATAACCAGTTTTCGAATGAAATTGACCTAGAATGAAAACGATAAAGTACACTTTGCAGCAAATTTGTGCATTTAATGCATGTTGAACACTATTTAGTTTTTATGTGAATATGGCAGATTATAGGTCATCAAAATAATCAACCATCAACTCATTAAAATTTTGCTCAAACTCTGTAATGCAAATCTAGACTTACAGAAAGGATTTACAATTCGTTACATAATTTAGCCCTGGTGGTACGGTGACCCTAAAATTTTGTATCCACTGCAGGAGTCTCACATCAAAGTCATCTCCCTCTTGGATCCTCATGCACCTTATAGAGTGCCATAACTAAGGACATTGTCCCTGGAGCCAGTCTGTCCCCGGAGTTGTCCCCGGATTGCAGGGGCAACACCAGGTGCAGGGCTGATCATGGGCTTGTGCTGGGGCAGATGGGGGTGGTCTCCGCCCCGAGTGCCACACACGGGGGATGTCAGGCCGGTGTCACTTTCTGTGACAGCTTTAATTTGAATCGCTAAGTGCCCACCTTCACACAAGTCTCGCCTCCTTGTTTGATAGACAGCACACTTGTCCAATGCCGGGACGTGTGCTGTCTATCATAGGTAAGAGCTGATCCAGGAGTCGGGACTTGTGTGATGACGGGCACCCGGTGTTTCAAATCAAAGCTGTCACAGCAGGCGGCGCTGGCCTGTGTGATGATCCAGCTGGCTCTCCTCTTCGTCTCCTCTCTCTTTTCCATGGGCACTCATGAGGCTGCATTGCTGGACACTGGTGAGGCTGCATTGATGGGTACTATTAAGGCTGCATTGCTGGGCACTGGTAAGGCTGCATTGCTGGACACTGGTGGGGCTGCATTGATGGGCACTATTAAGGCTGCATTGCCAGGCACTGGTAAGGCTGCATTGCTGGGCACTCGTGATGCTGCAATGCTGGGCACTGGTAAGGCTGCATTGATGGGCACTGGTGAGGCTGCATTACTGAGCACTGGTGAGGCTGCATTGATGGGCACTGGTGAGGCTGCATTGCTAAGCACTGGTGAGGCTGCATTGCTGGGCACTGGTGAGGCTGCATTGCTGGGCACTGGTAAGGCTGCATTGCTGGGCAATGGTGAGGCTGCATAGATGGGCACAGGTGAGGCTGCATTGCTGGGCACAGGAGAGGCTGCATTGCTGGGCAATGGTGAGGCTGCATAGATGGGCACAGGTCAGGCTGCATTGCTGGGCACAGGTGAGGCTGCTTAGATGGGCACTCATGAGGATGCATTGCTGGACACTGGTAAGGTTGCACTGATGGGCACTAGGGAGGCTGCATAGATGGGCACTGGTAAGGCTGCATTGCTGGACACTGGTGATGCTACATAGATGGGCACTCGTGAGGCTGCATTGCTGGGCACTGGTAGGGCTGCATTGATGGGCACTGGTGAGGTTGCATTGCTGGGCACTGGTGATGCTACATAGATGGGCACTCGTGAGGCTGCATTGCTGGGCACTGGTAAGGCTGCATTGATGGGCACTGGTGAGGCTGCATTGCTGGGCACTGGTGAGGCTATATAGATGGGCACTGATGAGGCTGTATTGCTAGGCACTGGTGAAGATGCATTGCTGGGCACTGGTAAGACTGCATTTATGAGCACTGGTGAGGCTGCATTGCTGGGCAATGGTGAGGCTGCATTGCTGGTCACTGGTAAGGTTGTATTGCTGGGCAGTGGTCAGGCTGTATTGCTGGGCAGTGGTCAGGCTGCCTTGCTGGGCACTGGGGAGGCTGCTTTGATGGGCACTGGTGAGGCTGCATTGCTGGGCACTGGTGGGGCTGCACTGCTGGCCACTGGTAAGGCTGCGTTGCTGGGCACTGGTGAGGCTGCATTGCTGGGCACTGGTGAGGCTGCAATGCTAGGCACTGGTCAAGCTACATTGATGGGCACCAGTGAGGCTGCATAGATGGGCACAGCTGAGCCCTGCATTCTTTATGTAGCGCACTCCTAAGCCCTGCATTCTTTATCTAGTGCACTCCTGAGCCCTGCATTCTTTATGTAGCGCACACCTGAGCCCTGTATTCTTTATCTAGTGCACTCTTAAGCCCTGCATTCTTTATGTACTTCTGAGCCCTGCACTCTGTTTTTTCTCTATCTTATCTTCATAAAATTTGGTAGTCACATCTCAAAATATTAAGTATATTTTTTTATCTCATGGATGAAGTGGGAGAAATTACATATATATCATACAATCATTCTATAAACACACACAACATACACTGCATATATAATTTGAGGAAGATATGCTTATAAAAAAGTTTACCATTTGCCAATTAAAAAAAATGTCCCGGGATTTCATTTTAAAAATATGGTCACCTTACATAAAGTGCATGACAGATACATCAAAGTTGTGAACCAAACCTCCTATAGGGGAGACAATCTTTCCATTTGCAATAAAATCCACATAATCATGTACTCGCTTGTGAAATGGTCTCTTTGTTTTCCCCACATAGAACGCGCCTCAGTCACATTTCATGAGGTAACTGGTAATGGCAGCGATCTATGATTTTTAGTGGGACTGCGACATTGCGGCGGTCAAATTTGACCCCAAATTACACTTTTTGGGGACCAGCGACGTTATTACATTGATCAGTGCTATAAAAATGCACCAATCAATGTAAAAATGATACTGGCAGGGAAGGGGTTAACACTAGGGGGTCGATCAAGGGGTTAAGTGTGTTCCCTCAGTGTGTTCTAACTGTAGGGGGGTGGGCTTACGGAAACATGACAGAGATCACTGCTCCCGATCACTGGGAGCAGAAGATCCCTGTCATGTCACTAGGCAGAACGGGGAACTGCCTTGTTTACATAGGCAGTTCCCCGTTCTGCCTCTCCTCACTGTGATCGTGAGCCGCCAGCAGAAATCAAGTCTGCGGGATCCGCGGGCACGCTCCCGCTATCCTGCTTTTATTGACTGACGTACAGATACGTCAGTTTGTGAAGGAGAGCCATTCTGACGACGTATATCGGCGTGAGCCGGTCGGCAAGTGGTTAATAAATGGGCCATACGGGCAACTGCCATATCATTTACAACTACATACAGCTTCTCCAGTAATTTTTTTTACTAATCGTCTTCAAAGATGTACTAAATCTAAAAACCACCTCCATACTTGCCAATTATTTTGTCTGAGCTTAGCAAATACCAAAACTTCTCCAAGGCCATAAATATTTTCTGGTTATGTGTATTTAGTAATAAATGTAACTGTGTCCAAAATCCTGCTCCATGCTTGAATGAAAAAGGAACTCTGATGCAACCTATTCATAACCTTTGGTAGGCTTTTTTGAAGGATTTCCTGCTATATCTCCTAGTTCCCTCAAAGCTGCTGCCTCTCTTCATGAAAATAAATGTCCTGGTTCAGGCTTTCCCCGTTAAAGGGTAACAACATTCTATCCCTATCTCCCAATTGTAGTCTCCATAAGAAGCCCAATGTAGCACCACAAGTGCAGTTTCAACACACATTACTTCCAACGCTGTATCCTGGCCTAGGCCAACAAGGCCCAGGCCTAGGGCAGCACTTTGCAGGGGGGGCAGCATGGAAAGAGTCCCCGCCAGCTTGCGCTACACTGTTAGTTAAGCACCAGTTTTTTTGGGGCAGACTGGGCTGAGAGGCAAATTAGTCTAGCGTCCCCATTAAGCGGCCTCACTACTCCTGGTATGCGGGCGGCTAGAGTAAGAGAGTGTTATAGCCCCTGTCAGTTTATCTTTTACCATTCCTGTCCCATTGCAGATATTTCCCTTCACTTCCTGCCCCATAGCCAATCAGGAAGTGAGAGGAAATCTATGCAAATTAAGGAAATCCATTGCTCACTCTCCCCCCCCCAGGTTCTCAAAACTAGTGTCCCCACTCGAAAATTTCAGGGTGGGTCTTAAACAGCAAGGGGTGTGGCCTTGAGAGGAAGGGGTGGGTCATATTTAAATTAGGGGGTGCACAAGTTTAATCAGGCCTAGAGCAGCACAAAACCTAAATACACTACTGATTACTCTTCCACATGGTCTTCTGTTGCCACTATCAGGAATTCTGCTCTGAGAACTGCCATATATTCATACAGAATGAGTGTTTATGCACTTTCACTTGGCAAATTATTATGCAATTTTTTTATAACTACACCGCCTAAGGCAGCCTTTCGCAAACTTTTTATTATGAGGGAAGCCCTGAAATGTTCAGGTCTTAACGAACCCCTACTAAAATGACTGCATCTACATCTTACTGTACATTAGTGTAGCACTACCCCCCCGTAGGAGCCGCTGGTGAATGGTGAATCTCCCACCCTGCACAGCCAGGCACATACATTTTCCATACCCTCTGGTTTCAAGAAACAGTTCTTGCAGCTTTGTTTGTATATTAGGGGGATTTAAATTTGGATGGGGAAGGATTATTATGGGGTGCCCACTTGGTCAGCAGAATTCTTCAGGGACTCAACCTATATCCATCGGGTATATACACACTCCTCTTCTACCTCCAGCACACTTGCTTGTAGAACTACTACTTCCAGGACCAACTAGCACAGTTGGTTTGATCTAACACAGACTCAGTTAGATCCTTGAGAATGCCCTTAACAGGCAGGGACCACGGGCCCCTTTTGGTGTAGCAAAAATAGAGGTCTTTGGTGCTAGCTGTCCTTCTCTATGGCTACTGCTCCCAGTACCACCATTTGGCTGCAACTGCCCCTTTCACTAGCCTTCCTGGTTACTGTCGGGGCTCTCAGCCCTCCCTTCTCAGTGCTCAGGTTGCTCAGTGGTCAGTTAACTGCCAGTACTTATCCTTGTTCCCGTGCCTCCTGGTCAGGATCCCTCTGTGTGTCATGAAGAAGGGTCCCTTCTGCACCCGAGCCCAGGCCGGAGTTCACTCCCCCCCCCCCCAGACTGGGGAACTACTCTCAAAGGCCCCGACAGCCTAACACTCCATCTTCATCTTCTAACCAAACTCCACATTGCCCCTGCTGAGCTGACCCAGAGTATTTGAGGGGTCCTGCCCCCTAACAACCCTTCTGTTGGGCATTGGTCAGGGCCCTCAGAATACTCCAGGCAGCTCCACATTACTTCCCCTCCCATTCTTTTAGAAAGTTCCAATACATTATAGAAGTGGAGTGGTCTCAGTGATGCTGCCTGTGAGTCATCCAGCTCTCCCTGGATCTCTGCCCAACCCAGAAAAAAAACACACAGGCTTGGCTGGCAGCCAAGCCTTAAAATGTACCTACACTAATGCCCTGTACACACGGTCGGATTTTCCGATGGAAAATGTGTGATAGGACCTTGTTGTCGGAAATTCCGACCGTGTGTGGGCTCTATCACACATTTTCCATTGGAATTTCCGACAACAAAATCCGTTATCGGAAATTCCGATCTTGTGTTATTTTCCGACAACTTTGTGTGACCATGTGTATACAAGACAAATTTGAGCCAACATCCGTTGGAAAAATTCCACGGATTTTGTTGTCGGAATGTCCGATCAATGTCCGACCGTGTGTACAGGACATAACACAAAAACTCTAGCACTCTAGCAACAAAGCTAGGGGGTGCTACACTACCCCCACCCCCCTAACGTCCAGTCAGTCTCTTGGCTAGGAATCTAGAAAAATAGCAAGGGCTTCCCATAAAAATAAATTTGAAAGGGGGGAAAGTGAATAAACTTGGGCAGGGCTATATGACAAAGAAATACTGTATCAAAAATATACACCATATCTATCCGGTAAATATTTGCAGCATATGTACACCCTAGCTATAGGTCCCTGTAACTAACACAGTAATATCAACAAATTTACAATATCCACCTCCCCCTCAATCCTCCGACAACTGGAATTCTTGAATTCGCCTGGTGCAGGATGAACAGGATGAACAGCTGTCTATACCTAAACCTGCAAACAGAAAGAAAAAATAACACCATCTTACCACTAACAACTAACTGTACATATTTTCTGTCAGTAGGGGGATATGATCCCACTGGCAGAAAGGCAATAGTAAAGACACATTTTTTTTCCATTCTGTCAAGAGGGGGTTATGATCCTGCAGACAGAAAAAAATAGAAAGTGTGTAGTGAACAGTTCTCTTTGGAGTCCCTGGTGGAAGGGGCCCCTCCCCGGATTATCAAGCTCCTTGAAAGAGTTAAAGGCAGGACTTAGGCCTCATCCAAACTTCAACAGTGGGAAGTGTTCATCCAGCTGGCACAGGTCAGGGTGGCAGGCCGACCTAGTCCTGAAAGTACACAGAAAAGCAAAGTACAGAATGCAATCTCCCAACAGTCCATGGAACAATCTCCACTGGTGAGCTGCACACTCCAGCAGTCCTTCAGGCATAGAGCTTGGGATTTGGAAGCCTTCTCCTACTACCTACAGCCTGCTAGGAGCCACTCTTTCTGATAGAGAAAGAGTGGCTCCTAGAAGGCTGTCCTGCTTTCACGATCACCACTCTGTCCTTGTGGATTGCTTTCCCCAGCCTCCATTCCTCCTGAATGTCCTTAAACCGGGCCCAGGTGTCAGGAACCATAAATTAGACTAAGACAGAAGTGCAGTAAAAAATCAGACTATTTAATAAAATGGTATAAACAGAACAAACATAGCCAGAGTTCGGAAACCAGGATGGGTAGTCGAACAAGCTAGAGAACAGGGGTCCAGAGATCAGTGTAGTTGGGTGCAGCAAACAGGATCAGAAACCAGAAGGGAAGTCAGCCAAGCAAAAGTCCATCACAGGAAAACACAGCAGAGAGAGTCTGGATATGTTGACCAAGGCAAAGGCACAGACAATCTGATCCAGGGAGTTTATATAACCAACAACTCTAGCTGACCAGCAGAAAATGAAGACCAGATAAGTCACTGTGAAATGAAGTCTTTGGCAATTAACTGACAGCTGAGCACAGTGCTCTGAGAAGGAAGAGCTGAGCCCAGCCCTGACACCAGGTCTCTTCACAATCTGGCACCCACTGAGGCTTAGGGATATGCAGGTACTTCCACAGCAGATTATCCTCCCACTCTCTCTGGGAGTCCTCAATGATGTCCATAATGTCGGGTGGGACACACACCTCTTGACCCACTGCTTGAATTTAGCTGCTCTGGTCTGGGTGTTGGAGGGTCTGTTGTAGAAGAGTTTCCTTGCACTAACAGGGGTTCCTGCAGCTCCTCCAGTTCCCACAGCAAGATCTGGCACATCTAACACCTTGGACTGGATCTCTTCCTGGACCAGGGAGCCTCCTATCTCCCATTCCTCCTCCGAGCTACTGTGTGATAACCAATTCGCTATTTCTTCCAGGGACCCGAATTCTACTTGCAGTCTGGGGGAACCCCAATCTATGGCCCTGTCTCCGCTTTCCCCTTCTGGCTCACCTGAGGGCACATCTCCCTCCTGCACTGGCTCCTTCCAGGTGGGGTCAGCAGAGTACATAGAAGTCATTTCAGGGACATTATCTGGTTCCTGCTGAGCAGTACTTACAGTTACAAGGTGTCTGACCAGGCTGCAGGCCACGCCAGATCTCCACTGTTCTTCCCCAATGTCACTGACTTTTGCAGGGAAGTCAACAGGCTCAGACTTGACCCCGCCTTTCTCGGATGATCCAAGGCCCACTCCGGCCTTCTGGGATTTCTGTGGCTGTAATTGATACAGTCCTGTTTACAGGTCCACGCCGTAGTACTGTGGCCCGTGCTGGCTGGATATTAGCCGTAAAGCGGCTTGTCGCAGTATCCTCACTGGATCCAGGTACTGACCACCGCTGTCGGTATCCGGCATTCTGGACACAGCAGGTACAATCGCTCCATCCCCTCGATTATCCAGGGGGGCGAATCCCCTGTGAGGCTCCAACCGCGTCCGCTCCTGCAGGTCAGGCAACCAGTTCAGAGCTGGAAACACATGAGCACACTCCGCTATCTTGCTATCTTACAATGGATTTTCTCCGGGGCGTAGTTCCCCCCAAACTTCCAGGCGGGCTGGTGCTTGCAGAGCTGATAGGCAGACCTCTTCCCACGTGTGTGGCTGTAACCCCTTGTTAGCTGTACTGCAGTTTGTAGGCCTTCTGTTTTTTGCAGAACTTGTATGGACAAGCTGCTCAGCACCGACTGTACCTGAGCAACTGGGAGCAGGTGGCCACTGACTTTCACTGTGGGTGCTGGTAGTAACAATAAAGTCTTTAGCCCATGCCTCACTGTAGAATAGCATGAGTTTGGAGCATACAGTCACTATGTCCAGAATTAGCAGATCGCTGGACATATTTGTAATCCATGGGCATGATCATCCGCCATGGTTGCCACAGGTGACAGCACATGGTAAAAGTTACTGAATAGCAGGTTAAAGCACAAGTGTTCATACCAGCTGTGGTTGGGGCAACTGGGTAATCAGAACAGCAATAATTTGGCAGGCAGCTCCCGCTGGTTGCTATGGACAATGGTGCTTGGGTTTTGCAATGACAGTCACAAACAGGCAGAGCGCATAAGTCCTTCCCTGGCTCAATCCCTCTGTTGGTCTTTTGGAACAGGGCACAGACAGTTCCCTAGCTTAATGAAAAACTTTGGCTACTAGGAGCAGGTGGACCGTGGGCGGATATCTTGGACCAGATCCCAAATATAGCGCTACCCCCCCATAGGAACCGCTAGTGAATGTTGGTTATCTCCCACCCTGCAGAGCCAGGCACATGAATTTTCCATACATTCTGGAGTCAAGAAACAATCCTTGAAGCTTTGTTTGTTTATTTTTTATTAGGGGGATTTGAACTTGGATGGGGAAAGGTTAATCTAGGATGCCCACTTGTTCAGCAGAACTCTTCAGGGACTCAACCTATATACATCCGGTATATACACACTCCTCTTCTACCTCCAGCACACCTACTTGTGGAACTACTACTCCCAGGACCAGCTAGCACAGTTGGTTTGATCTAACACGGATTCAGTTATATCCTTGGGAAAGCCCTTTGCAGGCAGGGACCGCGGGCCCCTTTTGGTGTAGCAAAAATAGAGAGGACTTTAGTGCTAGCTGTCCTTCTCTGTGGCTACTGCTTCCAGTACCACCTCTTAAGGCACTCTCAGTCTGCCTGGCAGCAACTGCCCCTTTCACTAGCCCTCCTAGCTACTGTCAGGGCTGGGCTCTCAGCCCTCCCTTCTCAGTGCTCAAGTTGCTCAGCTGTCGGTTAATTGCCAGTATTCATCGTTCCACAGTGGCTCACCTGGTGATCATTTCCTGCTCGTCCGTCCAGCCTACAGCCAGCCCCTTCTGGCTATTTAAACTGCCTGGTTCATTCCTTCTGTGCCTTCGCCCTTGGTCCAACATATCTGGAGACTCTCTGCTGTGTTCCTGTTGAAGACTTGCCTGGCTGACGCCCCTTCTGGTTCCTGATCCTGTCTGTTGCCTCCGATTACGCTGATCTCAGGCTTCCTTCCTATTCCATTATATTAAAAGGTGTGATTTTTTACTGAATTTTCTGTCTTGGTCTGATTCATGGTTCCTGACAGCTACTTCTCTACAGTCCTCCCAGACTGACACTGCATTCATTCCAGACTGCTTGCACCCAGTCCCTTCAGGCATGCCTCTCAGTCCTCTGATTGTATCACTCACCAGCCCACGTAGCTGTCTTCATCCCTGGAGATTTGCCTGGTAGTGTTCTCCTGCTGTCCTCTCCTTGCTCCCGTGCCTTCTGGTCAGGATCCCTCTGTATGTCATGAAGAGGGATCCCTTCCGCACCCAAGCCTAGGCCTGAATCCCTTCCCCCCCACCTCCAGACTGGGGAGCTACTCTCAAAGGCCCCAACAGCCTAACACTCCATCTTCTAACCTAACCCACTGACCCAGAGTATTTGAGGGGGTCTGCCCCCTGCCAACCCTTCTGCTGGTGCCTGTATGTCATCCAGCTCTCACTGGATCTCTACCTAACCCAGAAAAAAAACACACAGACTTGGCTGCCAGCCAAGCTTGGAAATTTACCTACACTAACACAAAAACTCTAGCACTCTAGCAACACATCTATGGGGTGCTACATTTGTGTGATGGTCAAGAAGAATGCTCCTTACATTTGTGGTTTGTAGAATGAATTAGCCTCTTACAGATAGCTTAAAAGATCGTTTGTTTCAGTGGCAACTTATTTGAGAGACAGAAATTGCACATTGCTCAAGGAATCCCTAGCAAACTCTGGAGGAATTCTAGGGTTCCCCTGAACCCTTGTTGAGAGTGGCTGCCCTAAAGTAATATTTATGGCATTTGGAATCAATGCCATGCAGAAATGAGAGCTAGATACCAAATATCAATCTCACATTATGTGCGTTGTCTTCTGATTTTTACTCTACTTGGATGAATGGTGTTCTTTTTAGATATGGAACAATGAAGCTGCAAGAAATGCTGATCGACATGCCAAAAAATGTTTATGGGTTCACAGTTCCGCTAAAGATAGAGAAGTAACAAGTAAGTGCAACACATTTAAGGACATATACAGTGCTTTTGTACACATTACATTATTTAGGATGTGAAGCCAAAAAGTAAAATGTTTCCATGTCTTTCTTCTTAATATTTCTTTTTTTTTTTTTTTCTAATACCTTTATTTATCAGAAAAATGCACAGTTCAAAGGTAAACATAGTAGACCGAGACAGAATTGTCCCCAAATAGTAAGGGGTAACAGAGACAATATCTTGGATAGCTTTTTCAAAACAAAATATGGTATTACATTCAAATGACAAAACAGGTTAAAAAATGACCCATCATGTAAACACAACACCTTTTTTCATTTTTGAATAAGTTAATATGAAATTGCTTATGGATTGCAGACTTTGGGCATGTTACACCCATAGGTACGACATAGGTCATACACAGCATGTCTTGCCCCTCTACCCCTGATGCTACACTCATCTTACCACTTTTGCCAGCAATTCCCAGCTGTAAAATTGACAGCCGGGCATTGCTGCATAAGAGCATAAAGCTGCAGCATTCAGAAGCTCGATTAGGAGCCCCAGGCACATAGCTAAATGCACAGTAGTTAAATACATTTATCAGAGCTATTTTACCTGTCAAACTATTTACACTTCTGACCATCCAGCTCTGCCACACAAAACAGACCTCTCTTGCAGAAGGAGCCCTGATTTTTTATTTACTGCAACTCAGTAATAGTTTTAGGTCTCCTCCCCAACCTCAGCCTTTGACTGGTCAATGAAGGAGAATCGCTTGGCCAATGAACTTATTTCTGTATCACTCTGATCTCTCCTTCTACCACCAAGTTCTTTGCACGGAAGTACAACCGACTGCATTGCTTCCCCTTTCTCCCTGTCGGATCTCTGCTGTACAGCATATTGCAAGAAACTGATACCAAGTCAACTTATAGTACTTGCACTGTTTGCATTAAAACAAATACATTTAGGCTCAGTTTACCATTACAGGTGTAATGGTGTGCACATGCATATAAATGGATGGGCTGCATTAATGCAATACATGTTAAGGAGGGACTTCACCCAAAAGGGGAATTTCCACTTGTTTAAATCCCCCCCACTGCACTGGCATATTTGGCACTTTTTGAGGAGCCCCTGTGATCTGTGAGGATGTTCAGCCCCCTCCTTCTTCCCCCCACAGCCTTCTGGGACACACACAGGTCCCAGAAGACTGCAAAACCATTCACAAAGCGCAGGACGGCTCATGCATATGTTGTAGGAGACCGGCTCTGAAGGCTTCACTGTTGGTTTAAAAACACACAAACCAGAGCTCTATATGAAAAAGTGTTCTGCTGTCATATAAAATGATGAAATATATAATAAATGAGACACCAAAACACCAAAGTCCATTTTGTGATGAGTTGTGCAAAGTCCTTCAAGCTCAGCCTAATAACCAGTGCTCAGACTAGTAAGGCAAGATTATCTTACCAGATCCAAAGACCTTTCAATGTCTATACTCCCATCTGTGAGTTTTATTACCTCTCACATTAGGTAATCATCTCAGCTCTTCCTACCTTCTCGTGGAAACTGTTGTTACAAATGATTCAGGGGTAGTGCTCTCAGGATGTCCACAGAAGCCAGTCAAACAACAGATCTGTGAAAAACAGGCATTGGAAATGTAACATTCGTCCTGCACCCTCACGAGCATCCCGACGTCACCGCTATTTCCTGCCCTGCGTGATGTACGTTTTGTCTAAATAGACGTCTTCTGTGAGGCATTAGGGCGAATATGAGTGATCTCACAAATCAATCATATATGCAAATGATCCAAAGGTAAAACGTTTATTTAAAGGATAAGTTCACCTTTTTGGGCAAAATTTCCTTTTCATAATAAATAAAATTTTCTTTTCTGGCCCAGCCATCCCAATGTGCTTTTCTCTCATTTACCTCATCCACAAGATATTTAGAATCTTGTCAATTTATTCATCATCTCCCAGAAGGCTTCACTTCTTTGTTGCATCATAGAAGAGGGCGTGATAGGGTGTTTTCACCACTCTGGACCACACCTCCCTCATTACAATACCACCTTCCACCTACTCCCTATACAATCTGATTGTGCAATTTCCTTTAGAACTCCCATCAGCTATGTAGCACAAGGACCTGTCTGATTTAATACAAATTAAATGGATTTATCAGGTGGGTCCTACTATTCCATAGTTCTGGTAAATCTATAGGAAATTGTACAGAGATTGTACATTTAGATTGCATAGTATATGGCCATCTTTATACAGGTACATAGGAGGGAATGGACAAAAACACTCAGTTTTCAGGCCTCATTCACATCTCCACGTAGTGAAAACTCACATTCCTACATGTGTTTGTTTTGGGTGTTTCGGAGCGTTTCCTTTCGTCACGCATAGGGCGGCCTATTCACTTGAATGGAATGCCCTACACCTGACAATTGCCCCAGAGAAGCTCCAGAACTTTTTTGGAGCGAAGCATGGTGGGTTACCGCAGTTTTTGGTGCGTTTTCCACACTTGGGGAGCCTTTAACATGTGCTGGCAACACAAACACGTTGCACATTTGCAGTGTTTCTGAAATACATGGCAAACTGCGCATTTTCTGTACGGTTTGCCATGCATTTGGAAACACACAGATGTGAATGGAGCCTCAATGTTCTTGTGTAAAAGCACCAATTTCACTTTCAGGCCCCATTCACACCCAGAGTAGTGTGAGTGCATGTATTTTGTCTCATTGTTCCAGTGAAACACATAGAAAATGTGAATAAAAGTGTAGCGCTAGGAATGACATGAAAATAGAGAGTGGGTAAAGAGGCTATCTGGAAAAGCTAGTCTCTCATGTTAGAAAACATGAAAACGTTTATCAATGAATAATGTGTAATTCACAACTGTGAAGGTGAAAGGAAGCGTCATGCGACATAAAGTCGCAAAGCAAACGCATATATAGTATCACAAGTGATATCAGTAAAAGATATAATACAGACCAAAGTGCAAAACGGTGTATGAAAATACAATTTATTACAAAGTGTCAACATGTAAAGTGAACTTACATTAAGCATACAAATGAAAAGCCGTGATGAATCTAGTATAAGTTAAAAAGACAATGCTATATCAGCCGAAGCCAAAAAATACAAAATAAACAATAAATATAAGTCCCTGAAGTGGTAGCAATAAACCGTGATAATATAAAAAGGCAACTGCTGCATTTATAGAACAGTCTCTGGAGCAAATGTATTCAATGTTGGATGTACAGCCGGGGGTGCCTTCACCATCCAAGGGGGAGGGGGAGAAAAAGGTACTCTAAGACCCCTTTCACACTGGGGCGGTTTGCAGGTGTTATTGCGCTAAAAATACCGCCTGCAAACCGCCCCTAAACAGCCTCCGCTGTTTGTTCAGTGTGAAAGCCCGACTGCGGTGCGCTGGCAGGAGAAGAAAAAAGCTCCTGCAAGCCGCATTTTTGGAGCGGTGAAGGAGCGGTGTATTCACCGCTCCTTCACCGCTCCTGCCCATTGAAATCAATGGGGCAGCGCGGCTATACCGCGGTAATACCGCGGCTATAGCCGCGCTATACGAGGGGTTTTAACCCTTTTTCGGCCGCAAGCGGGGGGTTAAAACCGCACAGCTAGCGGCCGAATACCGCGGTAAAACAGGGCTAAAAATAGCGCTGTTTTACCGCCGACGCCCCCTACCACCCCAGTGTGAAAGGGGCCTTACCAAGAGTGGTGGACCCAGCTCACCGTGTGGTGGTGGGTCAATTAGGCATGGAAACAGAGACCTGAAGCCGAGCTCCCAAGGTGATCTACATGATAACTTCCTCCATAGGCAGATGAATGTCCAGGGCATCAGTTGTTTAAAGATGGATGGAACACTGCAACGCCAAGCAGGTATCAGCTCACTAAAAACTTCTCCTACGGGTCAGATATGTAGTAATAAGGGCATATAAGAGAAAAAAGGAATATGGTGTAAATCCGTTTGGTGGGATTTATTGATAAAAAATGGATATCTAAAAGAATGTATACAATAACAACAGTTCAAAATGAAAAGATAAGAAAGCGCAGTATGAGGTAGCTGAGACCAGCTTATTAACCCTACGCGTTTCATCTTAAGAGACTTCAACTGGGGCATGCGCAAAAGGCTATTTAAGTTAAACTACAGGATGTGATATCACATAGGGGAAGTGCATTTAAAGGCATTGTGACTGATTTCTGATTGGGACTCTAAAACAAAGTTAATACTGCAGCTGCAGGAACAGATTCACAAGACTCAATCACTGTGTTTAAAAAGTCCGTTCAGTGTCAAAATTTATTATTACATGTTATTTTATAAATAGATAAGATAGGATAAGAAAGGGGTGGTGTGATATGTTACTAAAAACTAACAAATAGAAATATGTTATTAAAAGCTATCAAATAGAAATATATTATTAAAAGCTAGTGAATAGAACAATTGCAAAAATAAAACATTGAGAAGGGAGGGGGGAGTAGAGAGCGTTTAGTAGGAGAAGTGTCTGTGTGTTAGGTGAAGGTTACGGAACAGATTTCAACAGTGAGAACAAAATGGAGTCTCTTGTGCTTAAATGAACAGTACAGTGAATGTCCATGTCAAAGGCATATAGCTTAAAGTACTAATGATTAAACCCCTAAATGATTGGTATATTAGGCAGCTAAGGAGATATATTAAATGCATCATTAAAAATACAAAAATATAAAGAATATCAATAACAAATACATAAAATAGGTAGGAAAGCTTCACTTTCACTGCTGGTTTCCCTTCCCTAAGATGCCGGCGCCCGCACCCGAAGTCGATTGAAGGATTGGCTTGGATGCAGACATCGCTGGATCGCTGGATCCCTGGACAGGTAAGTGTCCTTATATATATTAAAAGTCAGCAGCTACAGTGTTTGTAGCTGCTGACTTTTATTTTGTATTTTTTTTTTTTTTGGGGGGGGGGGGGGGGGGGGGGGACTGGCGCTCCTCTTTAATGTGCACAAAGTAAGTGGACCCCTAAAGAAGATCTCCCCACTCATCCATAAAACCACTAATAATGTGTAAAGAGGAAAAATAAACAAGTATATTTACCTACACTATATTACCAAAAGTATTGTGACGCCTGCCTTTATATGCACATGCACTTTAATGGCACCCCAGTCTTCTGGAAAGGCTGTCCACAAGGTTTAGGAGTGTGTCTATGGGAATGTTTGACCATTCTTCAAGAAGAACATTTGTGAGGTAAGGCACTGACGTGGATGAGAAGGCCTGGCTCGCCATCTCCGCTCTAATTTATCCTAAAGGTGTTCTATCGGGTTGAGGTCAGGACTCTGTGCAGGCCAGTCAAGTTCCTCCGCCCCAAACTTGCTCATCCATTTCTTTATGAACCTTGCTTTGTGCACTGGCTCGCATTCATGTTGGAACAGGAAATGTCCATCCCCAAACTGTTCCCACAAAGTTGGGAGCATGCAATTGTCCAAAATGTCTTGGTATGCTGACGCCTTAAGAGTTCCCTTCACTGGAACTAAGGGGCCAAGCCCAACCCCTGAAAAACAACTCCACACTATAGCCCCCCCCCCCCCCCTACACCAAATGATTTGGACCAGTGCACAAAGCAAGGTCAAACATTCCTATAGACACACTCCTAAACTTTGTGGACAGCCTTCCCAGAAGAGTTGAAGCTGTTATAGCTGCAAAGGGTGGGCCAACTCAATATTGAACCCTACAGACTAAGACCGGGATGCAAATAAAGTTCATATATGTGTAAAGGCAGACGTCCCAATAATTTTGGTAATACATTGTATATCCAAGTGACTTTTTTTGGTGTTTACTGGCATCATGCTTTTCATCTTGTGCATGTGCCATATGACATTACACGCATCTGTTAAAATAATAAAACCCTTCCCCCAAGATCTTACCAGCAAATGGGTGTCATTTTATATGGCGCATGTGTAAGATTATGCTCTTATAGCAACTGTGATGTTGTTTTTCAAGGGGGTATCTGTGTGACTGGGGATTTGTTACCACTACCTTTAGAGGGAAAAAGGTCAGTAAAGTAAAAAAAAAAAAAAAAAGTTTAGAAAGCAGTCTTAGGCAATTTGCAGAGATACATACTGATGTGAATTTTAGAGAAAGTGGTGGTGGGGGTCGGCTTTAATGAATTATTAATGAATATAGAGCTGGCATACTTTGTGTTCTTTATATTTGCCTGCAATTCAGCTTTCATTTGCAATGTGGTGAATGTGCAGCGAATGTAGACTCTATAGGGATTCATAGAAATTGGCACGCAAATGCAGACAAGAGTAACATTCACCTTGTTTAAATATGGTGAATATTACAGAAACCAGATTTTATGTATTCATTGCATCATTATTTTTTTTTTTTTAGATCTAACATGTGGAGAAAATATATTCATTGCGCCTATTCAGTTGAACTGGGAAAGAGTTATTGAGATTTATGATTCTGAGAAGGAAAATTTTGTATATGGCGAAGGAGCAAAATCTCCAGACAAGCCAGTTGGTCATTATACCCAGGTATTGTCTACATTTTATTAACTGGCTGCTGTAGAATAATGCTTTCAAAGCTAAAATTTGATATACAAAACACACAGTGGGTATAGAAAAGAGTCACCCCCTTTTACAATAATCACATTTTGTTGCTTTGCAGCCTGAAATGAAGACAGGCACAGTTTCTGCTTTATTCAGCTGTATTTACTCAGTGCAACTTATAACATCCAGGTGAAAGATATTACACCAACATGTCAGATAAAATAAAAAAATAAATAAAAAACAATCACTGAATTGAAAAAAAGATCACCCCCTATTATGTCAGTAGTTTGATGGACCACCTTTTTCTTAACCACTTGCCGACCGCTGTACGTCCAAAGTTTGGCGGCGGATATCATTGTTATGGCAGCAGCTAGCTGCCATAACCCCGGTATCCCCGTTTTCATTCGGCCGTCGGCTTTCAGATAAAAGTGGTCTCTGCGGCAGATTCGCCGCGAGATCACTTTTATCGGTGGCGGGAGAGGGCCGTCAGTAGCAGCGGAGGCGATCGCATCTGTCTCCCTTCTGTGCCTGGAGACGAGTGAGGCTAAGATGGCGCCCACTCGTCTCCATGACACTGCTGGGCGGAAGCGACGTCAAAACGTCACTTCCGCCCATATGTCCTAAAGGCACATTTTTTTTCAATGTCATTTTTTTAAATGACTTTTTTTTTTTTTTAATTGCATTTTAGTGTAAATATGAGATCGGAGGTCTTTTTGACCCCAGGTTCTGTCAGGCTTTTTTCTATTACAAGGGATGTTTACATTCCTTGTAATGGGAATAAAAGTGACACTTTTTTTTTTTTAAACAGTGTAAAAATAAATAAAATCATGTAAAATAAATAATAAAAATAAAAAAAAAATGTAAAAACCCCCCGTCCTGACGAGCTCGCGCGCAGAAGCGAACACATACGTGAGTAGTGCCCGCATATGAAAACGGTGGTGAAACCACACATATGAGGTATCACCGCGACCGGTAGAGCGAGAACAATAATTCTAGCCATAGACCTCCTCTGTAACGCAAAACAAGCAACCTGTAGAATTTTTTAAACGTTGCCTATGGAGATTTTTGAGGGTAAAAGTTTGACGCCATTCCACGAGCAGGCGCAATTTTGAAGCGTGACATGTTGGGTATCAATTTACTTGGCGTAA
The DNA here is from genome assembly GCA_037952835.1 of Lithobates septentrionalis. Lineage (NCBI taxonomy): Eukaryota > Metazoa > Chordata > Amphibia > Anura > Ranidae > Lithobates > Lithobates septentrionalis. The sequence continues at coordinate 4,654,759 of JBBDGP010000554.1, forward strand.
CATTATATTTCACAATATAAAAAAAATTGGGCTAACTTTACTGTTGTCTTATTTTTTTATTCAAAAAAAGTGAATTTTTTCCAAAAAAAGTGCGCTTATAAGACCGCTGCGCAACTACGGTGCAAAAAAAAGTATTGCATTGACTGCCATTTTATTCTATAGGGTGTTAGAAAAAAACAATATATAATGTTTGGGGGTTCTAAGTAAATTTCTAGCAAAAAAAACTGTTTTAAACATGTAAACACCTAAAATCCAAAACGAGGCTGGTCCTTAAGTGGTTAAATTACAGCCTTTAGGGCTCTTTCACACGGGGCGGATCAGTGATGATCCGCCCTGTGAACACCCGCTTGCTCAGCGGAGATCGCTCCGCCGATCCCCGCTGAGCAGGAAGATGACAGGTCCATCGCTGCACACTGTGTGCAGCGATGGACCTGTCAGAGCGCCGCTCTCCCCAATGGAGGATCGGATGATGACAGACCGTAGAGTCCGTCGTCACCCGATCCGATCTGAAAACGGATGGAAAAGTAGGGTTTTCCTCCGTTACACTTCTCGGATCGGAGCGGGTCGAATTTCAGCGGACATGTCACCGCTGACATCCGAGGCTCCATTGGGATACACGTATGTCCGTTTTTTATCCGAAAACGGAAGGATGAAAAACGGACATACGGATCCCTCGTGTGAAAGAGGCCTTAGTCTTTTGAGATATCTAGACTTTGCAATATTTGCCCACTCTTTTTTTGCAGAACTGCTCAAGTTCAGTTAACTTTGATGGGGACCATTTGTGGACTGCAGTCTTCATGTCATTCTACAGATTTTCAAAGGGGGTTTAAGTCTGGACTCTGACTAGGCCATACAAGGACATTCACCTTTTTCTCCTTCATCCACTTTGTGGTCATTTTTGCTGTGTGCTTTGGGTCATTGCCATGTTTGAAGGTAAACCTTCCCACTGACAACTTTCTGGCAGAGGGAAGCAGATTTTTCTCAAGAATTTGATGGTATTTTGCCCCATCCATTTATCCTTCTATCCTGACACGTGTTCCAGTCCCTGCTGCAGAGAAACACCCCCATAACAGGATATTACCCCCTCCATGCTTTATCACAGGAATAGTGTTTTTTCGATGGTGAAATGTATTGGATTTCCGCCAGACATATCGTTTGGTGTTGAGGTCAAATAATAAAATTTTAGTCATATAGTAATTAGTAAATAAAGTGGATGTAAACACTCACATATACCCAGTAAAGTGAACAGCCTCAGATGATACAAGGAGATGAAACAAATCCTCCCACATAAGTTTTACTTGTATACCTACAGTCTTCCCCTTCCCCTTTGTACACCCTTCCCATAGTGCAGATCATGTTAAAAATCTTTCTTCTTCTGCCATCAGTACATAGTGAAGGGTGGAGAGACTGCACTTACACTGTGTGTGAGTTGATTGGAGGAAAGGGTCCCCCCCCACATACACACATAGGCAGAAGAACAAAGGAACATGCAGAGCTGTATTCTGAATAGACAGGCTCCCTGCTTACCTTCTAAGCTCCCTCCCTGACACAAATTTTAGTTAATGTTATCTCATGTGTTGGTGAACTGCTCAGAAGTGTCTCATGCTGATAACAGAGAAACGAAGCACCAGAGAGAAATGACACTAAAGCCCTGTACACACAGGCAGAATGTCAGGAGACAATTGCCAGTACAAAAAATACCTGTCAACATTCTGCCCATGTGTAAGTCAGTCTGTCCGACAGAAGCCAGCCATTCAGCCAGCTTCTGTCGGATGTGCATGCTGGAAAACCAGCAGCCGATTGACTCCCGATCAGCGCTCTGGGCCAGTAGCTGAGAGCGCTGATCGGAGTGTTCTAGCGGGGGCTATCCCCAGGGCCGGAATAACATAGGGGCTATTGGAGCTGCAGCTCCAGGCCCCTACCTTGAGATAGACCCATTTGCATACTACCCACTGTCATATCCTGCACACTCATCTCCTGTACACATAAATAAAAGAATATAATCCAATAGAATAGAATAGAAAAATATTGCATAGCAAAGAAAAGAATAGAATAGAATGAAACAGTATATGATAGCATATAATAACAATTAAAGAATAGAATAGAAACGAACAGAAGAGAATCAAATGGAATAGAATTTTAAAAAATGTAATAGATTAAAATATAATAGAATAAAATAGAACAAATATAGCCGTCTTCCGAAATTCGTATTTCAAATTGATTTGAAAATAATAAATATACCGTATTTATCGGCGTATAACACGCACTTTTTCCCCGTTCAAATCGGGGGAAAATTGTGGGTGCGTGTTATACGCCGATCCCCGCTAATTGTGATCTATTGGAGCGATCGCCGCGATCGCCGCCGACATTCACATAGCGTGTAGTTTTAAATATGGCGCCGCGGAGTTCGGAGGGACTTGGCGGAGCTGAACGAGCGCCGCCGAGATCACAGTGACTGGGTGGACCTGAGATACACATAGTCGAGTGTACTCGGCTCTTCTCACGCCCAGTCCCACCATTGGACCTGTGTTATGTCCATCATAGGGCGGGACTGGGCGTGACTGTGAGTGGCGCAGAGAAGAGTCGAGTACACTCGGCTATGTGTATCTCGGCTCCACCCAGTCACTGTGATCTCGGCGGCGCTCGTTCAGCTCCGCCGAGTCCCTCCGAACTCCGCGGCGCCATATTTAAAACTACATGCTATGTGTATGTCGGAGGCGATCTGTCTAAGCATGTAATGGACACTGGGGGCAAGGCTGCACTGACCACTGGGGCAAGGCTGCACTGGGGCAAAGCTGCACTGACAAGGCTGCACTGGGGCAAAGCTGCACTGACAAGGCTGCAGTGGGGCAAAGCTGCACTGACAAGGCTGCAGTGGGACAAAGCTGCACTGACAAGGCTGCAGTGGGACAAAGCTGCACTGACAAGGCTACACTGGGGCAAAGCTGCACTGACAAGGCTGCAATGGACACTGGGGCAAGGCTGCACTGACACTGAAAAGGCTGCAATGACACTGACAAGGCTGCAGATGGACACTGATAAGGCTGCATTGATGGGCATTTAAAAGTAAGTTTTTTTTCCTTAAACTTCCCTCCTAGAAGTTTTTTTCCTTAAAATTCCCTCCTAAACTTGGGGTGCGTGTTATACGCCGGCGCTTCTTATACACTGATAAATACGGTATATAACAAATCATTCTAACATAACAAATATGAGGAAACAAAATTATTAACTTAACAAACGGAGCCAATGCAAAGTAAGTTTCCTGGGTAACCTATCACCAAATATGAGCAGGGTTGTGTGCAATCACCTACCAAATATCTACTTTATCTGATGTATTTTAGGGAATGTGTTACTGTAAAAACACCTACACTTTAGAATCACTTTAATTTTAAACCCATTCACGGAGCAAAAATCAGGAGGCGAGGCCTTCCTCTCTAAATAATGTTTTATAATTCAATTGCAAGTCAAACTTGATGACAAAATAATGATGAACAAGGGGACAATTAGAAAACCTTTCAAAACTACATGTAAAAGGTATGTGGCAGTCTAAAAAGATCCTAAATCCTATTTCTATGGTGTAAAAAAAAAAAAAAAAAATTCCTTTACTTCCTCTTAATGAGCTAAATCCTCATCCATGTACGTCTCACGTATCCCCCTCCCAGACATGTTCACTGCTTGGAGAATTTCAGAATCAGAGGGAGTTTAAAAGAGGATTTAGATGCACTTTAAGTGTCTTGTCTCTAGGGTTGAAGCATTGTCCCCTAAGCTGCTACCAGATTAAAGCTGACCTCCAGGAATTCAGCCACTTTGTAATATGCGCTTGCTTACTATGAGTTTAGCGCTCATCCCGCAGGAGCTGTTGATGATGGTGGGTCTTCTGTTCTGCCACAACTCTCTCAACTGCTCGAACCCCTCTAACACACTTGGTAGTAGACTATAAGTGATTCATACCTGTATGACCTAATGCCGCGTACACACGAGCGGACTTTACGGCAGACTTTGCCCGGCGGACTGGATTTCGTCGGACAATTCGATTATGTGTGGGCTCCAGCGGACTTTGTTTTCTCAAAAGTTGGACGGACTTAGATTTGAAACATGTTTTAAATTAATCCGTTGCAATCGAGTCCGGTCGAAGACTCCGCCGTCTGTATGCTAGTTCGACGGACAAAAAGCCACGCTAGGGCAGCTATTGGCTACTGGCTATGAACTTCCTTGTTTTAGTCCGGTCGTACGTCATCACGTACGAATTCGACGGACTTTGGTGGATTGTGTGTAGGCAAGTCCGTTCATTCAGAAAGTCCGTTGAAAAGTACGTCGAAAAGTCCGCCGGGCAAAGTCTGCCGTAAAGTCCACTCGTGTGTACGCGGCATAAGCGTTATCAAGCCACCACTCCATGATAATGCACAGAAATTAGACTTGAAGGTAAATTAAATAAATGTATTAACCACCCCTTCCTGACCAGGGCATGTTTTGCAATTTGGCACTGCGCTAATTTAATTAGTTTTGGCACGGCCATGCAACGCTGCACCCAAACAAAATGTGTGTCCTTTTTTTTCCACAAATAGAGCTTTCTTTTTGTGGTAGTTGATCACCACTGGGATTTTTATTTTTTGCGATATAAACAGAAAATCATGAAAAAAAAATGATATTTTCTACTTTTTGTTATAAAAAATTGTAGCAATAACTTTCGGTGGAGCTGCTGGTTTAAGCGGGCTTGTTACCTTCACTCTCGATACCTCTGTTTCACCGGCACCGGGTCTAGGGTTCTGTTGAGTTTACCTCCGGACGATATAAGCACCAAACACTTGAGTAGGTTTTCCAATGCTTTAATAAATGAACAAGGGAAGTAGCAGGAAAGAGGTAGAAGGAAAGCTGCAGGGAAGCTCAAATACCTTTCCTTAGTATTTTTTAGAACATTTCTCTGGGATTGATCACTTGTGGTTGAAAGCGCTCCCTTTGTGGGATTCAATCTTTGCCCGCCTGGATAGACCTCTCTCACTTGTCTAGCAGTCAGCACGTAGCACGAACTAAAGTCTCTGCCACAGACTTGTTTGAAGCAAAATCCGTACGATCCTCTGCCACAGGATGTATTGGTTTGTGGTGAACGTCAGATACAGTACTTGAACCTTTAAGCCAACCCGGCAGTACTATACTGTAAGATTACTTCGGAATGCATCCTCCAACCGAGTCACCAGGCCCCTCTCCAGACCAGCACTCTGCATGATCCTTCCATGACGGGTCCTCCCCTGGGATCTTCTCGGTTGTCCAGCTTCTTCACTCAGGATAGACAGCTCAGGACCATTCCTCTGCTGCTGTGGTAGGCCCTGTGGTAGACAGGCTTCTGGGCCCACCCACACGCCACAGCGACGTGGGCCTCCGGAACGGAGGACCACGAGGTGGTATTCCTAGTGCATACCTGTCAGCCAGGAGGGCCAGCAGGTGGCTGAAAACGAACCCCAAAACATGGCGTCTGTCCCATAAATACCCTCTCCCAGAATGCAACTCGGAGGACCACCTCCACCGAATTATCTCCGGGACAGAGGAGCACTCATCCGCTTCAACACGTTTCCTTTCCAACATCAGCCGATGGTGACAACGACACCCACCGGCACAATATGGAACCACATGCAACGTCAGCCAAGCTGGAACAGAGGCAAATCCAACCTCCTCCAACAAGCGACCCACTAAATTTACCTATCAGCGGTAGATAAAAATCTACCAGCGCTACAAAATAAACAACATTTTTGTCATACATTTATGTAACATGTATTCAGATACATGTCTTTGGTAAAAAAAAAAATCCCAATAAGCGTACAGTGGGGAAGGAAAGTATTCCGGCCCCCCTAAATGGTTCACTCTTTGTTATATTGCAGCCATTTGCTAAAATCAAGTTCATTTTTTTTCCTCATTAATGTACACACAGCGCCCCATATTGACAGAAAAACACAGAATTGTTGACATTTTTGCAGATTTATTAAAAAAGAAAAACTGAAATATCACATGGTCCTAAGTATTCAGACCCTTTGCTCAGTATTTAGTAGAAGCACCCTTTTGATCTAATACAGCCATGAGTCTTTTTGGGAAAGATGCAACAAGTTTTTCACACCTGGATTTGGGGATCCTCTGCCATTCCTCCTTGCAGATCCTCTCCAGTTCTGTCAGGTTGGATGGTAAACGTTGGTGGACAGCCATTTTAAGGTCTCTCCAGAGATGCTCAATTGGGTTTAAGTCGGGGCTCTGGCTGGGCCATTCAAGAACAGTCACGGAGTTGTTGTGAAGCCACTCCTTCGTTATTTTAGCTGTGTGCTTAGGGTCATTGTCTTGTTGGAAGGTAAACCTTCGGCCCAGTCTGAGGTCCTGAGCACTCTGGGGAAGGTTTTCATCCAAGATATCCCTGTACTTGGCTGCATTCATCTTTCCATCGATTACAACCAAACGTCCTGTCCCTGCAGCTGAAAAACTCCCCCACAGCATGATGCTGCCACCACCATGCTTCACTGTTGGGAGTGTATTGTACAGGTGATGAGCAGTGCCTGGTTTTCTCCACACATACCGCTTAGAATTAAGGCCAAAACGTTCTATTTTCATCTTGGAGTCCTTCAGGTGTTTTTTAGCAAACTCCATGTGGGCTTTCATGTGTCTTGCACTAAGGAGAGGCTTCCGTCGGGCCACTCTGCCATAAAGCCCCGACTGGTGGAGGGCTGCAGTGATGGTTGACTTTCTACAACTTTCTCCCATCTCCCGACTGCATCTCTGGAGCTCAGCCACAGTGGTCTTTGGGTTCTTCTTTACCTCTCTCACCAAGGCTCTTCACCCCTGATAGCTCAGTTTGGCCGAACGGCCAGCTCTAGGAAGGGTTCTGGTCGCCCCAAACGTCTTCCATTTAAGGATTATGGAGGCCACTGTGCTCTTAGGAACCTTAAGTGCAGCAGAAATGTTTTTGTAACCTTGGCCAGATTTGTGCCTTGCCACAATTCTGTCTCTGAGCTCTTCAGGCAGTTCCTTTGACCTCATGATTCTCATTTGCTCTGACATGCACTGTGAGCTGTAAGGTCTTATATAGACAGGTGTGTGGCTTTCCTAATCAAGTCCAATCAGTATAATCAAACACAGGTGGACTCAAATGAAGGTGTAGAACCATCTCAAGGATGATCAGAAGAAATGGACAGCACCTGAGTTAAATATATGAGTGTCACAGCAAAGCGTCTGAATACTTAGGACCATGTGATATTTTAGTTTTTCTTTTTTTAAAAATCTGCAAAAATGTCAACAATTCTGTGTTTTTCTGTCAATATGGGGTGCTGTGTGTACATTAATGAGGAAAAAAATTTACTTGAAAATGATTTTAGCAAATGGCTGCAATATAACAAAGAGAAAAAAATTTAAGGGGGTCTGAATACTTTCCGTCCCCACTGTATATTGATTGGTTTGCGGAAAAGTTTTAGTGTCTACAAACTGTGGTATATATACTGGAATTTACACAGCTTTTACTTTCTGACTCCTTATCTTGGTTCTAGGTGCTAAAATGGCAGGGCAGTACAACCCCCCCAATTACCCCTTTTTGAAAAGTAGATACCCCAAGGAATTTGCTGGGAGGCATTTTCAGCCAACTGAATATTTGATTTTTTTGTCACAAGTGTTTAAAAAATGAAAAAAAAAAAAAAATTTTTACCTGTGGCGGGCCATCTATTAGGAGTGCATGGGCATCCATCCATGCATCGGACCCCCTAAATTCAGAAATTCGCAAATTTGGAAATTTGGAAATTCGAAAATAAGAAAGAAAATCTGAAAATCTGAAATAACGAAAATCCAAAATAATAACCAACTAACTAAGTAATAATAACTATTAAATTATAGCTATTGCAATTTCCTTTCAAACTTGGCTGTTAGTGAACGTAACGAATACGAATTTATCCGAAGTTACGAATTATCAGAAATAACGAATGACGCATCTAAACGAATGGAACATAATGAATTAATAATAATAAATAATAATAATAAAACATTTTTATTATTATTATTTTTATCTATTATTATTTATTAGTTACGTTTTTTAGTTTAGATGTGGCATTCGTTATTTTTCGGATAATTCGTAACTTTGGAAAAATTTGTATTTATTACATTCACTAACAGCTAAATTTGAAAGAAAATTCCAACACCTATAATTTAATAGTTAGTAATAGTTAATATTATTTATTATTTCAGATTTTCAAATTTTCAGGTTTTCTAATTTTAGTTCTTGGATTTTCATTCTTTTGAATTTTCGGATTTTTGTTCTTATTTTCGAATTTTCTAATTTTCATATTTTTTCATTTTCAAATTTTCAAATTTTTGGAAAAATTCGTTAAATGGGTTTTTGTTAATTGGAATATTTCCGAATTAACAAATGTGTAGAATTTTGTCAAAAATGAATTCGTAACGAAGCGAATTGCACATGTTTAGTGGACAGGACTGGGTGTGCTACAGGCAAAGTATCAGCAGTGATAATGTTGAAGGACACGCCCTCTGCAACATTTTCTCATCCCACTGTAGTGCGGGCACAGCTTACATGAGGAAAACAATGCTGCTCTGATTTTAGGAACAGTGCAGCAATGTTGTCACCTTATTACAGGAAGTTGCATGAGGTGGACTTTAATGGCAGGACCAACTGTATCTGTGAAACTTTGCTGGGGCTGTGGGAAGCTTTGGGACAAGCTTTGTTAAAGCTCTCTGAATGCCAGTCAAAGCTCCTGTCACTAAATAAAATGGTTAGCTTATAGTCCTGTTTACACCTGCTTTTTCTTGATGCTTCGATGAGGCTTCGGTGGGGTTTCGATGAGGCTTTGGTGGAGTTTCGATGGGGCTTTGGTGGGGTTTCGGTGGGGCTTCAGTGGGGCTTCGTGGGGCTTCGATGAGGCTTCGGTGGGGCTTCAAACAAGCTTTGCCATAGACTTCTATGGAGGCTTTGAAGACGTTTTGGAGCACCACTAAAGCTACATGGGGTATAATTTTTAAAGCGAAGCCAAAGCAAAGCAAAAGCAAGGTGTAAGATAACCATTTTATTTAGTGACAGGAGCTTTGACTAGCGTTCAGAGACCTTTAACAAATCCTGTCCGAAGCCTTGTTGAGGCGGAAGCAAGTGTAAATGAGCCCTAAAAGTAAGTCTAGTGGCTAGAATCTGGGAGCTCTATAAAGATGCAAGCAGCGGCATTGGGTTCCTGGGACACAGTGGGCTTGATTTACTAAATCCAGAGAGTGCAAAATCTGGTGCAGCTGTGCATGGTAGCCAATCAGCTTCTAACTTCAGCTTGCTCAATTAAGGTTGGACAAAAAAATCTGCAAGCTGATTGGTTTCTATGCAGAGCTCCACCAGATTTTGCATTCTCCAGTTTTAGTAAATCAACCCCAGCAAGAGCATGTTGTTCCTCCAACTGTGTGACATCAGAAACCGAAGTAACAAGGATTTTGTCACTTCCAGTTTCGGTCTCATGTAAACAAGTTGTTACTGCCTTAAACAATCATCTGATCAAACCATTCTTGATTTGATCTGATGCTTTGGAGGACAGAGGAATGATCTGGGGTCTAATAGATCCCAGATCTCTCCATAAAGAGGACCTAAGTCGGCCCATGCTATCAGAAGGGGTGTTGTTCATCCATTCTGATAGCAATAAAAAAGTTTAAATAAAAAAATAAGAAAGTGTATTTTTCAATAAAATAAATAATAATGAAAAAAAAATTAAAGTGTTTGTAAAGGCAATTTTTTCTTTAACCACTTCAGCCCCGGAAGATTTGGTTGCTCAATGACCAGGCCATTTTTTGTGATGCGGCACTGTGTTGCTTTAACTGACAAATGCGCGGTCGTGCGACGCTGTACCCAAACAAAAATGATGTCCTTTTTTTTAACACAAATAGAGCTTTCTTTTGGTGGTATTTGATCACCTCTGCGTTTTTTATTTTTTGCGCTATAAACAAAAGAAGACTGACAATTTTGAAAAAAAAACACAATATCTTTTACTTTTTGCTATAATAAATATCCCAAATTTAAAAAATAAATAAATAAATGTTTTCTTCTGTTTAGTCCGATATGTATTCTTCTACATATTTATGGTAAAAAAAAACACAATAAGCGTATATTGATTGGTTTGCACAAACGTTATAGCGTCTACAAAATATGGGATAGATTTATGGCATTTTTATTATTATTTTTATTTTTTTTACTAGTAATGGCAGTGACCAGCGAATCTTATCTGCGATATTGCGGTGGACACATCGGACACTTTTGACACATTTTTGAGACCAGAGACAATTATACAGCGATCAGTGCTATAAAAATGCACTAATTACTGTATAAATGTCACTGGCAGGGAAGGGGTTAACACTAGGGGGTGATCAAGGGGTTAATTGTGTTCCCTATGTGTGTGTTCTAACTGTGGGGGCGATGAGACTGACTAGGAGGAGACAGAGATAGGGGTTCATACATAGTATGAACACACGTAATGTCTCCTCTCCCCTGAGAGAACCGGGATCTGTGTGTTTACACACACAGATCCCGGTTTTCGCTCTGTCACGAGCGATCACAGGTGCGTGCCTCCAGCGGCGTGCGTGCACCCCCTAGTGGCCAAAAGGCGAAGCGACGTAAGGCAATGCCGTTTTGCCCAGGGGAGCCAACCTTCCACAATACAACTGCGACGGCTGGTCGGGAAGGGGTTAACAACAAACATGTTATACTTACCTCCTCTGTGCAATGGTTTTGCACAGAGCGGCTCCGATCCTCCTCTTCTCTGGTGCTCTGGGCCCTCCCCTGCTGAGTGTCCTCCATAGCAAGCTGCTTGCTATGGGGATACTCATGCGTGCTCGCTCCCCAGCCCCGCTCTCTGTTTCCATAAGACATAGAGAGCATGGAGCAGCCCCCCCACTGGCTGTGATTGAACCAATGGCTCCTGCTGCTGCATCTCAGCCAAGGAGGAGGAAAAGACCCGGAAGAGCTGCTGCTCTTGTGCACATCACTGGATCGAGATCAGTCGAACATAGGTATTGGGGGGGCTGAGGGGGGGAGTTGCACACTGAAGATTTTTTGCCTTCGTGCATAGAAAGCATAAAGGTAAAAAAACCTTCAGCCATTTGAACCATTTGAAAGTGCCCCGTCCCTCCCATGCTTGTGTGCAAAGGCGAACATATATACATAGGTCACGCACACATATGTAAACGGTGTTCGCATCACACATGTGAGGTATCACCGCAAGCATTATAATGAGAGCAATAATTCTAGCACCAGACCCCCTGTGTAACTCTAAATTTGTAACCTGTAAAGGCTCATAAAGAATCGCCTATGGAGAATTTTAAGTACCATAGTTTGGAGCTGTTCCATGAGTGTGCGCAATTGTGTTAGCTATCTATTTACTTGGAATTAAAGTACATTATTTTTTATATTTTACCAAAAAATTGGGTATTATATTGTGTTTTTGTGTATTAAAATTCAGTAAAGTGTAATTTTTCCCCAAAAGAATTGCGTTTGGAAAACCACTGCGCAAATACCATGTAAAATAAAAAAATGCAACACCTGCCATTTTATTCTCTAGGGTCTATGTTTAAAAAAATATAAAACATTTGGGGGTTCTAAGTAATTTTCTAGCAAAAAAATCTATATTTTTTACATATATGTGAGAAGTGGCAGAATTGGCCTGGTGTTGAAGTGGTTAATAATAAAAGAAAATAATTTTCAGCCATTACAAAGTATTTCAAAGTAACAGTGTGATTGTAGTGTTCAATTCTAGAGAAACCACAAACATTTGTAGATGTGGGAACAAGCCAAACCAAAGATTCCACAGTCCTGAAATATCTGAGATCTTTGGAATTGTCTTCCTTTATCCTTCAATCAAGCTAACATAAATACAGTATATTTCAAAAATATATAAAACTAAGCTAGTTTTGAATTAAAATTAAAGGCAAAACTTTAACATCAAAAGTTTAGGTAAAAGAAAATTTCAAATCTTCCATGAGGGGATTAGATCCAATGACCCCGGTGACAACCAGAGATTCCCTCACTTTAGAGGGATTTCCTCTCACTTCCTTTTTGGCTATGGGACAGGAAGTGAAGGGAAAAAAAAACGTTTTGCTTAATGTTCTACTTTAAAGTGCTTTAAATGTTCTTCCATAGCATTTTGGTATAAATATGCCATGTTTTTTTAAGCTAATATGGTGAAAACTTTGCATGATACTGACTGTGTTGTCTTTTTCAGGGACCAATCATAATAATAATAATAACTCCTAAAACTTCACTTCATTGTAAGGTGTAATTGCTGCTTTTTGTCTTAATGCTTCCAGCTTGTATGGGACAGATCCTTTTTTCTTGGGTGCGCTATAGCCTATTGTCCTTCCAACAATCCCCCTACGTACAACTATGTGTGTCAGTACTGCCCAGCGTAAGTACATTTAACATATTTTTATTTTATTGAACAGAAATCAAACTATACAAATTAAATACACAGTTGAAATATGCATATAGTACGTGAACTATCAAAATGTTTGTGTAGGGATTTGCTACCCTCTACTGTCTGTATTTGCAAATGCCTGGGATGGTTAACATACAGTATTATGTATGCACTTCCTGTCTCTGGGTTGTTGGGTTGAAAACCCCAGAAGGAGGAAATGAAGAGAGAGGAACTAAGACCACATGTTCATGGAAAAGATGCTGCGGAATCAGGGGTTATATGGGTCTCCAACGCAAAGGAGGGGATTTACTAAAAGAGTGCAAAATCTGGTGCAGCTGTGCATGGTAGCTAATCAACTTCTAACTTCAGCTTGTTCAATTAAGCTTTGACAATAAAACCTGGAATCTGATTGGTTTCTATGCAGAGCTGCGCTGCACGAGATTTTGCACTCTCCAGTTTTAGTAAATCAACCCCAAAGCCGGACACGACATCGCAATCAACCTCCTACAACTGAACTTTGTTGCAACATTCATCTGGAATTATCTCTATAAATTATTATTATTATTATTATACAGGATTTATATAGCGCCAACAGTTTACGCATTGCTTTACAACATTAGGGAGGACAGTACAAGTACAATACAATTCAATACAGGAGGAATCAGGGGGCCCTGCTCGTTAGAGCTTACAATCTAGGAGGGAGGGTCAAGTTATACAAAAGGGTAATAGCTGTGGGGGATGAGCTAATGGGGAAAATAGTGCAGTTGTTAGATGGAGGCAGGATAGGCTTCTCTGAAGAGGAAAGTTTTCAGGGATCGCCTAAAAGTGGATAAATTTGGAGACAGTCTGACAGATTGGGGTAGGAAATTCCAGAGGATGGGCGAGGCTCAGAAGAAGTCCTGGAGGCGGATGGGAGGAGGTGATGAGGGAGCTAGAGAGCAGGAGGTCCTGGGAGGAACGGAGAGGGCGATTAGGTTGGTATTTTGAGACTAGGCTAGTGATGTAGCTGGGGGCAGAGTTGTGGATGGCTTTGTAACTTATTCTTAGTATTTTGAATTTAATTTGTTGGGCGAGTGGCAGCCAGTGGAGGGATTGGCAGAGAGGGGTAGCAGACACTGAGCGGTTTGTAAAGTGGGTGAGTCTGGCAGCAGCATTCATGATGGACTGAAGGAGGGATAGTCTATTTAAAGGTAAGCCAATGAGGAGGGAGTTGCAGTAGTCAAGGCGAGAGATAACCAGGGAGTGAATCAGGAGCTTTGTGGTTTCATTGGTTAGAAAGGGACGTCGTTTAGAGATGTTGCGGGGGTTGAGGCGGCAAGCTTTGGAAAGTGATTGGATGCGGGGCCGAAATGAGAGTTCAGAATCCAGGATAACACCTAGCACCCTGACATGTGGGGAGGGGTGGATGGTTGTGCCATTGCTCTTGACAGAGAAGTCAGGGGAAGAGGCACGTAGGGGAAGAAATATTATAAGCTCGGTTTGGCCAAGTTGAGTTTGAGGAAGTGGTGTGACATCCATACAGATATGTCGGTTAGTAAGTTAGTGATGCGTGAGGAGACTGATGGAGTGAGTTGAGGGATATGTGCACAGTACCACCAGGACCCTTGTTGTTTGTTCATTGGATGTATGTACTTAATCTTTTGTTATGTAAAGCTTGTATTATTTCCATCAGTGGCGGGCAACAACCCCTGTTGGTCCTTCAGTGGGCGGGTGTCAGGGCTGGGCTCAGCCCTTCCTTCTCTGAGCTGGCCGCTCAGCTGTCGGCTAATTGCCAGCTCCCATCTCTCTCCACAGTTACTCAGCTGTTGTTGATATCCTGCTCATCAGTCCTGCCTACTTAAGCCGTCCAGTCCAGACGAGCTCTGCCTTCACCTTGGTCAACATCACAAGAAACATCTCCTGCGTTTCTGTTTAAAGACTGGCTTTGCTGACTTTCCTTCTGGCTCTGGATCCTGCTTGCTGTTCCACTACTTTGATCCCTGACTTCTGGCTTGGCTGACTATCCTTTCCGGTTACTGAACTTTGGCTATATTTTGACTACGTTTGTTCTTTTTACTTTTATTATTAAACAAGTGTGATTTAACTGTACTTCTGTCTCGGTCTGATTTCAGGGTTTCTGACAGTAAGCCAAGGCCATGAATTCAGAAGATGCAGTCAATCCACTTGTTGGTAATATTGGATCAGTTCGCCATGACGTTACAAATGCTCCTGAGTGGCACAGCTCACCTGGAATACCACGCTGTGGCCGCCTCGATACAACCTATGTTGCCAGCCAACCCTGCTGGTGCTCCAGTCTCTGTGCAGGCACCTGCTTCGAGTATCACCTCTATAAGAGGTATGTCTGGTTCTGCTCCACTTCCCCAGCGATTTAGTGGTGATCCAGTGCAATGCAGAGGGTTTCTCAACCAGGTTGAGATATACTTTGAGATGCTGCCTCAGGCGTTTCCCACGGACAGAAGCAAAGTATGTTTCGTGATATCTTTGCTTTCTGAGAGAGCTGGGCTGGGCAAACCTACTATGGGAGATGCAAAAACCTTTTGGCTTGAGTTACCCCGAGTTTGTGGCTTTAAAAGGGTATTTGACGTTCCCGCACACTCCGCTTCTGCTGCCAAGTGCCTCATGTGCTTCGAACAGAGTACGAGAACTGTTGTCGACTACGCCATTGAATTCCGTACTCTGGCAACAGAGGTTGCGTGGAACAATGAGGCCCTCGTGGCTGCCTTTTCTCATGGTCTCTCTGATACCATCAAGGATGAGATAGCAGCCTGAGATATACCCACTGAGCTGGAGAAGTTCAAAGATCATGTTTGCCATCCTCATTGACTCCAGACTCAGAGAAAGACTCTTTTTTAAGGAGCGCTTGCAGAAGCCTCCTGTACGTTTGTCTCCGAACTTTGCAGTCCCACCCATGCCTCCCTCACTTACCATGCCTCCTGGTACCGAGTCGGGCAGTGAAGGTGAACCCATGCACTTGGGTTTCACGCATCTCTCTGCGGATGAGAGAACCTTTAGGAGGAGGGAGAGATTGTGCCTTTATTGTGGCCAGGTAGGTCACTTTTTGAAGTCTTGTCTTACCCATCCAGGGAATCCCGAACCTCGGCTGAGTCGTCCGTCAAAATACAGGCTCTAATCGACTCTGGTGCTGCAGGCCTGTTCATTGATGCTGCCTTTGTATCAAAGCACTCAATTCCGCTGCAGCTGCATGACACTCCACTTGCCATTGAGGCTCTTGACGGGAGACCTCTACAGCCTGCCCATGTGACTCATGAGACGGTTCCATTGTCAATGGCTGTAGGGGCTCTTCACCATGAGATAATCCAATTCCAAGTTATTTCCTCACCTAAGTTTCCGCTGGTTATTGGTTATCCTTGGTTACAGAGACACAACCCCTCTTTTGATTGGCTCTGTGCTGAGGTTCTCTCCTGGTCACCACAATGCAGTGAGACATGCTTCCAGAAGGTAGCCAAGGTCCTGTGCACCGCTTCACTCTCCTCCCTGCCAGAGGAGTACCATTATTTTAGCGATGTCTTTGACAAAGGTCAAGCCAGTAGTTTGCCTCCACATCGGCCGTATGATTACACAATTGACCTTCAACCTGGTGCCATACCCCCTCATGGCCGATTTTACCCTTTGTTGGTCTTGGAGGATAAGGCCATGGAGGAGTATGTTGCAGACGCACTTCCTCGAGGCTTCATCCACAAATCCTTCTATCCTGCTGGTGCTGATTTCTTCTTTGTGAAGAAGAAGAGTGGTGAACTGAGATCTTGTATTGATTATAGGGGTCTCCATCGTTTCACGATTAAGAATGCCTATCCAATTCCATTAATTACTGAGTTATTTGACCGCCTCAAGGGAGCAATGGTTTTCATGAAGCTTGATTTGAGAGAGGCATACAATCTCGTGAGGATTAAGGAGGGTGACGAGTGGAAAACTGCGTTTAATACCAGAACAGGCCATTATGAGTACCTTGTAATGCCTTTTGGCCTTTGTAACGCCCCGGCAGTTTTCCAGGAATTTGTTAATGTCCTCAGAGATTGGTTGGAGTTATGTGTGGTGGTTTATCTCGATGATATCCTCATATTTTCCAAGTCCCTGGAGAGCCACCACACAGATGTCTGTCGTGTGCTTCAGAAACTAAATGAGAACAATCTCTATTGTAAACTGGAGAAGTGCGAATTCCATCGTGAACAGGTTAAATTCCTAGGCTATGTCATTTCCACTGCTGGACCCAGAGAAACTTTCGTCAGTCCTACAGTGGCTGTGGGTTTACGTCCTGTGGGTTTACGTCCTCTACAGCATTTCCTGGGCTTTGCCAACTATTATCGGAAGTTTATTCATAACTTCTCATCTCTGGTCAAGCCCCTGACTGATATGACCGGAAAGGACGGTAACCCACAGAGTTGGTCTCTGGAGTCCATGAAGGCATTTGAGAGTCTCAAGGCTGCCTTTGTTTCTGCTCCTGTGTTGGCACATACTTATCCTACGTTACTGTTTATCCTTGAGGTTGATGCTTCTGAGACCGGTGTTGGTGCCCTTTTGTCCCAACGTCCTACCTCTGAGAGCGCTATGCATCCTTGTGGCTACTTTTCTAAGAATTTGTCACCTGCGGAGTGCAATTGCGAGATTGGTGACAGAGAGCTGTTGGTGTTCATTTTAGTCCTGAAAGAATGGAGACATCTCCTCGAAGGTACCACTGTGCCGGTTCTCATTCTTACTGACCATAAGAATCTCACATTCTTGTCTGAGGCTAAACGCCTCTCTCCCAGAAGGGCACGATGGGCTCTTTTCTTGTCAAGTTTCAATTACATTGTCTCATTCTTACTCGGTACTAAAAATGTAAAGGCTGACGCCTTGTCATGACATTTTTCCTCCACTTCCAAGTTGGAGTCGGTTCCAGTTCCTGTTTTTCCTCCTGATCGTGTATTCTGGTTACAGTTCGCACCACTCTCACTTCTTCTTTGGGTGACAAAATTCTTGCTGCTCAGGTCCATGCTCCTCCTGAGAAACCTTGTGACCGCTGCTTTCTCTCAAAGAGTCTCTGTACTGCCGTGCTCCAGACTTACTATTCTCCCAAGGCTGCTGGGCCATTTCCCAACAATTCTGGTGGCCCAGTCTACATGCTGATGTAACTGCCTTCGTAGCTGCCTGTTCCGTGTGTGCTCAGAGTAAGGATCCACAACGCCTTCCAGGGGGTCTCCTACAATCCATACCCAATGGAGAGAGGTCCTGGACCCACCTGTCTATGGATTTCATTGTGGAGTTACTCAACTCCCAGGGCAACACAGTAATCCTTATGGTGGTTGACCGGTTCTCAAAGATGTGTCATTGTATTCCACTTAAGAAGTTGCCCACTTCTAAGGAACTGGCTTCAATTTTTGCTCGGGAGATCTTTCGCTTACATGGGCTATCCAAGGTGATTGGATGTCCATGTTGCCTGACTTGTTTGTTCCGCAGAGTATTCCTGCGTTAGAGGAGCATCTCCGTGGTCTTCGTTTCACTTGGGCACAAGTCCAGGAGGCTTTGCTTAATGCTAATGATAGGTACAGACTCCATGCTGATCGCAGACGCCTGCCTGCGCCTTCCTACCAGGTTGGGGACAGGGTCTGGCTGTCATCTCGCAATCTTGGTTTATTGGGCCTTTCCGTATTCTTCGCAGGATTAACCCAGTGGCTTACGCATTAGACCTTCCTTCTAATATGCGTATTTCAAATGTATTTCATGTCTCCTTATTAAAACCTTTGGTCTGCAACCACACTACCACCTCAGTGTTCATACACCTCATGGTTCTCAACCTGTAGAGGTTGAGAACCATGAGTATGAAGTACAGTCCATTGTTGACTCTCTAGGTTTCGTGGGCGCATACAGTACCTGGTGCATTGGAAAGGGTACAGTTCGGAGGAACGCTCTTGGGTTTCATCGTCAGACGTACATGCCCCTGTCCTCCTCCATGATTTCCATGGACGCTTTCCCCTCAAGCCTGGTGGTTCTCCGAGGAGGAGGGGTAGTTGAGGAGGGGGTACTGTCAGGGCTGGGCTCAGGAGTCTTCTCTTTTCGGCCAATCAAAAAACTGGTCTCACACCCGCTTTTGATTGCCCGGATTGAGGATCAGTGTTACAACAGCAAATATTCATTTGCTGTTGTAACACCTGGGTGGGCTCATGGTGCAATGCTCTGCACCACGATCCCACATATTTTGAAGATTATTAGCGCTTATGGCTCTAATCAGGTGCTTTACAAAAACACCCCCGCCGCTGTAATTCAGGAGCCAGTGTCCTGAAAGGGGCCAGAGGCCTGAATAGGGGCTGGCAGCGGCAGCTGTGGATAGATTCATGCTATACATGAATCTATCCATTAGTCATATAGGGGGTGGCGAGGAGAGAGGGGGCAGCGCCCGTGCGCCCCTAATGGACGGGCTGCCTCTGATTTCCATACTGGTGCGTAGCTATATACTTATGGTCAATGTTATATGTTGGTTGCAGTAGTTCCTCTGATTCCAATTACTTTGATTAGATTACTGATTAACTTCCCAGGAAGGGAATCCCCTCTGTTCACAGACGCCCTGTCCTGGGTGGAGGCTCTGCCAACTTTACTATCAAACCCCCTCTTCCACTTACAAAGGTTCTGGTTCTCTTATTTACCCACAAGCATATCCTGTTTAGGAAGGGCCATTTCTCATAACTTTCCCCAAAAGGGAACCATTTGCTGGGTTGCATGACCTCCACAATTACAGCTAACCAAGTGGTGTAGTCTTCAACCCATTCCTGTCTGGACACAGTATGGTTCCTTGGACCTATCAGTGTGCTATGGACACAGGATCTTCCTTCTCCTCCAATGCGTGAGCACACTCTAAGAGGCTCCTCTGATCTGGCCTAGCCAGCACCCCCCTAGATAGCCATCCCATACTAGCTTCAGGCCTTGGACAATGGACCCCAATAGCAGCCTCACCCATGTCCATTTCCAGAGAACATTACCATTTTGTGGCTAGGAGAAGGAAGAGTCCACATAATTGAAGCCTTTAACTGTTTACTGAATGCAGTTAACATACATATTTACATACTTCAGTCAAACCAGTGTTGAGTGCTCATTCCATAAGTTACAAATAATAACTATAAACGTAGGTGTGAGGAGAGCCAAGTCGAGGAGCCTATGCCTTTTAGGGGAGTTTGCCAGATTCCAGCAGCCTACGCAAAATGAGTGGTCTCAACAGCCATGCACATACCTCCCTTGTTTCCACCTTATTGGAAAGGTCCATGATATACAGTAGAGCCTCACAGATTGCATCTTCGCTGTGGCTTGGTCCTTCCAACACTTCCCATCACAACCGCCAATTTGTGGATTCTGCTCATACTGCTATTCTTCAACATTTGGTTAGGAGAGACATACAAGGTGTCTTGAAGCAAAAGAAAAACAAAAAACAATGATTACTAGCAAGCCAGTGCTGAGTCTCTATGTGCAGGATGACTGGTCTTGTCTCTGCCCCTCCAGTAGTTTTCTGCAGGCAGCCTGTAATTGGGGGCGGGTGTTGGTCTGCTGGGCCCTTCCCACTGCTCTCCTCCACCTGTACTGGCTATGTACAGCACAGTGGTGATGTCACTGCTACTTTTCCAAGGTAATATTTGGGTTTGCAGAGGCATTTAATGAACATAACATAGATTTATATCATTTGAGGTTTTTGAGGAGTATATTTAAAAAGAAGTGTTTGTGCATAGAGTTCAGCTTTAAACATTTATAAATAGTAAAATACTGCATATTGATAGAAGTAAACTTCCAAACCAGATTTCTGAAACAAGCAAAACAGAGGTCCAATATTTAAAGGTTTCTAAAACGTGTGCAATGCATAATGTAAGAAAAAAACATTACTAACAACTGATATTATCTCTTTCATAGGGGGAATGTTAACTCATTGAATTTTCCATATAAATGTGGACAGCCATGTGAAGATTGTACAGAGTCTTGTTCAGATAACCTATGCAGTAAGTTGTTCTAACAAACATGCACACGTACAGTATATAAAGACAGCAGTTTTAGACAAGAGGTTTTTGATAACATCCATCAAACAATGCTGATTTAAAGAGAACCTACAGAGAAACCACTGGTAGAAGGGACTTTATTGTTCTCACCCTAAAAACATGCAATAGAAAAGTCACGCACAGGCCGTAAACATGTTATACTTCATATATTGCTCACATCACTGGAATTGTATGTCTATATGTGACGCAATATCCCAACATATTCATTCCATGTATATAATATATAAAGCTCAAATGCTGACACGCTGCAAGACTTGGTTTTCCTCAGCAGCAACATACTGGACCTTCATACAAAAATAGAATTCAAACAGAAAAGTAAGATTTTATGTGCACAGAAAAAGACTTTTGTGTCTGTGGGAGCCATATGAACATTAAATATTGCCATGATTGCAATACCACTTACAAAATTGTTGGATTAATAATACACACAATTAGTGTGAAGACAGCCTGTAAAAACTGATTAAAAACACGGGAGGGGGGGGGGGGATGGGAAAAAAAAAAGATCGGGGGAACACAATAAATAAATAGCTCAACAAAGGAAGGAGGAAAGCAGTAAAGGCCTTGCCGCTGGAGAGGTCCCTTATTTATAAAAGCAAGGGAGGTGCTGGTGGAAGCCACACAAATATAAAGTAGCGAGCTAGCAGGATTTACCGTCTCAGTATAACAGACTGCCCCGAATCTAAAGCAATCAGAGAGATACATGGAAAATGGTAATGGTGACCCTGGGCCACATGTCTCCTCAGTGGAAGATATATTGTAGGTTGCCAGTTTTCATAGCATAAACATGATCATGGATCCTTTTTCACTATTGCCTCTTAGTTTTTCCCACATAGAACCCACCACATTTGCAAAATAACAAGTATATTGCAAAATAACAAGTATATGACACCCTTTGTGTGGCAGTTGACAAAATTGAATTGATTATGTTTGTCACCATTTGGTAATCTACAATTTCTATTGGTGTTCACAAATTCACAAAAATTACAGTCCCCACAATGGAAGGTGCCAACTGTTATGAATGCATCCTTTCTATTAGGCCCCCAGTGATGACTGTGCAACAGCCTATCTTTAATGGAAGAGGCTCAACGGTATATGATGGATGGTTTGTCTGGAACAAATCTCCCCATCACAGGGTCAGTTGTGAGGAGATGCCAGTGCTTGACCAATATGTGTTCCTCACTTATGAGTGTTGCCTTGAATACGTCAGAATAATCTTAGTTGTCTGTTCAGTATGTTTGGGTTTCACCCCAAATAACAACTCATTTCTAGAGTGTCTTTGGATTTACAGAAAGCCTACTCGAGGCAGCAGATGCTGGCACAACAAGTCAGCCAGTTTTTATTTTTTTAAAATAACAAACGTATTATATACTTACCTGCTCTGTGCAGTGGTTTTGCACAGAGCAACCCAGATTCCCCTCTTCTTGGGTCCCTCGCTGGCAGTCCTGGCTTCTCCCTCCTGCTAAGAGCCCCCACAGCAAGCAGCTTGCAGGAGTCGTGGTTCGGCCCCACACCCTATCTCTCCTCATTGGCTCACTGACTTTGATTGACAGCAGCCAATGCTGCTGCATCTGCCAATGAGGAGGTGAGTCCCGGACAGCTGAGTCTCTTGTGCAACATCGCTGGATCGAGAGGGGGCTCAGGTAGGAATTAGGGGGGCTGCTGCACACTGAATGTTTTTTATCTTAATTCATAGAATGTATTAGGATAACAAACCTTCTGACTTTAGAACCACTTTAAGTACCTTAGGAATTGAAGCAATAGCTCAACAGGCCCCTCCCACACCAGAAACACGTCATCAATGTAACGGTACCAAACATGCACCTTGTCCATAAAAACAATCAGATCCTCATCTGCAAGCAGCTGGCACTCCCACACCCCCAGGTACAGGTTTGTGTAGGATGGAGCACAGCAAAAGGCCATTGCCATGCCCTGTACTTGGAGGTAACGGGAGCCTGCAAAACAAAAACAAAAAAACATTGTGGGTAAGTAAAAATTCCAAGAAAAGCAGAATATAGTCTACATAATCCCATGTCATAGTGCTGGATTGGTACAAAGTTTTTGTCACCACCTTTAGGCCCTGTTGGTGCGGGATGCTGCTGTAGAATAATCAAATCATCATTGACCCTAAGAAAGTGTCCTGAAGATGGGGAAGGCTTATGACATAGGGCTTAAGAATTGGCTAATCAACTAAGATTTTCAGAAATCAATCCCTGACCCGATATGATGGGCTTACCATGAGGAACATGGAGATCCTTAAGTACTTTGAGTAAAGCATACAGCACTGGAGTCTTTTGTAAATGTGGTCATAACAAATTACCAGATAGTTTTTGAAATAGGTCCCTGTTTAAAGACCCAATTAACCAACCTAATGAACTTCTGGTTAAAACTACTCAAGATTCTCATGCACATCCATTGTGAATTATTGAGGCCCAGTGAGGTTGTTAGATACATTCCCAAAAATTCCAAGAGATTACATTTCCCTAGTTACTACACTGAGAAAAGTAGAAATACTTTGATTAGTATTAAAAGGGGGGAATTTGGGTGACTTTGTGTGGGATGTCTCTCACTTGTTTATCGCCAACATTTCCTCCAAATCTATTTGATCAATCAAATCAGTGGTGTCGCCCTCGGAGTGACAAGTCTCTTAAGGCCCTAAATTCAGAAGCAGAGAGACTAGAAAACCTGGCTAGGTCTACTTCCTCACTTTTTGACGTACCCTTAGAATGTAAAACTTTCAACATTAAAATTGTGTGCAAACAGATAGATCTTTGATGGTCCAGATTGTACCAATAATCTGTTGAGGACAGAACCCCAACCCAAAAGCCAAAACTTGTAATTTATCTTCAGAAAGAGGGTGATTCAGTCTCGTTACATAGGATAGTGTTAGTGTTAGTCTTCAGATAATGTTATATGGCCTTGTAAGGCAGATTGGAATGTAGTCCCAGTCTTTGTACAGGACATTAAAATCAGATTTAAACCTGCCCCCTCATAATGCTAAGCCCCACACCTTATTATTGAACTTCCAAATGCCTCAGTGGCCATTAGAGGATAGGGCATAGTGCCAAAGGGGGGGGGGGGGAGAAAGTCTAGGCCTTAGATACAGCAAAGGGCTATATTTAGGGACGTTTAAAAAGATACTGGTATTATTTTTAAGTAACACATATGGGTTGGATTCTTTATGGGCCGTGCCAAGATGAGAAGTTTGAAAGTACATTCTCAAACCGTCATGGGGGGGGGGGGGCTAATGTAGTGTGCATAGTGTACTGCCTTCTGTGCGCCTTTGGTCATATAAAAATGGGCATGGCCAAAAAGTTGGTGTTGCCTTGCAGTATATGGCTTATAGTATGCCACATGTCCCCCTTTATTTTGAACAAATAGGGCCTAGAGGTACATTGAACAGACTGTGAGAGTAAAAAAACACCCAATGGTCAGGGCCAGCAATAACCCTCAGCATGTGTTAGGGCCAGCAATAACTGACAGCAATTTCTAGGGCCAGCAATAACCCCCAGCATGCATTAGGGCCTGTGGGTAGATGCAGCTGGTGAGGCAGCAAACACGCAGAGTCCGATCTTAGAGAACAGAACTTGTATTAATGCAGAATCCACTAACTAACAAACCCGGCAGAAAGACACCCGAACGGGGACACCCACAGCAATATAAGCAATGTGTAGCAAAGCAGGTCTAGTTGTGCCAACAGCATCTATCTTGAGGGTTGGAATGCGGCCTGGCCAGTCCAAGCCCAAATGGGGAGATCTCCAGAAGGATGGCATGTCCCTATACTTTCCCTACTTGACTGGAACCTCTCCCTGTTGCTAATCACTGCCCCTGTCAGAGCCTAGTAGCCAGGGCTCTGCCGGACCCAAGATGGCTGCTACAGTCACATGAGGCAGCAGCATTCAATTCAATAGTGACCCAGGAAACCAAAAGGAGCCATGTTCCTCTTGACTTCCTCTTCCCCTGCAATTCCACTGTGTTTGAGCACCACCTGCAGTGGAGAAAATAGGCTTCACTGCCTACAGGCCAATAACTATAACCCATAACAATAACCTCTAGCAAGTTTCAAGACAAGCAATAACCCCAGCACAACAATAACCTCTAGCAAGGGTTAGGGCAAGCAATAGCCCAAATTGATGCCATGACTTCTAGGGTGGGGAGCAGTAATGCAAGTAGTCAAAGAAAAAAAAAAAGCACTGTGCACCAGCCAGTAACAGCCAAGGTGCAATCAGTAAGGGGAAGGCAAGGAATAACGACACCCAAAACATTTTACACTGTGCCTTCACTTTGCGCCAACATTTTGCAGCCAGTCCAAATGGAGAGTGCACACCTACATGGCTACTGCCAGAAGCCTCTCAGCCTGATTTTGTGCAGCAAAGGAGAAAGAGGCAGAAGAGACATTTTTGTCTGTGTCATGTCCACCTCTTCTTGTGTGATCTGGATCTGCAGCTTCAGGCACCAGTACTCCTGGGTTTTTTACTGGCTTAGCTTAGTCAAATGTGAGCAGGGCCGCTGATAGAAATCACAGGGCCCCGTACAGCCTACACAATGGGGTCCCCATTCAGCCCCACCCCTGACCCCGCCCCTGGCCCCTCCTTCAGCCCCACCCCTGGTCCCTCCCCAGAGCCTGCTATAAACAAAAAAAGACCGACAATTTTGAAAAAAAAAAAAAAACAATATTTTTTACTTTCTGCTATAAAACATCCAATAAAAATGTAAAAAATCTAATTTCTTAATCAATTTAAGCCAATATGTATTCTGCTACATATGTTTGTTAGAAAAAAATAATAATAAGCGTATATTGATTGGTTTGCGCAAAAGTTATAGCAAGCCATAATGGGCATGTGCTGCAGAGACTGTGCCATCCATGCCATTGCCATGCCTAAATGTACATGTGCTGCAGAGACTGTGCCATCCATGCCAATGCCATGCCATACTGGGTTTGTGCTAGAGAGACTGTGCCATCTATTCCATAATGTGCATGTGCTGCAGAGACTGTGCCATCCATGCCAATGCCATGCCATAATGTGTATGTGCTGCAGAGACTGTGCCATCCATGCCATTGCCATGCCATAATGTGCATGTGCTGCACAGACAATTCCATCAATGCCAATGCCATAATGTTTAAGTGCTGCAGAGACCATGCCAATGCCATAATGTGTATGCTATGTGCTGCAGATAGAAACAGATTCAGTGTAATCATTAGATCTTGTCTGAATCCCAAGCAAGGACACACCTCTGTTAGACACTGGCAGCCCCACAAACCATTTTTATCTCTGTTCCAGCTGCTGCCTGGACAAATGTCAGCTGAGCTGCCTCCTCTGCCACCGCCACCGCCACCGTTCACCTCATAGTTTCTCCAGTCTCAGGCCAAGTGGGGAGCAGAGCTGGGCGCAGTGAGCGGAGGTAGACAAATCACTCCACCAGGGAACGCAATATGCAGGCAGGCGGCCGGGAATTACATAGTTACATAGTTAGTCAGGCTGAATAAAGACACAAGTCCATCCAGTTCAACCATTAAAAAAAAAATATATATATATATCGTACAATCCAATAGACCTAATTCTATACCCACAGCTGATCCAGAGGAAGGCCAGAAAACCCCAGCAGAGCATGCTCCAATTTGCTACAGCAGGGGAAAAAATTCCTTCCTGATCCCCCAAGAGGAAATCGGATTTTCCCTGGATCAACTTTACCTATAAATGCTAGTACCCTGTTATATTATGTACATTTAGGAAAGAATCCAGGCCTTTCTTAAAGCAATCTACTGAGCTGGCCATAACCACCTCTGACGGGAGTCTATTCCACATTTTCACAGCTCTTACTGTGAAGAAACCTTTCCGTATTTGGAGATGAAATCTCTTTTCCTCCAGTCGTAAAGAGTGCCCCCTTGTCCTCTGTGTTGACCGTAAAGTGAATAACTCAACACCAAGGTCACTATATGGACCCCTTATATATTTGAACATGTTGATCATATCCCCCCTTATTCTCCTCTTCTCATGAGTGAATAAATTCATTTCCTCTAATCTTTCCTCATAGCTGAGCTCCTCCATGCCCCTTCTCAGTTTGGTTGCCCTTCTCTGCACTTTCTCCAGTTCCCCGATATCCTTTTTGAGAAACTGCATATTCCAGATGAGGTCTTACTAATGATTTGAACAGGGGCAAAATGATATCTCTCTCTCTGGAGTCCATACCTCTCTTAATACAAGAAAGGACTTTGCTCGCTTTGGAAACCGCAGCTTGGCATTGCATGCTATTATTGAGCTTATGATCTACCAAAACCCCCAGATCCTTCTCCACTACAGATTCCCCCAGTTGTACTCCCCCTAGTATGTATGATGCATGCATATTCTTAGCCCCCAAGTGCATAACTTTACACTTCTCAACATTAAACCTCATCTGCCACATAGACGCCCAATTAGACAGTGCATTGAGGTCAGCTTGTAAATTGGAGACATCCTGTAAGGAGGTTATTCCCCTGCATAGCTTTGTGTCATCTGCAAAGACAGAAATGTTACTTTCGATCCCAGACCCAATATCATTTATAAAGATATTAAAGAGTAAGGGTCCCAGCACTGAACCTTGGGGTACACCACTTATAACCCTAGACCATTCAAAGTAAGAATTATTAACCACTACTCTCTGAATTCTGTCTTTTAGCCAGTTTTCTATCCATTTACAAACTGATATTTCCAAGCCTGTAGACTTTAACTTACACATGAGCTGTGTGTGCGGAACTGTATCGAACGCTTTTGCAAAATCCAAGTATACCACGTCCACAGCCACCCCTCTGTCCAAGGTTTTACTTACCTCTTCATAAAAAGAAATCAGGTTTGTCTGCCAACTTCTGTCTTTCATGAACCCATGCTGTCTGTTGCTTAAAATGTTTTTTTCCAGCAAGAACTCGTCTATGTGGTCTTTTATTAAATGCTCCAGTATCTTCCCGACTATAGAAGTTAAACTAACAGGTCTATAGTTACTTGGTAAAGACTTTGATCCCTTTTTAAAGATAGGCACCATGTTCGCCCTGCGCCAATCCAGTGGTACTATTCCCGTCATTAATGAGTCCCTAAAAATTAGATACAATGGCTTTGAAATTACAGAGCTCAATTCTTTTAGGATCCGTGGGTTGATGCCATCAGGTCCAGGTGCTTTATCCACCTTTATTGTGCCAAGATCATCATGCGGAGCGGAGGCGGCAGGAATTTGACATACGCCCGAAACAGAACAAAAAGTCCCTCCCATCGTACACCCAATATCACATTACAGAGGGCGAGAGGGGCCCAGAAAATGGATAAAAAAACCAAGCTAAGTTAGTAGGAGGAGAGTGGGGGTTGGATCGTGGTTCAGAAAGACTTCTCTGTATTCTGTTCAGATTGCCCGGGCCCCCCCTGCAGAGCCGAGGACGCTGGGCCTAGTACAACAGGGCCAGTTGTACTGGCTTATCAGTGGCCCTGAATGTGAGAGCATCGCTGGAGCAAGTTACATGGATGAGGACTTGGAGGAAGGAGAAGAAACAGCCTTAGAAGCATAGCCTTTTCATACTGGGCTAGGTATAGTCTCAACCGCAAATGTACTGGTGATTGGCAACCCAGCTTAGTATGCTGTTATGACTGTTTTGCCTCCTTCCTCCTCGTCTTTAGTTGATAACTTGCTGTAACTTGCCCTGGCAATGCTCCCCTTCCTTTGTCATTACTCAGGGTCCAGCAGATGAGGGTGTTATGGAGGTGCTTTAGCACACTCACACACCCCCGACACTGCCACTGGGCACACATGTAAAATGTAATTCAGTACTAGACCTGAAAATACTGCATTTTAAATACTCTTCTACTAAAAAAAAATGGTATAAAGTGCAAGCACCCAGAGGTATAGATACCTGCAACAATACCTTGCTGTTATGGCTGAATTCCAAGCCGTACTAAAAGGGAAGGATCTGACACTACCAATCCATTTCAGAGCTTGTAACTACCTACTACCCATTCACCCATTCCTACTGAATTCCACTATAATGGGCTGCTGCAGGTATGTGTGGGATGCTCCATTGCCCAGGTATGCACAAACAGATCAAGACCGAGAACAACATGAAGGCATTAAGGATGTGAATTCTGTTTTCTTTCATTGGCTAGCTGGAATTACATGGTGTAGGAGGATAAATGGGTAAACCTATGCAGGATCAGCCTATGGCTTGTTTCTTGTT
Organism: Lithobates septentrionalis; assembly: GCA_037952835.1. Classification (NCBI taxonomy): domain Eukaryota; kingdom Metazoa; phylum Chordata; class Amphibia; order Anura; family Ranidae; genus Lithobates; species Lithobates septentrionalis. Next base: position 4,683,390 of record JBBDGP010000554.1, read on the forward strand.
TGATAACTCTCTCTTCCTTTCCTTCTACATCCATCTTTTTCAACATCTATCTATAGAACTGTAAATTTTAAATAAGACACTAGAGGTCACTGTTGGAGAGTATTTTCAAATCCTAAACTAGCAGTAGTGTAGTCTTCTACTGTTTTAGCCATCGAATAATGCAGAACGCTTGGAGTTGAATTGATACCCTTTAGTGGCTAACGTAAGTTATTAAAAATACAAGCTTTCAGTATCAATGTGCATAACAAGAGCCAGTTACAGGCTAAAGACTATAATGGATGTGGCCGCCAGGGCTCATTCACAAATAAACATATCTCTGCATTACAAATCGCTACACAGCTTTGTGCATTGTCCTATAGACAACAATGCATCTATAAAAAAAAAAAAATGCTGCATTTTTTTCCCGCCTGCCTGCAAGAGACTGTTTTGTTCCATAATGACTTCACATATATGCGTGTACAGGCGCAAGCATAGCAGGTGCAATAATAATAGTTTAAAGCAAGGGTCTCCAAACTTTCTAAACAAACGGCTGGTTTATTATCCTTCAGACTTTGGAGGGGCCGCACTGTGACCAGTAGGAGTAGAAGATGTCCAGGCATCGGTAATATTGTCCCATCATTTGTATTAGTGGGGGGGGGGGGGGATAGTGCTCTATCATTGGTGTCAGTGGGAGGAACAGTGCTCTATATTTTGTCAGTGGGAAGAATATCACCCCATCACTTGTGTCAGTAGGAGTGAATAGTGCCCCATCGTTGGCAACAGTGGGAGGAATAGTGCACCATAATTGGTGCTAGTGGGAGGAATGATGCCCCATTGTTGGTGTCAGTGGGAGGAATAGTGTCCCCATTGTTGGTGTCAGTGGGTGCAATAGTGTCCCCATCGTTGGTGTTAGTGGGAAGAATATTCCAGATGAAAGCAAGCAGAGAGCCGCATCTGGCCCCCGGGGCCGCAGTTTGGAGACCTCTGGTTTAAAGTATAGCTAAAGGCAAAACTTTTTTGTAGCTTTGGATAGAGTGGAGAGGGATAGGGAGCCCCTGCTGGTTTTCTTTGCTGTCTGTGCCCAATTACGGAGATTTACCCTCTCTATTTGTCCTGTTTGCTGCTATCACTAAAAGTGAAAGTAAAAAAAAAAAAGTTGTGTTGTCCGCAGCACGGGAATACAGGGGGAATTATCTCATGGGGACACTAGTTCTGGTGACCTTGGTGATAATCAGGGATTCCCTCGCTTTGGAGAGATTTCCTCTCACTTCCTGTTTTGGCTGTGGGGCAGGAAGTAAAGGGAAATCTCCCCAGTGGGACACAGATGGCAAACAAAAAAGAAAAAACTGCCAGGTGTTATGACCCACTCCTACTCTATCCAAAAGAGAAAAAAGTTTTGCTCTTAGTTCTACTTTAAGACTGAATATTCAATTTTTTGCATGAGCCCAATCATGGCAGATTCTGTTTGAAGAAAAAAAATAAATAAACTGTGCTTGTGATATCAAACGATCAATATAACATTAATAGCTGCACCACTAACGTGAGATATTATCACATAACAAAAATATATATATATAATTGTGTTGCGCTTAAAAAAAAAAAAAATTTTTAAATAGTTTCGTGAGTCCAGGTGTCACTATCGTGACACTATAATAATAGTTAATGGACAGTATTGAGAATACACCACCACCAATCAATGGATGTGCTCTTACCAGAGAGCGATGACCACCTATTATGGTGGGTGGGTTTTAAAAGAGGCTCTTGTATTTCATATATTCCATTAACGGTCAGTATCCAGAGTAAACGTGATCACTCTACATAGCCAGTGGGTAAACCAACATTCCTCTTGTCTCCAACCATAATACCTGATGACGTACCCCACCAAAGAGATAAGACGCCAAATAGTGTAAAACCTTGCCAATAGGACTTTATCAAAAAGTAATGTACTTACATGCCAGGAAGTTAAAATCAGCATAGTGAACTCCTAATAGACATAACAATGATCGTAAGCTCTCCTCCAAATGCAATGACAGGAATCAACACCTCAGCCTGACCGTTTTCGTCACCAAAAGGACTTTATCCGGGGTGCCCCAGAAGAAATCCTTTTGGTGACAAAATGTCAGTTTTCCCATTAGCTATGTAGAGTGATCTCCTTACAAGAGCCTCCTTTGACCCCCCCCCCCCCCGCCCCCCCTTTAATAGGTGGTCAATGCTCTCTGGTAAGAGCACATCCATTGGTGGTGGAGGAAACTGTTAGTGATTGTGGGATTCAAGACACCTGTACACATGTATACTGTTTTACTGTTTATGAACTATCTATCTATCTATCTATCTATATATCTATCTATATATCTATATATAGATATATAGATATAGATATATATATAAATAGATATATCTATATATATATATATATATTATATATATATTTGTTTTTTAAGCGCAACACATTTATATATAGATTCTGTTTGAAAACAGGTCATTATCTGAGAAAAAGGATTTTCTAATTTTAGCTATTCTTCTCTCTTTTAGTCAGCCCATGCCCGTATACAGATTTTTTCAGCAACTGTGCCGAACATAAGGAAGAATGCCAGGATCCAAATATTTACAAGGACTGTACAGCAACATGCTCCTGTAAATCAGAAATTGTGTAGTCACTATTAGGGTGTGTCTGGATGGAAAGAAAATATACACATAGATATAGATACAAGTGCAACAGAAGCACATTTTCAACAGGGGCTTAGAGAATGACAGAAACGAAGAACACAAATGTAATGTATTGCAGCTTGCCAGCCCGTAGATGTGGTGGCCCCATTCGTTTTCTTTTTTCAAGATAAGAACATTTTTAGCAAGTACAGAAGATACCTGATGATCATAGCAAAATGACAGTGTCCTTGTCACTTCCTATGAGCTGAAATGGAAGCATAAAACAATCCTTCTATAAATTATTGATGTCTCCGTCCCTGTATAATGGAGAGAAACTAAGGTCCAGTCTGGGTGACAAGTATGGCTCCCTCTATAAATACAGCGAAGGAATGAGCGTAGCCACCCAGGAACAGAAAGTTTGTTATTTGCAGAATTATTAGGTGAAAATAATGGAATAGTTAAAACTAGCACAGCCTCCTCGTCTATGGGCTGCAAAGCCTCAACCTCAAAACGTAAGTTCACCTTTCAGGAAGATTTTTAGAAAATCCCTATATGCAATTCTACATGTGTAGGGCTCAATCCAGCAGGAGCCTATGGTTCAAGATTCCTGGGGTCTTTTCCTATTGTTGCCCCTGCAGCCATGCACACAGTCGCAGTTACTTTTTTGGCTCAATGAACAGTCTAGGGGTATGCTTTTCTAATGCTTTATTGCAGAACTTGAACTTGGATATGAGTAGGGTAACTGTGGGATACTCCAGTAACTTTGTCAGCAACTTGAGGACACAAATCTTCCTCCTAATATTGTGAGCAGAGTCTTTGCACAAGCAATTAGTGGACTGAGCAATACCAGGACACCTAGCACTATAAGGGATAGCACCAGCACACAGTCTCAGGGATCTCTATCTCCAGTCTGTACTCATTAATGTCCTTGGATAGTTGGATGCCTCCTTACAATATCTTCTAGACACCTTTTTCCAGTGATACCAGGCCAAATCTCTAAGTCCTCCAGCTACTTTCAGCAGAATGGCCTCCCCTCAGCTAGCCCAGCTGGGACCTTGATGAACAGCAGACATATGGCAAGCCTGTCTGGGACCTCGATGAACAGCAGACATATGACAAGCCTGCTTTTTCCCCCTCAGGAAAAGAACCCCTCTGCTCCAGGTCTCAGAGTATTTATGTTCCTTACTAGAGACCATCTGAGTCCCTCTCCCCAGGGATTGACCAGGATTGCATAAACATTCAGCTGCTGATTTGACTCTCCCAGCTCATTATATTCCAGAACCTTTCCAGACAGACAAGGGGAAGCAGTCAACTCTTCCAATCAGTGAACAGAACAGACCAAAACAATCACATGCAGCAAAACTGATTACAGCTAGCCAGTAACTACAACTGCATTACTTGCACAATATTTGCAAAATGAAAAACTACTAGAAACCGAATTTGGGATCCTGTGAACAATTGCTGACGCTAAAATAATGCAGCCTTGTTAGGGCCTACAGAGCATGCCCTGAGCTGTATTTACCACAATAACTCCCAGATAGTCCAACAGCTTTGCTCCCAACTGACCTTCATTTAAAAGCAAATACAGACATCCCAAATCTCCCGCGAGGTTCGGAAGCCTCCCGCATTTCGGAGGTGGCTCCCGGACACCCGCAAGTGCTGCCCACTATGTCGGCTGCGAGGCTGATCCTGGATGGTCCCCTGGTTCACAGTTGGGGATGATCGGTGCAGCAGGAGGGACAGCTGTGAACCCCAATCTCCCTGTATAGCTGACAGCCGCTTCTCCTTCTCTCCCACTCGTGGCTGACGGCTAAAAAGATATACAGGGAGATCGGTGATTACAGCTGTCCCTCCTGCTGTACCGATCATCCCCGACTGTTCCCTGTATCCTCCTCCTCCAGCCCCTCGCTGTGTTCTTCTACCCCCGTTCTTCTACAGCTTCTCCTTCACCCCCCTTCTTTTACCGCTCCCTGTCCTCCTTCTTCCCCCCCTCGTCCCCCACAGCCGGTTTCCCTTCTCTCCTCTCCCGCCGGCTGTGGGGATCTGTCAGGATGGAGAGCGGAGGAAGGGACCGGTCATTTACCGGCCCCCTCCTTTTCTGAATTGGACACAGTGAGCAAGATTGCTCCTGTGTCCTGTGAAAACTGAGCAGAGTAACCTCTGTGTTACACGGCTCAGTTTATGAATGGACAGGAGCTGCTGTCTTTTGTCCATTCATCTTCAATGCTGAGAAAGAAACTGGGGAATCAATGTCCTCAATCCCTTTTCCTGTCTCAAAGAGAAGAAGATGTCAGGGGAAAAACAAACAATAAAAAAGTAAATTGTAAATAATGATTAAAAAAATACAATTGGAAAAAAACAATAAAAATAAAGAACTACTGACACTGTCCACTGCCCTACTGACACCATCCTGCACATACATACTCACCGCTGTACACTCCACGCATGCACATACTACCCACTGCCATACACTCCGCACTGTATATTCCCTATTTAACATTACTACATTCTGCACTATGTAAGTCATCTCAGACTCTATTACACTACACCCCATTTAAGCCATGCTCAATATGTAGTATGGCTTAAGCCACGCTCATCTCCCTGAAATGAGTTTGCCACCTCCCTGAAATGAGTTTTTCAGGTTGGGATGTCTGCAAATACATTACTCCTCTTGAAAAGTCCCTCTTTAAGCTCCTGGTGTAAAAATCTGAATAAATAAATGTGCTATTCAACTACCAGAGTTGTCATCATCACACTATTCATCTATAGTTCCAATTATTGCACTTTATTAAATCAGATACATTTTTATTGAAAATTTTTTTGCACTGCTTATTTTAAATGCAAATAAAATAGAAAAGTGTGTAAGTGCCCCCAATAACAGGTTGTTGTTTTGGCAAGCTATGGGCATGTTATGACTAAGGCCTTATAGGCTGAAATGCATCAACTGACTTAATCTGTGTTTGTTCACTGTGGCTAATAAAATGAAGACATTTTAAGATCAACAACCAGAGAGCGGATCATTTTTTTCTACATTACTCTACTCAGCCAGCGACTGTGGATCGAGCGCCTGGGAGCTCTGCTATCTATGTGGTGTATGGGTGGTAGCACTGACTTTTCTGTTTATACTTAGGAAGGGATTATTACCATTAGGTATATTATCCAAGCCAGGCTCCTGAGCAGGAGTCCAGCTCCACTCAATTGTTAATTTCAGAGGGGAAGCATATAACTCAAGCCCTCAAGCAAGTCTCCATCACAACTACAGGGTCCATTGTATACTTTCCACAACATTAGGCCAGGAGCCACACATCACTCATAGACACTTGCAAAGCCTTGCTATCTTGTCATTCCAGCTGGGTCCCTGGAAGCCATGAGCCATGGCCAAGGACTGGTAACAGTAGCCCAGTTGCCCAAGAGGGATGCTTCTTGAGCAATAAAGACCAATAAGACCTGGCCACCACAGCTCCTGCACTGAGCAGGCTGTGTCCTATCTGTCCACCCTCTACTTTGTATAGTAGAATGTTCTGCGACCTAACATGGCCCGTTTACTTTACACTGTGAGACACAGAACCAGGCAGAAGAGTACTTGGTAATAGTTTTACTGGAAGAATAAACAATAGAGGTAACAAATGATGGTAAAACACAATACACAGTGCTTAATATGTGTCTTGACCTTTACAGTCCATTTCCTGTATTTAAAAAGGGGGTAGCTGTGGTGCACTAACTATTCCAATCTCACAGGAGAGAGAGACACCATAGTATCAGAGGTCCATATGTAGTGCTACCCCCAAAGGAGCTGCTGGTTAAGATGGGTCTTCTGTTTTTGGCCTCAACCTTCTCAAAGACTTCAGCCCCTCTGACACACCCTGCTGAGTACACCAACACAGTATCACAGAGAAATTCCTGACAGTAACACCAGTACCCAACTATAAGGCTAAAGAACACATGCATCAGTTAGAAAAAAAACCAAAAACGTATATTGTCTTTAAATAATTATGGTAAAGGTAGGTGCAAACAAAAGGTGATATGAATAATAATGATAATATAACAATTACTGTAGTATACAGAATACTTAGCAATAAAGACAAGCCATAAGGTGACTGTTACCACCCAGAACAACATAAATAGTAACAAAACCCCCTGAAGTGCAATAGCGTGCAGTAAAATCCATGTACTATAAACCACTTGCGCTCTGTACTGAGTGCACTTATGGTGGTTAATGCTGCGCCTAAGATCCTCTAGTAAGCATTGTCAGTGGCTGAGAGGTCAAGAATGCATATAGAGAGACATAGGTGGTTTGTGTGATAGGTTGGGTGACTGGGGCAATCCTTAAGATGTTTCTTCTGCCGGCTATGTGTTGGGGCCCTTTGAGATGCATTGGTGCACTTAACGAGGGTCCTGAGGAACCTGCATACAGTTTCTATATGGGCCAAGACCCGAATATTACTAGATAAATGGAATACAGGCTTGCACTCCTGGTTCGGTAGATGCAACCTCCTAAAAATGAGTATCCTGCCCAAGTTCTTATATCTACTACAAGCCCTACCCATTAAGATTCCGCCCTCGTATTTTCGACAAGTACAAACACTATTTATGCATTTTGTATGGGCTCGTAAGAAACCCCGCCCCCCTCGTTCTCAATTATATCTGCCAAAACAATTCGGTGGACTGGCGTTACCCAATGTACGTACATATTACCAAGCAGGATAATCGATTGGAGGCAGCACTCGACATCTAAACTTTGGATTCAGATAGAACAAGCTCAAACAGATATCCCCTTGAAGAGTGCACTATGGTGCTACGAATCTGTCCCCCAACAATTAAAATACCACCCACTTATAGGGAACACACTCTCACAAAGCACTCGGGCCACAAAATTGACATCTTTTACGACAAAAGAATCGCCATTGATGCCAATCATAGGACATAGGCCTGCTCATTTGTGAGTCTGCTGGGGGAGTGGTTAATTGCTTCCTTCAGACAAACTCAAACAAAGACTCTCTGCTCAGAACCCCTCATAGGGACTGAACAACCCTTACCCACTATACTCTTTACTTATAGTAAAGACCCTATATATATGTAGACCAAGCTCGCTGTCTCCTTACCCCTCCACCCCCCTCCCCTTTCTATCTTCTTTCTATTCTATACCCATTCTGCCTTTTTCTAATCTGACTTTCCTACCTCTCCCCTTTTCTAGATCTCCGATATAATCTTTTTAGATGCAATATGAATATAGGATCTCCCATGGAAATGGAGATCCAAAGTTTTTGATACTAACCATACCGAGGTAACCTATGCACACGTTGATTATTCTAGACTACCTATGTTTAGGGGTGCAGCAGGCTCCCAAAGGGGCATCCCAGCATAGAGTAGTTAATTCTTAAATGTTAACATACACCTGTCGTACGGGTTTAAAGTGATACTTCACCTATAACAACTCTGATACCTGTAAGTGTTTGCACTATTTCAATATTTGAAAGATATAATTGTTTAGTAGGAGACTATAAGTCAGGTAACTGACACTGTTTACACTCCTGTATTCTGTCTTTTTTTTCTGTCGATGTTTATATTCTTTATATTCTTGCAAAAAACATCAATAAAACTTATTGAACCATAATTGCTTCCTTCAGCCTACTAATTAAGGGGAGTGGTTAATTGTTCACATGTGCTTGAGGCCTATATAACCTTGTGTAGAATTCATATTGAGCCTGCTCATTTGTGAGTCTGCTGGAACTCTGTCCAAGTGGAACTGGTCTAAGTGGTGAGTTAAAACCAGAGTGGGTATTTTGAGTGGATAGTGAAAAAGTCTTGCTTTTTGATTGTTGGGTTGCATTTTTAGGTTCTTTTTGTGACATTTAGTTGAAGTTTTTTAACACCTTTTTCTGACACTTTTTAAACAGCTAGTTTTTTTTTCTTTGCTTCCTTCAGCCTACTAATTAAGGGGAGTGGTTAATTGCTCACAGGGGCTTGAGGCCTATATAACCTTGTGTAGAACTCATATTGAGCCTGCTCATTTGGGAGTCTTCTGGAACTCTGTCCAAGTGGAACTGGTCTAAGTGGTGAGTTAAAACCAGAGTTTAAAACAGCAAGTTATAACAGGGGTCATAGTACCTGTGTAGTGTGAGTACCTGAGTGTTGTCTGAGTAGTGTGTGTGGATCGTTAGTATTTGTGTATTGTGTACTATATACTTGTGTATTGCGAGTGCACGTAGGTCTGCGAGTGGACGGTGAGTGGTCTGCGAGTGCGCATAGGTCTGTGAGTGGTCTGCGAGTGTGCGTAGGTCTGCGAGTGCGCGTAGGTCTGTGAGTGGTCTGCGAGTGCGCGTAGGTCTGCGAGTGGTCTGCGAGTGTGCATAGGTCTGCGAGTGGTCTGCGAGTGTGCATAGGTCTGCGAGTGGTCTGCGAGTGCGCGTAGGTCTGCGAGTGGTCTGCAAGTGGTCTGCGAGTGTGCGTAAGTCTATGAGTGGTCTGCGAGTGCACGTAGGTCTGCGAGTGGCCTGCGAGTGGCCTGCGAGTGGCCTGCGAGTGGTCTGTGAGTGCGCGTAGGTCTGTGAGTGGTCTGTGAGTGCACGTTGGTCTGTGAGTGGTCTGCGAGTGTGCGTAGGTCTGCTAGTGCGCGTAGGTCTGTGAGTGGTCTGCGAGTACGCGTAGGTCTGCGAGTGGTCTGCGAGTGCACGTAGGTCTGCGAGTACCGGTGTATTGTCTTGAGTATTAGCATCAGGAAGCTAGTTATTAGGTAATTTGGACAAGATATAATCCCCAATCCTCATTAAATTTAATAGGTACGATGCCCGGCGGGTGTGGAGGGGCGACTCTTTGTACATCTTGCGGCATGTATGCGTTCCTTGATCATCCGATCAAGGGTGAATACTGCTGTGCGCATTGTTTCCCTGGAAGCCCAGGTTCTGAATCTGGGGAAGCAAATGTCAGCACTGAGAAGTCCCTCTATACTAAAGGAGAGCCAGGAACGTACACGGCAGGTGCCGGCAGGGGCCAGCACAGAGGCGGGTGGAGACAAAGAGGTGCAGGCACTAGCAAAGAGAAGATGGGTGACAGTCAAGAAGGGTAGAGGGGGAAGTGCCAGGGAGGCCAATCCAGGGCTGGAGCATCCCAATAAGAACGCTCCATTGAGTGACATTGGTGAAACCAGTCAGGGACCAGCACTGCTGGAGCTGAGGGACTCTCCTAGCTGCCAGGGGAACAACTCCTACAGTGAGATCGGGGGGAAGCGAAGGGAAAGGAAAGACAGATTCTGGTGGTAGGGGACTCAATTCTTAGAAGGACAGAGAGGGCAATCTGTAACAAAGACCTGAGTATGTTGTCCACCGGGTGCTCGGGTTCAGCACATCATGGATCTGGTGGACAGATTACTGGGAAGGGCTGGGGAAGACCCAGCTGTCATGGTGCACGTTGGCACCAATGACAAAGTCAGAGGCAGATGGAGTGTCCTAAAGACCAATTTTAGGGACTTAGGAGCTAAATTGAGGAAAAGGGCCTCCAAGATAGTATTCTCAGGAATACTACCAGTACATCGAGCCACACCAGAAAGGCAGAGGGAGATTAGGGAAGTAAACAAGTGGCTGAAGAGCTGGTGTAGTAAGGGGGGGATTGGGTTCCTGGAGGACTGTGCCGACTTCTCAGTCTATAACCGGTACTATAGAAGGGACGGACTGCACCTAAATGAAGAGGGTGCAGATCAGCTGCGAATGAAGATGGCCAAAAAGTTAGAGGAGTTTTTAAACTAGGTGATGGGGGGAGGGTCCAGAGGTAGAGATAGTCAGCATGGAACATATTCCAGAGGGCAGTATTGGGGGCATTAGTGGTAGGTTGACCAAAGCACAAAATCCCAAGGTAAGTATAGTAGCAAGTCCTAGCTGCAGTCTTGGAACAACCAATACGAGGATAATATGCGACCGGTCTAAACTATGTGGCATGTTCACCAATGCCAGGAGCATGGCGGACAAGATGGGTGAACTAGAGATACTGTTGTACGAGGAGGATTTGGATTTTGTGGGAATTTCAGAGACCTGGTTCAACAGCTCTCATGATTGGCTGGCAAACATTTAAGGGTATACCCTTTATCGCAAGGATAGAGAGGGTAAAAAAGGTGGAGGGGTATGCCTATATATCAAGAATAATGTACAAGTGAATGTGAGAGATGACATCACTAAGGGAGCTAGGGAGGAGGTGTAATCCCTTTGGGTAGAGCTCCAAAGATATGAAGCAAAGGGGAAAATAATACTGGGAGTATGCTATAGGCCCCCTAACCTGAGGGAGGAAGTGGAGACAGATCTCCTATCACAATTTGGATTAGCAGCAAGGATGGGAAGTGTTATCATAATGGGGATTTTAATTATCCAGACATAGACTGGGCGGAGGGGACCGCGCATTCATCTAAGGCTCGCCAGTTCCTTAATGTCTTGCAGGACAATTTTATGGGTCAGATGGTAGATGCACCAACTAGAAATAAAACATTACTGGATCTATTGATTACAAACAATACAGACCTGATCACTTATGTGGAATTACGGGGCAATTTAGGTAACAGCGATCATAGGTCAATTAGTTTCAGTATAAATCACACAAATAGGAAGCATAAAGGGAAAGACACTGAATTTCAAAAGAGCCAACTTCCCTAAACTACAAACCTTGCTAGAAGCCATAAATTGGGATAAAATCTTAGGAACAAAGAACACGGATGACAGATGGGTTTGCTTTAAGAGCATATGAAATAAGGGCATTAGCCAATGCATCCCATTGGGTAATAAATTTAAAAGAGTGAACAAAAGTCCTGGATGGCTTAACTCCAATGTAAAAATGCATATAAAAGCAAAGGAGAAGGCCTTCAAAAAATACAAGGTTGAGGGATCATCATCAGCATTCAGACTTTATAAAAAATGCAACAAGAAATGTAAGGGTGCAATAAGGATGGCTAAGATGGAACATGAAAGACACATAGCAGAGGAGAGCAAAAAAAATCCCAAGAAATTTTTTAAGTATGTAAACAGTAAAAAAGGTAGGACAGACCATATTGGCCCCATAAAGAATGAGGAAGGACATCTGGTTACAAAGGATGGGGAGATGGCGAAGGTATTGAATTTATTCTTCTCCTCAGTCTTCACGAGGGAATCGGGGGGCTTAAGTAACCAAAACTGCAGTGTTTATCCTCATCACACATCACAGGAAGCACCTCCATGGTTAACAGAGGACAGAATTAAAATTAGACTTGAGAAACTTAACATTAATAAATCTCCGGGACCAGATGGCTTGCACCCGAGAGTACTTAGGGAGGCCAGACCATTGTTCCTAATTTTTACAGACAGTCTACTGACTGGAATGGTACCAGCTGATTGGAGAAAAGCCAATGTAGCACCAATATTTAAAAAGGGCCCAAAATACATCCCTGGGAATTACAGACCAGTTAGCCTAACATCAATAGTATGTAAACTCTTGGAGGGGATGATAAGGGAATACATACAAGATTTTAGTAATGAGATCGGTATCATTAGCAGTAATCAGCATGGATTCATGAAGAATTGTTCTTGCCAAACCAATCTACTAACCTTCTATGAGGAGGTGAGTTGCCAGCTAGATAAAGGAAGGCCCGTAGATGTGGTGTATCTGGATTTTGCAAAAGCATTTGACACAGTTCCCCATAAACATTTACTGTACAAAAAAAGGTCCATTGGCATGGACCATAGGGTGAGTACATGGATTGAAAACTAGCTACAAGGGCATGTTCAGAGGGTGGCGATACATGGGGAGTACTCGGAATGGTCAGGGGTGGGTAGTGGGGTCCCCCAGGGATCTGTGCTGGGACCAATCCAGTTTAATTTGTTTATAAACGACCTGGAGGATCGGGTAAACAGTTCAATCTCTGTATTTGCAGACGATACTAAGCTAAGCAGGGCAATAACTTCTCTGCAGGATGTGGAAACCTTGCAAAAAGATCTGAACAAATTAATAGGGTGGGCAACTACATGGCAAATGAGGTTCAATGTAGAAAAATGTAAAATAATGCATTTGGGTGGCAAAAATATGAATGCAATCTATACACTGGGGGGAGAACCTCTGGGGGAATGTAGGATGGAAAATGACCTGGGGGTCCTAGTAGATGATAGGCTCATCAATGGCATGCAATACCAAGCTGCTGCTAACAAAGCAAACAGAATATTGGCATGCATTAAAAAGGGGATCAACTCCAGAGATAAAACAAGAATTCTTCCGCTCTACAAGACTCTGGTCCGGCTGCACCTAGATTATGATGTCCAGTTCTGGGCACCAGTCCTCAGGAAGGATGTACTGGAATTGGAGCGAGTACAAAGAAGGGCAACAAAGCTAATAAATGGTGAAGAAGAGACGCTTGAGAGGGGATATGTTTTCAATATACAAATACCGTACTGGTGACCCCACAATAGGAATAAAACTTTTTCGCATAAGAGAGTTTAACAAGACTCGTGGCCACTCATTAAAATTAGAAGAAAAGAGGTTTAACCTTAAACTACGTAGAGGGTTCTTTACTGTAAGAGCGGCAAGGATGTGGAATTCCCTTCCACAGGCTGTGGTCTCAGGGGGGGGCATCGATAGTTCCAAGAAACTATTAGATAAGCGCCTGAATGACCACAACATACAGGGATATACAATGTAATACTGGCATATAATCGCACACATAGGTTGGACTTGATCGACTTGTGTCTTTTTTCAACCTCACCTACTATGTAATTATGACATCCCAGTTTTTCACAAGAACTCCTACTGATAGAATACAAAAACTTAAGATCTCTAAATTTAGAAAACGCTGATAAATTTGTAGTTACGGGATGATGGCCATCTATGTCAGAGCTGACAAATGACTCCGGCTTATTTCGACTACCCTTCTGGAGCGCAGCGGAAATTCATCATTTCCTGCATGCCATTCCAAACCCACAAAACTTCACGCGACAACTAACTACTTGTGAGGAATACTGTTAAGGCACTGATCACCTCCCACAGGTTCTCTTTAAAGCATACTCACTATTAAACACACCCCAGGAACAACCATGTCTACCCGGTATAGTAAAATGGGAATCAGAACTACATTGCACATTCACCCCGAAACAGAAAGAAAACATTATCTGATTCTCCCTTAAATCGTCAATATGCACCAAAATACAAGAGACTAATTTTAAAATACTCCATAGATGGTATCTCACGCCCAGTAGACTACAAAAAATCTTCCCTGAAACATCAGATCTCTGCTGGAGATGTCAAAAAGAAAAAGGAACGATGCTACACATTTTCTGGACTTGCCCAAAATGATCACATTTCTGGGAAACGGTACACATGGTCATCCAGGGACTCACTGAGCGGGAGATAGCACTAGACCCAGCGTTCTTCTTATTGCATGCATTGAACATCCCGGCTAAAGCTTACAAGTAGGGATGGGCTTTATGTTCGGGTCGAACATGAGTTCGACTCGAACAGTGGCTGTTCGCCAGTTCGCCGAACAGCGAACAATTTGGGGTGTTCGCAGCAAATTTGAAAGCCGCGGAACACCCTTTAAAAGTCTATGGGAGAAATCAAAAGTGCTAATTTTAAAAATGCAAAAAGAAGTTTTAAAAATGGCCGATTTTTCGGGAGCAATGATTTTAATAATGCTTAAAGTGAAACAATAAAAGTGTAATATTCCTCTAAATTTCGTACCTGGGGGGTGTCTATAGTATGCCTGGGAAGGGGGGCATGTTTCCCGTGTTTAGAACAGTCTGACAGCAAAATGACATTTCAAAAGGAAAAAAAGTAATTTAAAACTACTCGCGGCTAGTAATGAATTGTCGGTCTGACAATACATATAAAAGTTCATTGATAAAAACGGCATGGGATTTCCCCACAGGGGAACCCCAAACCAAAAAAAAAATGGCGTGGGGGTCCCACTAAATTCCATACCAGGCCATTCAGGTCTGGTATGAATATTATGGGGAACATTTTTTTAAAAATTGCGTGGGGGTCCCTCACTAAATCCATACCAGACCTGGATTTTAAGGGGAACCCCGCCCCCAAAACTAAAAAAAATGGCGTGGGGTCCCCCCCAAAAATCTATACCAGACCCTTATCCGAGCACACAACCTGGCAGGCCGCAGGAAAAGAGGGGGGGACGAGAGAGCGCCCCCCTCCTGAAACGTACCAGGCAACATGCCCTCAATATTGGGAGGGTGCTTTGAGGTAGCCCCCCAAAGCACCTTGTCCCCATGTTGATGGGGAGAAGGGCCTCATCCCCATAACCCTTGCCCGGTGGTTGTGGGGGTTTGCGGGTGGAGGGGCTTATCGGAATCTGGAAGCCCCCTTTAATAAGGGGACCCCCCAGATCCCAGCCCCCCATGTGAACTGGTAATAGGGTACCCCTACCATTTCACAAAAAAGTGTCAAAAAGGTTAAAAAACACAAGAGACGGTTTTTGACAAGTCCTTTATTAATTTCTTCTTCTTTCTTCTGGTCTTCCTTCGGTGTTCTTCTTCTTCCTCCATCTTCTTCTTCATCTTCCTCTTCCTCCACTCTTCTCGTCCCGCATCTTCCTCCAGGCTTCTTCTCCGCTCCGTCCGCACGATCTGCCTCAGTGGGAGTCTTCCGCCGCGTGACGCTTCAGTTCTTCTGACATTTCTTATATAATGGAGGACGGGGCCACCCGGTGACCCTGCCCTCCTCTGACGCACAGGGGAACTTTCCTGTGGCTTTCCCCGTGTTGTCAGAGGGGGGCAGGGTCACCCGGGTACGTAAATGGGTGACCCTGCCCCCCTCTGACAACATGGGGAAAGCCACAGGGAAGTTCCCCGTGCGTCAGAGGAGGGCGGGGTCACCGGGTGGCCCCACCCTCCGTTTTATAAGAAATTTCGGAAGAACTGACTTTTTTTCTTTGCAATGTCATTTTGCTGTCAGACTGTTCTAAACACGGGAAACATGCGCCCCTTTACAGGCATACTATAGACACCCCCCAGGAAATTTAAAGGAATATTACACTTTTATTGTTTCACTTTAAGCATTATTACAATCACTGCTCCCGAAAAAACGGCCATTTCTTTTTGCATTGATACATTTCCCCTGGGGCAGGACCCAGGTCCCCAAACACTTTTTATGACAATAACTTGCATATAAGCCTTTAAAATGAGCACTTTTGATTATTCATGTTCGTGTCCCATAGACTTGGTGTTCATGTGTTCGAACAAATTTTTTGCCTGTTCGCAAGTTCTGCTGCAAACCGAACCGGGGGGTGTTCAGCTCATCCCTACTTACAAGAAATCCATCATAAAACACCTACTTAATGCTGCTAAATCTTGTATCCCTCTCTTGTGGAAACAACAACATCCCCCGACAATATCGACATAGTTAGAGAAAATAGAAGATATTAATAAAATGGAAGACTTAATTCTCACAGCACAAGATAAACAGGAGACATACACCAAAACTTGAAGACCTTGGAATCTATATAAAATCTCAGACGAAGGAAAGGCCCTATTTGGATCATAAACACCCAAACATGATAAGCAGAACAAATCCCATGTCATATGGGAGAGAGTAAACGGACAGAGGTCTTCACTCATTTGGATCCTGTGCACAAAAGTCCAAACTTTCCAGGGCAGTACAGTAAAAATCCTCCTTCACTCTTCCTGGGGTCCCACCACCACAGCACAATGCAACTACTAACTTAAACCCCTTCTTATAAAAGACAGCAAAAAAAAAAATCCCTATTGGGTTTAAAGGATTCTTGCACTTGAGTTGCCATGGTCAGGGTAATCAGGGGGATGGCGCAAAGGTGTGTCATTTGCCTAAATATTCTGTTCGAAAATGTGTCCCTCTTTCCCATCTCAAAAGGTTGGTAGGCATGCAGCTGGGTTAGTGGAGACAGCACCAACCTTCAAGAATAATATTTAAAGGTACTCCTACACTGCCACCTACCCAAATGAACACAAATAAGTGGGCTAACTCCTAACAACCTGAGAGCTGCTGCTAACACTTTAATCAGTTAACGACCGCGCCATAGCCAAATGATGGCTACAGCGCGCCTTGATAACTCTGGGAGGGCGTACATTGACGTCCTCCCAGAATCCCCCTGGGAATATCTGTGATGCGCCGGGTCCTCTGACAGCTGCCGTTTACCACGTGATCACTCCGTCAAATGACGGAGTGATCACTTGTAAACAAACCGGCATCACATCCGGTTCCTCTCTCCCCTCTCTGTACTGATTGGTACAGTGTGAGCGGTGAGGGGAGAGATCGGGTGCAGCAGTGTTGTGGGCTGGATCTGTAGTGCCCACAGCACTGATCTCTGCCCATTGCAGACTCATCCAGCCATCCATCAATCCATGCTCAGCCATCCATCCATACTCAGCAATACTCATCCATCCATCCATGCTCATCCATTCTCAGCAATACTTATCCATCCATCCATACTTAGCAATACTCATCCATCCATCCATGCTCATCCATTCTCAGCAATACTTATCCATCCATCCATACTCAGCAATACTCATCCATCTATCTATACTCAGCAATACTTATCCATCCATCCGTGCTCAGCCATCCCATCCACACCCATCCATACTCAGCCATACCCAGTCATACTCAGCCATACCCAGTCATACTCAGTCATACTCAGCCATACCCAGCCATACCCAGCCGTACCCAGCCAACCCAGCCATACTCATTCATGCTCAGTAATCCCATCCATACTCAGCCATCCTCATCCACGGCTCATCCATCCCCATTCATGCTCATCCACGCCACATCAGTTCTCACCCATGCCACATCCATGCCACTACAGTGTCTCACAAAAGTGTAATAGGTAGATTAATTGTATTTGAAACTTATGCCCCTAGAACACCTGATGGTGCTCCCTGCATGTTGGCCAGGCCACATGTGATATTGCCGTACTCAGGAGGAGTAGGAGAATCTATTTTGAGGTGTAATTTTTGGTATGTACATGCTGTGTGTTAGAAATATTGTATAAATGGACAACTTTGTGTAAAAAAAAAATGCGTTTTCATTTTCTTTACACATTTTGCAAAAACTTGTAGAAAAAAGAGATTATACGATTATACGTTGGGTTGTTTTCTTTCCAAAATGGGGTCAGTTTTGAGGTATTTCCATTGTCCTGGTGCTCCAGGGCCTTCAAAAGTGTAAGAGGTAGTCAAGAAATGATATGTGTAATTTATGCTCCTAGAACGCTTGATGGTGCTCCCTACATGCTGGGCCTCTGTATGTGGCCACGCTGTGTAAAAGTCTCACACATGTGGTATTGCCATACTCAGGAGGAGTAGTAGAATGTGTTTTGGGGTGTAATTTGTGCTATGCATATGCTGTGCGTGAGAAATAACCTGCTAATATAACAATTTTGTTAAAAAAAAAATTTGATTTTGCAAAGAATTGTGGGAAAAAAATTACAACTTAACCACTTCAATACCAGGCACTTAGACACCTTCCCGCCCAGCCCAATTTTCAGCTTTCAGCGCTGTCACAATTTGAATGACAATTGCGCGGTCATGCCACACTGTACCCAAACAAATTTTTTATCATTTTGTTCCCACAAATAGAGCTTTCTTTTGGTGGTATTTGATCCCCTCTGCGGTTTTTATTTTTTGCGCAACAAATAAAAAAAGACAGAAAATTTTGAAAAAAAGCACGTTTTTCTTTGTTTCTGTTAAAATTTTTTGTAAATGAGTACGTTTTCTTCTTCAATGATGGGCACTGATATGGCTGCACTGACGGGCACTGATACGGCGGCACTGATGGGCACCGATGAGGTGGCACCAATGAGGTGGCACTGATGAGGTGGCACTGACGGGCACTGATGATGGGCACTGATAGGTGGCACTGATGCGCACTGATAGGTGGCACTAATGGGCACTGATAGGTGGCACTGGTAGGTGGCACTGATGGGCACTGATAGGTGGCACCGATGGGCACTGATAGGCGGCACTGATGGGCACTTGTAGGTGGCATTAATGGGCACTCGTAGGTGGCGTTGATGGGTAGTTATGGGTGGCACTGATAGTTGGCACAGATGGGCACGGATGGGCACTGATAGGTGGGCACAGATGGGCACAGATGGGCACTGAGAGGTGGCACCGATGGACACTGATGGGTGGCACTGATGATTCTGATTGATGGCAGTGATGCCCCTAAGTGTGGCATTGCTGGGCATCACTGCAACATAATTGTGCCAATCAGTGCCCATTTGTGGGCACTGATTGGCACAGATTTGGCACTGACTGGGCACATGTGGATGGCCATGGGGTACATACCTGGCCATCCACATGTTTCCCTTCCCTGGTGGTCCTAGTGGCGATCCCTGGTGGTCCAGTGTGGTGATCTGCGGGGGGGCTGCGCTGATAAACAATCAGCGCAGACCCCCCCTGCCAGGAGAGCCGCCGATCGGCTCTCCTCTACTTGCGTCTGTCAGACGCGAGTGAGGAAGAGCCGATCAACGGCTCTTCCTATTGACAGCATGATCAGCCGTGATTGGACACGGCTGATCACGTGGTAAAGAGCCTCCGCCGGAGGCTCTTTACCAAGATCGGTGTAGCGGTGTGTCAGACTGACACACCGATCCACCGATCGCCGCGATGCGCGCCCCTGCGGGCGCGCGGCGGCATGTTATCCTGAAGGACGTCATATGACGCCCAGTCAGGATAACACAACCACCGCCCGGCCGTCAATCCGCTATAGGCCGGGCGGGAAGTGGTTAAAAAAACTCACGATGCCTCTTAATAAATACCTTGAGATGTCTACTTTCCAAAAAGGGGTAATTTTGGGGGCATTTGTACTTTCCTGGCTTGTTAGGGTCTCAAGAAATGAGATAGGCCGTCAGTGCATCAGGTGTGATCAATTTTCAGAGATTGGCACCATAGCTTGTGGACTCTATAACTCTCACAAAGACCAAATAATATACACCGATTTGGGTTATTTTTACCAAAGATATGTAGCAGTATAAATTTTGGCCAAAATATATGAAGAAAAATTACTAATTTTTAAAATGTTATAAAAGAAACGAAGAAAAATGCATTTTTTACAGAATTTCTGTGTTTTTTCTTTTAACCACTTCAGCCCCGGAAGGATTTACCCCCTTCCTGACCAGAGCACTTTTTACAATTTGGCACTGCGTTGCTTTAACTGCTAATTGCGCGGTCATGCAATGCTGTACCCAAACGAAATTTGCGTTCTTTTCTTCTCACAAATAGAGCTTTCTTTTGATGGTATTTGATCACCTCTGCCATTTTTATTTTTTGCGCTATACACGGAAAAAAAACGAAAATTTTGAAAAAAAATGATATTTTCTACTTTTTGTTCTAAAAAAAATCCAATAAACTCAATTTTAGTCATACATTTAGGCCAAAATGTATTCGGCCACATGTCTTTGGTAAAAAAAATGTCAATAAGTGTATATTTATTGGTTTGCGCAAAAGTTTTGGAAAGTAGACACCCCAAGGAAATTGCTGAGAGGCATGTTGAGCCCATTGAATATTCATTTTTTTTGTCCCAAGTGATTGAATAATGACAAAAAAAATAAAAAATTACAAAAAGTTGTCACTAAATGATATATTGCTCACACAGGCCATGGGCATATGTGGAATTGCACCCCAAAATAAATTTAGCTGCTTCTCCTGAGTATAGGGATACCACATGTGTGGGACTTTTTGGGAGCCTAGCCGCGCACAGGGCCCCGAAAACCAATCACCGCCTTCAGGATTTCTAAGGGCGTACATTTTTGATTTTACTCCTCACTACCTATCACAGTTTTGAAGGCCATAAAATGCCCAGATGGCATAAATACCCCCCAAATGACCCCATTTTGGAAAGTAGACACCCCAAGCTATTTGCTTTGAGGCATGTTGAGTCCATGGAATGTTTTATAATTTGACACAAGTTGCGGGAAAGTGACAATTTTTTTTTTTTTTTTTTGCACAAAGTTGTCACTAAATTATATATTGCTCACACAGGCCATGGGCATATGTGGAATTGCACCCCAAAATACATTTAGCTACTTCTCCTGAGTACGGGGATACCACATGTGTGGGTCTTTTTGGGAGCCTAGCCGCATACGGGGCCCCGAAAACCAATCACCGCCTTCAGGATTCCTAAGGGTGTAAATTTTTGATTTCACTCTTCACTGCCTATCACAGTTTCGGAGGCCACGGAATGCCCAGGTGGCACAAACCCCCCCCAAATGACCCCATTTTGGAAAGTAGACACCCCAAGTCCCAAACATGTGGTATCCCCGTACTCAGGAGAAGCAACAGAATGTATTTTGGGGTGTAATTTCACATATTACCATGGCATGTTTGAGCAATATATCATTTAGTAACAACTTTGTGCAAAAAAAAAAAAAAAAAAAATTGTCTCTTTCCCACAACTTGTGTCACAATATAAAATATTCCATGGACTCGACATGACTCTCAGCAAATAGCTTGGGGTGTCTACTTTCCAAAATGCGGTCATTTGGGGGGGGTTTGAACTGTCCTGGCATTTTATGCACAACATTTAGAAGCTTATGTCACACATCACCCAGTCTTCTAACCACTTGAAGACAAAGCCCTTTCTGACACTTTTTGATTACATGAAAAAATTATTTTTTTTGCAAGAAAATTACTTTGAACCCCCACACATTATATATATATTTTTTTAAAGCAAATGCCCTACAGATTAAAATGGTGGGTGTTTAATTTTTTTTTTTCACACAGTATTTGCGCAGCGATTTTTCAAACACATTTTTTGGGGAAAAAACACACTTTTTTAAATTTTAATGCACTAAAACACACTATATTGCCAAAATGTTTGATGAAATAAAAAAGATGATCTTAGGCCGAGTACATGGATACCAAACATGACATGCTTTAAAATTGCGCACAAACGTGCAGTGGCGACAAACTAAATACATTTTTAAAAGCCTTTAAAAGCCTTTACAGGTTACCACTTTAGATTTAAAGAGGAGGTCTACTGCTAAAATTACTGCCCTCGATGTGACCTTCGCGGTGATACCTCACATGCATGGTGCAATTGCTGTTTACATTTGACGCCAGACTGACGCTTGCGTTCGCCTTAGCACGAGAGCAGGGGGGACAGGGGTGCTTTTTTTTTCTTTTTTTTTTTTCTTTATTATTTTTTTGATTTTTTATCTTATTTTTAAACTGTTCCTTTCATTTTTTTTGTTTTTAAATAATTTTTATTGTTATCTCAGGGAATGTAAATATCCCCTATCATAGCAATAGGTAGTGACAGGTACTCTTTTTTGAAAAAATTGGGGTCTATTAGACCCTAGATTTCTCCTCTGCCCTCAAAGCATCTGACCACACCAAGATCGGTGTGATAAAATGCTTTCCCAATTTCTCAATGGCGCTGTTTACATCCGGCGAAATATAAGTCATAAAATGCTCGTAGCTTCCGGTTTCTTAGGCCATAGAGATGTTTGGAGCCACTCTGGTCTCTGATCAGCTCTATGGTCAGCTGGCTGAATCACCGGCTGCATTCTCAGGTTCCCTGTTGAGACAGGAGAGCCAGAGAAAAAAACGGAAGACGGTGGGGGGGCATTCCCTCCCACTGCTTGTAAAAGCAGTCTAGAGGCTAATTAGCCGATAGGATTGCTTTTACATGAAAGCCGACCGCTGGCTGAAAAGAATGATACCAAGATGATACCTAAACCTGCAGGCATCATTCTGGTATAACCATTCAAAGTCGTGAATGGCGTACCTGAAGACAAAAAAATGGTTAACAATAAAGCACAGTAAACGGTAAAGTATAAAAAATTGCATACCTGAAAAGCAAACATGATAAAACATAATAACAATAAAACATTGCTAGAATACAGTAAAAAAGAGCAGAACAATAGAGAGAGAATAGAGAGAGAGAGAACAATAAAACAACAACTATTTTTTTTTATTTTAGATTTTTGTATGTGTTTTTTTTTTTTTTTTTTACACTTTTTTTGTAACTAACTTTTATAACGGTAACCGGTTCCAGGTTCGGTCTCTCAAAATGCGATGGCATCTTGGGAGAGCCTGTGAAAGTGTGCCTAGTCTGTGCAATGCTGTACCCTACGCTAATACTTAACTAGTGTTGAGTATGTGCTACATCAAAGATCACATGACTTACTTAGAGGATGAGCTTTAAGATTTACATAACAATGTCATGCTTACCCCTAACACAGGTGGTCAGACACTATAGCTGGCTTCTGTGTTCTTCACCTATAGCAGCCCTCTTTCTCATAAGGCAAGCAGAATACTGGTATTCGGTTGCCCCCAGGACCCCATGCTAGGGCAGGCGTGACCTTAGCAGAGCAAACAGGTACTTGCAGTTGGCAGAAAGGCAGAGTGATTCAGTAGTCCAGGTACAAGGCAGGCATGGATCAGACTAGCCATGGTCCAATCTATAGTCAAAAGGTAGGCAGAGTTTAGTAAATAGTTGATATCCGATCCAAGGTCATAAACAGGGAAAACCAATCAGCAGAGAAAACAAACAGGGAGCTTGCAGCACATGTTACAAACACAATATCACAAGCATGAGACTGCAGGCTTGGCTGGCTTAAATCAGGTTTAGTCTTCACCCAGAGACTGGTCACATCAATCACCTTAAAGTTGGACAGACAGACAAGGAGAATGCCACAGCCAAAACCAGGATGCTGGAATGAGGAGCAGGAGTGCTACACACTCCTAACAAACACCTGCCACAAATGTTTCTTTATATTGTTTCCCCTTCTGGGCACCAATAGGTAGGTGCTAGTAATAGGATTTTTACTAAATAGACTGTCAAGCACAGGTATATTTAGGCAGGCCTATGCTGCAAGCTAGGCCTGTCTATTTTGATCTGAGGGCTGGGAGTGGTTAGTGTAGCAGTGGGTGTGACCACCTGTGCTCTAGTTCTGAGGCACCTTCCCTGCTTCCAGAGAGAATGTTCTGGAAGAGGGGCAGGGCCTAGAACTGGAGTGGCAGGCAGCTCATGTGGTAGCCCTGACCAATCCCCAACTGGAATTGGCAGGGGGCGGGCCTCCTATATAAGCTGTAGCAGCGAGCAACCAGAGCAAACTTGAGGAACTATTCAGAGTGGGTCCTTTTTTGCTTACAGAAGAAGTTGTGACTTTACATTACATTGATAACTACAGGATAAGTTTGTGCAGGAGGAGAGGGTTTCTGGGAACATCACCCTTACACGGTCAAGAGTGATGTCCTCATCCTTACACGGTCATGGATGAGGAAGTTCTGGAAGCAATAGTCTGCAGGGGTTACGCAGAGGAGGAGCAATAGTCTGCATGGTGATGCAGGAGAAAGATCATAGCTGTTAAATATGCACATCATTTCTTCAGGCTCAAACTATGTGATAATCTGTAAAATCTCTAAGTATGATGGCGAAATGAACTATTCTATGGGCATCCCATATACCCCTTTCCCCCAACCAAGTTGTACCCCCCAATAAACAAAAACAAAACCAGCAAAGAACTGTCCATTGTCTCTGCAAGTGATATACGGGAGTCTGGCAGCAGGGGGGAATTGGTGGATGTTTGTTACTAGTGGCAACTACACTGCTACATTTGCATAGATAAATTGTGGTATAAGCACTTTGAGTGTGTAATAAGCCTCAAGTGAAATGAACTATTCTATGGGCATCCCATATACCCCTTTCCCCCAACCAAGTTGTACCCCCAATAAACAAAAACAAAACCAGCAAAGAACTGTTCATTGTCTCTGCAAGTGATATACGGGAGTCTGGCAGCAGGGGGGAATTGGTGGATGTTTCTTACTAGTGCCAACTACACTGCTACATTTGCATAGATAAATTGTGGTATAAGCACTTTGCGAGTGTAATAAGCCTCAAGTTCTTAAGCATGTTTCTCCATGTCATGAGATCGATTCAATTACAGTTTCAAACTGCACATGAATATTGTCTGCTGGTTATACCCCATCTACTGGATCAGCTATTTTGTTTTACCATCAATATTCTTTGCATGCAATTAACCACCTGAGAGCTAAATGAAGATTAACTGGGTTGCCACACAACAACACTGGACTACTTTCACCTCCCTCCCCACTTCAGGGAATTGTTTTGCTGAAGCTTGTATAGCTGCAGTTCACCAATAACTCTTTGTAAGAGCTGTTTGAATTGGGATTTTCCGATGGAAAATGTGTGATAGGACCTTGTTGTCGGAAATTACGACCGTGTGTAGGCTTCATCACACATTTTCCATAGGAATTTCCGACACACAAAGTTTGAGAGCTTGCTATAAAATTTTCCGACAACAAAATCCGTTGACGGAAATTCCGATCATGTGTACACAAATCCGACGCACAAAGTGCCACGCATGCTCAGAATAAAGTAGGAGACGAAAGCTATTGGCTACTGCCCCGTTTATAGTCCCGATGTACGTGTTATACATCACCGCGTTCAGAACAATCTGATTTTCCGACAACTTTGTGTGACCGTGTGTATGCAAGACAAGTTTGAGCCAACATCCGTCGGAAAAAATCCATGGATTTTGTTGTCGGAATGTCCGATCAATGTTCGACCGTGTGTGCAGGGCATAAGAGTTTGTGTTGCTCACCAACAAATGCTTTTAACTTATCAGTAAACATACCTTCTGATTTTCCACAGTTGTGTTTCTTTTCTACTGCTGTGTTTTGTGCTAATACTGCTTATTAGGGGGGTTGGGACTGTTTCTTGGGGTTGAGAGGCAGAGTACGGAACCAAACATACTTAAGCGGCTCTTACGGGGTTAGCGCTACTTAAAGTTAGCGTGTTAAATACTTTTTTCCTTCTGTTATTCAGTTTTATTACACATTACTTAAAGGGTAAGTTCACCTTTGTACACTTTTTTTTTCAAAACTTTGAAAGTTCAAAGCTTTCCATTAAATCTACAGTCACTTAATTTTCTTGTCCTAATCCATGTTTCCAATAGTAATGTCTTCTTCCTTACAGACTAAAGATCATGACACAGGAAGGAGTTGAGACCTCATTAGAACACACCTTGCATCATCCACAATCCCATTCCCAGCTGTAGGTTTTTTAAATGAAATACAATCAATCAGTGATCACCCTTGTCGCTAAATACACAATCAGATTGCATAGTGTATGGCCATTAGGGATGAGCCGAACACCCCCCGGTTCGGTTCGCACCAGAACCCGCGAACGGACCGCAAGTTCGCACGAACGTTAGAACCCCATTGACGTCTATGGGACTCGAACGTTCGAAATCAAAAGTGCTCATTTTAAAGGCTAATTTGCATGGTATTGTCCGAAAAAGGGTGTGGGGACCCGGGTCCTACCCCAGGGGACATGTATCAATGCAAAAAAAACTTTTAAAAACGGCCGTTTTTTCGGGAGCAGTGATTTTAATGATGCTTAACCACTTGCCGACCGCCGCACACAGATGTACGTCGACAGGGCGGCACGGGCAGGCAAAAGGGCTTACCTGTACGTCCCTGCCTGCCCGCGGGTGGGGGGTCCGATCGGACCCCCCCCCGGTGCCTGCGACGGTCGGCAAATGTCCCCCGGCGATCGGTGGTGAGGGGGAGGCCATCCATTCGTGGCCCCCCCCTCGCGATCGCTCCCAGCCAATGGGATCATTTCCCTGCCTCTGTATTGTACACAGAGGCAGAGGAAATGATGTCATCTCTCCTCGGCTCGGTATTTTCCGTTCCGGGCCGAGGAGAGAAGACTGGAATGTGAGTGCACAACACACACACACACAGTAGAACATGCCAGGCACACATTACACCCCGATCCCCCCCCCCGATCGCCCCCCGATCCCCCCCCAATCACCCCCCCCCCCCTGTCACAAACTGACACAAAGCAGGTTTTTTTTTTTTTTTTTTTTTTTTTTCTGATTACTGCATAGTGTCAGTTTGTGACAGTTAGTGTGTTAGGGCAGTGAATGTTAGGCCCCCTTTAGGTCTAGGGTACCCTCCTAACCCCCCCTAATAAAGTTTTAACCCCTTGATCACCCTCCGTCACCAGTGTCACTAAGCGATCATTTTTCTGATCGCTGTATTAGTGTCGCTGGTGACGCTAGTTAGGGACATAAATATTTAGGTTCGCCGTCAGCGTTTTATAGCGACAGGGACCCCCATATACTACCTAATAAATGTTTTAACCCCTTGATTGCCCCCTAGTTAACCCTTTCACCACTGATCACCGTATAACTGTTACGGGTGACGCTGGTTAGTTCGTTTATTTTTTATAGTGTCAGGGCACCCGCCGTTTATTACCGAATAAAGGTTTAGCCCCCTGATCGCCCGGCGGTGATATGCGTCGCCCCAGGCAGCGTCAGATTAGCGCCAGTACCGCTAACACCCACGCACGCAGCATACACCTCCCTTAGTGGTATAGTATCTGAACGCATCAATATCTGATCCAATCAGATCTATACTAGCGTCCCCAGCAGTTTAGGGTTCCCGAAAACGCAGTGTTAGCGGGATCAGCCCAGATACCTGCTAGCACCTGCGTTTTGCCCCTCCGCCCACCCCAGCCCAGCCCACCCAAGTGCAGTATCGATCGATCACTGTCACTTACAAAACACTAAGCGCATAACTGCAGCGTACGCAGAGTCAGGCCTGATCCCTGCGATCGCTAACAGTTTTTTTGGTAGCGTTTTGGTGAACTGGCAAGCACCAGCCCCAGGCAGCGTCAGGTTAGCGCCAGTAGCGCTAACACCTACGCACGCACCGTACACCTCCCTTAGTGGTATAGTATCTGAACGGATCAATATCTGATCCGATCAGATCTATACTAGTGTCCCCAGCAGTTTAGGGTTCCCAAACACGCAGTGTTAGCGGGATCAGCCCAGATACCTGCTAGCACCTGCGTTTTTCCCGTCCGCCCGGCCCATCCCACCCAAGTGCAGTATCGATCGATCACTGTCACTTACAAAACACTAAACGCATAACTGCAGCGTTCGCAGAGTCACGCCTGATCCCTGCGATCACTAACAGTTTTTTTGGTAGCGTTTTGGTGAACTGGCAAGCACCAGCCCCAGGCAGCGTCAGATTAGCGCCAGTACCGCTAACACCCACGCACGCAGCATACGCCTCCCTTAGTGGTATAGTATCTGAACGGATCAATATCTGATCTGATCAGATCTATACTAGCGTCCCCAGCAGTTTAGGGTTCCCACAAACGCAGTGTTAGCGGGATCAGCCCAGATACCTGCTAGCACCTGCGTTTTGCCCCTCCGCCCGGCCCAGCCCAGCCCAGCCCACCCAAGTGCAGTATCGATCGATCACTGTCACTTACAGAACACTAAACGCATAACTGCAGCGTTCGCAGAGTCAGGCCTGATCCCTGCGATCGCTAACAGATTTTTTGGTAGCGTTTTGGTGAACTGGCAAGCGCCAGCGGCCTAGTACACCCCGGTCGTAGTCAAACCAGCACTGCAGTAACACTTGGTGACGTGGCGAGTCCCATAAGTGCAGTTCAAGCTGGTGAGGTGGCAAGCACAAGTAGTGTCCCGCTGCCACCAAAAAGACAAACACAGGCCCGTCGTGCCCATAGTGCCCTTCCTGCTGCATTCGCCAATCCTAATTGGGAACCCACCGCTTCTGCAGCGCCCGTACTTCCCCCATTCACATCCCCAACCAAATGCAGTCGGCTGCATGAGAGGCATTTTCTTTATGTCCTCCCGAGTACCCCTACCCAACGAACCCCCCCAAAAAAGATGTTGTGTCTGCAGCAAGCGCGGATATAGGCGTGACACCCGCTATTATTGTCCCTCCTGTCCTGACAATCCTGGTCTTTGCATTGGTGAATGTTTTGAACGCTACCATTCACTAGTTGACTATTAGCGTAGGGTACAGCATTCCACAGACTAGGCACACTTTCACAGGGTCTCCCAAGATGCCATCGCATTTTGAGAGACCCGAACCTGGAACCGGGTACAGTTATAAAAGTTAGTTACAAAAAAAAAAAAAAACACATACAAAAATATAAAATAAAAAAAAAATAGTTGTCGTTTTATTGTTCTTTCTCTCTCTATTCTCTCTCTCTATTGTTCTGCTCTTTTTTACTGTATTCTATTCTGCAATGTTTTATTGTTATTATGTTTTATCATGTTTGTTTTTCAGGTATGCAATTTTTTATACTTTACCGTTTACTGTGCTTTATTGTTAACCATTTTTTTGTCTTCAGGTACGCCATTCACGACTTTGAATGGTTATACCAGAATGATGCCTGCAGGTTTAGGTATCATCTTGGTATCATTCTTTTCAGCCAGCGGTCGGCTTTCATGTAAAAGCAATCCTAGCGGCTAATTAGCCTCTAGACTGCTTTTACAAGCAGTGGGAGGGAATGCCCCCCCCCTCCACCGTCTTCCGTGTTTTTCTCTGGCTCTCCTGTCTCAACAGGGAACCTGAAAATGCAGCCGGTGATTCAGCCAGCTGACCATAGAGCTGATCAGAGACCAGAGTGGCTCCAAACATCTCTATGGCCTAAGAAACCGGAAGCTACGAGCATTTTATGACTTAGATTTCGCCGGATGTAAATAGCGCCATTGGGAAATTGGGAAAGCATTTTATCACACCGATCTTGGTGTGGTCAGATGCTTTGAGGGCAGAGGAGAAATCTAGGGTCTAATAGACCCCAATTTTTGCAAAAAAGAGTACCTGTCACTACCTATTGCTATGATAGGGGATATTTACATTCCCTGAGATAACAATAAAAATGATTTAAAAAAAAAATGAAAGGAACAGTTTAAAAATAAGATAAAAAAATAATAATAATAAAGAAAAAAAAAAAAAAAAAAAAAAAAAAGCACCCCTGTCCCCCCTGCTCTCGCGCTAAGGCGAACGCAAGCGTCGGTCTGGCGTCAAATGTAAACAGCAATTGCACCATGCATGTGAGGTATCGCCGCGAAGGTCAGATCGAGGGCAGTAAGTTTAGCAGTAGACCTCCTCTGTAAATCTAAAGTGGTAACCTGTAAAGGCTTTTAAAGGCTTTTAAAAATGTATTTAGTTTGTCGCCACTGCACGTTTGTGCGCAATTTTAAAGCATGTCATGTTTGGTATCCATGTACTCGGCCTAAGATCATCTTTTTTATTTCATCAAACATTTGGGCAATATAGTGTGTTTTAGTGCATTAAAATGTAAAAAAGTGTGTTTTTTCCCCAAAAAATGCGTTTGAAAAATTGCGGCGCAAATACTGTGTGAGAAAAAAAAATGAAACACCCACCATTTTAATCTGTAGGGCATTTGCTTTAAAAAAAATATATAATGTTTGGGGGTTCAAAGTAATTTTCTTGCAAAAAAAAATTATTTTTTTATGTAAACAATAAGTGTCAGAAAGGGCTTTGTCTTCAAGTGGTTAGAAGAGTGGGTGATGTGTGACATAAGCTTCTAGATGTTGTGCATAAAATGCCAGGACAGTTCAAAACCCCCCCAAATGACCCCATTTTGGAAAGTAGACACCCCAAGCTATTTGCTGAGAGTCATGTTGAGTCCATGGAATATTTTATATTGTGACACAAGTTGCGGGAAAGAGACAATTTTTTATTTTTTTTATTTTTTTTTGCGCAAAGTTGTCACTAAATGATATATTGCTCAAACATGCCATGGGAATATGTGAAATTACACCCCAAAATACATTCTGTTGCTTCTCCTGAGTACGGGGATACCACATGTGTGAGACTTTTTGGGAGCCTAGCCGCGTACGGGACCCCGAAAACCAAGCACCGCCTTCAGGCTTTCTAAGGCCGTAAATTTTTGATTTCACTCTTCACTGCCTATCACAGTTTCGGAGGCCATGGAATGCCCAGGTGGCAAAAAAAACCCCCAAATGACCCCATTTTGGAAAGTAGACACCCCAAGCTATTTGATGAGAGGTATAGTGAGTATTTTGCAGACCTCACTTTTTGTCACAAAGTTTTGAAAATTGAAAAAAGAAAAAAAAAATTTTTTTTTCTCGTCTTTCTTTATTTTCAAAAACAAATGAGAGCTGCAAAATACTCACCATGCCTCTCAGCAAATAGCTTGGGGTGTCTACTTTCCAAAATGGGGTCATTTGGGGGGGGGTTTGTGCCACCTGGGCATTCCATGGCCTCCGAAACTGTGATAGGCAGTGAGGAGTAAAATCAAAAATGTACGCCCTTAGAATTCCTGAAGGCAGTGATTGGTTTTCGGGGTCCCGTACGCGGCTAGGCTCCCAAAAAGTCCCACACATGTGGTATCCCCATACTCAGGAGAAGCAGCTAAATGTATTTTGGGGTGCAATTCCACATATGCCCATGGCCTGTGTGAGCAATATATCATTTAGTGACAACTTTGTGCAAAAAAAAAAAAAAAAAAAAAAAAATTTGTCACTTTCCCGCAACTTGTGTCAAAATATAAAACATTCCATGGACTCAACATGCCTCAAAGCAAATAGCTTGGGGTGTCTACTTTCCAAAATGGGGTAATTTGGGGGGGTTTTATGTCATCTGGGCATTTTATGGCCTTCAAAACTGTGATAGGTAGTGAGGAGTAAAATCAAAAATGTACGCCCTTAGAAATCCTGAAGGCAGTGATTGGTTTTCGGGGCCCCGTACGCGGCTAGGCTCCCAAAAAGTCCCACACATGTGGTATCCCCGTACTCAGGAGAAGCAGCTAAATGTATTTTGGGGTGCAATTCCACATATGCCCATGGCCTGTGTGAGCAATATATCATTTAGTGACAACTTTTTGTAATTTTTTTTTTTTTTTTTTTTTTTTGTCATTATTCAATCACTTGGGACAAAAAAAATGAATATTCAATGGGCTCAACATGCCTCTCAGCAAATTCCTTGGGGTGTCTACTTTCCAAAATGGGGTCATTTGTGGGGGTTTTGTACTGCCCTGCCATTTTAGCACCTCAAGAAACGACATAGGCAGTCATAAATTAAAGGCTGTGTAAATTCCAGAAAATGTACCCTAGTTTGTAGACGCTATAACTTTTGCGCAAACCAATAAATATACGCTTATTGACATTTTTTTTACCAAAGACATGTGGCCGAATACATTTTGGCCTAAATGTATGACTAAAATTGAGTTTATTGGATTTTTTTTAGAACAAAAAGTAGAAAATATCATTTTTTTTCAAAATTTTCGGTCTTTTTCCGTGTATAGCGCAAAAAATAAAAACGGCAGAGGTGATCAAATACCATCAAAAGAAAGCTCTATTTGTGGGAAGAAAAGGACGCAAATTCCGTTTGGGTACACCATTGCATGACCGCGCAATTAGCAGTTAAAGCGACGCAGTGCCGAATTGTAAAAAGTGCTCTGGTCAGGAAGGGGGTAAATCCTTCCGGGGCTGAAGTGGTTAAAGTAAAAAAAAAAAAGTGAAATATTCCTTTAAATATCGTACCTGGGGGGTGTCTATAGTATGCCTGTAAAGTGACGCGTGTTTCCCATGTTTAGAACAGTCCCTGCACCAAATGTCATTTTTAAAGGAAAAAATCTCATTTAAAACTGCTTGCGGGTTTAATGTCATGTCGGGTCCTGGCAATATGGATGAAAATCAGTGAGACAAACGGCATGGGTACCCCCCAGTCCATTACCAGGCCCTTTGGGTCTTGTATGGATATTAAGGGGAACCCCGCACCCAAATTAAAATAAGGAAAGGTCCCTATATACTCTGAACAGCAGTATACAGGCGGTGCAAACAAGACAGGGACTGTAGGTTTGTTGTTAAGTAGAATCTGTTTGTAATTTTGAACATTTTTAACGTGTTTAGCTCCAGCCAAAAAATCTTTTCTAAGCTTTTTGGAAAACATAGGGAAGGGTTATCACCCCTGTGACATTTGTTTTGCGTCTTTCCTCCTCTTCAGAAGATTTCACCTCACTTTTTTGTCCCAATGAAAAATGTTTTTTGAAAATTTGGGTTTTTTTGTGGAACAAGGATTGGAAAGCATCAGTGGAAAGGAGAAATTGTTTTCCCATATTAACTCTTACATGAGAGAATTTCCCTTCCTAGGGGTAGATTTCATCTCACTTCCTGTTGTCTCCTTCCGTTTGCAAGTAGGAGTCGTTTGTAAGTTAGATGTTTGAAAGTAGGGTCCTGCCCTATATACTCAGCAGAAATTTGGGCCTTAGGTGTTGCTGTGGCCAAAACACTGTAAGCCCTCACAGGGCCCTGCTGTGAAATATTAGATCAAGAATTGTAATTACATGCCCCTGTTGAACAGGAGCTGAAAAATTAGGCCTTAGGCACTGGTGCTGGTGCCACAACACTGCAACCCCTCACAGACACTCTAGTTGGAACGCAGGAACGAGCCCTGCTGCAAAGTATTGCATCAAAAATTGTAATTACACGCCCCTGTTAGACAGGGGCAGAAAAATTGGGCCTTAGGCACTGGTGCTGGTGCCACAACACTGCAACCCCTCACAGACACTCTAGTTGGAACGCAGGAACGAGCCCTGCTGCAAAGTATTGCATCAAAAATTGTAATTACACGCCCCTGTTAGACAGGGGCAGAAAAATTGGGCCTTAGGCACTGGTGCTGGTGCCACAACACTGCAACCCCTCACAGACACTCTAGTTGGAACGCAGGAACGAGCCCTGCTGCAAAGTATTGCATCAAAAATTGTAATTACACGCCCCTGTTAGACAGGGGCAGAAAAATTGGGCCTTAGGCACTGGTGCTGGTGCCACAACACTGCAACCCCTCACAGACACTCTAGTTGGAATGCAGGAACGAGCCCTGCTGCAAAGTATTACATCAAAAATTGTAATTACACGCCCCTGTTATACAGGGGCTGAAAAATTGTGCCTTAGGCACTGGTGGTGGCGCCCAGAACCAAAAATGTTCTTACAAGCTATCAGCGTGATGATTGAGGAGGAAGAGGATAATTACTCAGGGATAGTCACTCAGCATCAGCATAGGCAGTCTTTGAAGGGATCTGAAAAAAATTATTCAGTTACATCAGCATCAGGTGCTTGGTAGCTGGTGGTGATCCAAGACTGATTCATTTTTATGAAGGTCAGCCGATCGACCGAGTCAGTGGACAGACGCACCCTGTGATCGGTTACCACGCCTCCAGCAGCACTGAATGTGCGTTCCGAAAGAACGCTGGATGCAGGACAGGCCAGTAGCTCAATTGCATACTGTGCAAGCTCTGGCCAGTGATCCATCCTCAAGACCCAGTAACCCAGAGGATTTTCGGTGGGAAAGGTGTCCAAGTCTGATCTTGCCCCTAGGTATTCCTGCACCATGTAAAACAGACGCTGGCGATGGTTGCTGGAACCGATCATACCTTGGGGCTGCGGACCAAAAAATTGTCTGAACGCATCGGTCAGACGGCCACCTTCTCCACCGCTCCTTCTTTGACTGACCGAAGCCTCAGCAACACGTTGTCCAGAAACAGGAGTTTGTAACCTCCCAGTCTCTGGGAACGCGTTGCACAGACCTTTCTGCAAGGCCTCCCGAAGATGTTTCATCCTCTGCTCCCTCTGCGATGGCAAGATAAGGTCCGCAACCTTACCCTTGTAACGTGGATCAAGGAGGGTTGCCAGCCAGTATTGGTCCTTCTCCTTGATACCACGAATACGAGGATCCTTACGCAGGCTTTGCAGGATCAGGGAGGCCATGCAGCGTAGGTTTGCTGAGGCATTCGGTCCGGAGTCCTCTGGGTCACTAAGGACAACAACGTCCGCAGCCACCTCCTCCCAGCCACGTACAAGTCCATGTGTTCCTTGGGACTGATCCCTTAAAGACTGCTGATGCTGAGTGCCAGGCTCCACCTCCATACTGACACAATCTTCCTCCTCCTCCTCCTCCTCCTCCTCCTCCTCGTCCTCTTCCTGTGTGATCGGCGGGCACGCAGGAACACTGTCTGGATAAAGGGGGCCTTGAGAGCTAAGGAAGTCCTCCTCTTCCTGCCTCTGTTCTGCCTCAAGTGCCCTGTCCATTATTCCACGCAGCGTGTGCTCCAACAGGTGGTCAAGGGGGACAGTGTCACTGATGCATGCACTGTCAGTGCTCACCATCCTCGTGGCCTCCTCGAATGGTGACAGGACAGTGCATGCATCCCTGATCATGGCCCACTGGCGTGGGGAAAAAAAACCAAGGTCCCCTGACCCTGTCCTGGTGCCATAGTCGCACAGGTACTCATTGATGGCCCTCTGCTGCGTGTGCAGCCGCTGCAGCATGGCCAATGTCGAGTTCCACCTGGTGGGCATGTCACAGATTAGGCGGTTCTTGGGCAGGTTAAACTCCTTTTGGAGGTCCGTCAGCCGAGCACTGGCATTATATGACCGGCGGAAATGCACACAGACTTTCCTGGCCTGCCTCAGGACATCCTGTAAGCCCGGGTACCTGCCCAAGAACCGCTGCACCACCAAGTTAAGGACGTGAGCCAAACAGGGCACATGGGTCAGTTGTCCCTGTCGGAGGGCAGAGAGGAGGTTGGTGCCATTGTCGCAAACCACCATTCCTGCCTTAAGTTGGCGTGGCGTCAACCACCTCTGAACCTGCCCCTGCAGAGCTGACAGAACCTCTGCCCCAGTGTGGCTCCTGTCCCCCAAGCACACCAGCTCAAGCACCGCATGGCATCTTTTGGCCTGCGTACTTGCGTAGCCCCTTGAACGCCTACGGAGCACCGCTGGTTCCGAGGAAGAGGCCATGGAGGAAGAAGAAGAGGAGGGGGTGGAGGAGAGAGGTGTGTCACAATCAGCATTTTGGAGGCGTGGTGGCGGAACAACCTCCAACACTACTGCACCTTGTCCTGCATCCTTCCCAGCTGCCAGCAGAGTCACCCAATGCGCCGTGAAACTTAAGTAACGTCACTGTCCATGCCTGCTGGACCATGAGTCAGCGGTAATATGCACCTTACCGCTGACCGCCCTGTCCAGCGAGGCATGGACATTGCCTTCCACATGCCGGTAGAGAGCTGGAATCGCCTTCCGTGAGAAAAAGTGGCGTTTGGGTACCTGCCACTGAGGAACCGCACATTCCACAAACTCACGGAAGGGGGCAGAGTCTACCAACTGAAAAGGCAGCAGTTGAAGTGCTAGCAATTTTGCCAAGCTAGCATTCAACCGCTGGGCATGTGGATGGCTGGGAGCAAACTTCTTTCGGCGGTGCAGCAGCTGGGGCAGGGAAATTTGCCTGGTACAATCTGGCGTCGGTGTACCAAAAGCAGATTGCCCACAAGTACTTGGCTGTGACACACCTAATTCTACACCTTCATTCCTCTCACTGCAGGTCTCAGAGAGGACTGAAGGTCTAGTGGGGTTGGAAATCTCAGCTGATGAGGAGCAAGGAGAGATCCTCTTTGTTCTTTGGTGTGGGTCTTTTAGATATGCTTGCCAACGAACTGCATGGCAGGTCAACATATGTCTGGTCAAGCATGTGGTACCCAAGCGGGAGATGTTTTGGCCACGCGAGATACGCTTGAGACATATGTTGCAAATAGCAGCGGTGCGATCTGATGCACTCGTCTCAAAAAAGGCCCACACCAAAGAACTTTTTGAATAACGCGCAGAGACTGCAGCGCCCTGCACATGTGGAGCTTTGGGGTGTGATGCAGTCAATGTGCTGCCCTTAGGCTGGCCCCTGGAGGGCATCCTGCCTCGTTGGTGATGTGCCGCCTCCTCCTCCTCCTCCTCCTCCTCTCTCCTATCAGGCACCCACGTTGAGTCAGTGACCTCATCATCCCCTCCCTCCTCATCACTGGAGCAAACCTGGCAGTATGCTGCAGCAGGGGGAGCATGACTGCCAGATTGCTGTCCTTCTTGGGCACCCCCTCTGTCCGTGCTCATGTTACTGCCTTCATCGAGCTCAGTATCATCATCAGAGCCTTCCAAACGCTGGGCATCCTCCTGGAGCATGTACCCAACACTGTGGTCAAACAGTTCGAGGGAATCCTCATGAGGACATGGTGGAGCTAGGGAAGGAGTCACTGATGACATTGAGCTGAGGGAAGAGGCCGCTGCTTTGCCAGACAAAGCACCCTGGGCATGGGTGAGAGAGGATGAGGAGGATGAGGACGGCTTGGTCATCCACTCGACCAAGTTTTCTGCATGTTGCGGCTCAACACGGCCAGCTGCCGAAAAAAAGGCCAAGCGTGTCCCATGGCCACGGGCTGATGAGGATGCACCGTCTCCACGACCAGCACTAGACACAGAGCCTGCTTGCCCTCTCTTATTGGCTTGTGACTGTCTGCCTCTCCTTCTTGGCCTTCCAGACATACTAATGGCCTGTAGCTGCACTAAGCTGGGATAGAACACCTGTAATTTTCTTCAGGTAGCTTTATATACTGTAACCAGACAAGCCTGCCTGTCAGTAGGAAGATAACAGGAACGGATCTAGCTGAACACTGTGAGCAGGACGCACTGCACTAAATGTAAATAGCAGGAACGGATCTAGCTGAACACTGTGAGCAGGACGCACTGACTGCACTAAATGTAAATAGCAGGAACGGATCTAGCTGAACACTGTGAGCAGGACGCACTGACTGCACTAAATGTAAATAGCAGGAACGGATCTAGCTGAACACTGTGAGCAGGACGCACTGCACTAAATGTAAATAGCAGGAACAGATCTAGCTGAACACTGTGAGCAGGACGCACTGCACTAAATGTAAATAGCAGGAACGGATCTAGCTGAACACTGTGAGCAGGACGCACTGACTGCACTAAATGTAAATAGCAGGAACGGATCTAGCTGAACACTGTGAGCAGAACGCACTGCACTAAATGTAAATAGCAGGAACGGATCTAGCTGAACACTGTGAGCAGGACGCACTGACTGCACTAAATGTAAATAGCAGGAACGGATCTAGCTGAACACTGTGAGCAGGACGCACTGACTGCACTAAATGTAAATAGCAGGAACGGATCTAGCTGAACACTGTGAGCAGGACGCACTGCACTAAATGTAAATAGCAGGAACAGATCTAGCTGAACACTGTGAGCAGGACGCACTGCACTAAATGTAAATAGCAGGAACGGATCTAGCTGAACACTGTGAGCAGGACGCACTGACTGCACTAAATGTAAATAGCAGGAACAGATCTAGCTGAACACTGTGAGCAGGACGCACTGACTGCACTAAATGTAAATAGCAGGAACGGATCTAGCTGAACACTGTGAGCAGGACGCACTGACTGCACTAAATGTAAATAGCAGGAACGGATCTAGCTGAACACAGTGAGCAGGACGCACTGACTGCACTAAATGTAAATAGCAGGAACGGATCTAGCTGAACACTGTGAGCAGGACGCACTGCACTAAATGTAAATAGCAGGAACAGATCTAGCTGAACACTGTGAGCAGGACGCACTGCACTAAATGTAAATAGCAGGAACGGATCTAGCTGAACACTGTGAGCAGGACGCACTGACTGCACTAAATGTAAATAGCAGGAACAGATCTAGCTGAACACTGTGAGCAGGACGCACTGCACTAAATGTAAATAGCAGGAACAGATCTAGCTGAACACTGTGAGCAGGACGCACTGCACTAAATGTAAATAGCAGGAACGGATCTAGCTGAACACTGTGAGCAGGACGCACTGCACTAAATGTAAATAGCAGGAACGGATCTAGCTGAACACTGTGAGCAGGACGCACTGCACTAAATGTAAATAGCAGGAACGGATCTAGCTGAACACTGTGAGCAGGACGCACTGCACTAAATGTAAATAGCAGGAACAGATCTAGCTGAACACTGTGAGCAGGACGCACTGACTGCACTAAATGTAAATAGCAGGAACAGATCTAGCTGAACACTGTGAGCAGGACGCACTGACTGCACTAAATGTAAATAGCAGGAACGGATCTAGCTGAACACTGTGAGCAGGACGCACTGCACTAAATGTAAATAGCAGGAACGGATCTAGCTGAACACTGTGAGCAGGACGCACTGCACTAAATGTAAATAGCAGGAACAGATCTAGCCTAATCTAGCTAACTCAAATCAAATGACACTGTCTGTCTCTCTCTCTATCAGCACACCGGAACACACTACACAGGGCCGCCGTGCAGGCGGCCTTATATAGTGTGGGGCGTGTACTAAATCCCCTGAGCCATAATTGGCCAAAGCCACCCTGGCTTTGGCCAATTACAGCTCTCTCTACTGACGGCGCTGTGATTGGCCAAGCATGCGGGTCATAGTGCATGCTTGGCCAATCATCAGCCAGCAATGCACTGCGATGCCGCAGTGAATTATGGGCCGTGACGCGCCACACGAATTTGGCGCGAACGGCCCATAACGTTCGCAATTCGACGGACGGTCGAACAGCCGATGTTCGAGTCGAACATGGGTTCGACTCGAACATGAAGCTCATCCCTAATGGCCATCTTTATACAAGTACATAGGAGGGAGTGGATAGAAACACTCAGCTGTCAAGTCCCATTCACATCTCTGCATAGCGGGAACTCGCATTTCCACATGCATTTTTTTTTTTTTTTTTAGCGGGGGGGGGGGGGGCGTTTTGGAGCATTTTCACTCATCACACATAGAGCAGCCTATCCACCTGGATGGGCTGCCTTACACACAGCAATCGCCCCAAACAAACTTCAGAACTTTTTTTTAGAGTGGAGCTTGGTGCGTTTTTTACTGCGATTTTTGGTGCGGCGCATTTCTGAAATGCAAGGAAACGCACAGATGTGAATGGCGCCTTGTTGTTCTTGTGTTATCGCACAAATTTCACTTTCAGGCCCCATTCACATCTAGCATAGTGGGAGCGCATATTTTGTGGCTCGTTTTTCCTGTGACACGCATAGGGCAGCTTGCTGATTTACATTGGCTGCACTACATGTGGTTAATGGGACATTTGGGCGTTTTGTGGGCTGTGGTTTTTTTACTGTGCGTTTTGCAGCATTTGCTCCTTGTTTTTTCACATGGCAAAATGTGTGTTTGCTTTTGTGTTTGGTGTGCCGTTAACAATTCATGGCACTGAAAGCGCAACTAGTAATTTTAGGTGTATAAATATGGCCATACACTATACAATCTGATTGTGTATTTAGTGAGACGGGTGATCACTGATTGATTGCATTTCATTTAAAAAAGTGCACCTGGGAATGGGTGGTTAGATGATGCAGGGTGTGTACTAATGAGATCAGCTGGTCAACTCCTTCCTGTGTCATGACCTAAAGTCTGTAAGGAAGAAAGACATTACCATTGGAAACGTCAGGATACATGGATTAACACAAGAAAAATAAGTGACTGTAGATTTAATGGAAAGCTTTGATATTTTTGCAAAAAAAAGTACATAAATACTTTATTGGTGTATAGGGGAGCTGGAATTTAGAAAAAAAAATAAAGTGTACAAAGGTGAACTTGCCCTTTAATTTCTGAACGTATTTGTTTTGGTTTCTTTGTATGTATGGATTACATGAGTTGTTACCAACACATGGTGAACATTTCATGTCAATAACACCTTTAGAATATATTTATCTAGAAAAATGGTGATGTGTTCAATACTTATTTTACCCACTGTATATACAGTATATACTGTATATGATCGGAGGCAAAATGTGTTTTAGGGCTTTTTGCCCACTATTATTTATTCAAACATCATTGTAACATGGGGAGTTATTTACGAAAGGCAAATCCACTTTGCATTACAGTGCACTTGGAAGTTCAGTCACTGTAGATCTAAGGGGGATATGCAAGGAAAGTAAAACACAGTATTTTAGCTTGCACATGATTGGATGATAAAATCAGCAGAGCTTCCCCTCATTTCAGATCTTCCCCTCAGATCTACAGCGACTGCACTTGTAAGTGCACTTTCAGTGCACTCGTAGTGCAAAGTGGATTTGCCTTTTGTAAATAACCCCCATGGTGTTCTACCTACACAGAAGTTACACAGTATATACACAGTATATACTAGCATAACAATGAACACTGATGTTCTTCAGCCTCACGGCTATTTGGACTTACAGCTCTGTCTACTTCCTCTTCAAGACAAAGCTGCCTCAGTCTCAGCCTGTTTGACTAAAGGTTCCTTAAATTGCCAGATTAGACTTGTCTGCTCACATACAGATGCCGGCCTGCTTAGCTTAACCACTTAAGGACCGAGCCTCTTTCTCAGATTTGTTGTTTACAAGTTAAAAACATTTGAATTAAAAAATAAGACAACAGTAAATTTAGCCCAAAATTGCGCCTGCTTGTGGAATGGCGACAAACTTTTACCCTTAAAAATTTCCATAGGCGACGTTTAAAAAATTCTACAGGTTGCATGTTTTAAGTTACAGAGGAGGTTTAGGCCTAGAATTATTGCTCTCGCTCTACCGATCGGGGCAATACCTCACATATGTGGAAATTAAACAAGATGATGTGGGATCTTCCGCTTAAAGAGGGGCTTAAACCAGAGTGCTTGTGTCTCATTACCTCCAGGAAGAGAAGAGCCCCAGGTGCTGGCTAAATGCTGATGCAAGTAGAAGAGAACAAGAAGACCTGTACAGCCACACACCGGAATGGATAAATCCGTCTTTTTATTCAAGATACAGGATCATGGGGCACACAACTTGACTGTGGGGTGGTACAAAAAAACTGACGCGTTTCGCACTTACACAAAGTGCTTACTCATAGCTAGCTAAAATGGGGATGAGAAGCCATATATATACTAAGAAGATTAAAACATGCGACCATGCAATGGTAAGAAAATACAAAACAGCTGAAAAGCAGCCGTATGAGATCTCCGCACCTGCTGCTGGTTAGTAAATCTAAAATGGAAATCCCCATAGCAAGTAGGCATAGAAACAACAATTTGGAAATGTAATACAATAAAGTGAAAAAATGAGTGAGATAAAAATAAAAACTAGTGTTGAAATAATGTGACATCTATAAATGTAAAGAATATACATGTAACGAATGAGCACATGTGAAAAA
This sequence comes from Lithobates septentrionalis, assembly GCA_037952835.1. NCBI lineage: Eukaryota > Metazoa > Chordata > Amphibia > Anura > Ranidae > Lithobates > Lithobates septentrionalis. Next base: position 4,724,800 of record JBBDGP010000554.1, read on the forward strand.
ATGTGTGTATGGTGATGTGTGTTATAATATGAACAAATAAAACAATTTATAGCCCGGTTATCCAGGGTCAAAAAAAGGTTTTCAAAATGTGAATGTGCATAGTGACAAATGAGTACTGATATATATATATTATCTAAATAAAGACTGAGGGTAAATGCATGTGAGTGAATAGGTGTATGATATGCACGCAAAATTAATATGCAAGAAAACAACAACAGGTGCCGTGATCTCAAGACAGCATGATTGTTAGATCTACATAGTCCATAATCATCAAGCCCATGATCTGAAAGAAAAACAAATATGTCACAAACAAACATTCACAGACAAGTACAAAAAATATATTTAGAATATATAAAGAAAATATTCTTTGGTTATGTGGTAAAGACGTACCAGTAATGGCCCGGAGCAGAAGTGGAACTGGGAGGAGGGCCAGCATGACTGGGGTGGGCAGTGAGGCGGAGTGAAGAATGGGGGTAGAGAGAATAAAGAGGCATTTACCTGGGATTGGTGGGCCTGGAGTTGGGGGGTGTTCCCAAGGAAGCTGTAGGGCGGTGACAGCTGGGCAGTGGTCAGTTGGAGTTTTTTCCTTGCTCAGCACCTAGCAGACATTGGGACATTGTTAACATGGGGGATCTCGAGGCCTTGTTGTCCCAGCTACGTGAGGAGGCGGCGGCCAGAGGTACTGACTGGCTACAGGCTACAGTCTCCAGCTTGATTCAGTCCCCCAGCCAGGGATCCTCCGGCTCACCAGCAGGCCCCCCTCCTAATACTCACCCACGTGCTAGGAGGTCCAGGCCTCCTGAGCGTTTTAGCCCAGAGGCGACGAGAAGCGTCCGTGATCGTTTTGGGAGCACTTTACAGGACCCTTCGGCGCCACCGGCCAAGCGGACACCTGCTTCGCCCAGCGTGGTGGCCGGAAGGAATCCCCGCCCACGGCGGACCCGGGGTGGGGGCGATGTTGCTAGGCCTGCTCTCACCCCCCCCACTAATTGCGGATCCAGCGCGGCCACCTCCGCGGGCCCCATGCCCGTTCCGAGGGCGGCTCGGTGGGGGAGAGAAGAATTGGCGGGTGCCGGCCTGATGCCTGGTGCGGCCGGGACCTATATTCCGGACAGATGGGGCGGAGTGGAGCGTCAGTGATGGCAGGTCGGCATGATGGGGGCAGCACGGTGGAGCGGTCCAGGTCGGCGGCCAGGCGGTCTTCCCCAGCCCGGCCCAGAGCTCAGCGTGGAGGCCGCGTGGAGCGGGATGTGTATCCCGGCACGGCACGCAGGGATGACGTCACTGCAGGGCGCCCGACGGTATCAGGAAATTCATCTGTGCGGCCTACTCGTGCGGTCGGAATGAAGGCTGAGAGTTCGGAAGACAGCATGTCAGAGGGGGAGATCGCCAAATCGGAGGGTGAAGAGATCCAGGAGGCAGCGCATGGAGCAGAGCTTGCGGCTGGATGTCCTGTGGGGCAGCGACAGCCAGGTATGAACATGTCTTCTGTCTTGTCTTTGTCTTCTCCTGTCCTTAGCCTGGGGGGCTCAGGGAGTGTAGTAGGGGGTGCTGGGGGGTCTGGGGTTCAGAAGGATAGCACAGGTAGTTCGGGTAATGGTACAGGTTCCCCTGCCCTGGGGTTAGCAGTGGCGCAAGACATGGAGGTGGTGCACACCTTGTTGGCTGGCTTGCGGGAGGTGTTGGCGCGCTGCGAAGCTGGTGCACGGCCGGTGGCGGACGCTTCCCCGGTGGTGGCGTGGGCGGCAGCCCGCACTTCCGCAGCTCAGGGTCCTACGTTGGCTGTGCCTGGCCAGGTCACTACAGCCAGGGATGCGGGTGCAGTGGTAGGCCCGGCAAATGGTGGGTCAGGGGCGAGCAATCCCATAGTTCTGCTGCCGTCAGCGGTGGTGACAGCCAGCACATCAGCGGCGGTAGCGGATACCGTTGTGGCTGGAAAAAGTAAGGTGGGGGCAGACGGGGTGCGTTTGGCGGATGCAGCGAAATGCGAAGTATATGTCTGTTTTGAGAGTCCTTTGGGCGCTCATTTAAAGTCGGAGGTGAAGGAGCGCATCTGGAAGGGGGAATATGTTGAAATTTTCTCTTTGTTGCCCTTGAAGAAGTTTAACTTGGACAAAGTTAAGCCGGACGAGAGCAAGAAAGAAGAAGAGGAAAAGTGGCGCTACCGGTTGATTCCACGCACGTTTGCAAACTGGTTGCAGGCGTTTGCGATTTTGGCGGGCAATATTGGGGAGAAGGCCCCGGAAAACTGCTCGTCTCTTTTTTGCTGCCTTGATTCCATTGGGGAGGCGCAACGGGTGTATGGGGACACTGCCTGGTTGCGTTATGATGAGCAGTCCTGTCAGCGGAAGGTGGTCCGCCCTTCTTTGTGGTGGGACCATGAAGACATTAGCCTCTGGATGAAGCTGATGTCCTCTCCCAGGAGTTCGTTGCCCCCCTTTCAGGGTGGGGCCGGGGGTTCGGCCTTTGCTGGGCAACCGGCCGGAAATCGCGTGGGTTTCTGCTGGCAATTTAATGCCGGTAATTGCAAATTCGGGGCAAAATGTCGCTTCCGGCATGAGTGTTCCACCTGTGGGGGATTTCATCCCCAGTTTCGGTGTTTTAAACAAGGACGCGGAAAAGGGGGCGATTCTGGAAAAGGGGATGACGCCGGTGAGGGTAAGAAGGATGGCCCCTTTTCTAAGGCGCTATCCTAATCGGGAAGCAGCTGAGTTATTGGAGTTGGGTTTTACTGAGGGTTTCAAGTTACACAGTCATTTACTGGCGGTTCCGCCTATAGCTGACAATCTGAGGTCGGCTAGGGAGCATCCGGAGGTCATTACCGAAAAATTGTTCAAGGAAATTTCGTTGGGTCGTATGGCTGGCCCGTTTGAGTTGCCGCCGGTACCTAATCTGGTTGTCTCCCCATTGGGTGTTGTCCCCAAAAAGGAGCCTAACAAGTTTCAGCTCATTCATCATTTGTCTCATCCGCGAGGGGGATCCGTTAACGATTCCATTGATCCGGACCTCTGTACAGTGTCGTACACGTCATTTGATATGGCGGTGGCCTGGGTGCAGTGGTACGGTCGGGGATCGCTGTTGGCCAAGACGGACATCGAGGCTGCTTTTCACCTCTTGCCGGTCCATCCGGATGGCTGCCATCTGTTGGGCTGTCGGTGGCAGGGTAAGTTTTTTTGTTGATAGATGCTTACCCATGGGGTGTGCTATTTCCTGTTCCTTGTTTGAGCAGTTTAGTTCTTTTCTCGAATGGGTGGTGCGGGATGTTTCGGGCTTGTCATCCGTCATTCACTACCTGGATGATTTTTTATGTATAGGGCCTGCGGAGAGTTTGGTCTGTGCATCTCTGTTGACCACAGTTCAACAAGTTTTTGAATCGTTTGGGGTTCCGTTGGCCGCCGACAAAACTGAAGGTCCGGCCACGGAACTTCGTTTCTTGGGTATCATCATAGATACCATGGCTATGGAGTGCTGCTTACCTTTGGATATACTTGAGGATTTGAAGGAGGAGGTGGCGGGGGCCTTACGGGGCAAGAAGATTCAGCTTCGGGCCCTGCAATCTCTCTTGGGCAAGTTAAATTTTGCCTGCCGCATTATGCCTATGGGGCGTGTTTTTTGCAGGCGACTGGCAGCGGCCACGGCTGGTGTTAGGGCACCGCATCATTACATCAGATTGGTGCAGGATCATAGGGAAGATTTGAAGGTGTGGGACTCCTTTTTAGCTTCCTATAATGGCCGATCTCTGTGGCTGGCACGGGTGGTTTCGAATTTTGATTTGGAACTTTTCACCGACGCGTCAGGTTCAGGTGGTTTTGGGGCTTTCTTCCAGGGTCGTTGGAGCGCTGGGGAGTGGCCAGCAGCATGGAGGGAGACTGGTTTGGTACGCAATCTAGCGGCATTGGAATTGTTTCCATCGTGCTTGCTGTTGAGCTCTGGGGGGAGGGTTTCAGGAATTGCCGTATACGTTTTCACTGTGATAACCTGGGGGTAGTACAGGCCATTAATAACAACAGTGCTTCTTCCCCTCCAGTTGTGCGCTTACTGCAGCATCTGGTTATTACTTGTTTGCGTATTAATTGTTTTGTGTCTGCTGTACATGTTCCTGGAATTGATAATTCAGTGGCTGATGCGTTGTCTCGTTTCCAGTGGGACAGATTTTGTCAATTGGCGCCGGAAGCGGAGCTACGTGGGATTCCTTGCCCCGAGAGGTTATGGAGCATCGTATTGCCACTGCCCAGTTGTTGATTCGCAAGTCGGTCTCTGCGGCTACTTGGACAGCGTACACCAAGGTTTGGCAGGAATGGGAAGACTTGTTAAGGGAAGTTGGGGAATGTTCTCCAGCAGAGCGTGGTGTTAATTTGTTGCTTTATTTTATTGGTAGGGATTTTGAGGCTGGGGTCTCGGCCTCGTATATGTTGCGGAAGTTAGCTGGACTGGCTTTTATGTTTCAGTTGACAGGGCAACGGGATGCGACCAAGGCATTTATGGTTCGGCGTGCTATGCGGGGATACCGCATTGGCCGGGCGGCTGCCAACACGAGACATCATGTTTCTTTTATGTTCCTGGGTGTCGTGGTAGGTCAGTTGGGTAAGGTTTGTGTGTCCGGGTATGAGAGGGTGTTGTTTGGGGCCGTTTTTGTATTGGCCTTCTTTGGGGCTTTTCGGGTGGGCGAACTGGTTAGTCGGAACAGAAAAGGTGAAGGTGGCCTTGAAGTTCAGGATGTGTGGGTACAGGGTGATACTTTGGGTGTGTTCCTGAGGCGATCCAAAACGGATCAGTTGTGTAAGGGTGCCTGGGTTGAGTTGAGGACGGTCCCTCGCTCTCCAATATGTCCAGTTGCAGCTGTGGGGGATTTCTGTCAAATTAGGCCTCAAGGTCAGGGGGTTTTCTTTAAGCATGAAGACGGGACGGCTTTGTCCCGCTTTCGATTTCAGGCTGTGTTTGAAAAATGTTTGGTCGCAGCGGGGTTAAGGGCGGAGAATTATTCTTCCCACTCTTTCCGCATTGGAGCAGTGACGGAGGCAGTCTGCTGGGGATTAGATGAGAAGGGGGTGCAAAGTATTGGGTGCTGGGACTCTGCTCGATTCCGATCGTATATCCACCCTCATTTATTGTAAGTCTTCGGGGGGGGGGGTTCTTGTGGCTCCTCTCCCTCTCCTATTTCCTCACATATTCATGTTGTTCGTGTTTTGTAGGCCATTGCTTTGGTTAGGGGGTTATGTGTGCTTTTTCCGTCCTATTTCTTTCAGATTCAGAAGCCTGCCTGATATGGATCCTGGGACACTCCTACATGTATTGGGGTGCCAGGAGGGCAGATGTCCGAAAGGGGGGCAGGTTCCTGGGTTTGTCTGGGGAGGAGGGCATTGTGCGTTGGCTTGGGATCTCAGGCATGCTTTGGTCCAGAGTGGTGCCTGAAATGCATAAGTACGCCCGTTTGGATCGTCCCCCTGGTGTGGTTTTATTACATGTGGGGGGTAATGACCTTGGTTTGCGTTGCACATGGGAGCTGATCCGGGACATTAAGTTCGATCTGTTGCGACTACAATCTTTTTTCCCAGACACCATTTTTGTCTGGTCGGATATTGTGGCTAGGACTGCTTGGCGTCTGGCTTCTGTCGCTGGTATTAACAGAGCAAGGGTCAAGGTTAACAAAGCGGTAGCCAAGTTTTTCGTACGCAATGGGGGTTTGGCGGTACGTCATCGGGATCTGGAGGAAGAAACGTGGCGTTTTTTGCGTTCGGATGGGGTTCACCTAAATGCCATTGGTATTGACCTGTGGCAGCTGGGTTTGCAGGATGGCGTACAGCGGGCTGTCCGAGTCTGGAGGGCGACACGTAAGGTGTAATGTTCGTGTGCTTTGGCGGTAGGTCTATGGGGTCTTTGAAGGCGGTGCTTAAAAATAAGGAGGGTTTAGGGGGGTGGGCCCATCTGGAGGGATGGGTGTCCCTTCCATTAATAACAATACTATGGTAACAATGGTGTGTCGTTTGGTTGTATCGTTAAGGAAGTAACTGGTTGTCCCTGAGCTTGCGTAATACACGGCAGGGGGCCTTTTTCATGGGGTGTACCGATACAACTATTTTGGTTGAGAAATACTTTGCCCTTCAAAGACCTCTAGATCAGGCAGGTTTAAAAACTGATTTGTGTTTGGTTTAAGGTTATGTAAAAAATGTATTATATGCATTTACATTGTACGTTTTTTGTGTAAAATTTTTTGTATTCTATTTTTGTTATAATAAAAGAGGCTGCTATGGCCATTCTACTCCAAAACAGAATGTGTCATCTGGTCAATGGTTGGTAATAATTTAGAAGGGGTTGTTAGTGGTGAAAAACGAGAGCCTCAGTAAATATGCACATCCCTTAGTCAAGTAATGGCCCGGAGCAGAAGTGGAACTGGGAGGAGGGCCAGCATGACTGGGGTGGGCAGTGAGGCGGAGTGAAGAATGGGGGTAGAGAGAATAAAGAGGCATTTACCTGGGATTGGTGGGCCTGGAGTTGGGGGGTGTTCCCAAGGAAGCTGTAGGGCGGTGACAGCTGGGCAGTGGTCAGTTGGAGCCCGGGGCGAAGCAGAAGAAGGACGTTTTTTCCCACTCTCTCTCCCTTTAATTTTGTGTTTAAAAAAAAAAAAATCCAGTGTAATACATGATGATCCCCACATGGTGGGGGTGGCAGGTATTGCTGGGGGGGGGTTGGTTATTCCTGGTGCTTACTGGTTAGGAATTTTTGTTGTTTTAATGTTGCTTGCTTGTCATAGCAGCGGTAGGTCTATGGGGTCTTTGAAGGCGGTGCTTAAAAATAAGGAAGGTTTAGGGGGAGTTGGGCCCATCTGGAGGGATGGGTGTCCTTTCCATTATTAACAATACTATGGTAACAATGGTGTGTCGTTTGGTTGTATCGTGAAGTAAGTAACTAGTTGTCCCTGAGCTTGCGTAATACATGGCAGGGGGGCTTTTTTATGGGGTGTACCGATACAACTATTTTGGTTGAGAAATACTTTGCCCTTCAAAGACCTCTAGATCAGGCAGGTTTAAAACTGATTTGTGTTTGGTTTGAGGTTATGTAAAAAATGTATTATATGCATTTACGTTGTACGTTTTTTGTGTAAAAATTTTTTTATTCTATTTTTGTTATAATAAAAGAGGCTGCTATGGCCATTCGACTCCAAAACAGAATGTGTTGTCTGGTCAATGGTTGGTAATAATTTAGAAGGGGTTGTTAGTGGTGAAAAACGAGAGCCTCAGTAAATATGCACATCCCTTATGCCGCGTACACACGGTCTGACTTTTCGGCTACAAAAGTCCGACAGCCCGTCCGACAGACTTTCGACCGACTTTTGGCGGACGTGCGGCAGACTTTCTAACGAACGGACTTGCCTACATACGATCACACAAAAGTCCGACGGATTCGTACGTGATGACGTACACCAGACTAAAATAAGGAAGTTGATAGCCAGTAGCCAATAGCTGCCCTAGCGTGGGTTTTTGTCCGTCGGACTAGCATACAGACGAGCGGATTTCTGGGTCCGGCGTAGTTACGACGTAAAGATTTGAAGCATGTTTCAAATCTAAAGTCCGTGAGATTTGCGACTGGAAAAGTCCGCTGAAAGTCCGGGGAAGCCCACACACGATCGGATTGTCAGCCATATTTTGTCCGTCGGCGTCCGTCGGACTTTTGTAGACGAAAAGTCCGACCGTGTGTACACGGCATTAGTCATGTAACCATATAAAAACATCATATACGAGATTAATATTATGTTTCTAGAATGGTGATGAACCATAAACTCGGACTCATCCATGCGGATGTATAATTAAACAAAGATATATACAGTGGCTTGCGAAAGTATTCGGCCCTCTTGAACTTTTCAACCTTTTGCCACATTTCAGGCTTCAAACATAAAGATATAAAATTTTTATTTTTTGTGAAGAATCACCAACAAGTGGGACACAATTGTGAAGTGGAACAAAATCTTTTGGATTTTTGAAACTTTTTTAACTAATAAAAAAATGAAAAGTGGGGCATGCAAAATTATTCGGCCCCCTTGCGTTAATACTTGTAGAGCCACCTTTTGCTGCGATTACAGCTGCAAGTCGCTTGCGGTATGTCTCTATCAGTTTTGCACATCGAGAGACTGAAATTATTGCCCATTCTTCCTTGCAAAACAGCTCGAGCTCAGTGAGGTTGGATGGAGAGCGTTTGTGAACAGCAGTTTTCAGCTCTTTCCACAGATTCTCGATTGGATTCAGGTCTGGACTTTGACTTGGCCATTCTAACACCTGGATACGTTTATTTGTGAACCATTCCTTTGTAGATTCTGCTGTATGTTTGGGATCATTGTCTTGTTGGAAGATAAATCTCCGCCCCAGTTTCAGGTCTTTTGCAGACTCCAACAGGTTTTCATCCAGAATGGTCCTGTATTTGGCTGCATCCATCTTCCCCTCAATTTTAACCATCTTCCCTGTCCCTGCTGAAGAAAAGCAGGCCCAAACCATGATGCTGCCACCACCATGTTTGACAGTGGGGATGGTGTGTTGAGTGTGATGAGCTGTGTTGCTTTTACGCCAAACATATCGTTTTGCATTGTGGCCAAAAAGTTCGATTTTGGTTTCATCAGACCAGAGCACCTTCTTCCACATGTTTGGTATGTCTCCCAGGTGGCTTGTGGCAAACTTTAGACAAGACTTTTTATGGATATATTTGAGAAATGGCTTTCTTCCTGCCACTCTTCCATAAAGGCCAGATTTGTGCAGTGTACGACTGATTGTTGTCCTATGGACAGACTCTCCCACCTCAGCTGTAGTTCTCTGTAGTTCATCCAGAGTGATCATCGGCCTCTTGGCTGCATCTCTGATCAGTCTTCTCCTTGTCTGAGCTGAAAGTTTAGAGGGACAGCCAGGTCTTGGTAGATTTGCAGTGGTCTGATACTCCTTCCATTTCAAAATGATCGCTTGCACAGTGCTCCTTGGGATGTTTAAAGCTTGGGAAATCTTTTTGTATCCAAATCCGGCTTTAAACTTCTCCACAACAGTATTACGGACCTGCCTGGTGTGTTCCTTGGTCTTCATGATGCTCTCTGCGCTTTCAACAGAACCCTGAGACTATCACAGAGCAGGTGCATATATACAGAGACTTGATTACACACAGGGGGATTCTATTTATCACCATCAGTCATTTAGGACAACATTGGATCATTCAGAGATCCTCGCTGAACTTCTGGAGTGAGTTTTCTGCACTGAAAGTAAAGGGGCCGAATAATTTTGCACGCACCACTTTTCAGTTTTTTAATTGTCCCACTTGTTGGTGATTCTTCACAAAAAATTAAAATTTTATATCTTTATGTTTGAAGCCTGAAATGTGGCAAAAGGTTGAAAAGTTCAAGGGGGCCGAATACTTTCGCAAGCCACTGTAGATCTATGTGCATATATTGGTTCAAAACCTAACCAAATAAAATTGGGGTACTGGAATGGTGTGTAAAGCAAAAATGCCAATCCAGACACCCCTTAGTAGAATTATATTGAAACGCTCTCCAAAAACATTAAAAATATATGTTTAACCACTTCAGCCCCGGAAGGATTTACCCCCTTTCTGACCAGAGCACTTTTTACAATTTGGCACTGCGTCGCTTTAACTGATAATTGCGCAGTCATGCAATGCTGTACCCAAACGAAATTTGCGTCCTTTTCTTCCCACAAATAGAGCTTTCTTTTGATGGTATTTGATCACCTCTGCCGTTTTTATTTTTTGCGCTATAAACGGAAAAAGACCGAAAATTTTGAAAAAAAATTATATTTTCAACTTTTTGTTATAAAAAAAATCCAATAAACGCAATTTTAGTCGTACATTTAGGCCACAATGTATTCGGCCACATGTCTTTGGTAAAAAAATGTCAATAAGTGTATATTTATTGGTTTGCGCAAAAGTTATAGCGTCTACAAACTAGGGTACATTTTCTGGAATTTACACAGCTTTTAGTTTATGACTGCCTATGTCATTTCTTGAGGTGCTAAAATGGCAGGGCAGTACAAAACCCCCCCAAATGACCCCATTTTGGAAAGTAGACACCCCAAGGAAATTGCTGAGAGGCATGTTGAACCCATTGAATATTTATTTTTATTGTCCCATGTGATTGAATAATGACAAAAAAAAAATTACTAAATGTTGTCACTAAATGATATATTGCTCACACAGGCCATGGGCCTATGTGGAATTGCACCCCAAAATACATTCAGCTGCTTCTCCTGAGTATAGGGATACCACATGTGTGGGACTTTTTGGGAGCCTAGCCTCGTACGGGGCCCCCGAAAACCAATCACTGCCTTCAGGATTTCTAAGGGCGTAAATTTTTGATTTCACTCCTCACTACCTATCACAGTTTTGAAGGCCATAAAATGCCCAGATGGCACAAAACCCCCCTCAAATGACCCCATTTTGGAAAGTAGACACCCCAAGCTATTTGCTGAGAGGCATGTTGAGTCCATGGAATATTTTATTTTTTGACACAAGTTGTGGGAAAGTGACAATTTTTTTTTTTTTTTTTGCACAAAGTTGTCACTAAATGATATATTGCTCAAACATGCCATGGGCATATGTGGAATTACACCCCAAAATACATTCCGCTGCTTCTCCTGAGTATGGGGATACCACATGTTTAGGACTTTTTGGGAGTCTAGCCGCGTACAGGGCCCCTGAAACCAAGCACCGCCTTCAGGATTTCTAAGGGCGTAAATTTTTGATTTCACTCCTCACTACCTATCACAGTTTTGAAGGCCATAAAATGCCAAGATGGCACAAAACCCCCCTAAATGACCCCATTTTGGAAAGTAGACACCCCAAGCTATTTGCTGAGAGGCATGTTGAGTCCATGGAATATTTTATTTTTTGACACAAGTTGCGGGAAAGTGACAATTTTTTTTTTTTTTGCATAAAGTTGTCACTAAATGATATATTGCTCACACAGGCCATGGGCATATGTGGAATTACACCCCAAAATACATTCTGCTGCTTCTCCTGAGTATGGGGATACCACATGTGTGGGACTTTTTGGGAGCCTAGCCGCGTACGGGGCCCCGAAAACCAAGCACCGCCTTCAGGATTTCTAAGGGCGTAAAGTTGTGATTTCACTCCTCACTAACTATCATAGTTTTGAAGGCCATAAAATGCTCAGATGGCACACAACCCCCCAAATGACCCCATTTTGGAAAGTAGACACCCCAAGCTATTTGCTGAGAGGCATGTTGAGTCCATGGAATATTTTATATTGTGACCCAAGTTGCGGGAAAGTGACAATTGTTTGTTTTTTGGGGGTTTTTTTGCACAAAGTTGTCACTAAATGATATATTGCTCAAATATGCCATGGGCATATGTGGAATTACACCCCAAAATACATTCTGCTGCTTCTCCTGAGTACGGGGATACCACATGTGTGGGACTTTTTGGGAGCCTAGCTTCATACGGGGCCCCGAAATCCAATCACTGCCTTCAGGATTTCTAAGGGCGTACATTTTTGATTTCACTCCTCACTACCTATCACAGTTTCGAAGGTCATAAAATGCCAAGATAGCACAAAACTCACAAAAATTACCCCATTTTGGAAAGTAGACACCCCAAGCTATTTGCTGAGAGGCATGGTGAGTATTTTGCAGCTCTCATTTGTTTTTGAAAATGAAGAAAGACAAGAAAATTTTTTTTCTTTTTTCAATTTTCAAAAGTTTGTGACAAAAAGTGAGGTCTGCAAAATACTCACTATACATCTCAGCAAATAGCTTGGGGTGTCTACTTTCCAAAATGGGGTCATTTGGGGGGGGGGGGTTGTGCCATCTGGGCATTCCATGGCCTCCGAAACTGTGATAGGCAGTGAAGAGTGAAATCAAAAATTTACGCCCTTAGAAAGCCTGAAGGCGGTGCTTGGTTTTCGGGGTCCCGTACGCGGCTAGGCCCCCAAAAGTCTCACACATGTGGTATCCCCGTGCTCAGGAGAAGCAGCAGAATTTATTTTGGGGTGTAATTTCACATGACAACTTTGTGCAAAAAAAAAAGAATTTGTCTTTTTCCCGCAACTTGTGTCACAATATAAAATATTTCATGGACTCGACATGCCTCTCAGCAAATAGCTTGGGGTGTCCACTTTTCAAAATGGGGTCACTTGGGGGGGGTTTGAACTGTCCTGGCATTTTATGCACAACATTTAGAAGCTTATGTCAAACATCACCCACTCTTCTAACCACTTGAAGACAAAGCCCTTTCTGACACTTTTTGTTTACATGAAAAAATTATTATTTTTTGCAAGAAAATTACTTTGAACCCCCAAACATTATATATTTTTTTAAAGCAAATGCCTTACAGATTAAAATGGTGGATGTTTAATTTTTTTTTTTCACACAGTATTTGCGCAGCGATTTTTCAAACACATTTTTTGGGGAAAAAACACACTTTTTTAAATTTTAATGCACTAAAACACACTATATTGCCCAAATGTTTGATGAAATAAAAAAGATGATCTTAGGCCGAGTACATGGATACCAAACATGACATACTTTACAATTGCGCACAAACATGCAGTCGCAACAAAATAAATACATTTTTAAAAGCCTTTAAAAGCCTTTACAGGTTATCACTTTAGATTTACAGAGGAGGTCTACTGCTAAAATTACTGCCCTCGATCTGACCTTCGTGGTGATACCTCACATGCATGGTGCAATTGCTGTTTACATTTGACGCCAGACCGACACTTGCGTTCACCTTAGCGTGAGAGCAGGGGGGACAGGGGTGCTTTTTTTTATTTATTTTTTTTCTTTATTATTTTTTTGCTTTTTTATCTTATTTTTAAACTGTTCCTTTCATTTTTTTTTTTTAATCATTTTTATTGTTATCTCAGGGAATGTAAATATCCCCTATCATAGCAATAGGTAGTGACAGGTACTCTTTTTTGAAAAAATTGGGGTCTATTAGACCCTAGATTTCTCCTCTGCCCTCAAAGCATCTGGCCACACCAAGATCGGTGTGATAAAATGCTTCCCCAATTTCCCAATGGCGCTGTTTACATCCGACGAAATCTAAGTCATAAAATGCTCGTAGCTTCCGGTTTTTTAGGCCATAGAGATGTTTGGAGCCACTCTGGTCTCTGATCAGCTCTATGGTCAGCTGGCTGAATCACCGGCTGCATTCTCAGGTTCCCTGTTGAGACAGGAGAGCCAGAGAAAAACACGGAAGACGGTGGGGGAGGGGCATTCCCTCCCACTTCCCTCCCACTGCTTGTAAAAGCAGTCTAGAGGCTAATTAGCCGCTAGGATTGCTTTTACATGAAAGCCGACCGCTGGCTGAAAAGAATGATACCAAGATGATACCTAAACCTGCAGGCATCATTCTGGTATAACCATTCAAAGTCTTGAATTGCGTACCTGAAGACAAAAAAATGGTTAACAATAAAGCACAGTAAACGGTAAAGTATAAAAAATTGCATACCTGAAAAACAAACATGATAAAACATAATAACAATAAAACATTGCAGAATAGAATACAGTAAAAAAGAGCAGAACAATAGAGAGAGAATAGAGAGAGAGAACAATAAAACGACAACTATTTTTTTTTTTTTTTATATTTTTGTATGTGTTTTTTTTTTTTTTGTTTTTTTACACTTTTTTTTGTAACTGTAACTTTTATAACTGTAACCGGTTCCAGGTTCGGGTCTCTCAAAATGCGATGGCATCTTGGGAGACCCTGTGAAAGTGTGCCTAGTCTGTGCAATGCTGTTCCCTACGCTAATACTCAACTAGTGAATGGTAGCGTTCAAAACATTCACCAATTCAAAAACAAGGATTGTCAGGACAGGAGGGACAATAATCTAATAGCGTGTGTCACGCCTATATCTGCGCTTGCTGCAGACACGACATCTTTTTTGGGGGGTTCGTTGGGTAGGGGTACTCCGGAGGACATAAAGAAAATGCCTCTCATGCAGCCGACTGCATTTGGTTGGGGATGTGAATGGGGGAAGTACGGGCGCTGCAGAAGTGGTGGGTTCCCAATTAGGATTGGCGATTGCAGCAGGAAGGGCACTATGGGCACGACGGGCCTGTGTTTGTCTTTTTGGTGGCAGCGGGACACTACTTGTGCTTGCCACCTCACCAGCTTGAACTGCACTTATGGGATTCGCCACGTCACCAATTGTTACTGCAGTGCTGGTTTGACTACGACCGGGGTGTACTAGCCCACTGGTGCTTGCCAGTTCACCAAAACGCTACCAAAAAAACTGTTAGCGATCGCAGGGATCAGGCCTGACTCTGCGAATGCTGCAGTTATGCGTTTAGTGTTTTGTAAGTGACAGTGATCGATCGATACTGCACTTGGGTGGGCTGGGCTGGGCCGGGCGGAGGGGCAAAACGCAGGTGCTAGCAGGTATCTGGGCTGATCCCACTAACACTGCGTTTGTGGGAACCCTAAACTGCTGGGGACGCCAGTATAGATCTGATCGGATCAGATATTGATGCGTTCAGATACTATACCACTAAGGGAGGCGTATGCTGCGTGCGTGGGTGTTAGCGGTACTGGCGCTAATCTGACGCTGCCTGGGGCGACGCATATCACCGCCGGGCGATCAGGGGGCTAAACCTTTATTCGGTAATAAACGGCGGGTGCCCTGACACTATAAAAAATAAATGAACTAACCAGCGTCGCCCGTAACGGTTATATGGTGATCAGTGGTGAAAGGGTTAACTAGGGGGCAATCAAGGGGTTAAAACATTTATTAGATAGTATATGGGGGTCCCTGACGCTATGAAACGCTGACGGCGAACCTAAATATTTACGTCCCTAACTAGCGTCACCAGCGACACTAATACAGCGATCAGAAAAATGATCGGTTAGTGACACTGGCGACAGGGGGTGATCAAGGGGTTAAAACGTTATTAGGGGGGTTAGGGGGGTGCCCTAGACCTACAGGGGGCTAACACTCACTGCCCTACCACTTCTAACTGTCACAAACTGACACTATGCAGTAATCAGAAAAAAAAAAAATACTGCTTGGTGTCAGTGTGACAGGGAGGGGGGAGGGGTGATTGGGGGGGATCGGGGGTAATCGCGGGGGGGTCGGGGGTGTAATGTGTGCCTGGCATGTTCTACTGTGTGTGTGTGTGTGTTGTGCACGCACATGTCCTCTCTCCTCGGCGCCGGAACGGAAACTGCCGAGCCGAGGAGAGATGACATCACATCCTCTGCCTGTGTGTACTACACACAGGCAGGGGAGGATTCCCATTGGCTGGGAGCGATCGTGAGGGTGGGGGCCATGATCGGATGGCCTCCCCCTCGCCTCTCAACGCTCCCAGACAAATGCTCCCAGACCGCCGTTGGCACCGGGGGGGTCCGATCGGACCCCCCGCCCGTGGGAGGCAGATCACGTACGGGTAAGTGATTCTGCCTGCCCGTGCCATTCTGCCGACGTATATCGTCGTTAGGCGGTCGGCAAGTGGTTAAGGAAGGATCCAGTCCGTCCTGAAGCTCTGTATAGCACATGAGCGTTCAGCAAAGCCAATTGAAATAAATAAACAGACACTTTTTTGTACCAGTGTCTGGCCTTACGGGCAACTAGGTACGGCGCCAACAACTGGTTGTTGAGGTCCACCCCTCCCAAATTTTGGTTATATTCGTGGACACAGAGGGGTTTCTCCACAACACCAGTCGCCGTAGTAATTTGGGCCGTCGTGTCTGCATGAAGGTAGGTAAGAACGAAAACATTCTTATTACCCCTCCACTTCATAGCGAGCAAGTTATTACACTGCAAGCAGGCTCTCTTCCCCAGCCTAAGACGGGAATCTACAAGCCGCTGTAGAAAGCCCCGGCGATTAGGTCGCACGGTGCCACATGCTCCAATCTGTTGATCAATAAGGTGACTAAAAAGTGGCATGCTCATGTAATAATTGTCCACGTACAAGTGGTACCCCTTTCCGAATAAGGGTGACACCAAGTCCCACACAATCTTGGCAGCACTTCCTATGTAGTCAGGGCAGTTTGTCGGCTCTACGTGACTATCTTTGCCCTCGTAAACCATAAAACTACATGTATAGCCTGTGGCCCTGTCACAGAGCTTATACATCTTGACCCCGTATCTGGCACGCTTGCTGGGAAGGTACTGTTTGAATGACAAGCGGTCAGAAAATTTAATCAGGGACTCATCAACGCAGACAAATTGATAGGGAGTAAACAAGTCTGCCCCTCGTAAAGTGGTTTACGAGGGGCCGAATTTTGTAGAGCCGATCGTATCCAGGGTCTCCACGAGGATGACAGAGTTCATTGCTGTTGAAGTGCATGAACCGCAAAATCTGCTCGTATCGTGCCTTGGTCATGGAGGCAGAGAACACAGGCATATGGTAAATTGGGTCAGTGGACCAATATGACCACAACTCACTTTTTATTTATGCCCATGTTGAGGGAAAGGCCCAGAAAGATCTTAAATTTGGAGACCGTAATTCGTCTCCAATCTCTGGCAAGGGAGGACTGGGGAATAGTGGCGATGTGTTGACCAGCGTATAAATTCCTTTGGTCCACAATAGATCTATAGAGATCTTCGGTGAAAAACAGCGAATAAAAATCCAGTGGCGTAAAATCAACTGTTTCCACCTGAATTCCAGGTTGGCCAGTGAATGGGGGAAGTACGGGTGCTGCAGAAGTGGTGGGTTCCAAATTCGGATTGGCGAATGCAGCAGGAAGGGCACTATGGGCACGACGGGCCTGTGTTCGTCTTCTTGGTGGCAGCGGGACACTACTAGTGCTTGCCACCTCGCCAGCTTGAACTGCACTTATGGGACTCGCCACGTCACCACGTGATACTGCAGTGCTGGATGTACGACCAGGGTGTACTAGGCTGCTGGTGCTTGCCAGTTCACCAGAAGGAATAGCGGCGCTAGTACTTCTCTGCTCCATACGAGGGACCTGCGGTTCTTGCACTTCAAGGACAGAAGAAGAAGATTGGGGTCTGGTACGCCTGACCTTGGCAGGGACCACAACTCCGTCGTCAGAGCTATCTGTCATGGAGCCGCTGTCCTCTACAGGATCGTATTCTGAGCCTGAATCTGACAGATGAGTGACTTCCTCTTCACTATCTGTCATGCTCAGACACGTGTAGGCCTCTTCCCTAGTGTACCTTCGATTTGCCATTTTGGGCTCTAAATTTAGGGGTACACTAGTAAAACTCACAGGCAAAAAAGCTCCTGACTGTTAACGACTGATTCAAAACGCTACCAAAAAACTGTTAGCGATCGCAGGGATCAGGCCTGACTCTGCGAACGCTGCAGTTATGTGTGCTTAGTGTTTTGTAAGTGTCAGTAATCGATCGATACTGCACTTGGGTGGGCTGGGCAGGGCTGGGCTGAGGGGCAAAACGCAGGTGCTAGAAGGTATCTGGGCTGATCCCGCTAACACTGTGTTTATGGGAACCCTAAACTGCTGGGGACGCTAGTATAGATCTGATCAGATCAGATATCGATCCTTTCAAATACTATACCACTAAGGGAGGTGTATGCTGCTGTGCGTGGGTGTTAGCAGTACTGGCGCTAACCTGACGCTGCCTGGGGTGACGCAGACCTTATCTGACCCTAAAAACGTAACTTATATCACCGCCGGGCAATTAGGGGGTTAAACCTTTATTAGGTAATAAACGGCGGGTGCCCTAAAACTATAATAAACTATAAAAAACAAACTAACTAACCAGCGTCACCCGTAACACTTATACAGTGATCGCTGGTGAAAGGGTTAACTAGGGGGCAATCAGGGGGTTAAAACCTTTAGTAGGTAGTATATGGGGGTTCCTGTCGCTATAAAACACTGACGGCGAACCTATATACTTGCCTCTCTAACTAGCGTCACCTGTGTCACTAATAAAGCGATCAGAAAAACGATTGCTTAGTGACACTGGCGACAGGGGGTGATCAAGGGATAAACCTTTATTAGGGGGGGTACCCTAGACCTAAAGGGGGCTAACCCTAACTGCCCTAACACTTATAACTGTCACAAACTGACACGAATGCAAAAAAAAAACTGCTATTGGTGTCACTGTGACAGGGGGTACAGGGGGGTGATCGGGGGGTGATCGGGGGGTGACTGGGGGGTGAAAAGTGTGCCTGCGTGTTCTACTGTAAGTCTAGTGTTGTGCAAACTCACATTGATGTCTTCTCTCCTCGGAGCCGGAACGAAAAGACCGGCTCGAGGAGAGATGACATCACTTCCTCTGCCTCTGTTTACATTACAGAGGCAGAGGAATGATCTAATTGGCCGGGAGCGATCGCGAGGGGGTGGCCAGGAATGGATGGCGTCCCCCTTACCTCTGACCGCCCGGGAACAAATGCCGGCCGCCTCTGGCACTGGGGGGGGTCCGGTCGGACCCCCCGCCCGCGGGAGGCAGATCACGTACAGGTACGTGATTCTGTCTGCCCGTGCCATTCTGCCGACGTATATCGTCCTGAGGCGGTCAGCAA
This sequence comes from Lithobates septentrionalis, assembly GCA_037952835.1. Classification (NCBI taxonomy): domain Eukaryota; kingdom Metazoa; phylum Chordata; class Amphibia; order Anura; family Ranidae; genus Lithobates; species Lithobates septentrionalis. Next base: position 4,743,255 of record JBBDGP010000554.1, read on the forward strand.
GTGGTTAACAGGGGCATGTAATTACAATTTTTGATGCAATACTTTGCAGCAGCGCACGTTCCTGCATTCCAACTAGAGTATCTGTGAGGGGTTGCAGTGTTGTGGCACCAGCACCAGTGCCTAAGGCCTAATTTTTCAGCCCCTGTTTAACAGGGGCATGTAATTACAATTTTTGATGCAATACTTTGCAGCAGGGCTCGTTCCTGCGTTCCAACTACAGTATCTGTGAGGGGTTGCAGTGTATTGTCACCAGCACCAGTGCCTAAGGCCCAATTTTTCAGCCCCTGTTCGACAGGGGCATGTAATTACAATTCTTGATCTAATATTTCACAGCAGGGCCCGTTTCTGCGCCCACCAAGAGCGAGTGAGGACTTACAGTGTTGTGGCACCAGCACCACCACCACCACCAAAGGCCCAATTTTTCTGCCCCTGTTCAACAGGGGCATGTAATTACAATTCTTGTTCTAATATTTCACAGCAGGGCCCTGTGAGGCTTTACAGTGTTGTGGCCACAACAACACCTAAGGCCCAAATTTCTGCTGAGTATATAGGGCAGGCCCCTACTTTCAAACATCCAACTTACAAACGACTCCTACTTGCAAACGGAAGGAGACAACAGGAAGTGAGATGAAATCTACCCCTAGAAAGGGAAATTCTCTCCTGCAAGAGTTAATTTGGGAAAAACATTTCTCCTTTCCACTGATGCTTTATCACCAATCCTTGTTTCACAAAAAAACCCAAATTTTCAAAAAACATTTGTCATTGTGACAAAAAGTGAGGTTCTTCTTCTGAAGAAGAGCACAGACAGCAAAACAAATGTCACAGGGGTGATAACCCTTCCCTATGTTTTCCAAAAAGCTTAAAAAAGATTTTTTGGCTGGAGCTAAACACGTTAAAAATGTATCCGTTCAAAATTACAAACAGATTCTACTTAACAACAAACCTACAGTCCCTGTCTTTGTTTGCACCGCCTGTATACTGCTGTTCAGAGTATATAGGGCCTGGTGGCTCCACACCTTTCCTTTTTTTAATTTGGGTGCGGGGTTCCCCTTAATATCCATACAAGACCCAAAGGGCCTGGTAATGGACTGGGGGGTACCCATGCCGTTTGTCTCACTGATTTTCATCCATATCGCCAGGACCCGACATTACATTAAAGCCGCAAGCAGTTTTAAATGACTTTTTTCCTTTAAAAAAGACATTTTGTGCAGGGACTGTTCTAAGCACAGGAAACACGCGCCACTTTACAGGCATACTATAGACACCCCCCAGGTACGATATTTAAAGAAATATTTCACTTTTTTTCTTTTACATTAAGCATCATTAAAATCACTGCTCCCGAAAAACGGCTGTTTTTACAACTTTTTTTTACATTGATACATGTCCCTTGGGGCAGGACCCGGGTCCCCAAACCCTTTTTAGGACAATACCATGAAAATTAGCCTTTAAAATGAGCACTTTTGATTTTGAACGTTCGAGTCCCATAGACGTCAATGGGGTTCTAACGTTCATGTGAATTTTCGGTCCGTTCACAGGTTCTGGTGCGAACTGAACCGGGGGGTGTTCGGCTCATCCCTAGTAGTGACTATGAGTAAGACGGTCTCGCAGAGACCTGGCACGTTTGTATGTAATTTGGGGTTGGTTCCCTACATATTTGCATGCTATTGGGTCTGCCAGCAATAAAGGCCAGTATTTATTTATAATTTTCCTCACCTGTCTGTGTTGTTTAGTGTAGGGGGTTATGAGTGAGGATCATTACATCCACACCTACTCCGGGTTCATCCCCTTGTAAAAAATGTGACAAATGCCGTTTTATGTTAAACCATCAAGAAATTCATCTGCCCAATGGTCGAATTCATAGGATTAAATATAGAGTCACGTGCCAAACTCCTGGTGTTGTCTATTTGATGCAATCTAATTGAAAGTGTTTCTATGTTGGGAAGACAAAACGTCCCTTCTCCAAAAGAATTAATGACCATATATCACTTATTAAAAAATGGAGAATGGAAACTCCAATCAGTCGCCATGTGGGACTGTACCATGGCTTCAGATTGGACACCATTAAGTTTATGGCGCTGGAACATATTCCGTTAGACATCAGAGAAAGTAGTAATGACCAGAGACTATTACAACTTGAATCCCGCTGGATTTATTTATTGAAAGCCAAGGTTCACCCTGGTTTAAACAAGATGCTGAGTTTCAAGCCCTTCCTGTAAAGTTCCCTCACTACCCTCTATATGATCTTTCCTTTCTCCTTTCCTTCTCCTTCCTATCCCCTTTCTTCCCCCCACCCTCTCCCCCTCTTTCTTTCTCTGTTCCCTCCTTCTTCCCCCCCGCCCCTTCCCTCCCTCTTCTTTTCTCTTTTCCTTCCCCTCTCCCCCCCAAAAAACCCTTTTTCTCTTCCGTTTTTCCTTTTCTTCCCCTATTCATTTTTTTTACTTTCCTTCCTCCATCCCTCCCGTTTCCTTTCCTCTCCTCTCCCCCCCTTTTTCTCCCCCTTAGCCTTTGGCCGTTATCCCCGTAATTGCTATTTGATACCATTAATAAGTTGAGTATTATTCCATTCATTACTAACTAGGAACATATCTGAACACCTAGACAATGATCTTAGCCCCTTTTTTTTTTTTTCCATAAAGTAGTTTATTGAAGAAGATTAAGCATATATAAACATACATGAGTGCAGATAGGATTTAATATACATCAATCAATTGGTATCAAACTTAAAAGCAAAGTCGTATCTAACATGTCTGTGAGTCATAGCTATGCATTCTGACAGTTAAACAAGCTGTCTTTAGATATGAACTTCTATGTGTTCTGGGAACTATGCCCACCTGTAGGTATCTTTTTGAAATCTGCAATTGTTTGGTGAGTAGGGAAAGAACAGAGTGGAGATAAGAAAAGGAGAGGTAAGAAAATTAGCGAGAAGGATAGGTGTTATGACCTATATGTCACAGTGACTTGAGGGAGCTATTACCCTGTTTCCCCGAAAATAAGACCTAGCGTGATTGTCGGTGATGGCTGCAATATAAGCCCTACCCCCCAAATAAGCCCTAGTTAAAGTCCTTGTAGGTCTTATTTTCAGCGTAGGGCTTATTTTTGGGTAAACAGGGTAGGGCTTATTTGGGGGGTAGGGCTTATATTGCAGTCATCACTGACAATCACGCTAGGTCTTATTTTCGGGGAAACAGGGTAAGAGCTTATTGGGTTCTAACATCTAATGTACTTTCTCAAGTTCAGTATAACAAAACGGTTCAGGTTATTACATGGTTATGTATTCGATCAAGTAATGGTAAACATTGACCAGTTATTTAACCAAATTTTCATAATCTTGGGAATATCTATATATGAACCAGGGAGACCAAGTTTCGTGGTAACGTTCTACCTTTTCTTCAGACTGTGCCCGTGTGTCTTCCATTTCACAAATATCTGAAATTTTTTGCAACCAGTCTTTCAGAGAAGGAACTGTGGTTGATTTCCAAAACAGTGGAATGAGAGACTTGGCCGCATTTAGTAGGTGTCTGGTGAGAGAATTTTTGTATCTTTTTAAAGGTAAAATTTGTAATGTGAAGCAGGCAACATGCTGCGTTAAGTTGGAGCTTGGTCTCCGTGATTCGGCAAATTATCTCTTTAACCTTGTTCCAGTACGGTGTTATTCGTTCACATTGCCACCAAATGTGCATTAGAGTTCCTTTTTCTTTGTTGCACCTCCAGCATGTGTCAGGCGTCTGGGGGAACCATTTGTGAATCTTTGCTGGGGTTGCATACCAATGCGTGAGCATTTTATAAGCCGTCTCCTGTATTCTCGTGCTTAAGGAGCATTTATGCGCCATAATACAGGCTCTCTCCCATTGGGTATCTGAAATTGTCATGTCAAGGCAGTCTGACCATCTCTCTCTGAGCCTATTATCTGCGGGTTTTTTCGAGTTTTGTAACCATTGGTAAGCGACTGATGTGGTCTTTTCGACCTGCTCTCCCTTTAGGCACACCGACTCCAACTCAGTAGGCTCTCTAGTGAAGTGTCTCCTACGAGTGACATTGTTGACGTAACTTCTGATCTGGAAGTACGACCACAAGGGGAGGGAAGGTATATTGTTGTCAGCTTTTAGACTAGTCAAGTCTTTCATTATCTTGTTGTCGAAGCAATGGGAAGTCAGAAGTGGTAGTGACACGTACCTTGTATGTGAGCCTGACGTGCAGAGGGAGACCTCTCGTACAGCCCTGGTTCCCAGATCACTGGAGTTGAGGACAGTGACCGTAGGAGCACAGTGGGGTATGAGTGCCTGGTGGATTCTCTGGAACTGGAGATGATGTCCACTGGGAGACACTGGAACTGACTGGAGTGCCGGGTGCAGGTAAGCTGGATGCAAGTCAGCAGATAAGCCGGATGCAGGTCAGCAGGATGCAGGTGAGCTGGATGCAGGTCAGCAGGCTGCAGGTAAGCTGGATGCAGGTCAGCAGGCTGCAGGTGAGCTGGATGCAGGTCAGCAGGATGCAGGTAAGCTGGATGCAGGTCAGCAGGCTGCAGGTAAGCTGGATGCAGGTCAGCAGGGTGCACACAGCAGGCAGAAGCAAGGTCAGACAAGCCGGGTCATACACAGTGGATCAGTTCAACAGATTCGGCAGGCAAGGAATAGTCAAGTTCGGGCTGGTTTCTGGTAACAGGAGATCAGACAGGCAGGTAAACAGAATCAGAGTCAGGGAAAGCCAAGGTTCAGGATTGGAGACAGCAGCGTGGTCAGAGAGCCAGGTCAGGTGATCAGATGCTGATTACAGGAACAGGTCACAGGTGAAGCTGCAGATCAAACAGCAAGTGCTGAATTGTGGAAGCCCCTCTTAAAGGCCACTGGGCGCCAAAGCCGAATCACTGTGCGTGCGATCTCTGCGATCGGCACATGCGCATTGGCGCACGCCTGTTCGTTACTGGGAACCTGTTGGTGGGGATGCGCCTGAGCCCTGTTGCAGGTCTGGAAGTAGTATGTCCATGACATTGCCCCCCCCCTTAAGGGCAACCTCCGGGTGCCCAAAAGAGCTCTTTTATGAGGATGTCTGCGGAAGAAGGCCTGGATCAGTTCTTGGGCATGCACATTTTGCTTAGGTTCCCATGAGTTCTCCTCTGGTCCATAGCCCTTCCATTTGATTAAAAATTGAAGTTGGTTACCTCTTCTCCTGCAGTCTACGACAGCCTCCACCTCATACTCCTCATCCTTATTAATAATAACGGGTCCGGGTGGCCCCGTTCCTCTGTCCGGGAAAGGGTCGGGTACTGTGGGTTTAAGCAGAGACACGTGAAACACCGGGTGCACTTTGAGCGACTCAGGCAGGGTAAGTTCATAGGAGACCTCATTCAATTTCCTTTTAACTGGGAAAGGGCCAATGAATCTGGGTGCCAGCTTCTTTGAAGGGCAAGCCATCTTGAGGTTGGTGGTAGATAACCACACCTGATCACCTGGTTGGAGACGTAATTCACCTCTTCTCTTCCTGTCATAAAGCCTCTTGTTGGTTGCCTGCGCCTTGGCCATAGCTTCTTGCAACAACTTGTTGTTGCGACCCAGGAACTCGACAGTGCTTTGTACTGCTGGAACAGGAGATTCTGGAATAATGTTAGGCAGGAAGACAGGATGGAACCCATAGTTCGCAAAGAACGGTGACTGACCTGTGGCTGAATGGCTGGCATTGTTGAAAGCAAATTCCGCTAAAGGCAACAGTGCTACCCAATCATCTTGGACAAATGAGGTAAAGCAACGGATGTACTGTTCCAGGGTTTGGTTCGTCCTTTCAGTTTGTCCGTTAGTCTGGGGGTGGAAAGCAGATGACATGGAAAGTTCAATTTTCAGAATTTGGCATAGTGATCTCCAGAAGCGGGAGGTGAACTGGACTCCCCTGTCAGATACAATGTTGGTTGGTACCCCATGCAGCCTTACGATCTCCCTGATGAACACCCGGGCGGTTTCCAAAGCAGACGGCGTACTCTTTAGGGGTATGAAGTGGGCCATCTTAGACAGACGGTCAACCACTACAAAGATAGCTGTATGTCCTTCAGAAGGGGGTAGTTCCACTACAAAGTCCATGGCAATCATGCTCCAGGGTCTGTCAGGAATTGGTAGTGGTCTGAGGAGGCCCCAGGACTTGGTCCTGGCAGACTTGCTTTGGGTACAGATGACACATGACTTAACATAGTCCTTGCAATCTTCCTCAAGCTTCGGCCACCAAAACATGCGCTGGATTAGTTCACGAGTCTTGTGAACCCCAAAATGTCCGGCCAGCGGGTGGTCGTGACACAGGCTCAACACTTCTGTCCGGCAACTTTCTGGCACAAAAATTTTGCTGTCCTTCCAAAGCATCCCATCCCTGGGTATCAAGATTGATCCTGGAGGACCGGACACCCCCTCTGAGGCTTGTTTTAGACCGGACATCAGGTCTGTCTGGAAAAGCAGAAAGTTGCCCTCAGATAAGATGGTGTCCGGAACTGAAGTTTCTTTGGGGTCATCGTACATCCGAGAGAGAGCGTCAGGCTTGATGTTCTTTGATCCTGGCCGGTAGGTGATGTGAAATGAAAATCTGGAAAAGAATAACGCCCATCGTGCCTGACGTGGCTTCAAACGTTTGGCAGTTCGTAAATATTCCAGATTTTTATGATCCGTGTAAATAAGTATGGGATGTGCCGCTCCCTCTAGCAGGTATCGCCATTCTTCGAGTGCGGCTTTAATGGCCAAAAGTTCACGGTCCCCCACATCATAATTCTTCTCTGCAGGCGAAAGCTTCCGAGAGAAGAATGCTATGGGGTGCATGAGATCCTTGAGTCCTTGGCGCTGAGAAATAACTGCCCCCACAGCTGTTTCTGAGGCATCAACCTCGAGTAGGTAAGGAAGAGAGGGATCCGGATGGCTCAAGATGGGGGCAGAGGTAAAGAGTCCCTTTAGGGTAGAGAAGGCAGCTTGAGCCTGGGGATTCCACTGGAATCGGACGTTTTGTCTTGTTAGCTGGGTGATCGGAGAGATAATTGCAGAAAATCCTTTGATGAACCTTCTGTAAAAATTGGCGAAGCCAACAAAACGTTGCACCCCCTTTTTATCTGAGGGTGCAGGCCAGTCCAGAACAGCTGTGACTTTTTGTGGGTCCATCTTGAACCCTTCTGTGGAAATTACCAGGCCCAGAAATTAGATACTCTGCCGCTCAAATTCGCATTTTTTTGGTTTGGCATATAAGCCATGCTGACGGAGTCGGCAGAGTACCATCTTGACGTGTTTCCGGTGCTGATCCAAGGATGAGGAAAAGATCAGGATATCGTCTAAGTAGGCTATGACGAAAATGTCCAGATAATCTCTGAAGATATCATTTATCAGGTGCTGGAAGGTCGCAGGGGCATTACACAGGCCGAAGGGCATCACCAGATATTCATAATGGCCAAACCTGGTACGGAAGGCCGTTTTCCACTCGTCCCCTGCACGAATGCGAACCAAATTGTAGGCCCCACGAAGATCGAGTTTGGTGAACACAACAGTAGTTCTTAATCTTTGAAAAAGCTCAGGTACCAGGGGTAAGGGATACCGGTTCTTGACCGTGACCTTGTTCAGCTCCCGGTAGTCCACACAGGGACGCAATGAGTGGTCCTTCTTCTCCACAAAAAAGATCCCTGCCCCAGCTGGAGAGGTGGATGGCCGGATGAACCCCCTCTTAAGGTTTTCGTCAACATATTCCTTTAAAACCTCCAACTCCCGCTCAGACAGAGGAAAAATTCGCCCAAAGGGGATTTCAGCTCCGGGCAGTAACTCAATCGGGCAATCGTAGGAACGATGAGGAGGAAGTGTCTCTGCCCCTCGTTTACTAAAAACGTCTAAGAACTCGTGATACTGTTCAGGTACTGCTGAGCGTAACTCTGAGTCAGCTTCCAGGCACAGCAAAGGACCAGATATCTTGGAAGGTAAGGGCAGACAATGTTCTTGACAGTAGAGGGACTGAAACCTGATTTCTCCGGAGCCCCAGTCAATTTGCGGGTTGTGGGCCTGAAGCCACGGTAGACCCAAGATGATCGGGAACAGAGGGGAAGCAATAGCATCAAACTTAAGCAGTTCCTTGTGGTTTGAGACAGTAATTACAGGCAGTGGGGGAGTCTCTTGAGTCACCTGGCCAGATTTAATACGGGATCCATCTGCCAAGAAAACAGACAGTCCTTGAGCCCTGTGCTGGAGTGGAATGCGTTGTTGGTTGGCAAAGTTCAAATCAATAAAACAACTGCATGCACCAGAGTCTATTATTGCAGTAACAGACACAGTCTTTCCAGAAAACTGAAGGGTGATGGGAATAGCCAGGTGAGTAGAGAGAGCTGGGTGACTGTGTGGTGGGGTGGATGAAGATCTACGGTACTTGGCAGGACACGAATGTACATAATGGCCTGGTCCCCCGCAGTACAAGCACAGGTTGAGCTGTTGCCGACGTAGACGTTCCTCAGCAGACAATGCGGGTCTCATTAGTCCGACCTGCCCAGATTTCTGAAAGTCCGGTTTTAGTTTGGTTGGTGCAGAATTAACTGGGACCGGTCTAAGGGGAACAGGGCGAGAGGTCGTAGGCACTTGGGGTAACATCCAAGTTGGTTGAGTCTGCTGGGTCACCCTCTCCATCCTGCGTTCCCGAAGACGACGGTCTATCTGAATAGTTAGGGTCATCAAGGATTCCAGGGAATTTGGTACACCGACCCGAGCCAGTTCATCCTTTAGTCCTTCTGACAAGCCTAGGCGAAACTGGTGCCGTAAAGCTGCATGGTTCCACTGGGTATCCGCGCTCCAGCGTCTAAAGTCCATTATATAATCTTCGACCACTCTGCGGCCCTGCTGGAGCGTGCTAAGAGCAGCTTCGGCAGTTGAAGTTCGTTGGGGGTCATCATATAAGAGTGACATTGCGTCAAAGAAGGATGACAGAGAGTCCAGAGAAACATGGTGTTCTTCCAGCAGGTGATGAGCCCAGGCTTGTCGATCTCCCAGCAGAAGTGAGACAACAAAACCCACCTTGGTGTTTTCCCGCGAAAAGGTTAAGGGTAGTAAGGAAAAGTACAGCTCACATGCATTACGGAAAGTCCGAAACTTGCTTCGATCCCCAGAAAACTTCTCCGGAATTGGGACCCTGGGTTCTGGAGATAACATCATTACAGGGAGTGCGGGGGAAGCCTCTGATGACAACCCACTGGAAGAAGGATTGGTAATACTCGTCCGGGACTGCACTTGTCTCACCAGGTGTTCATAGCTGTCCTGAAGAGATTTCACCTCTTGAGTGAGGACGGAGAGTAATTGGCAGATTTCATCAGTAGCAGAGGTCCCTCTTGCAGGCTCAGGCATGGCTGTTTGATACTGACACGTACCTTGTATGTGAGCCTGACGTGCAGAGGGAGACCTCTCGTACAGCCCTGGTTCCCAGATCACTGGAGTTGAGGACAGTGACCGTAGGAGCACAGTGGGGTATGAGTGCCTGGTGGATTCTCTGGAACTGGAGATGATGTCCACTGGGAGACACTGGAACTGACTGGAGTGCCGGGTGCAGGTAAGCTGGATGCAAGTCAGCAGATAAGCCGGATGCAGGTCAGCAGGATGCAGGTGAGCTGGATGCAGGTCAGCAGGCTGCAGGTAAGCTGGATGCAGGTCAGCAGGCTGCAGGTGAGCTGGATGCAGGTCAGCAGGATGCAGGTAAGCTGGATGCAGGTCAGCAGGCTGCAGGTAAGCTGGATGCAGGTCAGCAGGGTGCACACAGCAGGCAGAAGCAAGGTCAGACAAGCCGGGTCATACACAGTGGATCAGTTCAACAGATTCGGCAGGCAAGGAATAGTCAAGTTCGGGCTGGTTTCTGGTAACAGGAGATCAGACAGGCAGGTAAACAGAATCAGAGTCAGGGAAAGCCAAGGTTCAGGATTGGAGACAGCAGCGTGGTCAGAGAGCCAGGTCAGGTGATCGGATGCTGATTACAGGAACAGGTCACAGGTGAAGCTGCAGATTAAACAGCAAGTGCTGAATTGTGGAAGCCCCTCTTAAAGGCCACTGGGCGCCAAAGCCGAATCACTGTGCGTGCGATCTCTGCGATCGGCACATGCGCATTGGCGCACGCCTGTTCGTTACTGGGAACCTGTTGGTGGGGATGCGCCTGAGCCCTGTTGCAGGTCTGGAAGTAGTATGTCCATGACAGGTAGTTTTTGATCAGAGGAGCGCAAGAGGCGATTCCCCATTCCAGGCGGGAAGTCTGGGTTGTTTTGCAGTGGGGTGAGAGGGCTGAGAGGCGAAGAAAGTTTGGGTTGTTTATTTAGATGATGAAAGATTTCTAGAGTGGTCCCTATCAGAGGGTGGACTCTCAGAGTCGGGGGGTATTTGAGTTTTGGTATCCAGGGGGAGAACCGTAGGGGAATTGGGCTCAAGTCGTTTTCTAACGACACCCAATCTTTTATGCCGCCATGACAATGCCAGTCTATGATCCTGGCAATGTGTGTGGCATGATAGTACATTTTAAAATCTGGTATCCCTAACCCACCCACTGCTTTGGCTCTTGTTAGTAAGGAAAATTTAATACGTGGTGGTTTGTGTGCCCAAATGAATCGCATTTGAAGGGCCTGAAGCGATCTAAAAAAGCTTTGTGGGATTTTAATAGGGAGTGTGCGTAATAAATATAGAATTTTAGGCAGTATGGCCATTTTGCAAACGGCCACCCTGCCAAACCACGAAAAGAACCCCGTGTGCCAGGTTTGTAAATCCTTTTCTATGATTTTGAGAAGGGGAAGGAAGTTTCGGGAGAAGATAGAGGACAACCTAGGTGTAAGCCAAACTCCTAGGTATTTGACGGCCTGTGTTTCCCACTTGAATGGGCTATTGTCTTGGAGTGTCTTTATTGTTTGTTCTGGGAGTGAAATATTCAACGCCTCCGATTTCGAAAAGTTTATCTTAAGGTTAGAGATATAACCAAATATTGCGAACTCTCTCATGAGGGAGGGGATGGATATATGCGGATCAGTCAAGAAGAAGAGTAGGTCATCGGCATATGCCGCTACTTTGAATTCACGCCCTATGACCTCTAATCCCTTTATGGCCGTGTTCGCTATGATTCGTCTAACAAATGGTTCTAGTGATATTATGAATAGCAGGGGCGACAATGGGCAGCCCTGTCTTGTTCCATTGTTTATGCTTACTTTATCGGATAGTGAACCATTTATTTTGAGTCTAGCTGAGGGGTTTTGGTATAAGGAGGTTATCCAGCCCATCATTCCTGGTCCCAGGCCTATGTGTCTGCAAGTTTCAAACATGTAGTCCCAGGCTACTCGATCGAAGGCCTTCTCCGCATCCGTAGACAAGAGAAGACCCTCGATCTTTCGTCCATGGGCAGCGTGAATCAGGTTTAGGGCTTTGGTGACATTATCCCTTGCCTCTCTCCCAGGCATAAAGCCCACCTGTTCCGGTCCTATCACATTATGAAGTAGAGGTTTCAGTCTGTTGGAGATGATTTTGGCCAGTATCTTCACGTCTAGATTCAGTAGCGATATAGGCCTATAGCTAGAACAGTGAAGTGGGTCCTTGTCTGGTTTGGGTAACACTGTGATAAAGGCCGATAAAAATTCTGGGGGGATCGTTCTTGGCTTTGAAAGGGTATTTAATGCATCTTGGGAGGTGTGGGGACAATGTGTCGACGAATGTCTTGTAGTATATGGCCGTGAATCCATCAGGACCCGGGCTCTTACCTTGTTTTAGGTCTTTAATAGCGAGTTTGAGTTCCGACAGGTCTACGGGACTCTCGAGTGATGCGGCGTCCTCCGCTGTGAGCGAAGGAAGGTCCGAATCCCTCAAGAAATCCCGCATTACCTGGAGCCTTTCTCCCTGTAAGTCATGTGGTCTATGTTGGGTTGGGAGATTATATAAATTGGAATAAAAGTCCTGGAAGTGTTGTGCTATTTTGTCCGTTGTTCTGTCTACCCTACCCCCCTTATTTTGAATGCCTGAGATGTTATATTTAGGGGTGGGTCCCCTCAGTGCCCTGGCAAGCAGATGGCCGGGTTTGTCGCCTTGCTCGTAGTATATTTTTTTTCTAAAGAAAAGGAAGCGTTTCGTTTTATATTCTAGAAGCTGTTTAAGGGTCAGTCTTGTCTCGAGAAGAGCAGTCGCTGATCTGGATGTCAGGGATTTCTTGTGTAAGGTTTCTAGGCGACGTATTTTTTGTGTTAGTTGGAGAATTTCCTTTTCTTGGTCTTTCTTTTTTTGTGCCCCCATCCTAATTAGCTCTCCCCTGATGGAGCACTTGTGGGCTTCCCAGATCATCAGTGGGTCCATGCCCGGGGTCACGTTATGCCTGAAGAACTCTTTCAGAGCTGCGGTCAGTGTAGACAGCAGACCTGGATCTGTTAACAGAGAGGAATTCAGTCTCCAAGTTCCCGATCCGGCTGGGTTATCGGTCAGGTTTAGGCCAATGGAGACTGGGGCGTGGTCAGAAATTGTCTGTATCCCTATGTTTGCCTCTCTGACTATATGGAGATCCCTCTGTGTGATAAAGATGTAATCAATCCTAGAGTGGCGATCATGGGGGATTGAATAGAAGGAGAAATCTTTATCCTCAGGGTGTAGGAAGCGCCAAGTGTCAACTAAATCTAAAGAGTGGAGGAGAGTTTTGATTTTTTTTAATATTTTATAGGTAATGAAGGTTTTTCCTGTTGACGTGTCTACTAACGGGTTTAAGGGAATGTTAAAGTCTCCCCCTAAGATTAAGCGACCTGTGCTGAAACCCTCTAACTCCCTCATCAATTTTTTGCAAAAGGACAAGTGGGAAGTATTGGGGAAGTAAACATTTGCTAATGTGGTGGGTACCCCAGAACATTTCCCTTTGACAAATATATATCTCCCCCCTGGATCAACCAATTTGTCTGTGATCTCGAATGAAGCCTCCCTACTGAGTAATATTGTCACTCCCTTAGATTTGGAACTGTCGTTTGTGGCGTGGTGTGCCTCTGTGAAGTAGGAGTCGGTGAGCCCGGGAACCTGGTTTGTCTTAAAATGGGTCTCTTGCAGGAAAACAATTTTAGGCTTACCTTTTTTTAATTCCCGCAAGAGAGTAGTGCGTTTCTCCGGAATATTTAGGCCTTTGACGTTGTGAGATACCACCGTAGGGGTCCGACCCAACGCAGAGTAGGCCATTGTTCAGGATCAGAGAGAGACCGCAAACAGTACCTGTAATCACAACTATAAAAAAGTACCTGTTAGAATTTAAATACTTAAACGTAGTTGTACCACCTCAATCAGTGACTAAGAAAAATGGGAAGAAGTAGACTGAAAGATGTGAGTATAGTAAGAAATTAGAAGTAAGAGTACGGAGAGTGAGATTTACAACCCTCCCAGACAATAACAACGTCTGGGTGGATCAATATTTAGTGTGTGAAAGTGGGTCTATAACCCCTCTGACACACTCTGTGGGGACGCAGGAGGCACGCGGCTAGATACCAGACCCAACTTAACAAAAAAGAATGAAATGAACTGTCAGGGACTTAGGACAGCCAGACCACGGCCCATTTCAGCAAGTGGATAGTGCCTGATGGTCTTTTTGGCCGCTTGAGCTGTTAGAGCGGGGCTCCAACCTTTGGAGCGGGACAAGCAGTAGCTATAATAACTTGTAGAAATATATGGGGTGGTGGGGTCAGGACGTGAAAGGCATAGTCGCCTCCCTACCTTTCCCCTCCCCCTTCCCATACGGGAATCACTTAGTGCAGGAACCAAAAAACAGAGAAAACTTAAAAAAGGAATAAAAACAGAAACTCTCTGAGGGAAGTATAAGCAGAAACTCTACATTAAGCTAAAAGTCCCCTTCCGGCTTGTATTGACATTTAAAATGGATAGGAGGTGTGAGGTTCTTGTTAGGTCTCTAGGTAGGCCGGGCCCTCACCATAGTCCAACAGGGCTTTTCGTGGAGACAAATCATCCAGCATGCTGTGTCGTGTGTTCTGAGTGGGATACATGTCAACGCCCTGGGCAGCGACCTTTTCTCCCATATTCCCGTTAGGCTGGCAAGTTCACCGGGAGTGGAGCAAAGGTTAGTGTAATTCACCACAGGGATCTTGTAGTACCCCCTATGTGAGTGGTTAGGAGGTGCCCAGGTCTCTGCCATACAGACACTAATAGTAGTGGGCCTTTTCCTCCAAGTGTCCAATAATCCGGAATGGGGAGTCCTTGCGTGAAAATTTAACTGTAGCATAAACAAAGCATCTGCTCAATTTAGTACATATGCTAAGGTGTGAGTTGAAACCTGAACAAAACAGAACATCGGTATGTGATAGGATTCTCTCACTCACGCATCTATTAACATCCTGGAGGAATGTGCTTTGCCCCTTGGAGTGCCAGCGATTGATCCTTCCTGCCGATTCTGCTTCTGTTTCTTGGCTTGATGCTTCTCAGGGGTCACCGTAGGGGAGTACGGTGGGCTTCTGTCTCCGGTTGGGAGTAGAAACTCCTGATACCACTCCGGTAGGTCAATCTCACCTAGCTGTAGGGCGCTGCAAAACTCCTGGAGGTCACTTGGAGTGCGGAGAAAGTGTTGTTTGCCATTGTGCGACACTGAGAGGGCAAAGGGGAAGCGCCACGTGTACCGAAGATCTTTTGCCCGTAGCGCCTCTAGCAAGGGTCGCAGGGCCCTGCGATTTTTCAGCGTAATTTGGGAAAGATCTTGAAATAAAGTTATGTGGGCGCCGTTGAAAACAATCTGCTCATTTCTGCGCGCCTTGTGCATGATCTCCTCTTTCAGGGAAAAACTTTGCAGGCAGCAAATGATGTCACGAGGGGGAAGTGTATCTGGGCCTCTGGCTCTTAGGGCTCTGTGCGCTCTGACAAATTCAATGTCCGTGTCCTCTGGTCTCTCCAGGAGGCTATTGAAAACCCTCTGCAGTGCATGAGTTATTTGGTCTGCATCAACCGATTCTGGTATACCTCGAACTCTGATGTTACACCGTCTCCCCCTGTTATCGAGGTCTTCCAGGTGTCTGTTCATCTCAATAAAATGGAGTGCATGAGATGAGACCACTCTGTCCAGCCTGTTTATGGCTTTATCTCTGTGTTTTCCTGCTGTTTCAGCGGTGGCCATTTTCTCTGTGAGAACTAACAGGTTGGTTTTGAGGTCCGTGATAGCTGCAGAGAACGAGGCTTTAATGTCATCAGCAAAGACTGACATATCTGCATAAGTTAGTGGATGGTCAGGACGTGCCTCTCTCCTACCATTATCCTCTGTAGCAGACAGGGAGTCTTCGCTGAGATCATCCTCACGCTGCACCGGCGCCATCTTCCCTCCTGCAGTCACTCTCTGTATCACGGCTTGATTCCTGAAAATCTCTGAAATGTTCCTCCCGGCTGATGCAGCGGTAGAGCGGCGGGAACGGGTGTGCTGTGGGAAACGATTCTGTCTGCTCATCGTCGCTTGCAGTGCGGCAGAAAGACTGGTTTGGGCCGTTAGTCTGACAGAGCTCCTCGTTTAGGCTGCCATCTCCATCGCGCGCCAAGCCACGCCCCCGATCTTAGCCCCTTTTGCCCTCTTTTTATTTTTAAAAAATGTTTGTAATACCATGTTATGATTCACATACCCCCCTTAGATACGTTCTTTATTTTAAACAAATATCTCCAATCACACACATATATTTATCTGTATAGTATAATACTTTAAACATACTGCGCATTGGTGTTCATTGATCATGTTAAAGCTTTATTGTTACTTGCATTACTATGTTTTTGTAAATGCACTTGTGTCTCTTTAAGCCCATGACATTGTTCCAGCACCCCCCGTTTTCCTTGGAATGAGTGATGGCTCTTGTCCATGACCCCCAGCTGTACTGCGGTCTGACCCTTTGGGCATCTCTTTTGGAGGTCACATGGACGCCCGGGGGCGTTCCTGTTTCACAGCAGGACGCCCACCTTTCTGTGACACTCTATGTGCTCTGCATCGTATCTCCCTGATTCACAAGGATGAATTCTCTCTCCTCCTTCGACCACCACAGGAGGGAGCTGTCCCGCTCCACCTGATCTCCGAGTCCTAGGACCCGGCAGCGACGAACGGAGCTGTGTGACAATGCACTGCGCAGGTGCGACACAGCTTCACGTCCGCTTCCGGCCCTTCGGGACCGGATGGAGGGGATAAAGCGCCGCTGCTCCGGCGTTCACACGCTGCTGGAGCCCCCAGGGACAATAAGTGCCATTGTCTACCTAAAGGTATTCTCTTCCACCCCTCTGAGAATCTCTGGATGTTTGAGATTTACTTTATACTTATATTTTGATGCCGGGTTGTCCTGTTTTAGACTACCCAGGCCTCTAAAGATTCCTTTTGATACATCATCATTGCTTAAAGTATCGGTTTTCTTCTTCTGGATCATCATTTACTTATTGCCAAAAAATTTCTTCCCATCCCCTCCTTCTCTTTCCCCCTTTTTTTGTGTATTAGACCATTTATTGCCTTTGGTTCTGTGAGGTGGTCCTAATAAGTCCCGCGGTTTTGAGTTCTTCCAGGGTCTAGAGTGTAAGTTTACCTCCCTCCTTTTTCATTTATTTGGATATAAGACTGTTCTATATTGTATTATACATAAAAACTTCTTTAACTCTCTATTTAGTAGATATATAATATTTGCTATGGCTTATTTGACCCTTTATATATTGTTTTTAGCTGGTCCTTTTGTCCCCTCTGTGACCCTCTTTCGCCTGCGGTCTTGACCTACACAGTCGGCTGTGGGTGAGACTGTGGCGGGATTGCTGCCCCCATTGCCTTGGTTAAACTGGGATAATAGCACTGCCCTGGGACTGGAGACACAGGTGCATATATTTATTTATACACTTTGTATTGTAATTATTTGAATATGGTTGCTTTAGGGCTTATCTATTAAAAGTCCTCAACATGTATACATTTTTCCAGTTGTTGGTTTGACCCTTATCTATTTCCTTCTTTTTTGTGTTGTCTGTGTGTTGTCCTTTTCAGAAGGCTTGTACCTCCGTAAAGACAGCCCCCCCCCCCCCCCGAAGAAGCCCGAACTATGGGCAAAACATGTCGGGTGTATTTTGGTTGTCTTGCTTAAACACTTTGTGATTTGCACTGCACATGCCTGTGTCTTTTTTGGTTTTATGTACAAATTTTGTTTTACCTTTTAAAACAAAAATAAAATAATATTTTTTATTGAATACATGTGACAATATTTTTTTGCACCCTCAAAAATCCCCACCCTTCTTCCCTTTTGTCTTAACCATAAGGTGGATGTTAAGTAAATGCCTACCAGAAATTTCACTTACTGACAAAAAAAAACAGCAATTGTGAATAGAAGACCGGAGACCTTAGAGAAGCACAATATGTACATGTAAACAAGTAACGTTCAATTGCTAATATTTAGTTCTGTGGAATGGATTGCAGGGCTGATTCAGCTGATCACCTGAGGAGTAAAATCTCTCCAAACCACCCCACCCTACACACCACATGTTTTTAGATTTTGCTGCCAAGTTCTTGACTTTAATTGATATTTAGGCAGTGCACAAATAACAATAGAAAGCTGGTAAATGATGAAGACAGTTTTGTCACAAGGGTCACACTTGGCTGAGAACACTTTGGTGTAATTCATTTTTTAAAAAGCAATCTCCGGGAAACAGACATAAATCAACCTGTGAGAAAAAAAAACTGCTTAATGCATAAATGCGTCACCTAAATTCAACATCCGTAATAAAGATAAAGAAGAGTCTGGCTGAAAGGTACGCAATCTCTATCTTTCTCTTTTTTTTTATTATTATTATTTCTCCGTTTTTTTTCTTTATACATTATAGTAATTAAAAAAGTAACTAAGGATAACTCATACTCATCTATTAAAGTTACTATTTAAAAAAAATGATCTTTATGTACAATAGGCCAACCTTACTCAACCTTTTTAACAAGGAGGAACCCTTGAAATAACTTTTTGGGCTCACACAACCCCTGCTAATAATTACTAAATCCATAGCTTACAGTACATTAGTGTGATGGTCACTTCTTACGTTTGTGGCCATTGGGAAGAATTCCCCTCTTACAGATATCTAAAACAATCATTGGTGTCAGTAGCATTTATCCAAAGATCCAAACAAAAGAACTCGCTGCTCCAGGTGAGACAGGAAGCCTAATGATATCACGGGTGCCTACCTTGGCTCACCTCTGCATACGATCAACACTGAAGAAATGGCTGCACTCCAAGATCCATCAAAATGCTTGTTTAATAAACGAACATCCCAAGTGGTAGACACGTCTCACACACTAACAGATGCACTTAGAATAAGCGCACCTGTTAGTGTGTGAAACGCGTCTACCATTTGAACTCTTTGTAACACTTGGGATGTTCATTTATTAAACAAGAATTTTGATGGATTTTGGAGTTCAGTCATTTCTTCAGTGTTGATCGTATGCGGAGGTGAGCCGAGGTAGGCACCCATGATAACATTTATCTAAAGGGCGGAAGTTGCTCATTGTTCAAGAAACCTATAGCAAACTCTGGAGGAACCCTAGGTTTCCATGGTTGAGAAAGGCTGGAATAGACGATACAATACTCTCTTCATTTGAGCCTCCTTTTTTATTTTTCTGTCCTCTTAATTTTTGAAGGTTGACAGCAAAGAAAGTCCAAGTGGTCAATTTAGTTTGCCTTTGTTTTTCTTTTGTCTGTTTCAAGCACTTCAGTTCTCTTTCTCTAAATTAATACTTTTTAACCACTTCAATACCAGGGACTTTCACCCCTTCCTGCCCAGGACAATTTTGAGTTTTCAGCGCTGTCGCACTTTGAATGACGATTGCGCGGTCATACAACGCTGTACCCAAACTAAATTTTTATAATTTTCTTCCTAGAAATAGAGCTTTCTTTTGGTGGTATTTGATCACCTCTGCGGTTTTTATTTTTTGCTAAACAAACTAAAAAAGACCGACATTTTTGAAAAAAGAAAAATTTTTCTTTGTTTCTGTTATAAAATTTTGTTTTCTCCTTCACTGATAGGCACTGATGAGTCGGCACTGATGGGCACTTATGAGTTGGCACTGATGGGCACTGATGAGGAGACACTGATATGGCACGGACCGGTGGCACTGATTGGCACTGACAGATGGCATTGATGGACACTAATAGATGGCACTGATGGGCAGAACTGATTGGGCAGGTACTGACAGGTGGTAATGCTGGGCACTGATTAGCACTGTGATGGACACTGATTGGCACTATGGTGGGCACTGATTGGCACTTGATTGGGCACTGGCAGGGGGTTATGATAGGGCACTGACTGGGCACCGATTGGCAGCTTATTGGTACATTTGATGGGGGCTGTGCTGATAATTAGTGTGCTGATTATCAGCACAGACCCCCCCTCTGACAGGGCGAACCAAGGAATGCCATTTACCGTCACTTCCTGGTTCATGCGATGATCAGCTGTGATTGGCACAGCTGATCACCTGGTAAGAAGCCTCTGTCAGAGGCTTCTTATCACGATTGGAGATGT
Source organism: Lithobates septentrionalis (assembly GCA_037952835.1). Lineage (NCBI taxonomy): Eukaryota > Metazoa > Chordata > Amphibia > Anura > Ranidae > Lithobates > Lithobates septentrionalis. Next base: position 4,762,721 of record JBBDGP010000554.1, read on the forward strand.
GGCGTGTCAGCATGACACACAGCACTTCCGATTGCTGCGCTGCGTGCCGCTGGGGGCGTGCGCCGGCATGTTATCCTGCTGGACATCATATGACGCCCAGTCAGGATAACAGAACCACTTCCCGGACGTCAATCTGTTATAGACTGGGCGGGAAGTGGTTAATGATATCTTGAAGTGTACTATGGCTAGTTTCAGGTCAAGCCCCAATGTTCTTGATCTCATATTAAAAATACTACCTTCCTTTGCAGCACCAAAAAAAGCCTCAAATAAATAAATAATAATAAAAAAGTATATCCAACTATGATGAGGAGGGGGACTATGACTCCTAGGTTCGGGAGAAGGTCTGCTTTAACCAAACACAGCTAACGGAGAGTTTGGCAGGCATTACCGCCTCCGAATGTGACCCATTCAAGTAAATGGAGCCATGCCACATGTTTTAACATAAATTCCTCACAGCCTTATGCCCTGTACACATGATCGGACATTCCGACAACAAAATCCTGGATTTTTTTTCCCGACGGATGTTGGCTCAAACTTGTCTTGAATACACACGGTCACGCAAATGTTGTCAGAAATTCCGAACTTCAAGAAGACGGTGACGTACAACTTGTACGACGAGCCGAGAAAAATAAGTTCAATAGCCAGTGCTGCTCTTCTGCTTGATTCTGAGCATGTGTGGAATTTTGTGCGTTGGAATTGTGTACACACGATTAGAATTTCCGACAACGGATTTTGTTGATGGAAAATTTGAGATCCAGATATCAAATTTTGCTTGTCGGAAATACCGACAGAAAATCTCCGATGGAGCCTACACACGGTCGGAATTTCCGACAACAAACTCCCATCGAACATTTGTTGTCGGAAAATCCTGTCGTGTGTACAGGGCATTAGGGTTGCAGATAGACATTCATTACTGCAGCACACAAAAACACACATTGGGGTGATTTACTAAGACGAATGCGCTGCGCCGATTCACAGCTTAATTGGTGCACTGGAATAATCATTGACTGAACGTGCGAACTGGAACAAGCAGACGCGCAACATGATAATAAATATGTAAACTGAAACTGGTGCTAGGGTAACTGTGGTTTTCTCATTGATAATAGCGCACACCCAATACAATTGCTTAATTTCATCTCATTGGATGTGTCTTGTTAGGCAATTAGTAGGTGTCCTCAGTTAATTAACCCTTTTGATGCTAATCTCATTCCTATTACTTCTAATATATATCTTTGAAATGTGTTTTTTCTATTTTTACCCAAATCTTTCAATACATTACAAAGAACAGAAAAGTGTTTCTAAACACAATAATTTAATATTTTTAGATCTTGATCTTTAAATGTGACCATACACTGCAATCAGTTAGATCTTAAAAAAATAGATTTAGTGCAAGAGCCTGTTTGATTTCCTATAATTTGAATTAATTGTTTAAGTGCGTCTTCCTATTACCTATTTTGCCAAAATATCAAGTACAGAGATTGGCCAATCAGATTGCCTAGTGCATCACTATCTTAAGTGCCAAATTTGGAATGTAGATGTGCCATGACCCACTTGTATTTTCCTAACGATATTTCTTGGGCATTATACAAGGCACATGAGAACACACCTTTTTTCAAGACATGCTAGAGTGATCAGGAATCTTCAAACTACTGCTCTCCAGTTGTTGCAGAACTACACATCCCTTGAGGCATTGTAAAACTCTGACATTCACAGACATGACTAGGCATGATGAGAGTTGTAGTTCCTGAACAACTGGAGGGCTGTAGTTTGAAGACCCCTGTGCTAGACCATTATTATGCCTCCAGAATTGGGAGCTTGGCATCTACCCAACTTCTCTCTGCTGGTGGACACAAGAACCTACATATATAGATATACACTACCGTTCAAAAGTTTGGGGTCACATTGAAATGTCCTTATTTTTGAAGGAAAAGCACTGTACTTTTAAATGAAGCTAACTTTAAACTAGTCCTAACTTTAAACAAATATACTCTATACATTGCTAATGTGGTAAATGACTATTCTAACTGCAAATGTCTAGTTTTTGGTGCAATATCTACATAGGTGTATAGAGGCCCATTTCCAGCAACTATCACTCCAGTGTTCTAATGGTACAATGTGTTTGCTCATTGGCTCAGAAGGCTAATTGATGATTAGCAAACCCTTGTGCAATCATGTTCACAAATCTAAAAACAGTCTAGCTCCTTCCAGAAGCTACAAAACTGACCTTCCTGTGAGCAGATTGAGTTTCTGGAGCATCACATTTGTGGGGTCAATTAAACGCTCAAAATGGCCAGAAAAAGAGAACTTTCATCTGAAACTTGACAGTCTATTCTTGTTCTTAGAAATGAAGGCTATTCCATGCGAGAAATTGCAAAGAAATTGAAGATTTCCTACAACGGTGTGTACTACTCCCTTCAGAGGACAGCACAAACAGGCTCTAACCAGAGTAGAAAAAGAAGTGGGAGGCCGCGTTGCACAACTAAGCAAGAAGATAAGCACATTAGAGTCTCTAGTTTGAGAAACAGACGCCTCACAGGTCCCCAACTGGCATCTTCATTAAATAGTACCCGCAAAACACTAGTGTCAACATCTACAGTGAAGAGGCGGCTGCGGGATTTTGGGCTTCAGGGCAGAGTGGCAAAGAAAAAGCCATATCTGAGACTGGCCAATAAAAGAAAAAGATTAAGATGGGCAAAAGAACACAGACATTGGACAGAGGAAGACTGGAAAAAAGTGTTGTGGATAGATGAATCCAAGTTTGAGGTGTTTGGATCACAAAGAAGAACGTTTGTGAGACGCAGAACAAATGAAAAGATGCTGGAAGAATGCCTGACGCCATCTGTTAAGCATGGTGGAGGTAATGTGATGGTCTGGGGTTGCTTTGGTGCTGGTAAGGTGGGAGCTTTGTACAGGGTAAAAGGGATTCTGAATAAGGAAGGCTATCACTCCATTTTGCAACGCCATGCCATACCCAGTGGACAGCGCTTGATTGAAGCCAATTTCATCCTACAACAGGACAATGACCCTAAACACACCTCCAAATTGTGCAAGAACTATTTACAGCAGAAGCAGGCAGCTGGTATTCTATCGGTAATGGAGTGGCCAGCACAGTCACCAGATCTGAACCCCATTGAGCTGTTGTGGGAGCAGCTTGACCGTATGGTACGCCAGAAGTGCCCATCCAACCAATCCAACTTGTGGGAGCTGCTTCTAGAAGCGTGGGGTGCAATTTCTCCAGCTTACCTCAATAAATTAACAGCTAGAATGCCAAAGGTGTGCAATGCTGTAATTGCTGCAAAAGGAGGATTCTTTGATGAAAGCAAAGTTTGATGTAAAAACAATGTTATTTCAAATACAAATCATTATTTCTAACCTTGTCAATGTCTTGACTCTATTTTGTATTCATTTCACAATGTATGGTGGTGAATAAGTGTGACTTTTCATGGAAAACACAAAATTGTTTGGGTGACCCCAAACTTTTGAACGGTAGTGTATATTTGGGCAACACTGTGGTATAGTGGTTAGCATTTTCACCTAGTAGCAAAAAGGGTTGCTGGTTCGAATTCCGCCCGCGGCACCATCTGCCTGGAGTTTGCATGTTCTTCCTGTGCCTGTGTGGGTTTCCTCCAGGTACTCTGGTTTCCTCCCACACTCTAAAAAGATGCTGGTAGGTAAATCGGATCCTGTCTAAATTGGCCCTAGTAAGTATGAATGTGTGTTAGGGACCCACACAAACACCACCCCATGTTAAAAAAAAATAATAATTTTATTTATATTCAAATAAGGATCATCTCTTCCTCAGAGAACAGTGAGCGGAGCTTAGTGGTGGGAAGAAATTAGCAGCAGTACAAGCAACTTCCAGTAGGGGTGTGATGTCATTCCTGTGTGCTGGCCACCACTTCCGGGAACCAGATATGCGCCACAAGTACATACCTCCGTGCACACAGCAGTTGTGCATCTCACATACACAGCGGTTGCGCATCTAGATGCATCTAGCTGTAGGAACCCAAATTTTATGGAAACTAATAGTAACGCAGATGCAGATTTCCAGGACTGGACTAAGTCCTCAGGGGAGATGGAGTGGGGTATGGGATGGTGTGGGGGATATACCACTTGGTGACTTGGTCACTCACCATGACCAAGTCTGTAGGGCTCTCATTTATGGTCACCTGGGCTCCCTCCAGCAGCAGCATGGATGGGCGATCAGCATATCCCCAGGGAGCACAGCTACGGCTTGACATGCTCTATCTAAAGCACACTTGTCAAAAGAACAAAGAGTAAACAGAGATAAACTGTATGTCATTTTAATAGATTGCAAGCTCTTGGGAACGGGATCTATGATGGGCTTTCTTAAACTGCAGTGTAGGTCACATACACATACATAGCTATTCAGGGCCCCGCCCCCCTCTGGAAGCACAGACCTTGGCCCTCCCGCTGGCACCGCTGTGTCAATCCAAGCTTCCCTGACAAATACACTGCTTATGCATGGCGCTTGCCCCCTTTCTCTAGAGCAGCTTAGGGGTGTGTTGGGGGCGGGGCTGGATACGGTGTTGCTGCTGACGTTATTAAGCCAACGGAGTTCTTCCTTACGTCAGTGTTCCCTGCGGAGTTCTCCCTTACGTCAGTGTTCCCTGTGGAGTTCTCTCTTACGTCAGTGTTCTCTTTCCGCACGCTCCCGTGGCTTGCCTCTGGTCGAAAAATGCATACGACGAACTGCGCATGCTCAGTCGATACGTCACGCCACAGAGAGCGAGGCAGAATCTTACATTTAAATTGAACCTCCGCTTTTCGGAACCCGACCCCTCCGGTGACACATTTGGCACCATTCAGGGGGGAGGGGGGTGCAGATACCTGTCTAAGACAGGTATTTGCACCTACTTTCGGCATAGACTCCCACGGGAGTCTAAGCCCCCTCCCGTCCCCTCCCCCCGTGCTGTCTGCTGGGACACACACAGGTCCCAGAGGCAGCGGGGACCAGTAAGGAAGCGCAGCGCGATTGGCGCATGCGCAGTAGGGAACCAGGAAGTGAAGCCGCAATGCTTCACTTCCTGATTCCCTTACAGAGAATGGCGGTGGCAGCACCCGAGGACCGAGGGACGATTCAGTCTCGGGTGCCGACATCGCTGGACCCTGGGACAGGTGAGTGTCCTTATTTTAAAAGTCAGCAGCTGCAGTATTTGTAGCTGCCGACTTTTAAAAAAATTTTCGCGGGACTCCCTCTTTAAGATTCTCTCCCTCCACATGCTCCCCGTGGCTTGCCTCCCGTCGGAAAATGCATATGACGAACTGTGCATGTGCAGTCGATACGTCACGCCAGCTGATCGGGAAATCAGCTGGAGTGATGTGACGTACTGCGCATGAGGGTCAGTCTACCCGGATCTTGTGTCTAAAATCCACCGGTACCGACTTGCCAAATTTGGAGTCTCTAGCTCAAAGTATGGGGGAGATATGGACTTCCAAAGGGGAACGACCCATGGTGCCCACCAAGGCCGAGGGGGCAGCGAGATCGGAACCGGTCCCTTGGTGCCCCATGGCCGGTCTGAACTTTTCGCTTTACCGGTCCATATCTCCATAACCATAGGTCACAGGAACTTCAAACTTGGTAGTTGGGGGTTCATAGAGGCCCCCTAGCTGCAGGCCAAATTTGAGGTCTCTGGAACGAAAGGTGCCCGAAATGACTTTTCTGAAAACGACCATGCATGCTTTGTGTCGACCTAACTTTCAAACTCAAGCATTTTTTGGGCTCCAGGAAAGTCATCTTCCGAACCGTTTGAGCTAGGAGTCCAATTTTTGGATATGTTGTAGATCTAGACCCCATGAGTCGGCACACCAAATTTGGGGTTCCGAAGATAGAAGTCCTCAAAGTCTCCCCAAAGGAATTTGGGGTTCTGGAGATAGGAGTCCTCAAAGTCATCTGACCGGTAGAGGCCAGAACCTAAGTCCGAATTTTCTGGGTAGCAGAACCGGTTTTACCGCCCTAGGGGTGCCGTCTTTTGGAGATGGTTACGGGCCAACCGTATTGTCTAGGAACCCCAAATCTGGATCACATGTAGTGCATCGTCTCCCCTAGAAGTGTGCCAAGATTGGTGTTCCTAACCCCAACATCTGAGGAAATATCAGCCCCCCAAGTTGACCGAGTTTCCCATAGACTCCAATGTTAAACGTGCGGTTTCTAACGGTTGACCCTTTGGGGTGCCACCGGCCCGCCAAACGTTCACTGGACCCCAAACTTGGCCAGTGAGTACCCGAAGAGCAGCCACCCAGTGTCGGTGTATTTTTAAGACCCATAGAACCAGAGAGCGCCGCGCACGTCTTTGTCGGTGTTGTGTGAGGGGACCACCAGTCCCCGAAAGTCGAGGGGGGTGCCATAGCGTGGAAAAGGCTTGAAATATTATAATGAGACCCCCCTGAGCTTTCTAGGGTTAACCAGATCCGAGCTACACCATTTCAAAGTGCCATTTTCAGGTTACCCGAGGGTTCCGGTTGGGGTACCGGGCCCCGGTTCGGTGTGGGGGTACCCATAGAGTGCTTCTACATCACCCCCAAGTTTTGTAATTTTGTGACCCATGGTCAGGGAGCACCGGTACCGTGAAGATGGTCAACATTGTGGCCACGGTAAAGGGTTCCCGAACCTCTAAACTTTTATGAGGTGTAGCTGTGATATCTGGGGAAAAGGGGTGCAAGTTTGGTGTCGCTAGCCCATTTGGTCGTCGAATGGTTCAGCGATAAGTCAAATCTGCCACAATTTGGCCTGGTTTTCCCATAGACTCCCATGTTAAGTGAGGGGCCTATTTGGGGAGTCGGTACTGGCCTTCCTTTGGTTCTCTGGACCCAAAATTTCTTCCACGTGTAGCCATGGCTCTTTTCTACAAGTGTGCCAAGTTTAGTGTGATTTGACTTGGTGGGTCCCCGGAAACCGGAGCTCAAATTCGCACCAATATCGGTTACGGGCCAACCGTAGCATCTAGGAACCCAAAATTTGGATCACATGTAGTGCATCGTCTCCCCTACAAGTGTGCCAAGTGTGGTGTTCCTAACCCCAACATCTGAGAAAATATCAGCCCCCAAATTTGACTGAGTTTCCCATAGACTCCAATGTTAAACGTGTGGTTTCTACCGGTTGACCTTTTGGGGTGCCACCGGCCCGCCAAACGTTCCCTGGACCCCAAACTTGGCCAGTGAGTACCCGAAGAGCATCCCCACAGCCTTCCAGTGTCAGTGTATTTTTAAGACCCATAGAACCAAAGAGCGCCACGCATGTCTTTGCCGGTGTTGTGTGAGGGGTCCACTAGTCCCCGAAAGTTGAGGGGGTGCCATATGGTGGAAAAGGCTTGAAATATTATAATGAGACCCCCCTGAGCTTTCTAGGGTTAACCGGGTCCGAGCTACACCGTTTCAAAGTGCCATTTGCCGGTTACCAGAAGGTTCCGGTTGGGGATCCCGGGCCCCGGTTTGGTGTGGGGGTACCCATAGAGTGCTTCTACATCACTCCTAAGTTTTGTAATTTTGTGACCCATGATCAGGGAGCAGCGCTACCGTGAAGACAGTCAACATTGTGGCCCCGGTAAATCCCTGGTAAAAGGTCCCCGAACCTCAAAATTTTTATGAGGTGCAGCTGTGCTATCTGGGAAGAAGGGGAGCAAGTTAAGTGTTGCTAGCCCATTCGGTCCTTGAATGGTTGAGCGATAAGTGACATTTACCACAATTTGGCCTGATTTTCCTATAGACTCCCATGTTAAGTAAGGGGCCTATTTGGGGAGTCAGTACTGGCCTTCCTTTGGTTCCCTGGACCCGAAATTTCTTCTACGTATAGCCATGGCACTCCCCTACAAAGTGTGCCAAGTTTGGTGTGATTTGATTTTGTGGGTCCCCGGAAACCGGAGCTCAAAGTCGCCCCAATATCGGCAGTTTTTCCCCTAGGCGGCAAAGTGAAGCGAGGGGTGCTGTCTTTGGGAGACAGTTACGGGCCAACCGTAGCGTCTAGGAACCAAAGATTTGGATCACATGTAGTGCATCGTCTCCTCTACAAGTGTGCCAAGTGTGGTGTTCCTAACCCCAACATCTGAGGAAATATCAGCCCCCCAATTTGACTGAGTTTCCCATAGACTCCAATGTTAAACGTGCGGTTTCTACCGGTTGACCTTTTGGGGTGCCACCGGCCCACCAAACGTTCCCTGGACCCCGAACTTGGCCAGTGAGTACCCGAAGAGCATCCCCACAGCCTCCCCATGTCAGTGTATTTTTACTTTCAATAAATTTTTATTGGTAATAAAATAAATATGTCAGACAAAACATTTGTATCAGGTAGTACATAGAATAAAGGTGTAAGGGAATGAAAGGTACAAATAAATCCGAGGCGGAGCCTCTTAATGCAGGGCGTACCAAAAAAACAAATGAAATAGGCTAACATTTGAGTAAATACGTAGAACATATCAAACGTATAAGCTTGTGTTGTCAAGTTTCAGTAGCTAGAGTGAGATAGGAAGAGCATTCTGCATGGGCAGAGGACTGGAAGGGGCAGGAATATCACAAGGCTGGGGAGGGAGGTGTGGTTGTATGAAAAAGCAGAATTTTCCTTTTATTTGTAAGGGTTCAGGGAGCAGGCGAGGTACCCGTCGCCCGCCCCATATGGGAACGCACTGCGGGCTTAGGACCTCCCCAACCCCTCAAACCCTCAATCTCGTCCACAACCCCCCCCACCAGGGGCGCCCATGAAAATTATTCCAGTTTAGAAACATGAGACTCCCTGCCTCGCTAGTGTCTATTAACCAGTGGTATAACCAACTTAGCTACAAGTCCTCTAACTGAAGGAGAGGTAATTGCAACAGAAAAACCCTAGACTTCAGGTGCCCAGGGAATATTAGGACGTTACCTGAACTCTCCAAGGAAACATAACTAGGAAAGCGTCAGGGTCTAACTACCTTCAGAGACATTAATCTGAGAGTCTGAGGGATTAAGAGGAGGGGGAAAGGGGAATGGGAGAAGGAGCAGCGAGGGGGATGAAAAAAAAAGAATTACACTAGAGGAGGTGTATGAGTGGAGTCACTCAGAGAGCCTGTTGTCCTGATAATCTTACGCCAGGACATAAGGAAATATGGCAAAAATTGGCCCAAGGTTCCCAAGTCAGTTCGAAAATACGGGCTTTGTCTTGTATAATGCTATCTTCTCTTGCGCCATAATCCAGGATATTTTATGCTTCACCGCTGCGAAAGGGACCCTGCGTGTTTTCCAACGAGAGGCTATTGTGATTTTGGTGCCCAGTAGGATGAAAAAGATCAATTTTTGAGTGTATTTATCAACCTTTTCCACTTTCAAATTCAGAAGAGCTGTTTCTGGATTTTGGGGAATCTGGACAGCGGATATTTTACGTATTACTGAGAAAACTTTGTTCCATAGACTCCTTATGCGTGAACATGACCACCATACGTGATACAGTGTCCCTACATGGTTACAATCTCGGAAACACAGCGGGGAAGCATCTGGATATATCTTTGCAAGAAGAGAGGGAACTCTGTACCATCTCATGAGCACCTTAATGCTGCCCTCCATGAGGGAAACGTTTAATATTCCTTTAAAAGAGCACTGAAAGCAGGAGAACCATTGGTCTCTATCCCAAGAGATATTCAGGTCTTTTTCCCAGGAAAGGGCATATGGAGACTTGGACGCTACTGAAGCAAGAGAGGCATATATGATGGAAATCCCCCCTCTCTGATCCATGGCACCCGCACACCAAGATTCATAATTAGTTGAGGGAGGTATAGATTTATTTGGCCAGAGGGAATGAAGGAAGTGCTGTATTTGCATAAAACGCAAACGTTCAGCCTGAGGCATTTCCAGCTTACTAATACAGAATGCTAGTGAGAGAGGGCCTGCGGAGGTGAAGTAGTTCCCTATTCTAAGTAATCCCTTATTCAGCCACCAACTAAACGCTAAGATATTCATACCAGGCGGAAAATCGGGGTTATGAAAAATATGTGTTAGGGGTTTGAGGGAGGAAATCAAAGAGGGAAATTTATAAAGTCGGTCACATAAGGCCAGAGAATGTGATAACGTGGGGGCTAGGATGGGTGGTCTCAGTTTAGTAGGAGACCAAAGCAAATAGTCAATCGTGTGGAGAGGGACTGCTTGACGTTCCATTGAAACCCAGTCAGGTTTCGGGCCCTTTGAGTATACGGTGGAGATCTGAGCCAACTGAGCTGCTTGATAGTACCACCAAATGTTAGGAGGTGCTAGACCCCCTTGTGTTTTAGGCCTGAATAGGATATGTTGAGCGCAACGACTTCCCTTCGGGCCCCAGATGGATTGGGATGGGCAAGGATCTGAATAAGTAAAGTATACGTGGAAGGAGGGTCATTTTGACCGCATTAATACGGCCTAGCCAGGATAAATTATGTTTATCCCAGAGGGAAAGGTTCGATATTAATTTGCGGAAGATGGCCGGGTAGTTTGATGAATAGAGAGAGGCTATACTTGCCGTGAGATGGACACCTAGGTAAGGGAGAGAGACCTCGTTCCAGGAAAATGGAAAGTGTTTTTGAAGGCTGCTGAGGACATTGGGGGGGACCGTAATGTTCAGGGCGGAGGATTTGGATACATTAACTCGCAGGCCAGAAACCTCACCAAATTTATCAAGTAAGGAGAAGATATTAGGAGTGGAGACCAAAGGGGATGTCACGAAGAGCAGCAAATCGTCAGCAAAAAGGGTGCATTTATGCTCACGTTTGCCACACATCACCCCTTTAATGTCAGGATGGTTCCTAATCGCAACAGCCAGGGATTCCATAGCTATGGCAAAGAGAAGGGGGGAGAGAGGGCACCCCTGTCTGGTACCCCTTTCTATAGTTAGGGGCTCGGAGTAGTATCCCTGCAGTCTGACCTGTGCACTTGGGCCAGAATACAGGGCTCTAAGGATGCTCATGAAACGTGGACCAAAGCCCCAACGTTCTAGTACCTGGAATAAGTAGGGCCAGGTAATCGTGTCGAAAGCCTTCTGCAGGTCGATGGATAATAGATACCCATGTTGTGATGGACCCCCATCCCATTGAGATTTGAGTAGCGAAATAATGTCAACTGCTCTCCTGACCTGGTCGGGTCCTTGTCTCCCCGGAATGAAGCCTACCTGGTCCTTATTGACATAGAGAGCTATGCAGGACGCTAGCCGATTGGAGAGAACTTTAGTTAAGATTTTTAAATCATTGTTGATTAAGGAGATAGGACGATAATTAGCGACCATAGTTGTATCTTTGCCGGGTTTTGGAAAAATTGATATAAAGGCTAGATTTAGAGCTTTGTCCAGGGGAGAGCCAGACCTGAGAGAGTTAAAAAATTTGACTAAGTACGGGGTTAATATGGGGCCGAATTTTTTATAATATCCAACGGAGAAGCCGTCAGGACCCCTGGCTGAGTTTTGTTTTAGATGCTTAATTACCCTGAGGACTTCTAAGTCAGTGATTGGATCATCAAGTAGATCCGAATGATCAGGAGATAATTTGGGAAGGGATAGGTTGTCTAGGAAGTCCGCTATAGAGTGGTCAGATGTTATTTTTTCTTTTTTATATAGTGAAGTGTAAAAGTCATGGAATGTTTCCATTATACGTTTTGGGTTTTGGGAAAGATCACCCGACTGAGTGCGAATTTTGGGGAAAGCAAATGATCGCGGTCTTGGTGACAATTTGGCTGCTAATTTAGCTCCTATTTTATCAGTTTTGTAGTAGAAGCGGGCTCCTGACCACCGGAGCTGTTTCTCAGCCTCGGAGGTAAGGGCCAGGTTCAAAGAAGTCCGCGCGTTTTCCAGTGCCTCTAGAGAGTCCTTGGTGGGGTTCCGTTTATGGGCTCCACAAAGAGATTGGAATTTTAACCGAAGCTTGTTGGTTTCAGCCGTGCGTTCTTTCTTAAGATTAGTGGAGATTTGAATAATTTTCCCTCTAAGAACTGCCTTATGGGCAGCCCACAATGTCTCCGGAGAGACCTCTTCAATATCGTTTAAACTAAAGTATTCCTGTATTTCTTTTGCTAAAATCGAGCATTGGATTGGGTCACTTAGGAGCCCTTCATTAAGGCGCCAAGTAAATTTGTTGCCTGGGTTGGGGGATTGTTGCATATATAAGATAACCACAGAGTGGTCTGAAATAGGGGTGTCCCTAATAGTTGCTTTGATAGCCAAGGGGATGTTATGTGATTGAATAAAAATGTGGTCGATTCTGGTATAGAGATGGTGTGGGGCGGAGTAATGTGTGAAGTCCCTGGACCTAGGATTCATTTCTCTCCAGATGTCCACGAGGCCTAGAGAACACAGTGTATCGGCAATTTTAGTACTCTGTTTTGGGGGTTTTCTAGAGCGAGGAGGTCCAGACCCCGATCTGTCCAGAGAAATATCAAAAGGGAGGTTTGTGTCACCTCCCATTATTATTTTCCCCTAAAGTCGTGGGCCTAGTGTGGACATCATTGTGGAGAAGAAGGAAGCCTGGCCCTTGTTCGGGGCGTAATAAGAAAGAAATGAGTGCATTACTCCCTCAATCGTGCCTTTTACTAGAAGATACCTGCCCGCTTGGTCTTTAATAACTTCAGAGGGGGAGAATTTAAGGTGTTTTGCAAAGCAAATAGAAACCCCTTTAGTCTTATTGTCAGCATTGGAAAGAAAAAACTGAGTGTAGTGGCCATGTAAGAAGGAGGGATTGTATGAGGAAGGGAAGTGAGTTTCTTGTAATAAAAGAATTTCTATTTTTTGTGATTTGTAGAGGTTAAATAGTTTGCGTCTTTTGACTGGGAAATTCATTCCCTGCACATTGTGCGTGGCTATGCAAATGGGGTGAGGAGGTATAAGTGTGTCAGGAGCATGGATCAGAGGGGGGGGATGAGCGCATCACATAATGAGTGTCTACCTGGGACTTCAAGAGTTGTTCTTGCGTCCAAGCCTGCACGGCCCGAGGTCCCGGGATTCCAAGTTGTAGTTGCCTCGTGGGGCTCCTGAGTGACTCCGAGGATATGAGAGGAAAGGAGGGGAGGAAATGGAGTGAGGTTGACCCTGAGAGGGAGAGACAAGACATGTCAAAAGCAATATGAAACAAAAGCCATAACCAAGAAAACATTCTAAGTATAACTGGGTAACAATCAAGAACCCCTGCAGGAGGGAAAGGCAGGTAGTCGCCTCCTGCAAGGTTTTCCCTTAGAACAGAAACCCCTAAAAGTGGGGTCATGGAGGTGTCTCAGAGTGGGGGAAAATACCACTCCGAAACTCGTGGAGGCGAAGTGCAGCCACTCCGGCCAAACCGCCAAAAATAAATGCAAAATTAGAATCATTAAAAAAAAAAAAAAAAGCCATACTGAAAGGAGTCCTGAGAAAAATGAAGCAAAAAGAAAACGTCTCAGAATTGAAAAAAAAAGGAAAATTTTAGAGAATCTGGTTAAGGTTCTGCCAGGGGAAAACGGGGTCTTAGGCAGTCAGCGTCCCATTTTCCGAAGACTACCGCAGGAGGTCCTGGGGAGAAAAGAAAGAATTGGCTCTGTTGATAGTAGACTGTTCTTTAAGGAGGGCGTCCATCTTTGGACCTCTTGGCTTGCTGCTTGTGCCATAAGGGTTGAATGGGACTTGAGGGTGGTGGTCTTTTTGCTGATTGAGGTGTTCTGGGATCCAAAACAGCAGGTGGAGCAGGCGAGTTTGAAATGAGGCCTAGTTGCAGCAACAACCTTTCTCCGTCTCCAAAGTTAGTGAAGCTATATGATTTATTTAGGTAGGCAAAGTTGAGGCGAAAAGGGAACGACCATCTGTAAGCGATCGATTTTTGTGATAGGCTATTCAAGAGAGGCTTTAAGGATCTCTGTCTCTGTATCGTGAAGGGGGAAAGATCCGCAAAAATTTGAATCGGATGTCCTTGGAAGGATAGATTTTCCGTTTCCCTTGCTCTTCTTCTTTAACCCTGAAGAAGTGGGGTTTGACCACAATGTCTCTGGGCAGGCCATCTTGGCGCGGAGGTTGTAAGGCCCTGTGTGCTCGGTCTAATTCCAGTCTGTAATCTGGAATATCTGGTAGTAAGTGTTTGATGAAAGAGCGAACGATTTTATCTGTGTCTTTAAACGATTCTGGAAGGCCTCTTAACCTAAAATTGTATCTACGAGACCTATTTTCGAGGTCACCGAGTTTTGAGTACGCCAGGTCCAGTTGGTCATGTAAATCTTGGATCCTGTCAGTGTTTTGGTTGGCAACTGCTGCGATTTGGTCTGTCTTAGATTCAATTGCTTCAATTCTCATGCCTAGTTGCTGCAGGTCTGCCTGTATAGTGGAGGTGATTTGTGAGGCATTGTGTGCTAACCCTCTTGATAGCATATTAGAAAAAGTGTCCATGAGGGCTGCAAAGTCAGCGGGGATAGGCACAGGGGGATCCGTCTGAGAGCTGGATGTGGAGCAGCTCTCGTCCATCTGGGTTAGGGGGGGGACTTCCATGGGGCTGCATCCTAATTATTCTGTGGGGGATGTTGGAAATATCCCATCCTGGGGATTACTCACAGTTGGCGGATTCATCTTTTCTTTGTGTGAAGGCAGGGGTGGGAAATCTTCCAAGGATGCCACCGGATTCTTTGTGGAGCCTCGTGATGCGCCGGCGGCCGCCATTTTCGAGCAGGCCGCGATCCGCGGGCCGGGATCCAGGAATCGGGATAGGTCCCGTCTAGCTGATCCCCCGATCATGCGAGGGGGTCCCTCAGGACTCCGGGAAGTGAGGGGGGGGTCCGATGAGCTGATTCCGCCGCTTATTGTAGCTGAGGCGGTGGATGCAGGCCGGAGTGGAGCGGAGCTCTCAGAACGAGCGACCGTTCATGGAGCTGCCGCGCATGCGCTGTCAGTGTATTTTTAAGACCCATAGAACCAAAGAGCGCAACGCACGTCTTTGCCGGTGTTGTGTGAGGGGTCCACTAGTCCCCGAAAGTCGAGGGGTGCCATATGGTGGAAAAGGCTTGAAATATTATAATGAGACCCCCCTGAGCTTTCTAGGGTTAACCAGGTCCGAGCTACAAAATGCCATTTGCCGGTTACCAGAAGGTTCCAGTTGGGGTTCCCGGGCCCCGGTTTGGTGTGGGGGTACCCATAGAGAGCTTCTACATCACCCCTAAGTTTTGTAATTTTGTGACCCATGGTCAGGGAGCACCGGTACCGTGAAGACGGTCAACATTGTGGCCCCGATAAAGCCCTGGTAAAAGGTCCCCGAACCTCAAAATTTTTATGAGGTGCAGCTTTGCTATCTGGGAAGAAGGGGAGCAAGTTAAGTGTTGCTAGCCCATTCGGTCCTCGAATGGTTGAGCGATAAGTGACATTCACCACAATTTGGCCTGATTTTCCTATATACTCCCATGTTAAGTAAGGGGCCTACTTTGGGGAGTCGGTACTGGCCTTCCTTTGGTTCCCTGGACCCAAAATTTCTTCCACGTGTAGCCATGGCTCCCCCCTACAAGTGTGCCAAGTTTAGTGTGATTTGACTTGGTGGATCTCCGGAAACCGGAGCTCAAATTCGCCCCAATATCGGCAGTTTTTCCCCTAGGCGGCAAAGTGAAGCGAGGGGTGCTGTCTTTGGGAGACGGTTACGGGCCAACCGTAGGGTCTAGGAACCCCAAATCACACGTAGTGCATCGTCTTCCCTACAAGTGTGCCAAGTTTGGTGTTCCTAACCCCAATAGCCAAGGAAATTTTATCCCCCTAAGTTAACCAAGTTTACCTTAGACTCCAATGTTAAACGTGCAGTTTCTACCGGTTGACCTTTTGGGGTGCCCGGCAAACGTTCCCTGGACCCCAATCTTGGTCAGTGAGTACCTGAAGAGCATCCCCACAGCCTCCCGGTGTCGGTGTATTTTTAAGACCCATAGAACCGGAGAGCGCCACGCACATCTTTGCCAGTGTTTTTTAAAGGGGTCCACTGGTCCCCAAAAGTGGAGGGGGATGCCATTCTGTAGAAAAGGCCTGAAATATTCAAATGAGACCTACCGGAGCCGTCCCCGGTGAACCAGGTCCAAGCTACACCGTTTCAAAGTGCCATTTTCCAGTTACCGGAGGGTTCCGGTTGGGGTACTGGGCCCCGGTTCGGTGTGGGGGTACCCATAGAGTGTCTCTACATCACCCCCAAGCTGTAATTTTGTGACCTATGGTCAGGGAGCACCGGTACCGTGAAGACGGTCAACATTGTGGCCACAGTAAAGGGTTCCCGAACCTCGAAACTTTTAGGAGGCGTAGCTGTGATATCTGGGGAAAAGGGGTGCAAGTTTGGTGTCGCTAGCGCATTTGGTCGTCGAATGGTTTAGCGATAAGTCAAATCCGCCACAATTTGGCCTGGTTTTCCCATAGACTCCCATGTTAAGTGAGGGGCCTAATTTGGGGAGTCGGTACCGGCCTTCCTTCAGTTCCCTGGACCCGAAATCTTTTGCACTTGTAGCCATGGCTCTCTCCTACAAGTGTGCCTAGTTTAGTGTGATTTGACTCGGTGGGTCCCCGGAAACTGGAGCTCAAAGTCACCTCAATATCGGCAGTTTTCTCCTAGGCGGCAAAGTGAAGCGAGGGGTGCTGTCTTTGGGAGATGGTTACGGGCCAACCGTAGGGTCTCCCCTACAAGTGTGCCAAGTTTGGTGTTCCTAACCCCAATAGCCAAGGAAATATCATCCCCTCAAGTTAACCAAGTTTACCATAGACTCCAATGTTAAACGTGCGGTTTCTACCGGTTGACCTTTTGGAGTGCCACCGCCCTGCCATAGGTTCCCCGAACCCCAAACTTGGCCAGTGAGTACCCGAAGAGAATTCTCATAGCCTCCCCATGTCGTGGTATCTTTAAGACCCATAGAACCGGAGAGCGCCACGCACGTCTTTGCCGGTGTTGTGTGAGGGGGCCACCGATCCCCGAAAGTCGAGGGGGTGCCATACGGTGAAAAAGGCTTGCAATATTATAATGAGACCCCCCTGAGCTTTCTAGGGTTAATCGGATCCGAGCTACACCGTTTCAAAGTGCCATTTTCCGGTTACCGGAAGGTTCCGGTTGGGGTACCGGGCCACGTTTTGGTGTGGAGGTACCCATAGAGTGTCTCTACTTCACCCCTAAGCTTTGTGATTTTGTTAGGAGGCGTAGCTGTGATATCTGGGGAAAAGGGGTGCAAGTTTGGTGTCGCTAGCGCATTTGGTCGTCGAATGGTTTAGCGATAAGTCAAATTCGCCGCAATTTGGCCTGATTTTCCCATAGACTCCCATGTTAAGTGAGGGGCCTAATTTGGGGAGTTGGTACTGGCCTTCCTTTGGTTCCCTGGACCCGAAATATCTTGCACGTATAGCCATGGCTCTCCACTACAAGTGTGCCAAGTTTGGTGTGATTCGACCCTGTGGGTCCCCGTAAACCGGAGCTCAAAGTCGCCCCAATATCGGCAGCTTTTCCCCTAGGCGGCAAAGTGAAGGGAGGGGTGCTGTCTTTGGGAGATGGTTAAATGGTTAAACGTGCCGTTTCTACCAGTTGACCTTTTGGGGTGCCACCGGCCCGCCATAGGTTCCCTGAACCCCAAACTCGGCCAATGCGTACCCGAAGAGCATCCCCACAGCCTCCCGGTGTATTTTTAAGACCCATAGAACCGGAGAGCACCACGCATGTCTTTGCCGGTGTTGTGTGAGGGGGCCACCGGTCCCCGAAAGTCGAGGGGGGTGCCATTCTGTAGAAAAGGCCTGAAATATTCAAATAAGACCTACCAGAGCCTTCCGTGGTAACCCGGGTTCGAGCTACACCGTTTCAAAGTGCCATTTTCCAGTTACCGGAGGGTTCCGGTTGGGGTTCTGGGCCCTGGTTCAGTGTGGGGGTACCCATAGAGTGTCTCTACATCACCCCTAAGTTTTGTAATTTTGTGACCCATGGTCAGAGAGCACCAGTACCGTGAAGACGGTCAACATTGTGGCCTCGGTAAATCCCCGGTAAAGGGTCCCCGAACTTCCACATTTTTATGAGGTGTAGCTGTGATATCCGTAAAAAGGGGTGCAAGTTTTGTGTCGCTAGGCCATTTGGTTGAGCGATAAGTGAAATCTGCCACAATTTTGCCTGGTTTCCCTATAGACTCCCATGTTAAGTGAGGGGCCTACTTTGGGGAGTCGGTACTGACCTTTCTTCGGTTCTCTGGACCCAAAATTTATTGCACGTGTAGCCATGGGTCCCTCCTAGAAGTGTGCCAAATTTGGTGGGATTTGAAACCGGAGCTCAAAGTCGCCTGTTTTTTCCCCCAGGCGGAAAAATGAAGCGAGTGGCCCATTTTGGGGAGTCGGTACCGGCTGCCCTTTGGTTCCCTGGACCCAAAATTTCTTTCACCTGCAGCCATGGGTCTTCCCTATAAGTGTGCCAAGTTTGGTGGATTTTTATTGAGTTTGTCCCCGGATACAGGAGCTAAAAATATCTCCCAAGCCTCTCCTACACCTCTTCCTGCCAGCAGAAAAATGAAGCAAGGGGCTCACTTTTGGGAGTCGGTACTGGCTGCCGTTCGGTTCCCTGGACCCAAAATTTCTTCCACATGCAGCCATGGGTGTTCCCTAAAAGTGTGCCAAGTTTGGTGGGTTTTCACGTAGTGGGTCCCCAGATACAGGAGCTCAAAGTATCTCCTCTAGCCTGTCCTACACTGTGCCTCTCCACTGTTTTCTGTGACTCCCGTCGGAAAATGCATCCGACGAACTGCGCATGTGCAGTCTTACGTCATGCCAGCTGATAGGGGAATCAGCTGGTGTGACGTAGTGGATGCATTATTCGACGGGAGGCACTAATCGACAAGACACCGGCCCCATACATACAATCTTGCCTCTTTGCTGTGCAAGGTAAAGAATGCTAACTGCGAGCTTTCTATAACATAGGTTTGCGTGCTAATGAGGCAATTGAAAACACATGCACAGTCCATAAAACACACAAAATGCAAGTTCACCCAATGTAGAGACAGAACTTCAAAGTGGGTACACCTGTTAAGAATGTCCTTAAATTACTAACTTAAAAAACACTCTCTCTGAGCATGCCCAGAAACATCCAAGTGTTCACACACAAAAAGAATAAAAAGAAAAGCAAAGTCCCTGAGCATGCCCAGACCAACCCAAATGTATTTCATACACCAAAAGGCACAGGAAAAATCAAAGTCCCTGAGCATGCCCAGACCAACCCAAATGCAGCTAGCACAAAATAAGCCACCCCCCTGTCCAAAACTAAGCACATCATCCAGCATGCTACAAAATTACAGATGGGACAAACACCCCCCGGTCCAGAGGGGCACACAAAGAGCCTAACATGGGAAAAAGTTATACAACAAATACCATTGCAGTCTATGGGAACTGACTTGTTAACTTTGCTAGTCCCCACTTGGCTGGCTTATCTTCTAGTTATTGGCCATAAAATGGGTATGGGGGCCCAGGGCCCACCCTAAGGGACATATATCAATGTCACCAATTTGGACAACCCAAAAAACAAAACAAGGAGTAGTGCCTTTAAAAATGCAAAATTGCTAAAAAGCTAGTAACTTGGGGGGCTTACTCTGCCTGTAAAGTGGTGCATCTGTAGCATGTATCCAAAATGCTGCTTCAAAGATATACGGCTTTAGAGAAAAGTTACAAATCTACATTGCAGGTGCAAGATTTTAACACCAAAAAATAGCCTGCCCCCCCCCCCCCCCCCCCCAATACATACAAGGTCATTTGGGTCTGTTAAGGCTTAAAATGAGAACCCCTACATGAAAAATCCCACCCCAAACAAAAAAAATATTGTGCCCCTCCCAAACATTAACAAGCCCTTGGCCAAACACACAGCAAGCCAGCCCATGAAAGGGGATGGATGCTTGGGGGCAGGAGGGGCTTGGGCACCCCAAAAGTCAACCACCTTGTTCCCATATTCAGGGGGACAAGGGTCTCTTCCACAAAACCCTAGGCTGGGGTTGTGGGGGCTGCAGACAGGGGGGTTTATGGAATGTGGAAAGCCCCTTTAAACTAGTGGGTACAAGGTGCTTTGTGGTTGGTATTGGGCTGAGCCCAACATGCCCCAAAGGCAGCCAGCTATGTTGAGTGCATGTGGTCTTGTATGGTTCAGGAGGGGGTTGGGCGATCTCTCTTCTCGCCCCTTTCCTAGCTGGTCCTGTTGTATGCTCTGAAAAAGGATGTGGTTTGGATTGGTGAAGGCAGCTCACAGCCTTTGGAGAATGGAATGGAGTGTGGAGTTCCCCTTTAAAAGCAAAAGTTAGCCCATGGAAATCAAAGGAATTAGAGAGGGGAGACAAGAGCATTGGAGAATGGAGTGTGGAGTTCCCCTTTTAAAAGCAAAAGCTAGCCCATGGAAATCCAGGGAGTTAGAGGAGGGAGACAAGAGCATTGGAGAATGGAGTGTGGAGTTCCCCTTTAAAAGCAAAAGCTAGCCCAAGGAAATCATACGCATTAAAAGGGGGAGACAAGGGCATTGTAAAATGGAGTGTGGAGTTCCCCTTTAAAAACAAAAGCTAGCCCAAGGAAATCATATGCATTAGAGGGGGAAGGTTAAATGCCCTTTTAGGAGGAGGTAGAGTAGCGAGAGTCTTTTTACATAATTTTAACATGGTGCATGTCACATGTTGGCAATGTAACATGCTAACATGACCTGTGTGCAAATATCCTTAAAAAATACATAAAGGTGAACCAGTGTAAAAAAATGTTACGTTTATTCAACCCACGTAATTGCATTTACGTTGCTTGACATTTACATTTAAGATTTTGGCCACGCAGTGAACGCATATGAATGAGCGCGAGAGCCGATTGCGCATGCGCAGTGCTTACATTGATCTCGCACAGTTCTAAACGTATTTGCAGGTAACAGCAGGCTTGCTCTGAAAAAGTTACTTTCTTATTCTATTTTGGGCATATTTGTTACTTGGGCAGTTGTTACTAAACTTTCTCACATCACATAATATTGGTACCTCCATCTTCTGTTAATATTGAATTGAAGATGCCGTGCGCCATGTCCATAGTGGCACACAGATTGCATTCTCTCATGCGCCGAGATCCCTATAGTAAATGGGGGATTTGCGCTCTGTTCCGCAACGTTTCGTAAATATGAAAATGTGCATTGCGCCTCAGCGTGCGCCTCTACTGATGGTGCACAGCTTTCATAAATCAGCCCCATTATGCACATAATGACATTGCTGGCCTCCAAAACATTAAGGCAACGAAGCTCTGATGCATGTGTTGGAAAAATGCCAAATGTCCATCTTTTTGCCCATTTCTGTGCATTGGAAGGCCACTCAAAATTAATTGGCTGTCTTAATGCGATGCTCGTTAAGATATAACTTTAATAAGGAGAGCCAGCAAAACTGTAATCCTTGAAGTGTCATTTATTGGTACATCAGAGTGACAAAACAATAAAGCTGATGCGTTTCGGCAATAGCCTTAGTCGTAGCTAGTTTGAAACAGATATGGCAAAATATATATATATATATATATATATATATATATATATATATATATATATATATATATATATATATATATATATATATATATATATACACAGGCAAACTCCATCTTTACAAAAATGGGCCTATCAGGTTAGTGTCACAGAAAATTAACATATTTGATTGATACCACCAATTATTCAAGTGGTTAGTGACTACACCTGTTTTTAGCCAGCATGAGAAGAGGGAGAGGAAAGAAAGGCAATATATAAAAGTTATTTTGTTGAGCCAAAAAGAAGTGTGTAGAAAAAATGCTACATGAGATATTAGGACCTCATTACTCCAAGGGAGAAATATATTTCTTAAAAGAAGGGAAAATGTTCAAATAAAATACTTTGTGGTAGCAACAAAATCTAAAGTCAAGATTAATGGCAGGATCAAAAGAAGAAAAAAAAATTATGGCGGGATCAAAAAAGGATACAATTTATGGCAGGATCAAAAAAAAAGGGGGATGGAATCTATGGCAGGATCAAAAAAAAAATACAGTTAATGAAAAAAGAGGGATGGAATTTATGGCAGGATTAAGGAAGAGGGATGCAATTAATGGCAGGATCAAAGAAGAGGGGGATTAAATTTATGGCAGAATCGCAAAAACGGGGGATTGAATTTATAACAGGATCAAAAGAGAGGGATTCAGTTGATAGCAGGAACAAAGAAAAAAGTTACAATAAATGAAAAAAGAGGGATGCAATTTATGGCAGGATCAAAAGAAAAAAAAAATCCTTTTTTCCTTTCTTCCCTCCTTTCTCCCTCCTCTCTCCCTTTCCCTCTCCTTTTCTTTCCCCTGAATACTGAAGCAGGTGACAATAAAACTGAAGAGGATGATGTCATTTGAGAAATAGATCCACATCCCATCTGTGGTTCATGCCTGTGGGGATGCGTGTCCCCAACAGGAAAATCCACTTAACTTCCTGTTCCAGTAGCCTTCTGTGCTTGTCTCCTCCACGTACCGATATTTAGATTTTTTGAACTGCAGAGAAAGAGAAGGAATCCATGTTACCCTCATGTATAAATTTAAAGTGTTTAGATACATTGGATAACCTTCTCTCATTACTATATGCTGCTCCGTTATAATGTTCGCTAATCCTTATGCGAAGGGGTCTAGTGGTGCATCCTACATATTGTAGTTTATAAACATCACATTCTATCACGTAGACTACATATTGAGTGCTACAATTCATAAAATCCTTAATAGGAAATACCTTATTATTATGGTATGAGGTGATAGACTTGTGATTCTTGTTATGTTTGTTATAATACCTACAAGTATTTAAACCACAACGAGCCATTAGTACTGAGACACTTTTTGGAAATAGTGGTGGTTTGGTGTAGACTGGGCGACAAGGAGTTACCTAAAGTTGGGGCACAACGACAAGAGAAATTACACCCTTTAGAAAGCACATCTATTAGGCCCTTGTCACCATAAAGAATGGGCAGATGTTTATTAACAATCTGTTTGATCTGATTAAACTCTCTGGAGAAAGTGGTGACAAAGGTAAGGGAACTCTTGTCCTCTTTCTTTTGAGTTTTATGTTGTGTATTTTTTTACAGAGCAAGGGGATTCCTCTCTGTTGTGCAATAGATTGTACCTGTCCTTCTCTGAGGCTATGAAAATGGCTCTATTAACCACTTCAGCCCCGGAAGGATTTACCCCCTTCCTGAGCACTTTTTGCGATTTGGCACTGCGTCACTTTAACTGACAATTGCACAGTCGTGCGAAGTGGCTCCGAAACAAAATTGACGTCCTTTTTTTCCACAAATAGAGCTTTCTTTTGGTGGTATTTGATCACCTCTACGATTTTTTTTTTTTTGCGCTATAAACAAAATAAGAGCAGCAATTTTGTAAAAAACGCATTATTTTTTACTTTTTGCTATAATAAATATCCCCAAAAAATATATAAAAAAACATTTTTTTTCCTCAGTTTAGTCTGATACGTATTCTGCTAAATATTTTTGGTAAAAAAAAAAAAAAAATAGCAATAAGCGTTTATTGATTGGTTTGCGCAAAAGTTATAGCGTTTACAAAATAGGGGATAGTTTTATGGCATTTTTATTAATAATTTTTTTTTTTTTTACTAGTAATGGCGGCGATCAGCGATTTTTATCGGGACTGCAACATTATGGCGGACACATCGGAACATTTTTTACATATTTTTGGGACCATTGTCATTTATACAGCAATCAGTGCTATAAAAATGCACTGATTCCTATGTAAATGACACTGGCAGTGAAGGGGTTAACCACTAGGGGGCGGGGAGGGGTTACGTATGTCCTAGGGGAGTGATTCTAACTGTATGGGGGATGGGCTGTGTGTGTCGGTACACTGATCTCTGCTCCGATGGCAGAACGGGGAGATGCTGTTTACAGTGGCATCTCCCCGTTCGTCCTCTCCGTGAGGCGATCGTGGGTATGCCCACGGCGATCGAGTCAGCGGGACCCGCGGCCCGACTTGCGGAGATTGCAGCAGGCGCGCGTGCGCACACACGGCGGCAAATTCAAAGTAACGTACAGGTACGTTACTTTGAGCAGCCGTGCCATTCTGCCGACGTATATCTACAAGAGCCGGTCGGGAACCGGTTAATATGCCACTTCTGATAGCCTCTAGCGCTTAATCCTTTTGAGATGTTAGAGCATTCTAGCTGAAAACTTTCCGGGGTAGAGCAGTTGCGCTTAGCTCTAATAAACTCACCCACCGGGATGGAACGAATAGTATGGGGTGGATGGCAGCTGGAGGCCAGAAGTAAGGAATTTCCGGCAGTAGGTTTGCGGAAGGTTCCATTATTTATAAGACTAGTGCTGGGGTCACCCCTGAGTGTGATATCTAGAAAATCAATCATGATCTTATTGCTCATATAAAAGAATTCAAGATTAAGGCTGTTATTGTTGAGGTATAAAACAAAAGAAGTTAGAGGAATCAGTGTGGTTCCAAATTAAGATCAGATCGTCTATGTATCGCCCATACTAATGGATGTGCGGTGCATAGATATTGAGATGTGAAAAAAGAAGAAAACATTCTTTCCACCATCCCATGTATAAATTAGCTAATGATGGAGAAAATTTTGCTCCCATGGAGGCTCCACAGCATTGTACATACCCTGTTTCCCCGAAAATAAGACCTAGCGTG
This sequence comes from Lithobates septentrionalis, assembly GCA_037952835.1. NCBI lineage: Eukaryota > Metazoa > Chordata > Amphibia > Anura > Ranidae > Lithobates > Lithobates septentrionalis. Next base: position 4,787,292 of record JBBDGP010000554.1, read on the forward strand.
ATTGTCTGTAATGGCTGCAATATAAGCCCTACCTCCCAAATAAGCCCTAGTTGAAGTCCTTGTAGGTCTTATTTTAAGGGTAGGGCTTATTTTCGTGGAAACAGGGTAGGGCTTATTTGGGGGGTAGGGCTTATATTGCAGCCATCACTGACAATCACGCTAGGTCTTATTTTCGGGGAAACAGGGTAGAAGGAATTGTGAAAGAAGAAGTAATTATGTTGTAATAAAAAGGTAACAGCCATAATGATGAATTCTTTGAGCTGAGGATCATAAAAGCTATATTTGGACAAGTGATATTGTAGTGCATCTAGAGCAAGATGATGTGGTATGCATGAATAGAGAGACTTAACATCTAAAGTAACCCACAAAAAATGCTCTGCCCATTGTACTTCATTTATAAACTTTAGGATTGACGCTGTGTCTTTTATATAGCCCAGTAGTCTTGTCACTAAAGGTTGCAAATACTGGTCTACCCATTCACCTAATCTCTCTAGGAGTGAACCGATGCCTGCTACTATTGGACGACCTTTTACAGGTCTCTCAGGTTTGAGTATCTTGAGGAGATGATGGAACACAGGAACAACTGGATGTTCAACTAAAAGGTGCTCTGCAACCTTTTTTGTCAGTACTCCCATTTCCACACCTGTGTCCAAGAGATGTATGAGTTTACTTTTGAAAACTGGAGTAGGATCAGATTTAAGGGGGCGGTACATTGAAGAATCATTAAGTCGCCGCAAGGCTTCAATTATGTAATCCCTGTCATTAAGTACCACTATAGCACCCCCTTTGTCTGCCTCTCGAATTACAATATCTTTGTGATTTTTAAGATCTGCAAGAGCCTGTCTTTCAGACGTACTGATGTTGTTAAACGTTCGAGATGCAGTACTGTCCATCGTTTCTTTCAAAGACAGGAGTTCCTTCTCCACAACATGTTGAAAGATGTCTACTGCATTCCCTCTGGAATGTACGGGTTAAAAAAAACTTATCACCAGTATAGGTAGTATCTTTGGATATGCCGTACATGCCCCCAGAGGATTCAGACTGCAGGCTCTCTAGTATAGATTTAGCCTTGAGATTTTGAAAATCAAAATTGGCCAGAGAGTCTATGCCATCATGAACCTCAAGGGGGGCAGGCACAGGTGTATCAGTGGTGGTGGAAGAGTGTTTTTTTAACAAAATATTGCGAACAAACCTGTTTACATCTAAAACGGTAGAAAAGACATCAAAATGAAAAGTGGGGGCAAAAGAAAGTCCTTTAGAAAGCAGAGAAACCTCAGAGGGGGTAAGTGGACTGTCCGATAAATTAACAACATTAACCCTTTCATGACTAAGCCTATTTTTGAAATTTGGTGCTTACAAGTTAAAATCCATATTTTTTGCTAGAAAATTACTTAGAACCCCCAAACATTATATATAGCAGAGAATCTACAGAATAAAATGGAGATTGTTGCAATATTTTATATCACACGGTATTTGTGCAGCTGTGTTTTAAACGTAAATTTTTGGAAAAGGGACACTTTCATGAATTTAAAAAAATCCAAACAGTAAAATTACCCCAATTTTTTGTATAATGTGAAAGATGATGTTACGCCAAGTAAATAGATACCAAACATGTCACGCTTTATAATTGCACGCACTCGTGTAATGGCGACAAACTATGGTACCTATGAATTTCCATAGGCGACGCTTTAAATTTTTTTTACAGTTACCAGGTTTGAGTTACAGAGGAGGTCTAGGGCTAGAATTATTGCTCTCGCTCTACCGATCGTGGCGATACCTCACATGTGTGATTTGAACACCGTTTACATATGCGGGCGCGACTTCCGTATGCGTTTCTTCGCTGCGCGAGCTCGCGGGGATGGGGGCGCTTTAAAAAAAATGTTTTTTATTTATTTTTATACTTATAAATTGTGTTTAAAAAAAAAAGACTTTTATTGCTGTCACAAAGAATGTAAACATCCCTTGTGACAGTAATAGATGGTGACAGGTACTCTTTATGGAAGGATCGGGGGTCTAAAAGACCCCCGATCCCTTCTTTGCACTTCACAGTATTCAGATCGCCGAAAACGGCGATTCTGAATACTGTGTATTTTTTTAAAACCGGCGCCATTGGCAGCTGAGTAAATGGGAAGTGACGTCATGATGTCGCTTCCGCGTTTACAATGAGGAGGCTGGAACAAAGCCACCCACAGCTTCGTCCAAGCCCACCCCCAGCCGCCGAAGGCAGCCGATTGGACACCGGGCCTCCCGTGCGAGAGGCCCAGTAAGAGCGGCGGGAGGCGGGGGCGTACCCTCCCGTTCCTCCGGTATAACAGCAGAGTGGCTTTTAGCCGCATCGGTTGTTATACTCGGATAGCCGATCGCCGGCTCTAAACAACGGTAACGGGATGATGCCTGCAGCTGCGGGCATCATCCCGGTATAACCCCGGAAAGCCGAGTACGCACATCTGCGTACGGTTGGCGGGAAGGGGTTAATGACATTGCAAGTTGTCTCATTATCTACCTTTCCTTGTATTACTTGTTCCGTGCTTTCCGTGGGTAACTTGTTCTGTTTGTCTTTGGAACCACGGGTCCCCCTCCTTGTTTTCCTTTTCTGTCTCTGGAATCCTGGGTCACAGAGGAGTTTTTTGATGGGACGATACTAGAATCTGCTTTGGAAAAAACAGATGACACAGAGGCACATGATGAAAGTGAAGAGCCAACACCAGCCACATATGATCGTTCTAATGATGAATCAGAGTGATCCAGGGAGCTGAAGCTCACATGTCTGTGAGTGTTACGTTTGCATCTCCGTCTGTTTTTCAAAATGAAGTGCGGCCTCTCAGCTTTCTTGTAAGTGTAGACTTCCCCCTGCTCATAGTCTTGTAAATCACAGAGATATTAATGTCTCTTGGTGTCCATGATTTCATCTTCCAATTTATCTGTATGGGCCGTAAGGTCTTCTAATAAAGTAGCATAAGAGCTCAATTGTTGTATTGGAAGAAGGGATTCCTTCAAGGACTGAATTTCAGTGGAAATGGTTCTGAGCAGTGCCTCCTCATGTGAGACAATTAGACTCATTAGCTTAAGTGAGCATTTGGAAAGTATCGTGTTCCAATCTGTGAGAAAAGATTCTGAATATAGTGTGGAGGGGATTTTTTTTAAATCTCAACCCTCTGGGAATCATTAATTCATTGATGTATTGTTGTAAACCAGTAAGATCCCACCAGATCCTGATTTCCTTCTTAGATAGTCTGTCAGGTCTTTCATACACACTGTGTTGGCTCAACAAGGGATCCATATCTGTGTGTTCCAATGTCACTCTGATGGTTGTATTCCAAAAATAAGGAGGAGGGATGAATGGATCTCAGTAGCTTATAGCAATGGTGGTGTAGAAGTCTCTGGGGCACCTGTAGAAGGATAATCCAGCATGGAAAGGAAGAAAGGTAACAACGCTCTTTGCAGGGACAACTCAATCCATACACCAGGTCTACTCACAGGTGCCGAGGCTCGATGTGTCCCAACACACTCCAATGCAACAGTAATGAGAGACGGCAAAACTGTAATCCTTGAAGTGTCATTTATTGGTACATCAGAGTGACAATAAAACAATAAAGCTGACGCATTTCGGCAATAGCCTTAGTCGTAGCTAATTTGAAACAGATATGGCAAAATATATATATACTCACATACACACAGGCAAACTCCATCTCCACAAAAATGGGCCTATCAAGTTAGTGTCACAGAAAATTAACATATTTGATTGATACCACCAATTATTCAAGTGGTTAGTGACTACACCTGTTTTTAGCCAGCATGAGAAGAGGGAGAGGAAAGAAAGGCAATATATAAAAGTTATTTTGTTGAGCCAAAAAGAAGTGTGTAGAAAAAATGCTACAGGAGATATTAGGACCTCATTACTCCAAGGGAGAAATATATTCCTTAAAAGAAGGGAAAATGTTCAAAATGTTCAAATAAAATACTTTGTGGTAGCAACAAAATCTAAAGTCAAGATTAATGGCAGGATCAAAAGAAGAAAAAAAAAATATGGCGGGATCAAAAAAGGATACAATTTATGGCAGGATCAAAAAAAGGGGATGTAATCTATGGCAGGATCAAAAAAAAAAAAAATACAGTTGATGAAAAAAGAGGGATGGAATTTATGGCAGGATTAAGGAAGAGGGATGCAATTAATGGCAGGATCAACGAAGAGGGGGATTAAATTTATGGCAGAATTGCAAAAAAGGGGGATTGAATTTATAACAGGATCAAAAGAGAGGGATTCAGTTTATAGCAGGAACAAAGAAAAAATGTACAATAAATGAAAAAAGAGGGATGCAATTTATGGCAGGATCAAAAGAAAAAAAACAAAACCAAAAAAAATAATTAATTTTCCTTTTTTCCTTTCTTCCCTCCTTTCTCCCTCCTCTCTCCCTTTCCCTCTCCTTTTCCTTTACCATTCTCTCCCTTCTCCTTCCCTTTGTTGGGAAGGAGAAAAAAAAAAATTGAGGGCAGAAAACAAGCACAGAAGGAACATACTGGGACAAAAAGACAAATACTGATGCAGGTGACAATAAAACTGAAGAGGATGATGTCAATTGAGAAATAGATCCACATCCCATCTGTGGTTCATGCCTGTGGGGGATGCGTGTCCCCAACAGGAAAATCCACTTAACTTCCTGTTCCAGTAGCCTTCTGTGCTTGTCTCCTCCACGTACTGACATTTAGATTTTTTGAACTGCCGAGAAAGAAAAGGAATCCATGTTCCGTCATGTATAAATTTAAAGTGTTTAGATACATTGGATAACCTTCTCTCATTACTATATGCTGCTCCGTTATAATGTTCGCTAATCCTTGTGCGAAGGGGCCTAGTGGTGCATCCTACATATTGTAGTTTACAAACATCACATTCTATCACGTAGACTACATATTGAGTGCTACAATTCATAAAATCCTTAATAGGAAATACCTTATTATTATGGTACGAGGTGATAGACTTGTGATTCTTGTTCTGTTTGTTACAATACCTACAAGTATTTAAACCACAACTATACGAGCCATTAGTACTGAGCCACGTTTTGGAAATAGTGGTGGTTTGGTGTAGACTGGGCGACAAGGAGTTACCTAAAGTTGGGGCACGACGACAAGAGAAATTACACCCTTTAGAAAGCACATCTATTAGGTCCTTGTCACCATAAAGAATTGGAAGATGTTTATTAACAATCTGATCTGATTAAACTCTCTGGAGAAAGTGGTGACAAAGGTAAGGGAACTCTTGTCCTTGTTCTTTTGAGTTTTATGTTGTGTATATTTTGTAGAGCAAGGGGATTCCTCTCTGTTGTGCAATAGATTGTACCTGTCCTTCTCTGAGGCTATGGAAATGGCTCTATTAATGCAAAAGGGAATTTGTCCCCCAGGAACAACAAGGGTTTTAAAGCAGCATAAGACTAGTACCAAGGTGTAAAAGTATTAAATTGTTTATTAAATATATGACAAATGGAGTAAAAACCATGAACTGTGTATGACACATTAAAAGCGCAAATACATGTGCAGGGCTACATCTGAAATTTTTTTACATAACAGGTGCTTGGATAGTCGTGACGCGTTTCGACCCCATCGGGTCTTCTTCAGAGGAAATGCATGCACTGTTGAGAAATTACATATATAGAAAATGATAGCGGTACAGGGATGTACAACTGTATATAGAGATTATCATCAAAGTTATAGACATAATTACCCAATATGTTCGTGTAGCCGGGTCTCATAAATCTAAGGCTTTTCAGAAGGGGGGCCTCTATTGGTTCGGTCCCCACCTGGAATCCCCCGGATGGCCACCACCCCGATAGGGGGGAATCAAGCAGCAGTGGTGTAACTTGCGGTGAACTACACAATGGAGGTACTCCACAACCGGCACGTGGCACGTGTGGGGCAGCGGCACCTATGATCCAAACATCATGCAATAGCATCAATCAGGGTTTGAAAAAAATATATAAGAAATATTCCTGTTTCGTATAGACGTTATATGAGTCATCAGTTAATGATACTCTTAATTTTATCGCATTTGTTTCGTATGGGGTGCTAGCCCAAGTATAGGAATAGTTTGAATGGATGTCCATTAAATTAATAAAACATATGAATATGTGTTAAAAGGTAGCCAGAGGGACAGAAGGGGGGAAGGGGAAAGGGATGTGGGGGGGGTGGGGGGGGGAAACAGGGGATGGGGGGGAAGGGACTTGGCGGGAGGGAGGGAAAATCAGAGGGAAAGAAAGTGAGGAAGGGGATGTGCTGGATGATGGGAAGGATAGGGGAAGGAAAAATGGTGAGGACGCTGGAAGGGGACATGGGAAGGCAGGTTGGAAAGTAGGGGCAGAAATCAAGGAAATGGCTACCAAATGAAAAGGAGGTATGGTGAAGGAAATGGATGCCAAGTGGGGGAATAGGGGAGACATGGTGATAGGAATAGTGAGAGATGGTGAAAAAGTAAACCGTGAACAAAAAACAAAAAACAAAAAACAAATAAAAAGACAATAAAAAAGTGATACATAGAAACTGAGTGAAAAAGGAGGTGGGAGATGTGAGGACTGTGGAGCCGAGTGATAGAAAGAAGTCATGATGGTGTACCTTATATATCCAGCATGGGTGAAGCCCTATACAAGTGATCAATGAGAGCTTGTATAGGGGATATGTGCAGGTAAAGCTGTAATAAAGAAATGAAAAGGTGTAAGAACAATCAATGGCGTGTAAAGTGAAGGTGATGCCATGGGAAGTGCAGAGTTACCTGAGATAAGGAAGCACGGATATGGCTGTATCTCCTATGGAAGTAATGGAAATCAGAGAGAGGATTCCAAATGAGTCCGCTCACCTTTAAGTATCCAGCATATACTGTCGATTGATTGCCGATGGAGAGCCACAGGTGCACGCCGCCCCCCTGGGCCCGCCCACCAGCGCAGGGACCTGGCTGACGTGGTCAGCACTCTAGTGTAGTTCCCCCGGCGTTCCGAGGGACTAGTCCTGGCACCGCCGTCCTATTCCGCCGTAAAAACGTGGCGTCATGACGTCACGTGTGTGCGCGCGCCCCAGGGTGCGCGCGCAGACACGGACGTTACGCCCGGAAGGATTCGGGACGCCGCTGGCAGGGAGAGGACACGTCACAGGGGGAGCCACTCCCCTGATAGGCGTGTATATAGGCGCTGCACTGCGCCTGTCTCACCCTGCCAGGAAGAGACACCATGGTGCTGACAAACCCCCTGGAGGGGGAAGATGGCCGGACCGGGAGCCCAGGATTCGATCTACATAAAAAGAAGAAAGCCTAACAGTGGTATTAAGTTGACTTTATATATGACATCAAACAGTGAGCAGAACAATATCAAGAATTTATCACATTTTAATCATAGAAAAGAATAAACATATCAAATAAAAAACTGATTATAATGAAATGTACACAGAACTGGAATTAAATGGGATTCACTCATGGGGTTAATGTAGTACCACCACACCAATCCTTCCCAATATACAGCAAAATCTAATTTGTACATGCATCATCAGTGTCTGCAATAAGAGGTTGCATGTGGGATCATATCCATAGATGGGGGAGCATATCTCACATACGATGGTGCATATAGGGAAACAGCAGCACAGCACGTGAAATATGGTACATATACCTGAAACGAAGCGACTGTGGGGTAGTATGTCTACTGGCATTCCGTTTACTGCGTTTTGCCAGAGACAAAACCATGAAGAAAAGGCTACCTTTTAACACATATTCATATGTTTTATTAATTTAATGGACATCCATTCAAACTATTCCTATACTTGGGCTAGCACCCCATACGAAACAAATGCGATAAAATTAAGAGTATCATTAACTGATGACTCATATAACGTCTATACGAAACAGGAATATTTCTTATATATTTTTTTCAAACCCTGATTGATGCTATTGCATGATGTTTGGATCATAGGTGCCGCTGCCCCACACGTGCCACGTGCCGGTTGTGGAGTACCTCCATTGTGTAGTTCACCGCAAGTTACACCACTGCTGCTTGATTCCCCCCTATCGGGGTGGTGGCCGTCCGGGGGATTCCAGGTGGGGACCGAACCAATAGAGGCCCCCCTTCTGAAAAGCCTTAGATTTATGAGACCCGGCTACACGAACATATTGGGTAATTATGTCTATAACTTTGATGATAATCTCTATATACAGTTGTACATTCCTGTACCGCTATCATTTTCTATATATGTAATTTCTCAACAGTGCATGCATTTCCTCTGAAGAAGACCCAATGGGGTCGAAACGCGTCAGGACTATCCAAGCACCTGTTATGTAAAAAAAATTTCAGATGTAGCCCTGCACATGTATTTGCGCTTTTAATGTGTCATACACAGTTCATGGTTTTTACTCCATTTGTCATATATTTAATAAACAATTTAATACTTTTACACCTTGGTACTAGTCTTATGCTGCTTTAAAACCCTTGTTGTTCCTGGGGGACAAATTCCCTTTTGCATATGTAATTTGGGGTGTGCAGCCTATTCCTCTCTCTAGTGTCTCTCCCCTTTTTTCATGGCTCTATTAATATGTCACTTCTGATAGCCTCTAACGCTTAATCGTTTTGAGATGTTAGAGCATTCTAGCTGAAAACTTTTCGGGGTAGAGCAGTTGCGCTTAGCTCTAATAAACTCACCCACCGGGATGGAACGAATAGTATGGGGTGGATGGCAGCTGGAGGCCAGAAGTAAGGAATTTCCGGCAGTAGGTTTGCGGAAGGTTCCAGTATTTATAAGACCAGTGCTGGGGTCACCCCTGAGTGTGATATCTAGAAAATCAATCATGATCTTATTGCTCACATAAGAGAATTCAAGATTAAGGCTGTTTTAAAATAGCTACAACTAAGGCTATTGCCGAAACGCGTCAGCTTTATTGTTTTATTGTCACTCTGATGTACCAATCAACGACACTTCAAGGATTACAGTTTTGCCGGCTCTCCTTATTACTGTTGCATTGGAGTGTGTTGGGACACATCGAGCCTCGGCACCTGTGAGTAGACCTGGTGTATGGATTGAGTTGTCCCTGCAGAGAGCGCTGTTACCTTTCTTCCTTTCCATGCTCGTTAAGATGTGACGCAACGCGTGTTAACGCAACTCACAGGAATGGGGAAGTGTGAATTCAGCCTTCGTGTATTTAAGTGACTAAATTATGTTTCCTGTTTCTTTTCTTTTTTCAACTTTGTACATATTAAGTACTTCTATTCTCTCCTGAAATGTTTTACCCTTCAAGTCTTGCACCAGTTCTGCTGCCCATCTGTGGACTTGCTGTGTGGCTATATACCAAGATTTTTTTATCATTCGCATTTTCATTCCACCCAAAACTTGCCTATGCTATTTTGGTAACTGCTAGAGAATAAACCTCTCCAATGGCTCCTTGCATCACTCAAGCACTTTGGTGGTGAGAAATCTGCTCTTGAGTTCCAGGGCCTGACCTGCTATGGTCATTATGGGGAGGTCCCAAAACTCTAAAATGAATAAGAATGGAGCCGAGAACTATGAAAGGGTATGTTATGGCTAGTGTCCCCAAAAGAAATAGTAAGGCACTGGATAGCTCACCACAGCAACTGAAATATCAGCTTGGGGTTCACTTACCCTTTAAATATATACTGTAATAGACATCAGCTGCTTTACTTATGTTTTGCCTTTTTCTTAATTGCCTGTACTAAAGTGTAAGGAATAATTCAGTTTGAGTATGATTATATAAAGCCATTTTCCCCTTCCTTGGTCCCTTCATATAAGAAGGGATCTTTAGAGAATGAAATGTGCCACTTTTTGAGGTTGAACATATTATTTATACCAGTATTAAAATTACTTAAAATTTATAAATAAACATTCATTGTTTATCAGTTTTTAAAAGAGTAGAGAGGGGGTTGGTTTTGTTTCGTTGTCTGTCCTGTTGGGAAGAATTCCCCTAATCCCCCTAATTTCCTGTCCTAGAGACACACTAGGAACAAATCAGAAATTTCTTCAGAGTAAGTGCCGGTTCATACAGGGGCGGCACGACTTGCAGGTCGACTCACCGAGGCGACCTGCACACGACTTCAGCGGCGACTTGCAAAACGACTTCTGTATAGAAGTCAATGCAAGTCACCTGAAGTCGCCCCAAAAATACTACAGGAACCTTTTTCTAAGTCGGAGCGACTTGAGTCGCTCCTATTAGAACGGTTCTGTAGAACAGAACGGGACGCGACTTGTCAGACGGCTAGGTCGCCTGGCAAGTCGCCCCTGTGTGAACCGGGGCTTAGGGACAACCCCTCTTAGACAGTCACTGAAACAGGTGTGCTCATTGGAAGATTTGCTTTCATCTCCTGTTTCATTGACTGTAACATTTACCGATTTTCACTTTCGGTCACCACGACAAACGACAGGGGTAAATTGCTCTCTCAGGAACACAGACAGCGAAAAAAAATCCTGAACAACATGCTCAAAGAGGCACTGGAAACTGGGAAGGTAAATGAAGGAAAACTTCAAGCAAGTAAGAAAACGGAGCACAAAGCACACCTGATTGGCTCCTAGTGGTGCCCCTCCCTCTCCCAGTCTAATGCTGCTTTGGGGAGAGGGGGATTGAAGGAGCCTGAAATCAAGTGTAACTCAGGAATTTATAGCTGTTGCCTTTGAAATATATATTAAGGTTTTTTTAAATAGGTACCTAATGTTTTTGTTTTTACTTTAATCTCTGCCTGGAGTTCGGCTTTAATGTTCATTAGTATATGTATAAAGAAAATGTGTCTTGTGTAATTTCATTTATTAAAATATATATTTCAGGGAAAAATGAAGCTAATCACATTCCTTTCCTTGATCGTGTTTACTACTGTACAGGTATGTATGGATTCTATTAGGCAATTATATTGTGCCTGGTAAAAGGCAGAATCCATCAAAAAGGATTTTTTTTTTTTTTTTTTTTTATTTAAGTAGATGGACACTGCCATGTGTAATTGCCTGCTGGCCTTGTATATCTTACAGAAATTCTAAGGGCCCAATAACACGCCTATACATTGACATGTGTTGTGTTACAGTGAGTGTTAAAAGTGTTAGGGCAGCCCATTTAAATAAAAGTACAATAAAAAAGTACTGTGAGTCCAGTACAGCCAGTGATACATTGTCCTCAACACAAAAAAAACACAGCCGGTATTTGACTTCATAAAAGTTGAAGCTGTGTTTCCACCTTTGCTTTGTCCTTTCTAAATAGGTAAAAGGCTTACCAGATTGTCATGACCCTTTATAAACAAGTGAGTCATGAAACACTTTCCCAAATATCCAACTTGGCCATAATGCGTACACCAGCATCTTCCTGCCAGACTCCACCAAAGGTTCTTTTTCTTCTTTATCTGATGTTACATTTTAATGAGGTGTAATTAACACATGAAATGTATTCATTTGTTGTCTCGTGGTGTGCCAATAAACTCTCTATATATTGGAGTCTTGTGGGGAGCCTTTCCCCTTTCCAGATTCCATTTTTTTTCCCTTTTTAGACTGCAACTCCTCTCCTTCAATTCTCACGCTGTGATACAACACCACTCTCAATGTTCCTCAGCTCTGGACCTGTATCAAAACATAAATATCTCCATAGAGTACTAGAGTTACATAGTTGTTAAGGTTGAATAAAGACAATAGTCCATCCAGTTCAATCTGTGTTGGTGTGTGTGTGCGTGTAGAAAATCATTTCCCATATCTCCGTATATTGTTTTCTTTAAGATGTGCATCCAAGAGTCTTTTAAAACTATCAATACTTTCTGCCAACACCACCGATTGTGGAAGAGAGTTCCATATCCTTACCGCCCTGACAGTGAAAAACCCCTTATGCAGCTTAAGGTTAAACCGCATCTTTTCCAGTCTCATCGTGTGGCCCTGTGTCCTCTTATGCACTGTACACGGACATTGATCAGACATTCCGACAACAAAATCCATGGATTTTTTTCGACGGATGTTGGCTTAAACTAGTCTTGCATAGACACAGTCACACAAAGTTGTCGGAAAATCCGATCGTTCTGAACGCGGTGACGTAAAACACGTACGTCGGGACTATAAACGGGGCCGTAACCAATAGCTTTCGTCTCTTAATTTATTCTGAGCATGCGTGCCACTTTGTGCGTCGGATTTGTATACACACGATTGGAATTTCCAACAACAGATTTTGTTGTTGGAAAATTTTATAGCCTGCTCTCAAACTTTGTGTGTCGGAAATTCTGATGGAAAATGTGTGATGGAGCCCACACACGGTCGGAATTTCCGACAACAAGGACCTATAACACATTTTCCGTCGGAAAATCCGACCATGTGTACAGGGCATTACACTTCCTGGGACTGAAATGTTCCATACTTACGCTGGGATCACCGCTGAGATATTTTGTATATCACTATCATATCTCCTCTTAAGCGTCTCTTCTCCAATGAGAATAAATTTAGCGCTTGTAGTCGTTCCTCATAATTGAGGTCCTCCAGTCCCCTTATTAATTTAGTTGTCCTTCTCTGGACTCTCTAGAGCTGAGGATTGGTAACCAGAACTGAACAGCATACTCCAGATGCGGCCGAACCAGAGTTTTATAAAGTGGCAGGATTATCATTTTATCACTGGAGTAAATTCCCTTTTTAATGCATGCTAATATTCTGCCAGCTTTGGTAGCTGCAGCTTGACACTGCATGCTGTTGCTCAGTCTGTCTTCTACTAGGCCCCCTAGATCCTTCACCATCCCAGAATTCCCTACAATGAGTAACTTGTATATTTTTATATATTTATATATTTTTACCCCAAGTGCATTACCTTACATTTACCAATGTTAAACTCCATTTGCCATCTAGCAATGTAATAATTAAAGATATAAAACCTCATACAGTATTCTACTCGCAGAACAATACGCCTCTTTAAATATTATGATCCCAGTGCTGTAGGTAGATGAAAGGCTCACCAGGTTTTTATGACTCACTATGTATAAGCAAGCCTCGAGAGTGCACTCTGCATATATAGTATCTCACAAAAGTGAGTACACCCTCACGTTTTTGTAAATATTTTATTATATTTTTTCATGTGACAACACTGAAGAAATTACAATTTGCTACAATGTAAAGTAGTGAGTGTACAGCTTATATAACAGTGTAAATTTGCTGTCCCCTCAAAATAACTCAACACACAGCCATTAATGTTTAAACCGCTGGCAACAAAAGTGAGTACACCCCTAAGTGAAAATGCCCAAATTGGGTACAAAGTGTCAATTTTTTGTGTGACCACCATTATTTTCCAGCACTGCCTTAATCCTATTGGGCATGGAGTTCACCAGAGCTTCACAGGTGTCCACTGGAGTCCTCTTCCACTCCTCTATGACGACATCACAGAGCTGGTGGATGTTAGAGACCTTGTGCTCCTCCACCTTCCATTTGAGGATGCCCCACAGATGCTCAATAGGGTTTAGATCTGGAGACATGCTTGACCAGTCCATCACCTTTACCCCCAGCTTCTTTAGCAAGGCAGTGGTCAACTTGGAGGTGTGTTTGGGGTCGTACTCACTTTTGTTGCCAGTGGTTTTGACATTAATGGCTGTGTGTTGGGTTATTTTGAGGGGACAGCAAATTTACACTGTTATACAAGCTGTACACTCACTACTTTACATTGTAGCAAAGCTACAATGTCATTTCTTCAGTGTTGTCACATGAAAAGATAAAATATAATATTTACAAAAATGTGAGGGGTTTACTCACTTTTGAGGGATACTGTAAGTATGGTCAGCAGGACATCCAGGCTATTTCTCTCTCCACCGAGATTTTCCACATGCATACAGGACCATAACAACCTCCAACATCTTTCCTTCACTCCTCATCCACTCAGGACCTCCATTAAAACACAAACAATTCCAAAGTGTACCAAGATTTTAAATAAAGAGCATAAAGATGTAACGTATTATATTCACATTACAACATATACTGTATATAACCACTCTTTTAAATATAGATCCCAAGCACTTTCGATGAATGAAATACTCACCAGATTCTCATGAGGTAACAACGATCAGCAGGATATCCAGGTCATTCCTGTCTCCACCAGGCAACCAAGAACCACCATCCACTGCTTCCCTCCAGTCTTCAGCTTTTCTCCTAAATTCACCCATTGTTTCTTCCTCAGCTTAGGAGGACCAGCATTCAGGCAAAAATACTTCCCTAGTGTGACCCATTTTAAAACCAGAAAGCACATTATTCCATAACATATACTCACATACAAACTAAGCAAATCACTTCTGGGTGCACATGCGTGTGATGTCACTTCTACTCTACAAACAAATAACTCAGGAGGTCAAAAAACTAAATACCCTATCTAGAGGTCAAATACTATTATTACATCTTAATACATGACCAGACTCATGTGTATTAGAAATCCATATCTCTCCCAATACATATAAACCTCCACTAAAAACCCCTAAAATATCAAAACCTAAATATAGGGGAAAGAGTGGAGGATGTAGGGGTGGAAGGAAGAGCCAAAAGAAGAAGGCATTGGAAGGCGAGGGTATTTTTAATCTGAGCTCAGCAGTAATAAAGTGAAAAGAAGGCTTTCGACCTTGGTCTCAAATTTACCTTTCAAGAACAAAATAATCTAAATAATTTTAAGGCATATATAGAGCTGAATAAGTATGTTAGGAAGTTGAACATAATAAAGTATTACGCTACTGCACCAGGCCCAACATTGACAACTAATAGCATAGGCAGCAATATGCAGATTAGACTGGACTAAAGAATAATTATATTTTAAGCTCTCAAATCAATTCAAATCACCATATACAGATGTTTAAGCAGATAGATGGTTCTGACATTCAAGACCTCAAATTGAAGAGAATTAAGGATGGAGATGATTTAAACAGGGAGCTATGCAAATTAGAAAAAAAATAAAGATGTTATTACCGCATATACAGTAGTTAATGTTTAAATTAGTTATTTGTTAGGTATGGAGAAACTGGCAGCAATAAGGGTTGCTTATTTAAGTTGTTTTTTTTTTTGCCCTGTGAGTAGAATACTGTATGATGCTATATATGTATTTATTACATACTACATTATGGAGATATTTATAATTTGATGCCAGTCCTGAGCTGAGGAACACAGAGGGTGGTATTGGACCAAAGTGGAGGAGAGGAGTTGGAGTCTGTCTTTTTATGCTGCTCATACTACATACCTGTAGCGCCACCCCTATGAGGGCCACTGTAAGATGTCTGACCCCAAAGGTTGCCCTGACCTTGCAAGCCTCCCGCCACCTCTGACACCCTGGGTTCGGACATATTTCAAAGTGATAATGCACTTACACAGACACCAGACTGTAGCAACGTAAACAAGTATTTTACTTAATAAGATTCTTGAAGCAGATAAGAACAAGAATGACTTAGGCAGATATTTTTCAGTGTAAAACTCTTACTCTTGGTAAATATGCAAAGGGTGTGCAATGCAAAGAAAATCATCATAAGTCAAACAGTAGTAACCAGTAGGTCCTGAATGAACCTGTGACCCCAGGTATAAAAGGGAAGAGAATGACCTTTCATGTCAGACTGCTCCCTTCAAATCCTGATACCATGGGCCCAACAATCTTTACTGGCACAATTATAAAACAGGTTACAAGAAATGCAATACTTAATCCCTGAGTAGATTTACCCTTAACCACTTGAGCCCCGGACCATTATGCTGCCTAAGGACCAGAGGTCTTTTTCCAATTTGGCACTGCGTCGCTTTAACTGCTAATTGCGCGGTCATGCAATGCTGTACCCAAACGAAATTTGCGTCCTTTTCTTCCCACAAATAGAGCTTTCTTTTGATGGTATTTGATCACCTCTGCGGTTTTTATTTTTTGCGCTATAAATGGAAAAAGACCGAAAATTTTGAAAAAAAATGATATTTTCTACTTTTTGTTATAAAAAAAATCCAATAAACTCAATTTTAGTCATACATTTAGGCCAAAATGTATTCGGCCACATGTTTTTGGTAAAAAAAATGTCAATAAGCGTATATTTATTGGTTTGCGCAAAAGTTATAGCGTCTACAAACTAGGGTACATTTTCTGTAATTTACACAGCTTTTAGTTTATGACTGCCTATGTCAATTCTTGAGGTGCTAAAATGGCAGGGCAGTACAAACCCCCCCCAAATGACCCCATTTTGGAAAGTAGACACCCCAAGGAAATTGCTGAGAGGCATGTTGAACCCATTGAATATTTATTTTTTTTGTCCCAAGTGATTGAATAATGACAAAAAAAAAAAATATTTACAAAAAGTTGTCACTAAATGATATATTGCTCACACAGGCCATGGGCCTATGTGGAATTGCACCCCAAAATACATTCTGCTGCTTCTCCTGAATATGGGGATACCACATGTGTGGGACTTTTTGGGAGCCTAGCCGCGTACGGGGCCCCGAAATCCAATCACCGCCTTCAGGATTTCTAAGGGCGTAAATTTATGATTTCACTCTTTACTGCCTATCACAGTTTCGGAGGCCATGGAATGCCCAGGTGGCACAAAACCCCCCCAAATGACCCCATTTTGGAAAGTAGACACCCCAAGCTATTTCCAGAGAGGCATATTGAGTCCATGGAATATTTTATATTTTGACACAAGTTGCGGGAAAGTGACACATTTTTTTTTATTTTTTATTTTTTTTTTGCACAAAGTTGTCACTAAATGATATATTGCTCACACAGGCCATGGGCATATGTGGAATTGCACCCCAAAATACATTTAGCTACTTCTCCTGAGTACGGGGATACCACATGTGTGGGACTTTTTGGGAGCCTATCCGTGTACGGGACCCCGAAAACCAATCACGGCCTTCAGGATTTCTAAGGGTGAAAATTTTTGATTTCACTCTTCACTGCCTATCACAGTTTCGGAGGCCATGGAATGCCCAGGTGGCACAAACCCCCCCCCCCAAATGACCCCATTTTGGAAAGTAGACACCCCAAGCTATTTGCTGAGAGGCATGGTGAGTATTTTGCAGCTCTCATTTGTTTTTGAAAATGAAGAAAGACAAGAAAAAACTTTTTTTTTTTCTTTTTTCAATTTTCAAAACTTTGTGACAAAAAGTGAGGTCTGCAAAATACTCACTATACCTCTCATCAAATAGCTTGGGGTGTCTACTTTCCAAAATGGGGTCATTTGGGGGGGGGTTTGTGCCACCTGGGCATTCCATGGTCTCCGAAACTGTGATAAGCAGTCAAGAGAGAAATCAAAAATTCACGCCCTTAGAAAGCCTGAAGGCGGTGCTTGGTTTTCGGGGTTCCGTACGCGGCTAGGCTCCCAAAAAGTCTCACACATGTGGTATCCCCGTACTCAGGAGAAGCAGCAGAATGTATTTTGGGGTGTAATTTCACATATTCCCATGGCATGTTTGAGCAATATATCATTTAGTGACAATTTTGTGCAAAAAAAAAAAAAAATTGTCTCTTTCCCGCAACTTGTGTCGCAATATAAAATATTCCATGGACTCGACATGCCTCTCAGCAAATAGCTTGGGGTGTCTACTTTCCAAAATGGGGTCATTTGGGGGGGTTTTGAACTGTCCTGGCATTTTATGCACAACATTTAGAAGCTTATGTCACACATCACCCACTCTTCTAACCACTTGAAGACAAAGCCCTTTCTGACACTTATTGTTTACATGAAAAAGTTTTTTTTTTTTGCAAGAAAATTACTTTGAACCCCCAAACATTATATATTTTTTTAAAGCAAATGCCCTACAGATTAAAATGGTGGGTGTTTCTTTTTTTTTTTTCACACAGTATTTGCGCAGCGATTTTTCAAACGCATTTTTTGGGGAAAAAACACACTTTTTTAAATTTTAATGCACTAAAACACACTATATTGCCCAAATGTTTGATGAAATAAAAAAGATGATCTTAGGCCGAGTACATGGATACCAAACATGACATGCTTTACAATTGCGCACAAACGTGCAGTGGCAACAAAATAAATACATTTTTAAAAGCCTTTAAAAGCCTTTACAGGTTACCACTTTAGATTTACAGAGGAGGTCTACTGCTAAAATTACTGCCCTCGATCTAACCTTCGTGGTGATACCTCACATGCATGGTGCAATTGCTGTTTACGTTTGACGACAGACCGCCGCTTGCGTTCGCCTTAGTGCGAGAGCAGGGGGCGACAGGGGTGCTTTTTTTTTTTTTTTTTTTTTCTTTATTATTTTTTTGCTTTTTTATCTTATTTTTAAACTGTTCCTTTCATTTTTATTTTTTTTTAATCATTTTTATTGTTATCTCGGGGAATGTAAATATCCCCTATGATAGCAATAGGTAGTGACAGGTACTCTTTTTTGAAAAAATTGGGCTTCCCCAATTTCCCAATGGCGCTATTTACATCCAGCGAAATCTAAGTCATAAAATGCTCGTAGCTTCCGGTTTCTTAGGCCATAGAGATGTTTGGAGCCACTCTGGTCTCTGATCAGCTCTATGGTCAGCTGGCTGAATCACCGGCTGCATTTTCAGGTTCCCTGTTGAGACAGGAGAGCCAGAGAAAAACACGGAAGACGGTGGGGGGGGGGCATTCCCTCCCACGGCTTGTAAAAGCAGTCTAGAGGCTAATTAGCCGCTAGGATTGCTTTTACATGAAAGCCGACCGCTGGCTGAAAAGAATGATACCAAGATGATACCTAAACCTGCAGGCATCATTCTGGTATAACCACTCAAAGTTGTGAATGGCGTACCTGAAGACAAAAAAATGGTTAACAATAAAGCACAGTAAACGAGAAAAGTATAAAAAATTGCATACCTGAAAAGCAAACATGATAAAACATAATAACAATAAAACATTGCAGAATAGAATACAGTAAAAAAGAGCAGAACAATAGAGAGAATAGAGAGAGAGAGAACAATAAAACGACAACTATTTTTTTTTATTTTATATATATATATTTTTTTTTTTTTTACACTTTTTTTGTAACTAACTTTTATAACTGTAACCAGTTCCAGGTTCGGGTCTCTCAAAATGCGATGGCATCTTGGGAGACCCTGTGAAAGTGTGCCTAGTCTGTGCAATGCTGTACCCTACGCTAATACTCAACTAGTGCATGGTAGCGTTCAAAACATTCACCAATGCAAAGACCAGGATTGTCAGGACAGGAGGGACAATAATAGCGGGTGTCACGCCTATATCCGCGCTAGCTGCAGACACAATATCTTTTTTGGGGGCGTTCGCTGGGTAGGGGTACTCGGGAGGACATAAAGAAAATGCCTCTCATGCAGCCGACTGCATTTGGTTGGGGATGTGAATGGGGGAAGTACGGGCGCTGCAGAAGCGGTGGGTTCCCAATTAGGATTGGCGAATGCAGTAGGAAGGGCACTATGGGCACGACGGGCTTGTGTTTGTCTTTTTGGTGGCAGCGGGACACTACTTGTGCTTGCCACCTCACCAGCTTGAACTGCACTTATGGGACTCGCCACGTCACCAAGTGTTACTGCAGTGCTGGTTTGACTACGACCGGGGTGTACTAGGCCGCTGGCGCTTGCCAGTTCAACAAAACGCTACCAAAAAATCTGTTGGCGATCGCAGGGATCAGGCCTGACTCTGCGAACGCTGCAGTTATGCGTTTTAGTCTTTTGTAAGTGACAGTGATCGATCGATACTGCACTTGGGTGGGCTGGGCTGGGCCGGGCGGAGGGGCAAAACGCAGGTGCTAGCAGGTATCTGGGCTGATCCCGCTAACACTGCGTTTGTGAGAACCCTAAACTGCTGGGGATGCTAGTATAGATCTGATCGGATCAGATATTGATCCGTTCAGATACTATACCACTAAGGGAGGTGTACAGTGCGTGCGTGGGTGTTAGCGGTACTGGCGCTAACCTGACGCTGCCTGGGGCTGGTGCTTGCCAGTTCACCAAAATACTACCAAAAAAACTGTTAGCGATCGCAGGGATCAGGCCTGACTCTGCGAACGCTGCAGTTATGCATTTAGTGTTTTGTAAGTGTCAGTGATCGATTGATACTGCACTTGGGTGGGCTGGGCCGGGCGGAGGGGCAAAACGCAGGTGCTAGCAGGTATCTGGGCTGATTCCGCTAACACTGCGTTTTTGGGAACCCTAAACTGCTGGGGACACTAGTATAGATCTGATCGGATCAGATATTGATGCGTTCAGATACTATACCACTAAGGGAGGTGTATGCTGCGTGCGTGGGTGTTAGCGGTACTGGCGCTAATCTGACGCTGCCTGGGGCGACGCATATCACCGCCGGGCGATCAGGGGGCTAAACCTTTATTCGGTAATAAACGGCGGGTGCCCTGACACTATAAAAAATAAACAAACTAACCAGCGTCAACCGTAACGGTTATACGGTGATCAGTGGTGAAAGGGTTAACTAGGGGGCAATCAAGGGGTTAAAACATTTATTCGGTAGTATATGGGGGTCCCTGACGCTATAAAACGCTGACGGCGAACCTAAATATTTATGTCCCTAACTAGCGTCACCAGCGACACTAATACAGCGATCAGAAAAATGATCGCTTAGTGACACTGGTGACAGGGGGTGATCAAGGGGTTAAAACTTTATTAGGGGGGTTAGGGGGGTACCCTAGACCTAAAGGGGGGTAACAGTAACTGTCCCAACACTGTAACTGTCACAAACTGACACTATGCAGTAATCAGAAAAAAAAAAAAAACTGCTGGTGTCAGTTTGTGACGGGGGGGGGGGGGGTGATTGGGGGGGGATCGGGGGGGGGGGGGGGATCGGGGTGTTTTGTGTGCCTGGCATGTTCTACTGTGTGTGTGTGTGTTGGTGCACTCACATTGATGTCTTCTCTCCTCGGGCCGGAACGGAAATTACCGAGCCGAGGAGAGATGACATCATTTCCTTTGCTGCTGTTTAGCATACAGCAGCAAAGGAATGATTCGATTGGCCGGCGGCGATCGCGAGGGGGGGGCCACGAACGGATGGTCTCCCCCTCACCACCGATCGCCGCTGGACAAACGACGACCGCCTCGGGCCCCCGGGGGGGGGGTCCGATCGGACCCCCCACCCGCGGAAGGCAAATCACGTACCATGTACGTGATTTTGCCTGTCCGTGACACTTTGCCGACGTACATCGGCGTGAGGCGGTCGTCAAGTGGTTAAAGTGTGAAGATATTGTGCACAGAGTCCTTTAAGTGGAGGGGGGAGAAAAGAAGAGTGGAGGAGTCCTTGTGATGTAGATGTTCAGTGTCTTCAGCTAGCTCAACAAGGGCCCAGAAGGATCCTTATTCTACGCTGTTTAGAGAACAAGGCATACCCAGACTATACTACTGTCTTTGTGGACGAGAGATTATCTGCAGGTGTATGCTCATGGGGCACAAATATGTTGATTAGGCATACAGGGGCGACACGAGCGCACACTCCTTAAACCAATAATGTCTTCGCAGAGCGAACACACCCCCACCAGATGATCGTTCTGTGCATCGCACAGGGGCCCTTAGCTGGCGGACATGTCCCCACTCCGCAAACACTTATCAACATCCCCAAGGAGCTTTTCACTACCAAACGGATCTCAACCAGCGTCAGTCTGCCCCAGTCAGCTTTTTAGAGCGGGCTGCGGGAGCACCAACACTGGGAGACATTTGTGACTAGGGATGAGCTTCAAGTTCGAGTCAAACTCATGTTTGTCTCGAACATCGGCTGTTCGCCAAACAGCGAACAATTTGGGGTGTTTGCGGCAAATTCGAGAACGGGAGAAATCAAAAGTGCTAATTTTAAAAGGCTTATATGCATGGCATTGTCATAAAAAGTGTTTGGGGACCTGGGTCCAGCCCCAGGGAACAAGGATCAATGCAAAAAAAAGTTTTAAAAACGGCCGTTTTTTCAGGAGCAGTGATTTTAATAATGCTTAAAGTGAAACAATAAAAGTGTAATATCCCTTTAAATTTCATACCTGGGGGGTGTCTATAGTATGCCTGTAAAGGGGCGCATGTTTCCCGTGTTTAGAACAGTCTGACAGCAAAATGACATTTCAAAGGAAAAAAAGTCATTTAATACTCGCGGCTATTAATGAATTGCCGGTCCGACAATACACATAAAAGTTCATTGATAAAAATGGCATGGGAATTCCCCAAAGGGGAACCCCAAACCAAAATTTAAAAAAAAAAATGACGTGGGGGGTCCCCCTAAATTCCATACCAGGCCCTTCAGGTCTGTTATGGATATTAAGGGGAACCCCGGCCAAAAAAAAATAAAAAATTGCGTGGGGTCCCCCTCAAAATCTATACCAGACCCTTCAGTTCTGGAATGGATTTTAAGGGGAACCCTGCACCAAAATTTAAAAAAAATGGCGTGGGGTCCCCCAAAAATCCATACCAGACCCTTATCCGAACACACAACCTGGCAGGCTGCAGAAAAAGTGGGGGAACGAGAGAGCGCCCCCCTCAACCATACCAGGCCACTTGCCCTCAACATTGGGAGGGTGCTTTGGGGTAGCCCCCCAAAACACCTTGTCCCCATGTTGATGGGGACAAGGGCCTCATCCCCACAACCCTTGCCCAGTGGGTGTGGGGGTCTGCGAGCGGGGGCTTATCGGAATCTGGAAGCCCCCTTTAACAAGGGGACCCCCAGATCCCGCCCCCCCCCCTGTGTGAAATGGTAAGGGGGTACAAAGTACCCCTACCATTTCACAAAAAAACTGTCAATGTTAAAAATGACAAGAGACAGTTTTTGACAATTCCTTTATTTAAATGCTTCTTCTTTCTTCTATCTTCTATCTTCCTTCGGTTTCTTCCTCCATCTTCTTCTTCTTCTGGTTCTTCTGGTTCTCCCTCTGGTGTTCTCGTCCGGCATCTTCCTCCGTGGCGTCTTCTTTCCTTCTTCTCCTTGGGCCGCTCCGCATCCATGATGGCATGGAGGGAGGCTTCCGCTGTGTGACGCTTCTTCTTCTGACGGTTCTTAAATAACGGGGGCGGGGCTACTCGGTGACTCCGCTCCCCTCTGACGCACAGGGACTTGACGGGGACTTCCCTGTGGCATTCCCCGTGATATCAGAGGGGGGGCGGGGTCACCCGTTACGTAACCCCGCTGCCTTCTGACATCACGGCGAATGCCACAGGGAAGTCCCCTTGCATCAGAGGGGGGCGGGGTCACCGGGTGGTCCCGCCCCCGTTATTTAAGAACCGTCAGAAGAGGAGAAGCGTCACACAACGGGAGTCCCCCTCCATGCCATCATGGATGCGGAGCGGCCCGAGGAGAAGGAAAGAAGACGCCGACGCTGCAAAGGAAGATGCCGGACGAGAACACCGGAGGAAGAACCAGAAGAAGAAGAAGATGAAGATGGAGGAAGAAAACAAAGGAAGACAGAAGACAGAAGACAGAAGAAGCATTTAAATAAAGGAATTGTCAAAAACTGTCTCTTGTCATTTTTAACATTTTTGAGTTTTTTTGTGAAATGGTAGGGGTACTTTTGTACCCCCTTACCATTTCACACAGGGGCAGGGCCGGGATCTGGGGGTCCCCTTGTTAAAGGGGGCTTCAAGATTCCGATAAGACCCCCACAACCACCGGGCAAGGGTTGCGGGGATGAGGAAATTGTCCCCATCAACATGGGGACAAGGTGTTTTGGGGGGCTACCCCAAAGCACCCTCCCAATGTTGAGGGCATGTGGCCTGGTACAGTTCAGAAGGGGGGCACTCTCTCGCCCCCCCTTTTTTCCTGCGGCCTGCCAGGTTGCATGCTCGGATAAGGGTCTGGTATGGATTTTTGGGGGGACCCCACGCCATTTTTTAAAAATATTTTGGCACGGGGTTCCCCTTAAAATCCATACCAGACCTGGAGGGTCTGGTATAGATTTTGAGGGGGACCCCATGCCATTTTTTTTTTTATTTTGGCCGGTTTTCCCCTTAATGGAATTTAGGGGGACCCCCCACGTCATTTTTTTTTTTTATCAATGAACTTTTATGTGTATTGTCGGACCGGCAATTCATTATAGCCGCGAGTAGTTTTAAATGACTTTTTTTCCTTTGAAATGTCATTTTGGGGGGGGGCGTGGCGACCGAGCTCCAACATGGACGCTTAATGTAGGAGCTCCACTCGGCCGCCGGAGAGAATCCGAATCCATCCACGCTCACCGGCATCATCCAGACCCCAAAATTCATCCACGGGATCTCTGGAACCCACTGAGCCAGCCGATATGCCTAGGCACAGAAAAAACCCACAAAATCTGCAGAAAATGCAAGATTTCTTCCAGGCGCGCGATCACCACCAAAATGGCGCCGGCGCGAGGCTGAGCCAGAAAGCACAGCGAGCAGCATCCACACCAAACGGCCGCTCCGGCCCTCAAAACGAGCAGCGAAACACCCGTACGGAAAGCGGGTCTTCTTCTGGGACCTCTAGTCCATCCACCAGGAGTCCGGCGAAGCAAAAACAAAGAACTGTTTCCCCTGTAAGACCGCTGATGGACCCTGACATGGAGGTAAGCAGGCCTCACACCACTGAAGCGCCAGCTGCATCCCACACACCAGACCCTATAGCAGCTTTCCCCACCTCTGACAAACCGGTGTCTGATACAGTCCTGAAGGACATGTTACTGTCACTAAAAGCCTCATTGCATGCTGATATGACAGCAGGAATCAACCACTGCCAGAGGGAAGTGCAGGCCCTGGGTAACAGAGTAGACCACATTGAGCACAGTATGAGTGATTTTACCTCATCCTTCAATACAATGGTGGATGCACACAGCAATCACGCTGAAGAAATCGCATGGTTGAAGTCAAAAGTAGCAGATTTGGAAGACCGTTCCAGAAGGAACAATCTAAAGATTAGGGGGATACCTGAATCGATCCCTGCTACACAACTACTGGCATACACCCAAGCGCTCTTTTCCACCCTAATCCCATCCCTGTCTCCACAAGACCTCATTGTGGATCGCATCCACCGCATCCCCAAACCATCCTTCCTCCCAGAAAATACTCCCAGGGATGTATTGCTCAGGGTGCACTACTACCATATCAAGGAACAACTCCTGATAGTGTCTCGCAAACCTGACAGCAGACACCTGCAATACGCTGAGCTGCAGCTGCTACCTGACCTATCCAGACACACTCTCCAACAACGTCGCAACCTTGCGACAATCACTAAGGCTCTAAGAAACCACAACATTGCTCACAAGTGGAAATACCCCGCCAAGCTGTCCGTTACTCATAATGGTACGTCAATCCTGATTTCCACATTGGATGAAGGCATCGCAGCATTGCGACAATGGGGCATTCTACCAGCCCTTACTCCGCCGCTTGCTCAAGCTTCTACACCTTCTCCAATACAAGAGGACTGGCAAGTGGTCTCCCGCAAACGCTCCTCAAAAAAACCTGCCGGTGAAAATGCATGAGTACACCACGACCAATGTCATCTCTTCTCTCCGGAAACAGGGTGTCCAAGTTTGATCCCTGTCTTCTCCCTGCCACCACCTAAATAGCAGTTACGTCTGCAAATGGATCGGTTTAATGATCCCTTTCTTAATAAGTTCGTTAACTTTGCAACATTAACCTTATTTCTTCTATATTGTTTGTTTTCTTTTACCCCTTTTATGATGGAAGCACACAGACCAGTAGTGGACGCCAATTACTTACCGGAATTATGCAGAATCAACTCTGCCGTGCCAGAAGACACGATTGGCCACAGTGAGTACATAACCTGCACAATGATACCGCACAATCCCCGAAATTGTCTAAATGCCAATTAATTGCCTATCTATAAATTCCAGGGGTCTAAACCACCCTGCCAAGCGGCGCTCCATGTGGGCCGAGGCCCTTAAACACAAGGCAGACATACTATGTGTACAGGAGACCCACTTCCAGGAATCCAAAGCACCGTCATGCACCAACAAAGAATACCCCCATGTGTTTCTGGCCTGCACACCAGATCATAAAAAGAGAGGAGTTCTAATTGCCCTGAGAAACACATTATCCTTTCAACATAAGGAAACCATTCTAGATGCTAATGGCAGATATATCATCCTCAAAGGTGACATTAACTCATCTCCATATACAGTAGTGACTCTATACGCTCCTAATACGCACCAAACCCGCTTCCTTAACAGGCTTCTCAAGAAAACGGAGTCCCACTTGTATGGCAACCTCATACTCTGCGGTGACTTTAACCTCATTATGGACCCGAAAGTTGATACGACAAATACCAAAATGAATGGTAAAACATTCTTGAACAAAACCATCCATAATGCTGACCTCTTTGATACCTGGCGCTGCCTAAACGCGAATACTAAAGATTACACTTTTTTTTCCCATAGGCATTGTTCTTATTCGCGAATTGACTTATTCTTTACTGATAAATGGCTATTACAGAATATCTCCTCTGCACAGATCCACGATATCACGTGGTCTGACCATGCAGCTGTTACCATTACTATCACTGACCAGGTTGTCTCCTCTTCTACACCCATCTGGCGCAATAACATCAAAATACTACAAGAACCCCACACGTCCAAAATCATATCTCAACACCTTAGTGATTTTTTTCAGAATAACACAGATTCGGTAGAAAACCCCTTTACTCTATGGAACGCCCATAAAGCGTACATGAGGGGAATACTAATTCAGTTAAGCGCTAGAGAAAAAAAGCGACACAAAACCCATATCAACTCTATTCTATCGGACATACACTCTTTAGAATCACGAAACAAACAAAAGCCTGATCTGAATCTTACCCAACAACTTTCTTCACTGAGAAACAAACTAAGAGACCTATTGACCCAACAATATGACTACCACCTACGCAGATTGAAACTGCACTCATACGCCAATGCTAATAGAGCAGGCAAATACTTAGCCAATAGAATAAAAGCAATACAATCCAAATCAAGAATCACACACCTGATTCACCCCACCCTCAAACACAAAATCACTAATCCACAGGACATTGCCAACCAATTCGCTAACTACTATAGCAATCTGTATAATATTAAAGATGACTCTACCGCACGCCAACCAACTATACCAAGTATACAGAACTTACTTCATAAACTAAAGTTACCTTCACTATCGGAATCCCAAATCAGATTACTTAATTCCCCATTTACCACAACTGAAATTGAAAAGGCATTGGCCTCCCTACCTAATGGCAAATCGCCAGGACCTGATGGGTTTTCCAATGAATATTTTAAAATATACAAAACACACCTTATACCCTCTCTTCTACAAGTCTTTACAAAAGCAGCAGACACATCATCCTTCCCTCCAGAAATGCTAAAGGCATACATAGTCACCCTACCCAAACCAGGTAAAGACCCTAATACACCACCTAATTTTCGTCCAATCTCCCTACTTAACTCAGACATAAAGATATACGCAAAACTCTTATCGCAAAGACTAGCGCAATGTATACCATCCCTTATACTACGCGATCAGATGGGCTTCATGAAGGGGAGACAAACCTCAGATGCTACACGGAGAATGGTCAATATAATCCACTATGCTGTTAAAACACAAACGCCTTCTCTGCTGCTATCTATAGACGCAGAGAAGGCGTTTGACAGAGTCCACTGGAAATATATGTCAATGGCTTTGTCCAAGTTTGGTTTTTGTGGTCACATACTAAATGCAGTGCTGGCCCTGTATTCTTGCCCCTCTGCGCAGGTATACACATCCAGCATGCTTTCCATACCATTTCAGATAACTAATGGTACTCGCCAGGGATGCCCTTTATCCCCAACGATCTTCAATCTCATGATTGAACCCCTGGCTGAGGCCATTAGAACCCACAAAGATATACAAGGATTCCAATGTAACACCTCCCATCATGTCATCAACTTATTCGCAGATGATGTGATCCTTATGTTATCAAACCCACTACAATCCCTCCCAGCAGCACACGAAATATTGCAATCCTTTGGCGACGTCTCGTATTATAAAGTAAATTTCTCAAAATCCCTCATACTCAATTTGGGGATATCACAACTAGATTGTCTTAAATTACAACATTCCCTCCCATACGAATGGAGCTCAAACGGCATAAAATACCTGTGCATCACCCTAACTAGCAATATTACTTCACTGATAGACATCAATATGAAAACACTTATTCACAACCTAGAAATCCAAACTTGCAATATAGCAAAACGAGAACTATCTTGGCTAGGTAGGCTAGCAGCCTATAAAATGATGATTCTCCCTCAAATTTTATACATGTTCCGAGCGCTTCCACTTGCTGTTCCCGACCATCATCTTAAATCCCTTTCTAACCTCCAATGGAAACTCTTATGGGGATCCAAAAAAGCAAGATGCTCTCCACTCAATCTAATACCCCATAAATCGGCAGGGGGCGCAGGTCTGACAGACATATATGACTACATGTGGGCAACTAGACTTGAACAACTCAAATATTGGTTTCTGACCACGGATAATCCACTATGGGTAGACATAGAAAGATATTTAGCTCCTCTTCCAGACCTACAAACGATTCTTTTGGGAGATACTTGGATACCCTGGAACCTCAAACACCTACCCCCAACTATCGCCATATCATTGCAAGCTTGGACCTTCTTCTTAATACGCACACTTTACAACAGCAAGACAATAGAGTTTACTCTACCCCTAAGCATGATTGAAGCTAATATTCCAATGATTTCCTTGAAAGCGCTCCCCACCTTTGGAATAACAAAAGTACAAGACCTACTCACGAATAACACCCCACAATCAGCAGAACATATTATGAAAACACATAATTTACCGAAACATATGCTCTTTACATGTATGCGAATATCCCACTTTATGAAAAAAAAAACAATAGGTACCTTCAAACTCCCGCTCTCCATTTGGAGACACCTCACTCAAGGGGCTAATAACAATAAAGGTATATCACTCTATTATAACACACTACAAAACAAAAGAGTGTTCAAAAAAAATGCAGTACATATGAAATGGGACATGGATATAGGTAAAACGATTACTGAAGACCAATGGAGATTCATGTTTCAAACTATAAACCGTGCCTCACACTGCATTAACCACTGGGAATCCTCAATCAAAGTGATGAACCGATGGCAATACACCCCAAGTAGAATTGCACACATGTCCCCCAACTCGTCATCCCTATGCTGGAGAAACTGTGGACATAAAGGTCATCTTCTCCACATGTTCTGGGAATGCCCCAACGTAATTAGCTTCTGGAATCAAGTTTTTAAACTCATATCGTCCATTACAGGAATGTTCACGCCCCCAACTCCCGCATTGGCTATCCTTTTAATAGGGCTAGAAACATTTCCGCAAAACATGAGACACATAGTCACTCATATACTATTAGTAGCTAGATCCCTAGTACTCCAAAACTGGAAAACTACTCTAACACTCAATATAAACGAAGTGACCAGAAGAGTACACCAAAACTATACATTTGAACGTCTCTTAGCAATTAACTCACTTTATTGTAATAAATTCGACAAATGTTGGGTGTTATGGACTAGCAAATATCAACATGAATAAGTACCTGTAAATGTATATTAATGTAATTACTGTAATTCTGAATACGGTCACTCTGGCTCTGTGCTTCCTAACTAAATTTGTTACCTATATTAGTTTACATTCTTCTTATATGCTTACCCTGTCTCTGTATAATCTTGATAAAATCAATAAAAACCTTTTAAAGTTAAAAAAAAAAAAAAGAAATGTCATTTTGCTGTCAGACTGTTCTAAACACGGGAAACATGCGCCCCTTTACAGGCATACTATAGACACCCCCCAGGTATGAAATTTAAAGGGATATTACACTTTTATTTTTTCACTTTAAGCATTATTAAAATCACTGCTCCCGAAAAAACGGCCGTTTTTAAAACTTTTTTTTGCATTGATCCATGTCCCCTGGGGCAGGACCCAGGTCCCCAAACACTTTTTTATGACAATAACTTGCATATAAGCCTTTAAAATTAGCACTTTTGATTATTCATGTTCGTGTCCCATAGACTTTAACGGTGTTCGCGTGTTCAAACAAATTTTTTGCCTGTTCGCAAGTTCTGGTGCGAACCGAACAGGGGGGTGTTCGGCTCATCCCTACTTATGACAATACATATTAAAATACATCTTCATAGAATTTTCACAACACATGTGATTCGCACCGCACTGCTGTGGAGATCACATACGATGTCTATGCGATGCAAATTCAGCTATACAGATTGTATGGCTGAATTTGCATCGCTTTCACACCAAAATGGTGCAGAACCCTTTTTTTGGTCCTCACTGGATTCCTGCACCATTTGACAGTTTGCACTGCGATATGCGAACCGATCTGGGGGTGTCATTAACTTTCTATTGTTCGCATAGGGCAGTGTGAACTGCCTGCAAGTCCTATGCGATGCGGGAATAGGCACTGGAATCACGTTGGTTCCCGCATCGTGCTAGTGGGAACCAGCACTTAAACATGCAATTAAACAGGCTCCCCTCTCATACTTATGATATTTATGCTAAACCAGCCAGTCGGAATCACAAGCAACCTTGTGGCTTAGTTCACATCTAGGCATCCCGGATCGCGGGTGGAATCGTCGTGGGACACCCTTGCGAGCCCTGTCACTTCCAATGCCCCCCCATCACGGCACGATTTTGCCGCGATTGTCACCCGACAAAGAGCGGTAAAATCATGCAAACATAATCAGTCTATTTGGTGTTTGGGAACAAAACACTCCCCATTTGGAAGTAGACACACAGTACTATTTTTAACCACTTCAGCCCCGGAAGAATTTGCCCCCTTAATGACCACAGCATTTTTTGCAATACGGCACTGCGTCGCTTTAACTGGCAATTGCGCACTCGTGAGATGCTGTACCCAAACAAAATTGACGTCCTTTTTTTCCCTCAAATAGAACTTTCATTTGGCGGTATTTGATCACTTCTGCAGTTTTTATTTTTTTTAAAAAAACAATTTGGAAAAAAAAAAAACTTTTTTTTTTTACTTTCTGCTATAATTCATATCCAAAAAAAATATATATAAAAAAAAACAAATTTATTCATCAGCTTAGGCCGATATATATTCTTCTACATATTTATGGTAAAAAAAAATCGCAATAGGCGTATATTGATTGGTTTGCGCAAAAGTTATCGCGTCTACAAACTACGGGATCGATTTAGGGACTTTTATTTTTTTATTGTTTTTACTGGTAATGGCGGTGATCTGAGATTGTTTGTGGGACTGCGACATTGCGGCAGACAAATCTGACCCCAAATTACACTTTTTGGGGACCAGTGACTTTATTACATTGATCGGTGCTATAAAAATGCACTGATTAATGTAAAGTCAGTCAAGCAAAAGTCTATCACAGGAAAACACAGCAGAGAGAGTCCAGATATGTTAACCAAGGCAAAGGCACAGCGATCTAATCCAGGGAGTTTATATAACCAACAGCTCTAGCTGACCAGCAGAAAATGAATATCAGGTGAGTCACTGTGAAATGAAGAGTCTTTGGCAATTAACCGACAGCTGAGCACAGTGCTCTTAGAAGGAAGGGCTGAGCCCAGCCTTGACACCAGGTCTCTTCACAATCTGGCACCCACTGAGGCTTAGGGATATGCAGGTACTCCCACAGCGGGTTATCCTCCTACTCTCTCCAGGAGTCCTCAATGATGTCCACGATGTCGGGCCGGACATAGGGAAAGTCCAGACCTCACTCCAGCGCTGTTCTGCACTTAATTTCCCACTGGAACCTGGAAAACCTGGGCAGTTCTCTTGGCTTCCCTTTTCTTGGCAGGACACAAGTGTGGAGAACCTCTTGACCCACTGCTTGAATTTATCTGCTCTGGTCTGGGTGTTGGAGGGTCTGTTGTAGAAGAGTTCTTTGCACCAACAGGGGTTCCTGCAACTCATCCAGTTCCCACAGCAAGATCTGGCACATCTAACACCTTGGACTGGATCTCTTCCTGTACCAGAGAGCCTCCTATCTCCCATTCCTCCTCCGAGCTACTGTGTGATGACACAGGAGGGCTAGTGAAAGGAGCAGTTGCAGCCAGGCAGACTGACAGTGCCTTAAGAGGTGGTACTGGGAGCAGTAGCCACAGAGAAGGACTTCTCTGTGGCTACTGCTCCCAGTACCACCTCTTAAGGCACTGTCAGTCTGCCTGGCTGCAACTGCCCCTTTCACTAGCTCTCCTGGCTACTGTCAGTGCTGGGCTCTCAGCCCTCCCTTCTCAGTGCTCAGGTTGCTCAGCTGTCAGTTAAATGCCAGTATTCATCATTCCACAGTGGCTCACCTGGTGATCATTTCCTGCTCGTCTGTCTAGCCTACAGCCAGCCCCTTCTGGCTATTTAAACTGCCTGGTTCATTCCTTCGGTGCTTTCGCCTTTGGTCAAACATATCTGGACACTCTGCTGTGTTCCTGTTGAAGACTTGCCTGGCTGACGCCCCTTCTGGTTCCTGATCATGTCTGCTGCCTCCGATTATGCTGATCTCAGGCTTCCTTCCTATTCCATTATATTAAAAGGTGTGATTTTTTTCTGTCTCTGTCTGATTCATGGTTCCTGACACCTACTTCTCCACAGTCCTCCTAGACTGACACTGTATCCATCCCAGACTGCTTGCACCCAGTCCCTTCAGGCATGCCTCTCAGTCCTCTGACTGTATCACTCACCAGCCCACGTAGCTGTCTTCCTCCCTGGAGATTTGCCTGGTAGTGTTCTCCTGTTGTCCTCTCCTTGCTCCCGTGCCTTCTGGTCAGGATCCCTCTGTGTGTCATGAAGAGGGGTCCCTTCCACACCCAAGCCTAGGCCTGAGTCCACTCTCCCCCCCGCCCCGAGACTGGGGAGCTACTCTCAAAGGCCCCAACAGCCTAACACTCCATCTCCATCTTCTCACCAAACTCCACACTACCCCAGCTGGGCTGACCCAGAGTATTTGAGGGGGTCTGCCCTTCTGTTGGGGATTGGTCAGGCCCTCAGAAAAACTCCAGGCAGCTCCACCTTACTTCCCCTCCCATTCATCCAGAAGGTTCCAGTACATTTTAGAAGTGGGGAGGGGGTCTCAGTGGTGGTGCCTGTGAGTCATCTAGCTCTCCCTGGATCTCTGCCTAACCCAGAAAAAAAAACACACATACTTGGATGCCAGCCAACCTTGAAAATTTACCTACACTAACACAAAAACTCTCGCAACACAGCTATGGGGTGCTACATTAGTGTGATGGTCAATAGACATGTGCAATTTGTTTTGTTCCGAATTTGTTTTTTAACGAATTTCAACAAATTCATTCGGAAATATCCGAATTAACGAAAACCTGTTTAACGAATTTTTCTGAATATTTGTAAATTTGAATCTTCGAATATTTGTAAATTCGTACATTCATAAATTCGTACATTCGCACATTCATAAATTCGTACATTTGCACATTCATAAATTCATACATTCGTAAATTCGTAAATTCGTACATTTGTAAATTCGTAAATTAGTAAATCCGTAAATTTGAAAATTCAGAAATTCGGAAATCTGAAATAATAATTAACTAATAATAACTTAACTATTACTAACTATTAAATTATAGGTATTGTAATTTTCTTTCAAATTTGACTGTTAGTGAACATAAAAAATACAAATTTATCCGAAGTTACGAATTGTCCAAAATAACAAATGCCGTATCCAAACGGATGGAACATAATGAATTAATAATAATAAATAACAATAATAATAATAAAACGTATTATTATTTATTATTAATTTGTTCAGTTCCATTTGTTTAGATGCGGCATTAGTTATTTCGGATAATTTGTAACTTTGGATAAATTTGTATTTGTTACGTTCACTAACAGCCAAATATGAAAGGAAATTACAATACCTATAATTTAATAGTTACTATTTCAGAATTTCAAATTTTCGGGTTTTTCCGAATTTTGAATTTCCAAATTTCTGAATTTTCTAATTTACGAATGTACGAATTTACAAATGTACGAAATTACGAATTTACAACTTTACGAATGTGCGAATGTACGCATTTACGAATGTATGCATTTATGAATGTACAAATGTACGAATGTACGAATTTACTAATTGCGATCACAACAAATGACCCGAAAAACGAAAAAAAAATGAGTAATATTTATGGCATTTGGAATCAATGCCATGCAGAAATGAGAGCTATATACTAAATAATAATCTCACATTATGTACGTTGTCTTCTGATTTTTACTTTACTTGGATGAATGATGTTCTTTTTAGATATGGAACAATGAAGCTGCAAGAAATGCTGATCAACATGCCAAAATTTTTTTATGGGATCACAGTTCCACTAAAGAAAGAGAAGTAACAAGTAAGTGCAACACATTTAAGGACATATCCAGTGCTTTTGTACACATTTCATTATTTAATAAGTGTCAAAAAGTAAAATGTTTCCATGTCTTTCTTTTCTTTTTTTTTCTAATTCCTTTATTTATCAGAAAAATGCATGGTACAAAGGTAAACATAGTAGACTGAGATACAGAATTGTCCCCAAATAGTAGACAATATTTTGGATAGCTTTTTCACAACAAAATATGGTATTACATTCAAATGACAAAACAGGTTCAAAAATGACCCATCATGTAAAAACAACACCTTTTTTCATTTTTGAATAAGTTAATATGAAATTGGGGGGAAAAAAGGGGTAATACTGACAGTACTACCAAAATCGGACTTTATGGGCCAGGAAACAATGGAGAAAGGAATATTACAAATAAATCATTATATTTATTGAAAAATTGCAAAATATACACAAAATCATTGTAAAGGTAAAAACCATCATACATATGCATTTTACAATTGTACAGTGAGCCCTTGTGAGTCTACGCGTTTTGCCGTTAGGCTTCTTCAGAACACAACCAAGGTTCAAAGACGCAACAGATAAGAGAGAATCTCACTATCTTGAGTTGGAGTATACAGATATATATATCTCAACAGCCTAGGGTAGGCGATGGGTATTCATAATTCGAAATAATCACTAAATTTGCATAGTGATTAGCAGAGGCAAGTAACGGCTTCACTGCAAGGATATAAGAGGCTAGCAGAGCAAAGATACACAGTGTATATCACGAAAAAAGGGGACCTTTAATAGGAATAAGCGCTGCTTGAAGCTGGCAAAAACTGACAAGACATGCTGTGCATAAATCATATATTGAGGAAGCGTGCCTGTCATGTACCAGGTGTGACCAGAACTGTGTGGCTAGCTACAGAGGAACACCAAACACATGTAAGTGAAAATATAAATGATTTATTAAAGTAAGTAAATAATATAAGTACAACCACCTCCAATATGACACAGTGCAATAACCAACCAACAGACAGAGACCCACAAATAACAACAGACTGATAAGTACAATAAATGGGAAATACCAGGATCACAAACAATAGCCAGGCCAGGGTCATACACTGCAGATCAGCAGATGGACAGGGGATGTTCCAGAAACATAAACGTAAGCCAGGCCAAGGTCATACACAGGGAGATCAGCAGATGGGGTAAGGAATACAGGACAGGGAGAGGATGGATGGATCAGATTGCATGCAAGAATGCAAGGTAACAGGTGGGACAGGATAGGGATCAGGACAGGGAGACAGGATCAGATACACAGGTCACAGGTTCAGGGCACAGGTTCAGAATCAGGATCAGATCACAAGCTAGCAGGTCAGGGCGCAAGGAAGAAACCAAGGCAAACATGTGAGTGCTTGCCGGGTATTTATAGGCCTGTGATTGGCCTCAAGTGACACCTAATTGTAGGAGGTACTGTCTGCTCCACACTGCCAGGATCCTTCCGCTGGTGGACTCCAGTCTTGCGGCCCAAAGATGACATATCAGCAGGGAAAAGCTCTCCTGACAGTTCCAAACTGCCAGGAGACACCTGCTGGTGGACCTCAGTACTGCATGCCAAATGACAGATATTACCAGCGGATGGAACATTTCCTAACAGTGCCCCTGGGAGACAGCCTGGCACTGTACAACAATGTAACACTGTGTATCTTTGCTCTGCTGGCCTCTCATATCCTTGCAGTGAAGCCGTTACTTGCCCCTGCTAATCACTATGCAAATTTAGTGATTATTTTGAATTATGAATACCCATCGCCTACCATAGGCTGTTGAGATATATATATCAGTATAATCCAACTCAAGATAGTGAGATTCTTTCTCTTATCTGTTGCGCCTTTGAACCTTGGTCGTGTCCTTAAGAAGCCAAACAGCGAAACGCGTAGACGCACAAGGGCTCACTGTACAATTGTAAAATGCATATGTATGATTGTTTTTACCTTTACAATAATTTTGTGTATATTTTGTAATTTTTCAATAAATATGATTTATTTGTAATATTCCTTTCTCCATTTTTTCCTGGCCCATAAAGTCCGATTTTGGTAGTACCGTCAGTATAACCCCTTTTTTTCCCCTATATTATGGACGTGGCTTTGGAGTGCCTTTTCTCTATTTATTAATATGAAAATGCTTATGGATTGCAGACTTTGGTAAAAATTCCAAGAAAAGCAGAATATAGTCTACATAATCCCAAGTCATAGTGCCGGATTGGTACAAAGTTTTTGTCACCAACTTCAGACACTGGTTGGTGCGGAATGCTTCTGTATAGCACCTCCACAAAAATGGTGCCTAACGGAGCTCCTTGTGGAATAATTAAATCATCATTGACCCTAAAAAGTGTTTTGAATATGGGGAATGCTTATGACATAAGGCCTAAGAATCGACTAATCAACTAAGATTTTAAGAAATCAATCCCGACCCGATATGATGGGCTTACCCTGAGGAATATGGAGATCCTGAAGTACTTTGAGTAAAGCATACAGCACTGGAGTCTTTTGAAAATTTGGTCCTAACAAATTCCCAGATAGTTTTTGAACTAGGTCCCTGTTTAAAGACCCAATTAACCAACCTAATGAACTTCTGGTTAAAACTACTCAAGATTCTCATGCACATCCGATGTGAATTATAAATACACACATATATATATATATATATATATATATATATATATATATATATATATATATATATATATATCTCACTTGTTTATCAACAACATTTCCTCCAAATCTATTTGATCAATCAAATCAGTGGTGTCGCCCTCGGAGTGACAAGTCCCTTAAGGCCCTAAATTCAGAGGCAGAGAGACTAGAAAACCTGGCTAGATCTACTTCCTCACTTTTTGACGTACCCTTAGAATGTAAAACTTTCAACATTAAAATTGTGTGCAAACAGATGGAGATCTTTGATGGTCCAGATTGTACCCATATTCTGTTGAGGACAGAACCCCAACCCAAAAGCCAAAAATTGTAATTTATCTTCAGAAAGGGTGATTCAGTCTCGTTACAAAGGATCCCTTATCTTACATACGCTCTATCCCTTTATTTGTCTTGTGTCTTACCTGCCATGGCCTACATATGTTTTTAAGGTAAAAGTACAGCTAATATGAAAGTATCTGTGTTAGTCTTCAGATAATTTTATATGGCCTTGTAGGGCAGATTGGAATGTAGTCCGAGGCTTTGTACAGGACATTAAAGTCAGATTTAAACCTGCCCCCTTATAATGCTAAGCCCCACAACTTATTATTGAACTTCCAAATGCTTCAGTGGCCATTAGAGGATAGGACATAGTGCCAAGGGGGGGGGGGGGGAGGAGAAAGTCTAGGCCTTAGATACAGCCAAGGGCTATATTTAGAGATGTTTACAAAGATATAATTAATATTTTTAAGTAAAACATATGGGTTGGATTCTTTATGGGCCATGCCAAAATGAAAAGTTTGAAACTACACTCTCAAACCGTCATGGGGGGTTAATGTGGTGTGCATAGTGAACTGCCTCTTGCGGCCTTTGTTCATATAAAAATGGGCATGGCCGAAAAGTGGGTGTTGCCTTGTAGTGTATGGCTTATAGTATGCCACATGTCCCCTTTTATTTTGACAAAATAGGGCCTAGAGGTACACTGAACAGACTGTGAGTGTAAAATAACACCCAATGGTCCTAGCAATTGTCAGGGCCAGCAATAACCCCCAGTAAGTGTTAGGGCCAGCAACAACTGACAGCAATTCCTGGGGCCAGCAATAACACCCAGCATGCATTAGGGCCTGTGCGTAGATGCAGCTGGTGGGGCGGCAGCAAACACACATTCGATTGTAGAGAACAGAACTTGTATTAATGCAGAATCCAGTAACTAACAACAAACCCAGCAGAAAGACACCCAACCGGGGACACCCACAGCAATATAAGCAATGTGTAGCAAAGCAGGTCTAGTTGTGCCAACAGCATCTATCTTGAGGGGTGGAACAAGGCCTGGCCAGTCCAAGCCCAAATGATGAGAACTCCAGAAGTATGGCGTGTCCCTATCCTTTCCCTACTTGTCTGGAACCTCTCCCTGTCACTAATCACTTTCCCTGTCAGATGGGAGACCTGTCCCTACACTACCCACATGCAAAATACATGCCGAGCCTAGGAGCCAGGGCTTTAAATAGGCTCTGCCTGACCCAAGATGGCTGCTAGAGTCAACATGATGCAGCAGCATTCAATTCAATAGTTTCCTCAGTGACCCAGGAAACCATAAAGGAGCCATGCTCCTCTTGACTTCCTCTTCCCCTGCAATGCCACTGTGTTTGAGCACCACCTGCAGTGGAGAAAATAGGCTTCACTGCCTACAGGCCAATAGCTATAACCCATAGCAATAACCTCTAGCAAGTTTGAAGACAAGCAATAACCCCAGCACAATAATAACCTCCAGCAAGGGTTAGGGCAAGCAATAACCCAAATTGATGCCATAACTTCTAGGCTGGGGAGCAGTAATGCAAGTAGTCAAAGGAAAAAAGCACTGTGCACCAGCCAGTCACAGCCAAGGTGCAATCAGTAAGGGGAAGGCAAGGAATAACGACACCCAAAACATTTTACACTGTGCCTTCACTTTGCACTAACATTTTGCAGCCAGTCCAAATGGAGAGTGCACACCTACATGGCTACTGCCAGAAGCCTCTCAGTCTGATTTTGTGCAGCAAAGGATAAAGAGGCAGAAGAGATATTTTTGTCTGTGTCATGTTCACCTCTTCTTGTGCGATCTGGATCTGCAGCTTCAGGCACCAGTACTCCTGGGTTTTTTACTGGCTTAGCTTAGTCAAATGTGAGCAGGGCCGCTGATAGAAATCACAGGGCCCCCTTCAGCCCCACCCATGACCCTGCCCCTGGCCCCTCCTTCAGCTCCACCCCTGGTCCCTCCCCAGAGCCTGCTATAAACAAAAAAAGACCGACAATTTTGATATTATTTTTTACTTTCTGCTATAAAACATCCAATAAAAATGTAAAAAATCTAATTTCTTAATCAATTTAGGCCAATATGTATTCTGCTACATATGTTTGTTAGAAAAAAAATCCCAATAAGCATATATACGTGCTGCAGAGACCATGCCATCCATGCCAATATGTGTATGTGCTTCAGAGAGAGACCATGTCATCCATGGCAATGCCATGCCATAATGTGCATGTGCTGCAGAGACTGTGCCATCCATGCCAATACCATGCCATAATGTGTATGTGCTGCAGAGACTGTGCCATCTATGCCATAATGTGCATGTGCTGCAGAGATTGTGCCATCCATGCCAATGCCATGCCATAATGTGCATGTGCTGCAGAGATTGTGCCATCCATGCCAATACCATGCCATAATGTGCATGTTCTGCAGAGACCATTCCATCAATGCCAATGCCATGCCATAATGTGTATGTGCTGCAGAGACCATGCCAATGCCATAATGTGTATGTTATGTGCTGCAGATAGAGACAGATTCAGTGTAATCATTAGATCTTGTCTGAATCCCAAGCAAGGTCACACCTCTGTTAGACACTGACAGCCCCACAAACCATTTTTATCTCTGTTCCAGCTGCTGCCTGGACAAATGTCAGCTGAGCTGCCTCCTCTGCTGACGCCACCATTCGCCTCACAGCTTCTCCAGTCTCAGGCCAAGTGGGGAGCAGAGCTAGGCACAGTGAGCGGAGGTAGACAAATCACTCCGCCAGGGAACGCAATATGCAGGCAGACGGCCGGGAATTGTGCCAAGATCAACATGCGGAGCGGGCGCGGCGCAGATTTTACATGCGCCTGAAACAGAACAAATAGTCCCTCCCACAGTACACCCACTATCACATTACAGAGGAAGAGAGGGGCCCAGAAAATGGATAAAAAAACAAGCTAAGTTAGTAGGAGGGGAGTGCGGGTCGGATTGTAGTTCAGAAAGGCTTCTCTGTATTCTGTTCAGATTGCCCGGGCCCCCCTGCAGAGCTGAGGGCGCCGGGCCTGGTACAACAGGGCCGGTTGTACTGGCTTATCAGCGGCCCTGAATGTGAGAGCATCGCTGGAGCAAGTTACAGCGCATTATGGGCTGAGGACTTGGAGGAAGGAGAAGAAACAGCCTTAGAAGCATAGCCTTTTCATACTGGGCTGGGTATAGTCTGAACCGCAAATGTACTGGTGATTGGCAACCCAGCTTAGTATGCTGCTATGACTGTTTTGCCTCCTTCTTTCAAGTCTTTAGCTGATAACTTGCTGTAACTTGCCCTGGCAATGCTCTCCTTCCTTTGTCATTACTCGCGGTCCAGCAGATCAGGGTGTTATGGAGGTGATTTAGCACACTCACACAACCCCGACACTGCCACTGGGCACACATGTAAAATGTAATTCAGTACTAGACCTGAAAATACTGCATTTTAAATACTCTTCTACTAAAAAAAATGTTAAAGGTATACAGTGCAAGCACCCAGGCGTATAGATACCTGCAACAATACCTTGCTGTTATGGCTGAATTCCAAGCCGTACTAAAAGGGAAGGATCTGACACTACCAATCCATTTCAGAGCTTGTAACTACCTACTACCCATCCACCCATTCCTACTGAATTCCACTATAATGGGCTGTTGCAGGTATGTGCGGGCAGCTCCATTGCCCAGGTATGCACAAACAGATCAAGACCGAGAACAACATGAAGGCATTAAGGATGTGAATTCTATTTTCTTTCATTGGCTAGCTGGAATTACATGGTGTAGGAGGATAAATGGGTAAACCTATGCAGGATCAGCCTATGGCTTGTTTCTTGTTTAATAACTCTCTCTTCCTATCTTTCTATATCCCTCTTTTTCAACATCATCTATAGAACTGTAAATTTTACATAAGACACTAGAGGTCACTGTTGGAGAGTATTTTTTTTTTTTTTATCCTAAACTAGCAGTAGTGTAGTCTTCTACTGTTTTAGCCATCGAATAATGCAGAACACTTGGAGTTAAATTGATACCCTTTAGTGGCTAACGTAAGTTATTAAAAATACAAGCTTTCAGTATCAATGTGCATAACAAGAGCCAGTTACAGGCTAAAGACTATAATGGATGTGGCCATCAGGGCTCATTCAAAATAGAGTTTTACTAAAACTGGTGCACACAGAATCTGGTGCAACTCTGCATAGAAACCAATCAGCTTCCAGGTTTTAAAAACATATCTCTGCATTACAAATCTCTACACAACTTTGTGCATTGTCCTATAGACAACAATGCATCTATAATAAAACAATTTTTTTTTGCATTTTTTTTTTCTGCCTGCCTGCAAGAGACTGTTTTGTTCCATAATGATTTCACATATATGTGTGTACAGGCGCAAGCATAGCAGGTGCAATAATAATCGTTTAAAACAGGGGTCTCCAAACTTTCTAAACAAACGGCTGGTTTATTATCCTTCGGACGGGCCGCACTGTGACCAGTAGGAGTAAAAAATGTCCAGGCGTCGGTAATATTGTCCCATCATTAGTATTAGGGGGGGGGGGGGGGATAGTGCTCCATCATTGGTGTCAGTGGGAGGAACAGTGCTCCATTTTTTGTCAGTGGGAAGAATATCGCCCCATCACTTGTGTCAGTAGGAGTGAATAGTGCCCCATCGTGGGCAACAGTGGGAGGAATAGTGCCCCATCATTGGTGTTAGTGGGAGGAATGATGCCCCATTTTTGGTGTCAGTGGAAGGAATAGTGTCCCCATTGTCAGCTAAAAGCAAAACTTTTTTTGTAGATTTGGATAGAGTGGAGGGGGATAGGGAGCCCCTGTTGGTTTTCCTTGCTGTCTGTGCCCAATTACGGAGATGTACCCTCTCTATCTGTCCTGTTTGCTGCTATCACTAAAAGTGAAAGAAAAAAAAAAAAGTTGTGTTGTCCCCAGCACAGGAATACAGGGGGGATTCTCTAATGGGGACACTAGTTCTGGTGACCCTGGTGATAATCAGGGATTCCCTCGCTTTGGAAAGATTTCCTTTCACTTCCTGTTTTGGCTTTGGGACAGGAAGTAAAGGGAAATCTCCCCAGTGGGACACAGATGGCAAAAAATAAAAAAATAAACTGCCAGGTGTTATGACCCACTCCTACCTAGTTTTGCTCTTAGTTCTACTTTAGGACTATATAGGACTGAATATAATTTTTTTGCATGAGCCCAATCATGGCAGATTCTGTTTTATTCTGTTTGAAGAAAAAAAAAAACTGTGCTTGTGATATCAAACTATCAATATAACATTAATAGCTGCACCACTATTGTGAGATATTACCACATAACAAAAATATATATATATATATATATATATATAAATGTGTTGCGCTTAAAAAAAAAAAAAATACTTCTGTGAGTCCAGGTGTCACTATCGTGACACTAGAATAATAGTTAATGGACAGTATTGAGAATACACCACCACCAATCAATGGATGTGCACTTACCAGAGAGAGTTGACCACCTAATATGGCGGGTGGGTTTTAA